>CM072152.1:3361297-4570283 GCA_036850595.1 Rhyacichthys aspro
TTATGCAAAGTTTAACCAGACTGAGATAAACTGTAGACTCCATCTAATGTCATTTTATATTACATCATCAGTTGGTCTAGATATTTCCTCATTATAACTGTTTACTCTATGCACATTTATTGATCAGCAAAAACATTTGATTTGGGAGATAGGTTTACTCTTAGTCTTGATGAAAGGACACTGTGGTGCAGCTCTGCGATTCATTTCATTAATATAATCCCCAACAACCCCTCAGAGTTTCATTTGAATTAGCTTAAATATAATTTGCCCAAGCTATTACATAAGTCACGTGGTGGATATAATAAGAATAAGCCATGAGCTGTGAAGATATGTCTTAATTTTCTATTTTTTGCAGTGTGAATTCATGCACAGGCACATGCAGCTGTGAAGCCGAGGAAGGTGGCAATGGAAGGGACATACCAATTACTGCTGCCAATATCATGTGATAGTGAGGCAGGGCCAGTCGATCATTGCTAATCTGGTTCATAGCCATATGCAGCTCTCCTGCGGTTTCAGCCACGGCCTTTACGGATCAGACGCCAGCATTTCAAGGCAGGGCGTGGATTTAGTGAGGCTGTCGGGGCAGGGGAATGTGAATTACGGCTGGATGTTCCTCGACAGTGCAGAGCCGGTGGATTCATCTGTTCTGACAGCCTCTTGACTGTGTGTGATGATGAGAGACAGCTCCGGGTTGGCGCTCGGCACCGGCTCTTCAGCTGACAATGTGAATTATGGAGACCCGAAGGAGCAAGAGCACGCATCAGCAGACCCCCACTCCCATTAATCCTTCCCTCAAAGGTTCCACTGTAGAGACCCCAGACATACCTCAATGCAGCCTCTTCAAACGCCAGCTTCAACAAGATGGAGGCAACCAAGTTCTGCTCTGCATTCCCAATCTCTAAACGTTTGCTTCAAACTTTCAAAAACTTAAATTTTCTGTTAATAAAATATTAGTAGAATGCTAAAGAAAGTGTTTTAGAGGGATTTTATTCTTATTTTTTTCAGTTTTTGTGTCATTTTGCATTTAATTCAATTGAAAACACTTCATTAATCCCCAAGACAAACTTCATTGTACTTTATAAAGCCTTTTCATAATCTTCACGGGCAGAAAAACCTTGTCTGTATTTACTCTTGTAGTCCACTTCTTTTTTTTATTCCAACCGACACAGAAACGTTTCCTTTTGTTCAGTTAGTTAGTGGTTCTTTGTGGTGCAGAGGGCATTTTCAGCTCTCGAGTGAATGAGCTTTTCTACAGAAACACACAATTCTAGGAGAGTCTGTGAATTCGGGCACAGTCTGATTGGTATTAACTTTGTGACAGAACCAAAGTCATGGTAGCAGTGCTCAACACACTTGTCTCATCAGTGTTTCCTGTAAACAAGGCATGAGCCAGCACACAAAGAACTCATCCAAACCAATGAATAAATGAATTTTGTCCCATTCTTCTTGAACACAGCAAGATAGAAGAGACAGAGTGCTTGTCAGATGAATATACTAGATACTGTAGTGTATGACAGAAAGGCCAAGCTTCAAATAGAACCTTTAACCCATAACCTTTTGCTGTTACCGTACTGAAAACACTCTGTTCTTTTTTCTATAGAGGCTATACAGGAGAGTGGTTTAAAGTGGAGGAGAGCATGGCGTGCATCAGAGAGCACAGGTCAGGACTGGAAATGGCATCAGTGGACAATTGACGGCTGCTCCCTGAACATTTTAAAGATTTCAGGACGTGGGGTGGATGTGATAAGCCCAGTTTGAGAGACAGCTTCACTGCGATATGAAACAGACAACTGGAAAAAGTTTTGTCTCTTTGTTGTTTAAATCACCTGATCATTCTTATATTGTTTCAAATTTACTTGAAACTTGATTTCATATTTCCTCAAACAACAACAGCCTAGTTTGCAGATACCTCTCTAATATGCTAAATGTACACTTTAATTTATCCTTTATCGTTATTAAATCAAATAGAGGGCATCCGCCTTAGATTTTGGGCAGTCTGGAAAAATAACCCCATCATTAAGGTAAAATTATTTGCTTTTTGGCTTAGCCCCATCAGGGAGTCACCACAGCAAAGTAGTTTGCATTTGATCCGAGCTTGGCACCAGCATGGCCTAGGACTGTGCCTGGAGTTGAACCCCCAATCTCCCACAAAGGTTCACTTCACTGACCTCTTCACCGACAGAAGAACTACATACCTTTGTTTGGCTAACGAATTTGAATTAGCTGTTGTCACCGGTACTTGACAAATTACACAGTGCCTTGAATACAAAAACACAAAAATTCCGATATACAACATAATGTACAATATACACTAAAGACTACAGATGTGCATTTTGTGTGCATTAGTGTTATAAGGTCTTCACAGTTAAGTTCAGTTTAACTGTTCAAGAGAGTAAATGCACTTGAAAAGAAACAATGTCTGGATGGTTCTGAATGTCCTGGCAGATGGCAGCGGTTCAAACAGTCCATGTCCAAGTTTAGTGAGGTCTCCGAGGAGTTGCCTGCTCTCTTCTTGGTTTTGAAAGCGTACGGCATCTGGAGGGGCAATAACCTCAGGTGTTAAAGCGTAGTAAACCACTTTTTACACGTATTATCCATGGTTGTATTATTAGACAAGGTTCCCAATTAACTATTGACCCTGTTGATTTTTAGTGAAAGTGCTCTGTGGTGCATATTGCTTAAAATGTTTTGGCATTGGAGTTTACGTCTGCATTATGTGGCTCATAGCAAAGGCCCTTGTGCATGTGGTCTTGTGTTTTACCCGTTATCACATTCGTATTAATGTGCCTGAAGACTGGATAGAGCAGTGACATCATAAAATAATTAAAGTTCTTTTAACTCAATTTAATGATCTTAACAGAGAGAAAGTGTATTATATAAAAATAGACGATAAAAACTACTACTTTTACAGTGTGGTCTATAGGGCAATTGTTTAGGGGCAATACCTTGTGTTGCCACTGTTGGAATTGGTAGCAGGAGAGAGGGGACGTCCAGCTCTTATAGTCCACCCATGGTATAATCCACTTTGCTGGCTAAAGGTGGTACAAGTCCTATCCATTAGTTTTAGGAGTCATTAAATTGGGCAGAGCAACACATTAGGCTGTGTTCAAACCACAACAAACTTGGCAAGTGTGAACATATCCAGATCCATCAACAGGAACTGGGTTTAGTGAGTTTGTCATACTTCAACCGTTAGAGGCCTTCGGTGCCAGTGATGTAATGGGAATTTGCTCTGTTGGACCCAGAAGAAGGCATGTTTTAGACCGAAATAATGCAACCAATTATTGCAAAAACAAACACGGCAGCTGTGGCCCTGTCTGGTCTGGTGTTCTGGTTTGTCTGAGTCAAGGCAAAACTTTTGGACAATAACCCTGAATTGTGTTGGATTCTTTGACAGGAATATTACCAGCCCACAAGGATATTAAAGCCATCTATTTTTAACCAGTTGCTGCTCTTAGCTCTAACAAATTACAATTGCAGAATAAAAATGGAAAAAATGATCCTGCCATTGCATAGTTTCCATTATTGTAATGCCAATTTATACCTCATATAGGTTTGGTTTCATAAGATAAGGTAAAACTATTTTGCGTTCACATTCACATCTATGAGGAAAACCTTCGATAATATATATTAAAAAATGCCATTCACTCAATTTACGAAAAGGAAAGCACTGAAATAACAATGTCGTGATCCTGACCATCCGCCGAACCCTGACTTGAGGCTCTGCTGGAGGAGATATGAAAATTGAGCCATTGGAGAGAAAGACAAATCCTGTTGCACGTTGAGCACTAATCCTCCCTTTGGATGATAAATGCATCACTGAGCTCAGAAACGCACCACCCAGCCTGAACCGTTGTACAATCTCTGAAGACAATAGAGGGGCTGAGTGTATTTTCTCATCTCTTGTGTCTGCCAAGTTCACATGCCCACATGCAGACTGCAGCGCCAAGTCTCACCGCCCCCAGCCTCGCAAGCATCCGCCACCGCAACCACCTTCAACGACACACTTAAACGCCTCAAGACAACGGTAAGAATATAGGCAACGGATGGAAATCAATTGCAAAGTATCATTTCAACTTTTTCTACATCAGATGCATCTATGTTACAGGTTTTTTTTTTGAAGAAGAATTGTATACATGTGTTTAACCAAAACTTGGCAAACAATTTCAACAAGTTGCATGCCTATTACAATGCTGCATTCACATTTTTGGTTTAACAAAAAGAGATGGCGTTGGTCAGGAACAAACAGGACCAAGGTCTGCTTTGTTGGTAGTGTGAATGAAAGTTTGGTACGTACTTTGTTCATACTTTGGGACAAAATGCAGGAAGTCACAGTCAACAAAACAAACAAGAAAAGGAATGGAGGGGTAACAATTCTTAGTATGATTTAAAAATAATGTAGACATACAGACAGAATTTTGTGAACTATGCTGCAGCCTGGAGAACTGACCTGACTCAGAGAAGCAGAGCAATTTAAACAAAAAAATGAGACTTTGCCTGAACAAATCAATATCTGCTTAAAGGTATGATACATAGCTATGCCTTTGCTGCATATTTTACCATCAGACTTTTGTATGAGTGCTATGGTATTAGATGCCAGTACTCTGAACATCTGAACATGTTTTAACTTAAAATAAATAAATAAATGAAATAAAATAATATGCAGCCTTCAGGCAAGTTTGATGGTTTAAAGATGAGAAGAAAGAATGGTCCCTCACACAGTGAACCTAGGGGTCAAGGCATGTAAGGACACTTCACCATCTTATGAGAACACATATCATCAGACTGGATTCTTAAATAGTCAATACCAACTACCCTACAAATCTAAGCATGTATGTGTTAAGAAGAAATTTCTTAAGGCCAAGTGTCATGTTGTGCTGTGTTTCCCAAAATATTTGAAATGAGACCCTTATGACAAAATAATCAGTTCCTGGTCTGGTGTAGGGGGACAGGCAACCCAAATAAAAATGTTGGATTTTTTTTTCTCACATGCACCAAAAATTGTAGATGTAGATTGAACTGGGAAAAAATGCATTTCCTGTTTCAAATGGTAGATATGCCACAATGTTCATTTTTGTCTTTCTCTAAGATCCAGCTGCATATTTTCACTGGCTTCATTCTTGTGCTTCTCTCTCTTTCAGAATGAATCCATTGGTTCTGCTAAAAATGTCTGTTAATTCACAGATAATATGGGAGCTAATGGATACAACATAACGATACTGGGAAACCATTGGCAGAGAGCAGTAAATCTGACCGGCTCGGCGTTTGTGTGAGGAGTAGATTGCAGCCGAGCCTATCCTGTTGCACATACGCTGTCAGATAATCTCATTACTTAGAAAGAGCAGTCTCCACTATTGGCATGTTGTCTGAGGTTAACGCAGCCACCCACACTCTCACAACCACAGTGTATTGCTCTATTTCACTCTCACTAGGTTCGGTATGTGTCGACCGAGAGTGAAGATTGCAATTGATTTTACATTCCGGGCATGCTGTGTTTACAAGTGTCCGTCCGGAATATTTCAGAATCTAAATGTATATGGTTTCACTAATGAGTCCATTTGTGAACCTTTCCTTGCTGACTGGAATTATCAAGTATAAATCTTTGATCTGTTTTCTTTAATGACCCTATAGGATGTTAGTAATTCATTGGCTGGACGGGATATGTTTCGTATAAGTACCTTTCAGAACACATGGGAGACGGGAAGGGAGAAATCTCTGATTACCGTTGGTCATTTTAATTCTGAAATAATTACAGCCTTGTATAAAAGATAGCCTTGGTTACTTGAAGTCTGTCCTGTTTGGTTCAGATCACAGAGGTTGGAAGCCTATTCCAGCTGCTTTGGACTTGAGCTTAAGCAAAAACTGCTGCCTGTTGTGTCCTGGGTGAGGGCTGGAGGTGCAATGTGAGAGTGGAGATAGACAATGTTGTTACTTTTGGTGTCAATCTGCCCTTGAAGACATGTATAGAAACTGTGGACTGTGGGAAGCCACTTTGCTTTAAGGAGAACCTTTAGCCTGAGTAAGACATACAGACTTCACAAAGAAAGGCTGTTGGCTCAGCAGTAGACCCCACAACATTTTTGCCTCACTGCAACAGCAAACATGGCCGACAACTGTTACAAACTATATGGTATATAATACAGATAGACAATATGTTTTTTTCAGGGCTGATACAGATTATTAGTAGTCAAGGAGGCCGATAACCGATATTTGGAGCCGATATTCATTTGCAGTAAAAGTGATTTTAAAGGGTTTTTTTTTTATCTTAGACAATAGACATCTGTGTTTTCAAATTTTATCAAAAAGTGCAGGGAGTTCCCAGGGTCACAGGCATCTTTTATGAAGTACCTAAAAAGAGAGAGAGTTAAAAGTGGGGCCACATGCTGACATGTGTTCAACTGCTCATGGTTAATTTATTACAGCATTTGGGAAGCCTCTAGTTGATTTTATTGTGTAGATGTTATATTTTAACAACATATGATAGGAGGGACCCTGTCATTCAAAACTAGGGTGCTACATTACTATCGATTAATGTTACATAGCTGAAAATAGTACAATAGCAATAGGAGAGACTGTTTTCTCTCTAACACATAATAGTTGTGAGTTGTAGAGGACTGGGATGTTTATTACAATTTCAGGAGAGTCTACCACCTCAACTTACCTTTGAAACATATATCTGATCTCCAGAGCTTCTTCACTCTGCAAAACCTTTTCTCCTCTCCACCGTGTGTGAGTACTGTGCATGCACAGCTTTCACTGCTGATTGGCTGTTACCCATGACGTGGCTCTGCATGTAACCAATCAGATGGTGCTGTGGGTGGGACAATGCTGGAGATAGAGTAGTGACTGCAGACAGAGAGGCATGGCTGCATCTTATATAAAAAGCCAATGCTGATATGCGTCAACAGCACACACAAAATCTACTTTAATGTTGTTACATGATCACATATAAGCATTGAATAACTAGGTGTACCTTATTATGCATCTGGCGGCAGTTGTCCAAGTGTGAGGGGGGGACTGTGGTCATCTAGACTTAAAAGTCAGTAAAAAAGTCAGTGTATGTTTTAAATGTTTGCAATATGGGTGTGTCATGTATACTGTATGTATGTATATATGTGTGTGTGTGTGTATGTAGGCTACCCTTGTACTTTATTTCTTTTATAATATATATAATTTTATTATATTATTGTATTTACTTTTTCCCATAAAAAACATGCAGTCATGTCTAAAATATACATTTTCTATGTATATTTTGCTCTGATATATGTGTCTGATACCAGTGTTTTACAGCAGAAAGTCCAATTTGATGTGGCTTTTATTACACTATAAGTAATTTGTCTTTTTCTGCAACTTTAGGCCCATATTAACACCAGTGAACAGATAAAGATTTCTTCAGTGTGCCTTTTCTGTTCCTTTATAGCTATGACAATGCACAGAACAAACTGTTACTAGAAGCTACTACCTAGTAGCTTACATTGAATTCATGCCTCAATCAATGGAATTCAACAAGAAATCTCTTTTGCTGAATAACACTGAAGTTGTTTTATGGGCATTTTAGTCTCTCTAGACAGCACTGATAAAATACCTCACACTTTCTTATAAAGCAGCTTATTCCTTTTTTATTGTTTTGTTGTGTGTCACTTACAGCCTGTCTATCCTCACTGTCAGGAACAATAAGATTTGTTTGGAAGAACTGTCTCGTCATATCACTGAGTTTTAACCTTTGCTGAATAGAATTATGCTGCACGAAGGACACGTTATTGAATCGACAGCCTAGAACTACTTTGAGCCAAACCTTCTCCTTTATTCCTCACTATATGCATTTGATATGGCAAAATTAGATTACTCACCATCAAAGTTTTCCCTCACATGAGATCAGCATCATATTTCATTATCCCATGCGACTTGGGAGGACCTCCACTGTGCCCATAAATATTGTGGATTATTCAATTGCTGTCAATCTGTCGGCTATACCTCATAAATTTATGGCCACCAGAGAGGGTCAGGGGAAGCTATAGCCAATCTTCAACTGCATCAGCCTGCTGCAGAGGAGATGCATAAGAAATACTCCCCAGCTGCAGCCCAGGATGTGGCAACACAGGACTGTCTTCCCTGGGGCAGTACCTGATGTGAGCAGTCTTCACACCAAAGCCACCGGCCCTGAAGATGTAAGTCAGCTAAATTATTTATACTGTAGGCAGAAATGGTGGTGGATTCAAAGAACACAAGTCAAAACACATCCGGCTGAAGAGATGCTCAGCTGCGACACAGGAAAAATGATGATATTTTACCTGTTGTTCCCATTCACTGTTTCTGTTGTTAGCTTTGAATGTTGTGTTTAATGTTTTATTAGATTGCTTCGTGCGTGTTTTAATTGCAGCCTGAGGGGCAGAGGGTAACAAATAAGCTCCGGGCTGAGTTCAGCACGATCCAATTAGGTGCTATTATGTACGGAATACAGTTAGTAAACTTTTGTGGTTAAATAATTTTATTAACCACTGGTTATTTAAGTTCATTCATTAGGGGCTTGTTAAGCGGCAGTTTTCAACAGTTGTTTTTGTTGCTGTAAACTGGTGTAATACATTCTACAGTATGAGGCAGAATGTAGAGCCAATTTCATGTGTTTACAAATTGTGCACAAAGACAGTGATTTATATTATTAATTATTTTGACAAGAACCTTTTGTTTTAGAAATCTCAATTAGGTGTGCCTATTGAAGTGTGGTGCTCAAGCCTCAGAGCGTGAAGTTCATGAGATCAATGGTCCTATGGTGTGTGCCCTGTGCTACTCTGGGTCATTTCCTGCTAATAAGGGGGCCCTTCACACTTGTGCTGTTTGGTTCGGACTTTCTGACTTTCCTGTTTGGTTTAAAATAAATGGTGAGTTGTGAAAACACCAGCGGACCATGATTCTGACCAAAAAGAGGTGGTCACGGTAGTGTGAAAGCACATTTGCCGATAGTTTGGACTTTTGGTAACCTTGCGCTGCAGCTGGATTCTCGCAAGATTTGGGAGTTTCCAAAACTCTTGTAAATCCATCTTGTATCACACCAACCAAACCGCTTGAGTGGCAAACCGTGGACTCACCGGACTCTTTTGACCAATGATGTTGCAGCACTAACAGGTAGAGGTGGGTTTTTAATTTGAAGAAAGCAACTAGTGCTCTCTTCTCCTCTTTGTTATCAACATGACTACGCCGAAAGACATCAGCGTTGACGCTGCTATCGAAACAGTTTTATCAGAAGTAGAGAGTATTTCTTCTTTGAAAGAAGCACAAAGAGTGGCACGTCATATCGTTGCTATGACTGGTTAAAGAAACCTCATGATAAGCGGATACTAGTCGGTGCTTCATCCAATCAACATCAAGTTTTTGACAGAAGACATCTCCCTTTTGCAAACACTTTCAACGGGAGCCTTCCCAGATGGTACTGCGAAATAGACTATGTTCTGTGGAGCAGTTCTATCTGGCGGAGTCAGGTTAGACTTTTGGACCAAATGCAGAGCCAATTAAATACATGAAGAAGAGTGAACAGAAGGAAAAACGGAAGGAAAAACGCTTATCGTTTGGGTTTAAAAACAAACCTAAAAAGAATAGATTACATTGTTTTATGTCTTATTTGGCTTTATTTTTCTTGCAACATTACAGCAGATGCCTCCTGTGTAGCCAATCATTATATAGATAGGTATATAGATAGATAAATATATAGATATAGCTATCACATTGAAGACTCTTTGACCCCATACTTAAAGATTCACTTGGGTTTTGCTCATTCTAAAAAGTCTGATCCTTTAGGAATACATTTCTATTCACTGGATCAGTTCTGGTTCAAAGTCCGATCCAAATATGATCAAACCACTTTTCTGCAACACAAAGGTGATGCAAACATGCCTTTTGTCTATGCAACCACAAACTGCCCAAGAAAACTGATCTCATGCATTTTTTCCTGAGAGTGTGAAAGGCTATCAAAATGTTTCAACAGCGCTTGTTATGAGTTTAAAATTGTGTCTCATTGTCCTGCCTGTGTAAAAGCTACATGAGGCCTGAAATCACACTGCTTGTTGCTCGATTCAAAACAGAAACAGACTTTTTATTCGTAGCACAAGTAATCTGAAGGAAAACTTTTCAGGAGCTGGTTTTGTTGTGTTTATGTGAAGCTCTTAGTCCATAAACGTCACTTGTCTGTATGCTGTTGTTATCTAGAGGAAGAAAAAAATGGGCAAATATGTCGTTCAGTTCATTGCAGATCAAATGTTCATCTCAATGCAGTGGCTGGTAAATTGTAGCTGTTTGATTACAACCTGTGTCTGTGTCCTCCTTCTACACAAGTCACTATTTATTGCAGAAGACTGTGCTACTGAAAACATCGAGATAGTTTCTTTTCCACTTTTGGACCCTGTAACATAATGTTCAAGCAGCAGACTTCATTGTACAGCTGTAAAATTTAAACAGACTTCCACTTCTTTTCCCTTCTCCCCTTTTGTCCTCAATATTATTTATACTCTGTCTAGTCTTTATTATGAACTCCAGGCAACAGCAGACTGAAATGCTGCTGGATGTCAGTTTATTTGGTTTAGTCAAGGCATTTGCTCTGCTTGTAAAACAGAAAGAAAGAAATAGTGGGAGTTACTATGTCTCACCTGAATGTCCTGGCGTGATCTATGGCCAACTTTAAATGGCCTATTCAAGTCTCTAGAGTCAACAATGGCTGCCATTTAATATGGATTGCTCACTGGTTGCAAGCACAACAAATATGATCACTAAAACCTGACACTCACCAATAAATTTGCTGATAGTGTTGTATTACTTAACACTAGTTCAGGACTAGAGAGCAGTCTTAAAACCACTTCTTCAAGGACTCTTATTCAATTTTTATTTGGTCTTGTATCAGTCTCTGACGTTAGTTTGTTTGGATTTAAATCAAGACTGGTGCATTATCCCACATTATTCTTGAGAACAAAAACTTTGCCATTTATCTATTGTGAGGATATGTAAAACACAATTTGAGAATTCACACCAATTACCAAATAAAGTTAAAAATTTCAGTCGTAAAAAATATTCACACACCTGGTCAACAAAAACATGTTTGTAAGCCAACATTGGAAGCTGACATCACAAAGAAATAGAAAACAACTCCTTTCCTTTTTTTTTTTTTTTTTTCCTTTACATTACACAAAGACCTTGGTTGCACAGTGGTCAGTTGCCAGTTAATCAAAGGAGTAGCAAAGAGAGACATAAAGAGACTGGGCCATTTTTGAAATGGCGGGAACAAGCTGAGCGTTAACCCACAGTTGTATAAGAAGGACTCCACACAGAAATATTCATGTAGAAAGTCGATACCACAGTCTTCTTGTTGTTATTCAGACGTGTTAACCACTCTCCCACTGTGTGAAATACCTATTTTAAAGTAAGTCGCATTATTGGTAGCTGGATCTTGAATCAAATATAATACAATGCTCTTGTCACTGTGGGACATTTTGACTGTGGTGGTCTTGATATAAAAATGCTGGCCTTAACTATCCCTCTAGCACCAGACTGTTATAGTGCTATTTCATCTCAAGAGCTATCTCTGTTGTTCATTTCACCTCTCATCCCATCACTTTTGGCCTGAGATGAAGACTTGGGCAAACAGGAGTGTCTGTCCCCCTTTTCCAAATCATTGTTTGTCTGTCCCTAACCTTTCCACATTGGCAAACAGTGGCGCTGTCACATACAGTTCCTGAACCTCTCTGAGCTCTGAATGCTGCCTATCACAAAAGCTCCGTCAGCACATTTCCTGCAAAGAAACCATGTCCCTGAGGCCCCAACCCCCGCCTGCCTCTCTCCAAGCCCAGAGCATTCTCTAATAGCACTCCACTTGATGTGTGAGGAGCGCAGCTTGTGGTAGACCACAAAGCATTGAATCATTGTTTGCTGATAAAACACTCAACACGGCAGAATGCGTGTGGGAGTCCATCTCCAGAGTGCCGTCTCTGACTGCAGATGAGACGCAGTGGCCTCGTCGATTTTATTACAGCCACATACAATGGCAACCTGTTTACTAGAGAGAATGGCGACTACACCGGATGCAATTTTGCAGGGTTCATTTCATATTCCTTAAGCCGGCACCGGCAGGGGTTATCAGCAAATAGGATTTGGAGAGGATTTCAGCATATGAGTATAAAAGGATAAGCGCATGACTGCTGTAAGTGTTCTCTGGGAGTGGCTCACGTTTAGTAATTGGACTCTCCAAATGAGATGTGCTGAAAAGAGAGGTGACTGTTTGATGCTTGCTCTGTTTCTACTCCCCTACAAGAGTACTGCTTTCACAAAACTCAAAGTTAAAATGACTCTGACCTTATTGCTTTTGACTGCATCATTAAAAAAATCCTCTCTTAGGAAAAAAGAAATTTAAGTGAGACTCCAAGGCCTGCTGAACAATCTCCCATCAACAAGAGATGTGCGCTCAGATAAAAATAGCACACCAAGCTTGTTCTGCTGACTGAGAACCTACGGGCTAAACAAGTGAAGACTGTCAAATTAGGCACCAAATTATGCATCAGACAGCAAAGGCATGACTGGTGACTGCGATGCTATAGAGCCGAGCAGGTTAAGGTTGTCTCCTGCTGTAATGGGAGCTGACAAGGTAAAGAGCAAAGTGAATCTCTGTACATTTCAAATGCCACATGCAGCACATGTGTTATATTCCTGAAATATGAACAATGGGTAAAACATTTCATCACAGTCATGCACGTATGTGTTTAGTTTTAGTTCCATAAAAGGAATAATGTCAAGAAACACTGCTGTAACAACATGTTGGAAAAGACAGCAAAATGTGTGTTTTATTTATTGAATGTTTGTATTATTCAGCAGCTAAATGTTTATTCTCTGTGTTGAAAAATCCATTGAAAGATGACGTCTAAAAGTTTTTGCAGTTTAGGTACATGACACCTAATGACTGTGTTTTATGTTTCCAAACGAAAAGCCTTCGTGGACATTTTAGTATCGCAGAATTACAGTCATTAACCTGTACATTAATGGTCCAAATACTTGAATGAATGAAACAGGAAGTAAAATGGTAATCAGAATGCATGACACTCAAATTGATGTGCGCTTTGTATCTGTCAGACTAACTTATTATATAGCACGTATATATGTTAGAAACTGCATAACAGCCAGCAAATTGATCTTTGGGAATGTCACCACCATTGTTTTATCTCTCTAAAGACTAAGCCAAATATCCTAATGGTATGAGTGAGACGTCACATTCAATTATAGTGAAGGTCACAGTGACTTTGACCATTTTTGTCTTTTTGAAATATGTGCGTAAAGTTTATTTTTCAGTATCATAATGTCATTGACCCTTTGACTCCTTATACAAAAAGATGTGAATACAGTTCATGAAAACGCTTTCTGGATGTCAAACTCATTCAAAGGGGTTTTTCATGTGGACCTTGATTTCTGGATTGAAGAGTCAACACATAAAAACATTGTATCTCTAGACTTTCATGTTTGGAGCATAGAAAGCTGAGAAACAACTACAAATAATATTATTTCCAATGGCCTACAATTTTTATTGGGCAAACTAATTTATAAAAGACAGCTGGATGTACACAAATCATTCAGTGAATTTTTAGTGTGATTGTGCTTTGGCGCGTGAAGGACAAACGGTAGAATGTGCTGATGTGTGAAGCTATCGTTGTTTTGAGCTTAATGGTTCAGTGTAAACTGTGAAGTGTCTCAGTCCTACCAGGACCAGTGTAGCCCATCCCTTGAATGTCTGCAGCAGTTAATACAACAATTAGCCCCAAACACACTGACAAAGAAAATATAAAATAATACTATGTAAGATGATGTACTTCAACATGTATTAATGCCTTACTCAAAAAAACAAAAAAAACAAAAGTGCTTCTCTGTAGCTCCAAGAACTGGAACCTCATCTCTGCAGCCACAGTCTCTGCAAACTTTTCCTCGTCATCTGTTGTTTAACATCACTTTGAATGAAAGAGATTGTATTACATTCATGTGAACATAAAAAGAACTCTTTGAATGGTATCAGTTAAGTGTATGAAGTGTTTAATCTTCTACACGAAACACACTAAATTCTTTGACATTTTGAGAGTTGTATGCAACATCTTTTATTGCCCTTTAATGTTAAATGAAAGACAGTACAATCACGTCTTCTCTTATGATGTGAATGTTTCTTAACTTCTTTGACAGAAAGTGTCATGGAAGCATCCACTGCTGGGTTTCCTCAGGTTTATTACCAAATAAATAGAAAACATGGCGGACACCCCCTCCTGTATGCTCCTTATTCATCATGGCACTTTTTTTCCTTTCCTCATGGCAGTGTTCTGATAGATTTCTGAGAATTATCCTGAAAGACAGGATGAAATACAAAGATGAGTGTAGCGGAGGTCTATGGCAGAAAAGTGGAGCGTTTCATGTAAATGCTTCACATCAAAGTTGGCATTTGGGCGGCAAATGTCAACTGCACTTGCACTGCAGTGTTTCAGTTGGCCTGGAGCCAAATTATATTAGTGACAGCTACAGAAAAAAAGCACATTCATATTATCATTAAAGCCAAAGCTGACTAACCTGTAGCTCACAGCCTCTGCTTCAGGGACATGACCCTTATTTTCAAAGCACCTTATGCTGATTAATCTCTTCACTGCAATGTCTGCAGCCAGACAGCTCCTCTCAATGTGATAAATGACTTGCTTTTGGAAACTAACCCAAAGAATCCTGTTTTGGTTCTTCAGGATGTTAGTGCAGGTTTTGACACAGGCATCACTCACGCCTACTTTCTTAGCTGGCGTCTGTGCTGTTGCTATGTGAACAGTAACAGAGTGTGATATCTGTGAAAGGCTCAGGTCATCTCTGCAGTCTGCTCTGCTGGTCTCTGTCAGATTCACTTCTGCACAAATTCACACTATGGACCAGATTTTAGAACAGGAGACAGTACAAGCTGCTGTCACGCCTCTCAGAGCTTGAACCCTAAACAGTTAAACCTACAGTACATGGGATTTTTAAAATACTTTAAAAAGCACATTGTAGGAATCTATGGAAAAATGAGACCTTAAAATCTCATCTAGCCCTTGTTATCAGTTATTTGAGAGACTGTTTAGCTCCCAGAAAAGGTGGTCTACTCTAATACAAATAAGGGCTGTTGGGCTACAAGGCTTGTCAACGTTGAAACAATGGCAGGGAATATTTCCAGTGCTGGCTACGTCTGTTACACAGGCAAAAAGAGGAAATGTTTATATAATGTATAATATATATGTAGTAAAATGGATCAAAATCAAACGGTCATAATTGTTATTACAGAATCCCATCAATACAATGCTGTAATGTTTTAATATGTTGATGTAATTAATTGGTTTGGTTTTATCCATCCATCTTCTTCCGCTTATCTGGGGCCGGGTCACAGGGTCAGCAGTCTAAGCAGAGATGCCCAGACTTACACCTCCCCAGACACTTCCTCCAGCTCCTCTGGGGGAATACTGAGGCGTTCCCAGACCAGCTGAGAGACATAGTCCCTCCAGCATGTCCTAGGTCTGCCCCGGGGCCTCCTCCCAGTGGGACATGCCCGGAACACCTCCCCAGGAAGGTGTCCAGGAGGCATCTGGAACAGATGCCCGAGCCACCACAGCTGGCTCCTCTCGATGTGGAGGAGCAGCAGCTCTACTCTGAGCTCCTCCTGAGTGACTCAACTCCTCACCCTATCTCTAAGGGAGCGTCCAGCCACCCTGCGGAGGAAACTCATTTCGGCCGCTTGTATCCGGGATCTTGTCCTTTCGGTCATGACCCAGAGCTCATGACCATAGGTGAGAGTAGGAACGTAGATTGACTGGTAAATCGAGAGCTTTTCCTTGCAGCTCAGCTCCTTCTTCACCGCGACAGACCGGTATATCGCCCGCATCACTGCAAAAGCTGCACCGATCCGTCTGTCAATCACCTGTTCCATCCTTCCCTCACTTGGGGAGCAAGACCCCAAGATACTTGAACTCCTCCACTTGAAGCCACCCTTTTCCGGCTGAGAACCATGGCCTCGGACTATCCCAGTGCACGCTGAAGGTCCTGGTCTGATGGAACCAACAGGACCACATCATCCGCAAAAAGCAGAGATGAGATCCTGTGGTTCCCAAACCGGAACCTCTCCGGCCCCTGACTGCGCCTAGAAATCCTGTCCATAAAAATGACGAACAGGATCGGTGACAAAGGGCAGCCCTGCCGGACTCCAACATGCACCGGGAACAGGTCTGACTTAATGCTGGCAAAGCGAACCAAGCTCCTGCTCTGGTTGTATAGGGACCAGACAGCCCTTGGCAGAAGGCCCCAGACCCCACACTACCAGAGCACCCCCCACAGGATGCCGCGCGGGACATGGTCGAATGCCTTCTCCAGATCCACAAAACACATGAATCCTCCAGCACCCTGGAGAGGGTGTAGAGCTGGTCCAGTGTTCCACAACCAGGACGAAAACCGCATTGTTCCTCCTGAATCCGAGGTTCGACTATCGGCCAAATTCTCCTCTCCAGTACCCTGGCATAGACTTTCCCGGGTAGGCTGAGGAGTGTGATCCCCCTGTAGTTGGAACACACCCTCCGGGGGACCTTCTTCAGCTTGACGGCATCCCTTACTTCCGGTGTCCACTGCCAAGATCAGGGATTGCCGCCACGACAGGCACCGGAGACCTTACGGCCACAGCTCCGAGCAGCCGCTCGAGAGACGGAGAACATGGTCCACTCGGACTCATTATCTCCAACCTCCCTCGGGATATGGTTGAAACTCTGCCGTAGGTGGGAGTTGAAGACCCTTCTGACAGGGGACTCAGCCAGACATTCCCAGCAGATCCTCACAGTACATTTGGGTCTACCATTTCTATCCAGCTTCCTCCCCCGCCATCAAATCCAACTCACCACCAGGTGGTGATCAGTTGACAGCTCCACCCCTCTCTTCACCCAAGTGTCCAAGACATACGGCTGAAGGTCAGATGAAACAACTACAAAGTCGATCATCGACCTCCGCTTGAACATGGTGTTTGTTATGGACAAACTGTGACTAGCAGAGAAGTCCAATAACAGAACTCCACTCTGGTTCAGATGGGGGGGGGCGTTCCTCCCAATCACCTTCCTCCAGGTGTCACTGTCATTGCCCACTTGGGCGTTGAAGTCCCCCAGTAGAACAATGGAGTCCCCAGCTGGAGTGCCTTCCAGCACTCCTCCCAGGGACTCCAAGAAGGCTGGGTACTCTGCACTGCCGTTCGGCCCGTAAGCACAAACGACAGTGAGAGACCTCTCCCCGACCCAAAGGCGCAGGGAGGTGACACTCTCGTTCACTGGGGTAAACTCCAACACACGGCGGCTGAGCTGGGGGGCTATAAGCAAGCCCACACCAGCTCGCCGCCTCTCACCGCGGGCAACTCCAGAGTAGTGGAGAGTCCGGTTTGGTTTAACTTTTATGTAATAAATGTTAAGTGGGTAGATTGACTGTGCTGTAGTGGCTACTAAAACAGATGTGTCAAAGTAAAAGGCCTGTTATTTCAGAGTCATAAACTGGCCCACTAGCACAGTTTTTAAAAGCAGCCCTTTGTAATTTTCAACAAATATCACCACATAACTTTTAGCCCAAAAATACATATTCTCAAAATCATTTGATGGTTTTTAGACCTGAGATTGGTAGAATCATGTCATCTCACTGACACAGTACATCAGCTGCACAGTAACCTCTAATGTAACTTTCCTGTCCTGAGTGAGTTACTTGCTTTGCGGCTGCCGAAACAGACCAATACGCTGGACCCTAGAAGAATTGTATTTGTACAAAATACATTAAAATCACCCTGCCTTAAATGGCAGACATGTTTTTTCTTTCAAACTTGCCAGCACTGATAGGCTCTACTTTGAAAGAAACAGCGTCTTTTGTAACAACACAGAGAGTCTGTAGAGGATCTGTGACCTCTCCTGGATAAAAGTTACACAAGGTTACTTTCATGTTCTCTGGTAGTAGCTAATTGTGCAAAATGTACAAAATAGCTTAAATTTCATGAAAAGGGAGAAAAGGCATTAAGCCTATGGTGTGGTCCATGTTTCACAAGAGCACTCCTCGGTGAAATTAATTTGACTTCATGACTTAATACATATAATAAGTATTAATACAATAAGGTGAATTCAATAGATTTTTAATTTTATAGCACGATATCAAAAGCACAACCATGAAAGGCTTCACAGACTTTCTGTTCTCAGAGCTGCGATTAGGATAAGGACATAGTCAAAAATCCAGCCATGGGAAAAACAGGGAGAATCAAAAATGGAGACAAATATAGTGTAACAGATTTTTATATGTATTAACTCTTGAGCAAGGTAAATAATGCTACTTTTGTGCTAATAATTTCCACTTTCAAGAGTGTACATTGAACTAATTTTAGCACAAAATGCATTACGGCAGCACCACAAAACAATAAACAGATTATCACAATGAAAAACCAAGTGAGCAGGAGATTCACATTTGTGGCACAGCATGTAAAACCTTTTTAGGTCAGTTGGCATTTGTCAGATATGTAAAGGTCAATAACACTACACTGTGTTACACTAATCAGGAACACTACAGATTTCCCCACACATCTCCTGAGGTCCAGTTGGTTGTAGCAAATGCAGCACCTGCTAACATCAGGAATGTAAGACCTTGAATTGTTGAAAATATAGTGCTGTGAAAACAGAAGTTCTATGTATTTGTCTCTTTCCTGATTGTCTTTTTTTCCCACACTTAACTGTTTCAGGTCATCAAACAAACTGAAATTTTACACAAAAATAACTAAACACAACATGCAGTTTTTAAGAGATTATTCTATTTATTAAGGGGAAAAAGCTATCCAAACCTACCTAGCCCTATGACTTAAGTGACTACTTAACCTAATTACTAGTGTGCCACCCTCAGCATTAATAACTGCAATCAAGCATTTGAGAACACAGGCAATGAGTCTTTCACATCACTGTAAAGGAATTTTGGCACACTCTGCTTTTCAGAATTGTTTTTAATTCAGCCAGTTTTAATCGGCGGACACTCTTGGGAAGGGTCACCACTTTTCCAGATTTTCTCCATTTGTGGATAATGGTTCTCACTGTGAATCCCAAAGCTTTACAAATGGCTTTGTAACCCTTTCCAGACCAATAAATGTCAATTGTCACCTGTTCCTAAATTTCTTTGGTTTGCAGCATGATGTCTTGTTGAGATCTTTTGGTCTACTTCACTTTGTCAGACAGATTCTACTTAAGTGATTTCTTGATTGAATAAGTATGGCAGTAATCAGGCCAGGGTAAGGCTATTCATGATTTAATAAATAAAACCTTTAGGGTGTGGGGAGACTCAAAAAACACACCCATGGGGCTAACATGGGGTTTTGATGATGGTTAGTTGATCTTTGATCATTAAGGTTTATACGATTAAAGAAAATACACATCCTCTGCAACACTACCAGGCCATTCTAAACTGAACTCTATAGGGCACCATTAGCCTCACTATAAGGAAATGAGTTGTTGATCAGATGTTGCTTTAGTGTGTGTTGGATTAAGTTTATGAAATTAGAGTTCAGCTTTTAACTATACTTTCTGTTTTTTGGTGCAAAGGCTGTCAGGTTGTTCTGTGTCTGTGTTTACCTCCAGTGAGACACAATTTATTTATAGTTGGAAGTATTAATATGACCATGTATTTTTTTTTTATTTTACCTAGTGGAGAGGAGGGTTTGTTCTGTTATAATTCCATCTTTATTTACTTTGAGCTCGCACACAGCAGGAACAGCTCCAAAATACAGTGCATTGACTAAAGTCAGTAATCTCTCATTAAAATGTCTATGGTAAAAGTTATGGCGAGACCTTTTGATCCAGCGGAGAGTATTGTGAGCCGTAGATGCCATTGGATCAGCCATCAGCTAAATGCTCTCCAGTCATTGTCTGCTCTGTGCTGAGAGAAATTGACATTGCAGTGCACAGAGGGAGCCTGGCTGTATTTATTGAATCACGGCGCCTTCTTGTTTCGAATCAATACTTGGATTTATGAGCGAGTCTCTGACATATTTTCGCTCTCACCTCTAGGCTGGAGGGCATTTTAATTGGCGAATCTATTTCTGTGATTAGATATAATTCACTTTGGGTATTGTTTAATTCACTTGTAATTAAAAGAGCCGAATAAGGAGACACTTAATTAATAAACTCTCTCACGTGTAGATAAAATCAGCAGCCGCCTCCCTCCATTAATAATTCACAGACATAAGTGTGATACTGCCACTTGTCCTACGTGATAACATGTATTCTGACAAGGCACTGGCGAGGAAATTGTGTGATGCTGTCATGTACAATGATTGGGTAATGGTCATATGACGGGACAATCTGTGTGTTTAATTAAAATCAGAGAAATGTACATTGTGTGCGTCAGTTCAGACATAAATCTACCACCTGTTCTCCAGACAATATGGATGGACATACTGGAGGGGAATTAACAGAAGGAATAAAATATGGCGTAATTATAGTGCCAAAATTACGAGAGGAGGATATATTGATCTGAGCAGACAAAATGTTTTGTGTCTCTGCTGCGCTCTCAAGACATCCTTTCCCTCACTCAACACATATTCTCTGCTCTCTCAAGACGTTCTTTTCCTCTCTGAACAGCCTCCCTTCTGCTCACAAAACACAAGTTTCCTCACTCAAAACATGTCCCTTTCATGACAATCAACGGCAACAAATGTCGAATTTTCTGATTGGCCCAGACTCAGGAAATCAGTATAGAATTTTCTGATTGGCTCCTGTGGCTGAGCGTGTTCAAGACATGTCTGGCATACGGAAGTCTAAAAGCGTACAACGGCATCGGCGATGACGTCGGCAACGCGGTATGGTATGAATAGTTCATATTTAAAGGTCCCATATTATGTGACATTGACTTTTCTGAGCTTTTAACCATGTTCTAACGTTGTTTCTACCTCAAACACATACCCAAAGTTGTGTTTTGTTTCATTCGCGCATGTTTAAGTAATTTATTTAGTTTGAGCTACAGTCCTTTCAACGAGCTGTTTCACGCAATGACGTCAATATGTGAAATAAACCACTCCTCTCCAGGAAGTGCTCCTCCACACTCCTCCTGCCCCTCTCTCCTGAACCGTCAACAAGTGGTGCTCTGCAGCTCAGACACAGAGAAGCATCGCTGCTACTGTGTTAGCTTACTTACAGTCAGCAACATGCATTACTAACAAGTATTACTGCATAGCTCTACATATTGCTAGGCTACTTTATTATAGTTCTTTCAATACACTGCACACCAGCTACCTTAGGAGTCTCCAGGCAGCATACATTCTCAACTTCAGTAGGCATTGTACGGCCATTTCCACATGTGCACCTATAAACAGAAGCAGTTATCACACGCTATGCTACGGGCTACACCACAGAAACATACACAATAAATAGTTTCTCATTTACCAAGTAGAAACGTCTTGTAGAAGCCTTCGAGGTCTTTGTGTTTGCTCATGTTCTTCGAACTCAGAATCAGACTCTGGGTCGAAGATATACGGCTCATTTACTCTCAAAGCTATTGCTGAAAAAGTTATTACTACCATGTACCGTGTTTACTTCAGTCTGTTTCCAGCGTAGCTCGCGTAGCTATAGCGTGATGTCATGAGTGGGCGGGGCCACCACGGGAGAGCTGAGCCTTAAAGTGACAGCGCCAAATCAGACCGTTCACTTTGGACTCATGATGAGAGCTCATCCAAACCACTTGTATAAGATAAATATTGTGTGTTTCTTGTTGCAAAACGTGATATGGTAACCTAAATGTATCCAAAATGCACTGTATAATGTTCAAAATAGTATAATATAGGACCTTTAAAAAAGGTTAAATAGAGTGTCCTCATCTTGTAAAAGTAGGCAGAAACTAATGCTAACCTGTTTATAGTGTTAGTATTAGTAAAGACTTGTTAGGACTGGTTAAGTGCTTGGTTTAGTTGTGGGTTTAGTCCTGGTTTAGTAATTTGGGATTACTTTTAGGTTTAATTCTAGGTTTTCTCCTCGTGTCGTCTATGTTTAGACCTGGATATTGTCCTGGACCTGTGGGCCCTGTCCACACTAAAAGATTGCTAACCAAAATACCGTATTTTCCGGACTATAAGCCGCTACTTTTTTCCCACGCTTTGAACCATGCGGCTTATACAGAGATGCAGCTTTTCTATGAATTTTTCTTCAGCCCTCAGGGGGGCGCTCTAGCAGGACTTGCAAAAACGAGACAGGCAGCGGTATTCAGTACAAACAAGAAAGCACCAGTTTTTATTCTTAGCACATGCAACCCAAGACGCACAACAGCAAAATACGGTAATATTTTTACACCCTCACCCCCTCATAATGGAAAACACATGAAGTGACAGTGGTTTGGTGTTCAGTAGTTTCAATGCTCAGGAGGAAGATGAATAGTGACTTGTGGTTTCAGTGCATGGGAGAATGAAGCGACTTTAATAGTTGCGCAGTTGCGCTTTAACAGTGCGCAGGAAGAAAAAGTGACAGTGGTTTGGTGTTCAGTGGTTTCAGTACACAGGAGGAAGAAAAATAAAGCAACTTGGTTTTAGTGCACAGGAGGAAGATGAATAAAACCATCAATGACTTTTCTGTTTTGTTTGATCAGCACTTTTACTGCCGTGTTACAGGCACTGTTCGGAAACAATCAGTTCAGGTATATGAATAAACACTTATGGTACAAAATCTATGTAAATATCTTATTTCTCAGCCTGGATATCGGCGGCTTATAGTCCGGTGCGGCTTATATGTGACAAAACTACTACTACTACTACTACTCTATTTAACCTTTTTTAAATATGAACTAGTCATACCATACACGCAATAAACCATGACATATTTCAAATAGATAATACTTAACGCTGGTACGTGGTAACGCTTTTAGACTTCTGTATGCCAGACATGTCTTGAACACGCTCAGCCATCAGAAAATTCTATACTGAAAAATTATACAGAAAATTCGACATTTGTTGCCGTTGGTTGTCATGAAAGGGACATGTTTTGAGTGAGGACACTTGTGTTTTGTGAGCAGAGGGGAGGCTGTTCAGTGAGGAAAAGAACATCTTTAGAGTGCAGAGGAAACGTGTTGAGCGAGGGAAAAATAATTTTGAGAGCGTAGAAGATATGTGTTGAGCAAGGAAACAATAATTTTGAGAGAGCAGCAGAGGCACAAAACATTTTTGTCTGCTCAGATCAATATATCCTCCTCTCGTAATTTTGGCACAATAATTACGCCATAATAAACAGATGCATGCAGTTCACATCATATTATTGAGACAAATACTGCAGCAGAGGGAAGTTATAATTTGATCACAGCATGGTGTAAATGCAACCTCTGCTACATGACTTTGTATACTAAAAAATACCTATGTATATCATACTGTGGACAGGTCATCTATAACAGATCTGTCCATTCATTTTCTTTAGATTATCTTCTTATCTGCAGCAAGGAATGTTTCCAACCCAGTCCAGAGACAAACAGGTGACACACAAAAGTCATGCTCTGACAGACACATTGTTGCACAGAAATACTTTGATTTGGAACCTGAAATGTTGGTGCCTATTTTGAACCAAATAATGGTTTAAGCAACACTCAAAGTATGTATCTGTAGTGGTACAAACCAAGAGATACTCATATGTCTCAATATAAAATGTCGGATCCATGCTAAATTCAAATAACATCATTGACATCAACAGCACTTTTTGCTTATTATTGCTTTT
Source organism: Rhyacichthys aspro (assembly GCA_036850595.1). Classification (NCBI taxonomy): domain Eukaryota; kingdom Metazoa; phylum Chordata; class Actinopteri; order Gobiiformes; family Rhyacichthyidae; genus Rhyacichthys; species Rhyacichthys aspro. The sequence continues at coordinate 3,385,042 of CM072152.1, forward strand.
TGCCTGTTCCATCAATGTTGTCTCCATTCACATATCATTCATAGTCAATATTTAACTAGAGCTGGATCACAGGGACAGCACAGGGATAGAGCAAGGAAGCCCACACTTTCCTCTCCCCAGACACTTCCTCCAGCTCCTCTGTTCCAAGTGGTTTGTCATCTGCAGCATAGCGTAAACCTTATGTTTTACCTGCCTGGACGGCCAAAAATGTGGCTTCAATAAACAGGATGTGATGTGTAAAATGTATTGGTACATTTTTATCAGTTTTTTTTTTTTTTTTTCAGCTTTGCAACACATGCAGTACATTTTATTCCACAGCAGTTTTGTTTCAGTCAGTTTTAAGGACAAATGATGACTAAGCATACATTTTTGGCCATGTTTCCATACAGTGTAATCATGAGGAAGTGGATTGCAATAACTTTGGAATTCCTCCAACAGTACCTTAAACTAAGCCCATGTATGCCCAAAAGCATGAATTTCAACACAATGTGCACAGTCTGCCACTATAATTCATTTGCCACTGACTGACTGATTGCACCACTGCCACATTACTTTTTAACGGCAGGGTTCTTTAAGCCCTCAGAGACAATTACATCGAGGGCAAACATTACAACGACTTATTAATATCAACTGTAAATGCACAAGGCGCCTGAGTCTGTGCCCACACGATAAATCCAGATACAGGCTGTGTGTTTATACTCGGGATAAATGTCGGCATAAAAACAGAAATGAGAAAAACATGCAAAGTAAGAAAGCTGGGAAGCCATTATGAGCTGCACTAGAGGAGTCTGCTGATTTATAATTATGTGCTTCAAAACGATCAGACATTCGGTGCACATTATGTCAGGCTTTTACTAAAAGGGAATCAAACCATCTCATCATTGTTTCTGATGTTTACCACAAACAACACAGTTAGACGTCTGCACTGCTATATTTCCAGTGATTGCTTCAGACTTAAAACAAAAGCTGTGATTGTCCTTCACCGAGCATTAACAGCCATTATCATGAATTATTTTACATCGTTATGTTACCACATCCTTCTGTCTGTGGGAACATAGTGATGGTGGCCAATGTGGAATGCTGAGGAAGCCTGGAGCCTGGGGAAAAAAAAATCTTCAAACTATCAAACTATAGCCTACAACTTGCAGTGTAAGTATTTATTTTGCTGAATTCTTTGGAAAAATTATTATAACCTAAGAACCAGATTTACTTTTCTGTTCCAATTTGTGAGAGACTTAAATTGTAATTTGGAAAGAGTTGCAGCCATCTCATTTAAATACTGCTAATTCATCCAACATAAAACTTCCCTCTGAGATCAATTGTGTGACAGTGGTTGTGCTGTTAGTCTTGAACCCACCTAAGCTGAAGGCAGAAGCAAATGGCTAACATATAAATAGGTTCCCTCTCAATGTTTGTGCCAAACAGTAAATCTTAAGTCTTCAAATATCAAAATACAATACGATAGACTTTTGTCTTATGTCACACACATTAACAATATAGTGTCATCCTAAAGCTTGATCAAAAACATATGGATATGATAACTCAGATGTCGCCCGACCCTAGTCAGTGGTCTAAGAACTGGATCTGCAGTCCAACTGTAGTTAGTTTAGACTGAGAATGACATTCTCTGGGACAGGGGTGGGCAATTATTTTTCACCATAGGACACTTATGGAGGGCTGGGCCAACACGGTGACCTCACTTATGCTCAGTTAAAACATACTGTATGATGTTTTCCTAAAATTTTAGGTTTGAACTATTGGTAAAATAATATGTGTAATGTTTACTGTATATTCAATATGGACAGGTTTGACACATCACAGTCACAGCTGCACCCTCCTCAGTGTTAGATCCACTCTTTTTCCATTTTAGTCTAAAACCAAGATATGTCTGAACACCTCAGCACATCACTTAAGTGTCATAAACACCTAAGTTAAGCCTAGTCACTTGATTACACTCAGTATGAGGACAGAAAAACCTGCAGAAACACTGATGATAACAGCATAAACACATTTCCTCTGTGCTGAAGCTTCTGAAAAAAGCCTGAACCAACGAATCTGAATTTACACTCAAGCCAGACACATAATATACATTTCACATTACTACTTTAACGTCTATTAGAGCTGTCTCTCACCACACAAAAACACCTGTCTAACCTCACCTGACAGAACACATGCAGCTTATGAACAGAGTGTTATTAGCCATATTATTGTGGACGCTCATTTGCAATGGGACTTCAAAGGCTCCAAATCCCTCTTGGCTATCCTTTCTTCCAGCTGTAGACTGATAACACTTATATTTTACTAATCCTTGTATCCAAAACCTGGTTTAGAGCATTATTTTTTCATGTTTCATGTTCACCTGTCTAATCTGTTGCAGAGTTGACATGACTGGCTTTAGTAAATAAATACTTCGAAGTCCATGCCTTGTTAAAAGTTCTGCATTCTGCGTCATTTTTACTCTTTTTGATGTGAGATAACATCATTGTGTGCAAACAGTTTAGCCACAATGCATTTCCTGTGTTTGCTATATGCAAATGTTATGTGACACACAGACGTCAAATTGAGTGTCTTCAAAATAAAAGTATCACATCTGTTTTATATACTGTACTATGTGCATGGTATACAGTTCCACAAGCCTCTTGAGGGCCGGACAGGGGCAGGTCCAGGGCTGGATGTTGCCCCTGGTCTAGGTTTTAGCTCGAAGAAATGTGTATTAATTCCAGTCGGACATAATCACAAGTCCAGTTTTAGTTAGACTTAAATGTGTATTAAAACCTGGAGGATACTGGTGGGTCTTTGTCCAAATCCAAGCAGGCTCCAGCATGGTTCATTTGAGGTGAGAAAACAATCTTGGCCACCTGTGTAAAAATGTCAATGTTGTGAATTGAAAGGGCTCCAAAAAACAAGAACTGACAACTCACATAGACATAGATATATATTAAAGACACTGTGTACACCTTCAGGACATTAGTTGTAATACACATGTCTCAACAAATTAACTTGATTTAAAATAAAGTATGATTGAACTTACACATGGGCATCCAGGTAAAAGCAAATGTGGATAAACACTTCATGTCTTGTACATATAGTTCAGCACAAGATCATGGCCGAAAATAACTGAACTTAAAAAATAAATAAATAAATCATGTGGTAAATGACCATTAGTATGTAGTGTATTCTGTAATGTGGTACACTCTTACTATTGAAAATTCAGGTGGCTGTTGTGTAATGTCTGTATCATGCTGTTTATGCCATTGAAATGTTTGGAGATTAACACACGTTTAACCCTATTATGTGAGCATTGTAAGTCGATTTGTCATGTTTTGTGCCTGCCTCACGGTTTAATGTAAAAAATGCAGCGGGATCTGAGTGACGTGTGCACGGAGGATGGAGAATCAGGGGGAAATGGTTCCAACTCCAGACGCACTGTGAAGACTCACTGCTACAGACTGCGCTCCATGCTTCACAGCTGGGTGTTTGTTTACTGGCCTTGTGAGCACTGCACTGTAGCTAATCTCAAAGTATTAATCTGCCTATCTATTATAATTAATGACTTCAATCAATTCAAAAACATGGGACTAAAATGCTTTTATCTGCCCATCAAAATGCATGTTTATCATTTTTATCTCTCACTTGAACTAATTATGATATTTATCTATTTATTGTGTGTTCTATTTATTCAAAAATGACATAAATTAAGAACCTGACCTTTGACATTTTAATGCCAGCGTTGCATTCCTATTTCATATTCAATTGCTTTAACTTTTTTTGTCAGTCTTCCTTGCACATACATAACATGTCTGTAGGTGCCACACTGACCTTGAACTTTAACCACCAAATCACTTTACGTTTACATTCTAAATAAATTGTAATCTGCAGTATTTTCTTTTGAAAACACCTGTAGGCTGTACCATGGATGTATTCTGGAAAACTGGTATTACTTATCACTAACGTCAAAAGTAAAGCAAACAAAGCAATGAATAATATGTGTGAGTTCTTCGGTAAGAGACTGACTTGTGTCTAACTCCCAACTTAACTTGTCACACTTTCAACAATGGTTTTGGTGTAAGCTTCATGTTGAGTTAACAGTAAAATGGAGCTTTTCAAGTTGAATTGATTGCATGTTATTGCTCATTTGGCTTATGAAGGATTCACTTGTTTAGAACGAGGAGCATACTGACACGTTGAGATCGCATTTTCAACATAGGTTAAATGGTGAGAAAGACCTCTGTAAGAGCTGCAATGGAACATCTTTCTGAAACACAAAATAGAAGGTAACACCAAACAAAATCTCCTTCCTTGCATTGCTTTTCATTTACAAATCCTGCTGCCAATTTGTTTCCGTTATCGTCCATTTATAAAAGTAGTGGGATGTTCCATGGATAAAGAGCTTAAATTGATAAATGAGAAAGAGTGTGGCGATTAGGTGGCCGTGACCTGTTAATAGTGTTACTTCATAAAATAGACTGCCCATGTTAAAGCAGAGCCCTTCATTATCATCATCATCACTGTTTTAAATGAACACTGTCAGCGCGGTCAAGCCTTGTTGCCCAACCACTGCATCTCTATTAGGCCTCAGTAATACTCCCAAGACGTTATTTTTTTTCTACTCATATGTATCACACAGCCACACACATATATGATGCAGCCATAGCTATAACCCTGTGTTCAGGCATTCTGCTGCGAGCTCAAACATACTTATGAACAGCAGCTACAATTAGTCTTGAAAAGTGGTTAGTACAGGCACACTCTACAGTGAACACATATCCCCACTCCAAGCTCTTCCCATAAGAAACGATTCAGAAAACTCAGGAAACTGCACAATACACAACAAGGGGTGGTTTGCCCTTTACCAGGTGAGCCACTGACATTTTGACAGAAACTTACAATTGAGCTGTTGTTGATTTTTATTAATATTGCATCATATTGTTCTTTCACCCATGGCCACAACCAAGGGTCTCAGACACAACACTTTTTTTATGCTAAACAACCAGTACCAGGATTTACTAAAGAGTGTAAGTGCACCTTCCAAAAGTTGTTGAGTTTAGTGATTTTGTAACTGGCCCAATAGCCTGTGTATTAGTGTGAGTTACAGTTTCACTGCGCTCTAACTGAAGTGACTGTGTATAAAAAGTGCAGCCTGATTTACTAAGGTTTGTGACTTGTAAAACAGCACATATAGCGCCAACTGGCCACATCTTGCACAGACAGCCGCCCTCAGTCATGTACTGTATTTCTGGACTCAAAGCATCAGTGCCTTTTTCCTTTTTGAGTGGGTGGAAGTTATCGACATGAACTTGTTGCTAACTTGCTGTTGACTGAGCACAAAACACAGTAAATCTTAGTAAATCTGCCACTACATAGAACACTCGCTGACACACTATTTCAAATTAGCACCTCATGCAAAATTGTTCATTTTAGTATGTCTGGATTAGTTTGGATTGTAGATTATTTTTTCACCCAGAACTAGATCAATGTGGAGATGAAAGCAGATGTAATCAATATTAGCCATTTGTTACAACCCAGCTCTGTTCAGCTAAACTTAAGTGACAAAGAGCTTCAGGCTGTCACTACTATTGTAGAAATGATGATGCTACGTTTGATAACCAACAAATCCAAACAGAAATATCATGTTTTGTGTTTGAAGTGTCTAAGAAAAAGTATCCACTGTTGTCAAAGCTCAGAATTATCTGCAATAAGCAAGCTGGATGATTTCCAAATTGTTGTTTATCACAATTTAAGCAGTATCTGATGGTTGCATTATCTTCTCTTAGAGGCACAACTTCTCCAACTCGAATCTGAAGTAATAACTGCAGTAATAACTCATTTGTCGAGGCAGAGAGATAAGATGCCTTTCAGATAGAGGAAATAATGAACAAGTACCGAACAAAGAATCACAGGAATGTCGGCGGCACAAAACAAATCTTCAACAACTTCAGTCACAATGATAAAAATCCATCAAAACTATCTGCGGAAAGGATATAAAAGTAGATTCGAGCAGATGGACGTGATTACATGACAGCAGCAAAACAACCATTACTTGGAAGGGAACGTCGATAAATTCTTTTGATGCCATGTTTAGAAGCACAAAAGTGAATGGACAGACTGAACGAAGAGTGTAGAGCTACAATAGTTTGCCTGACCTTTGACTTGAAACCTGAAAATGTTTTCTGAAATATATGAAAGAGGAGCCTAAATACAAGGAGAAAAAAAATACGAGCAGTAGAAAAATGGCTTTGTCTTGGGGAGCAGATTTTTCCAAAACTACTTTGAGCTTGAATAAGGCTAAAAGTATGGACTGTTGCTCAAGTGATGCACAAGGACAAACTGGTCCATTGCCCTTCACAATTATTTCCAGTTGACATCTGTGAAATCAGCAAGTGTGCGCATAACAAGCAATCATAATTTATCAGTGTTCACAAGAAGCATGACACATTAGACAGATGGGACATTCTAACCAAATCCATGGTTTGATTGAGTTTACATGCTTCCCTTTTTTCTTTTTTTTTCTTTGGGCATGTAACCTTCATATTCTGATTTGAGAAACTGGAATTAGGCCGTGTTCTGGTTTTGAGAAGGCATACCTGGTTTCTGACATCTGCGGGCGAACATGGCATGTACTCAGTCGAGTGATGCACAGCGAAAGAAAGATGGCCAACAATATTCATACAGTGACAAAAGCCAGTAACTATGTATTCACAAATGTTGTCATTTTTCACAAATGCAGTTTGTCCTTCCTTTTCTAATCTACACTTTATTACATAGATGTGCTGTCTCCTCTGACTTTAACTATTGCTACAGTAAACAACCACTGTAGGATGCTATATTTATTTATTGTTTATTTTTTTATAATCCTTGTCCTGTGCTGTGAAAGGGTCACCTCACACATGTTTAGCTATTTTTGTCCATCTGCAGATGAAAAAGGGGTAAATAAAGCATGGTTCTGTGTTATTTAAGTGCGCTGTGTTATTTTGTCCCATTCAGTCAGAATGCATCCAGAATACTATAATTTGTCATATCAATAACCAGGTTTCTCCGAGTGCATGTAAATGTTATATCCTGAATATTGTCATAACGGGGATAAGGCTCATGACTGGGATACTCAAGTTAATGTAAAGACATGCAGTGATTGATGTCATTTTATTTTGAGGAAGAACTGGAGCCAATTATAGGTCAAGGTTTTGACCTGTAGGTAAATGTAGGACCCACGTCCTTAATCTCTCTGTCACGTGAGGAAACCATATCATCCAACAGCAGTCTGCCTCAGAGTGCTGTGTAAGTCGCAGATTGAGGCGTTCTAGTCACTGCCTTGATTAAAGCTGATAAAAGCTCTTCAGAGGTGACAGAGTGGCACTGTTAATTATCTTAAATACCCATTGTACTGCTAAAATCTGTGGAGGTTGTATTCAGTCAGCATGTTACAATTATGATAATTTGATGAAGTCTTTTTTGAAAAGAGTCTTGAACACATACAGAAACACATACACAGAGATCTTTAAGAAATGAATAATTTCATACTCAAAATCAAATGATGAGCATTTAGCACCACTACACGCACAACCCACTACAAACGCAAATGTTCCAACAGTGCAGCTGAAGTGAACAAATGACTGATGTATCAGGTCTTTAATGAGTGTGGGCAGGTGATAAAGTTCAGCTGTTGTCTAGAGATATATTGTGATAAAAAAGTAAGCTTACAAACACATTTTTAGTCTGAAAACCAAGTGTGGTACAGCCATCACTGTTTATTATGTTGTTTATATTGCACTTGCTCATTTACACAAAACGGTAAGGTGCCATCTCTACCTATTTTGCCAGAGTAGAGTTTAGACTGTTTGTTTAATGTCAGTTATGAACCCTTTCAGAGATATCCTGGCATTCAATTTACTCTGTACATTAAATACAAATTTGACACTGAAACAACCATAAAGCACATTAACTGCAGTTTGGAATGTTATGACTGATGATTCAGGGCCTGGCTTTACATACAAAGTAATTTTTAAAAGCTTTTTCTAAGCATTTGTGCTTCTCGTCCACACACACGCGGAGTTTTTAGGCTGCAAAATCAAGAAGTTTAAACTGAGCTTTTAATATCTAAACTGACAATGACGTTTAAACGTGAACTAGAAATTGATTACATGAACGTAAATGTGGATGGAAAGTACTTGGCAGGACAGCATGAAAACATGTGCCATTTTGTTTCTTTGTTACCACTGATATTCCACTAAACGTACATGAGGACAAGGCCTGTCTGATACGCCATGTTACTACAACCAATAATTTTCTGTGTCTATATTTGACACTAATATTCTTGATGTTTCTCTGTATTATTTGTTCCTGAAAACCTTTACGATAAACATGTCAGGATGTGCTTAAATGTCAGTGACACGTTCTTTTGTTGGATGTGCATCTTCTCACTGATTCCCTGTCACACGCCGGGATGTGTTTTTAATATATCACCATACTTGTTGCCTGTTATTGATGCTGCTGGAAGTGTATTGTGACAAGGACCAACAAAAAGAATAGCTAACAGCAAAACAAATCAGAGAAAAGGCAGACATGTTTAGGCCAGCATCAATGCTTGACACTGTAATGAAGTGGAAAGAAAAGGCTGTATTAATGTTGGCAGCCATGTGTCCACGTTATAGCACTTTGTTTGTGTGACATTTTCTTCCCAGCTTTTGATAAAAGCTGCATAAAACCAAGCATTTACCAATGACAACATGCATTATCTTTTATTTACCGCATTGTGAGCTGCACACAAAGCAAGTCCCACTGTGTTTCATCACAATGTGTAGGAATAAAATAGTAATACATCAGCAGGGATGGGAGGGTTAGCAATTCATTACAATAAAAAATTAGTTGTTTTTAACGATCCAACAAGCAAAATATAAGAGTAACACTACCCTACTTCAGTGCAACTCTGGTAAAACATGTTGAAGGGTTATTATTATTGCTCATTTGCGAAGTAGAAATACGGTATGGTGGATGGGTGAAAGGTTATACATACATAAATGTGTTTTGTTTGTTCATAACATCATCATTTTACATGCTATATACAGATGAGTGACCACAGTAAAAACAGTAATCATTATTTTTTCCCATTAGGAGTAAAAAGTGCAGAGAAGTGTACAAATACAGGTGAAACAAAAGTCATTATCCTCCAAAACCATGCATGGATAAAACCAAGATTTAAGTTAGCGACAGTTGTTGATGCTCATTCGTTCATACATTAAAAATGTTTTTATTTTTCATATTTTCATAGCAGGCACATAATGGCCTATTATAAGGATCTAAAAAAGGTTATTTTTTGGCCTACTAGAGAATTGAGTAAAAACCCCAGATACTGTATATGATAATAATAACAATAATAATAAGAATATCCAGACATTTTGTAAGCTGTAGGTGCCCTTTCACTCATACACTGTTTTACACATTTCCTCTGGAGGATGTCTAAGAATTGCCTCTACAGTTTTTCCTGACCTGTGGTTTCACGTATGCACCAAAAGTTTAGAGAAAGCTCTGGACAAATGAGCAGTGATGACAGTTAATGCACTAATATCTACAATTTATAACGTGAAAAGGAAAAACAAGCTGCAGAGAGTACGAGGCTTCCTTGCTTTGGGCACTCTGCTTACAGCTCCAGCCGCACAACATACTTATCATTGCCACTCTACATATTCAGCACACCTCTTTTGAAATATCTCCTGATATTGTTCACATTGTCACATCCCTCTGAAGGTTGTACAAGGAAATTTGTGTGGATTATGTTCCCACATGCAGGCCCTTCTGAAAATAAGGCAGGTGGATGTCAAAGGGGCTTCTTTTTACATTTAAGTCCATGGGTAAAAACATTTTTCTCTATGAGATTGTAGCTGCTCAAGTGGCAAAAGTACACCATCACTAGCGTTAAGGTTGGAGTTATCCCAGACATCTTCATACGGCTTTAAACAGAACACTCGGCAGTAAATATGTCATTCCTGTGCTGTTAGAGCTCACAAGAAGAAGAAACACATATTAATCTTTGCACTGAGGTCATGCTAAAGCTACAGAGCAGCAAGTGACAGATTGAAATGGTCAAAGTGGATTGTAAACAGTAAACTACAGATATTATTTATTTATTATTTATTTTAAATGAAACCTCTAAGTATTATATCTTTGAGCTACCAACATATAGTTTCAAATGTTTCACACACTGTTAACCATATTAACCAATAAATGATCTAGTCTGGAGTTGCTTTTACAAGGGTGATTACTTGAAATGTATCTACACCTACAATTAACAGGATGTCCCCCCCTTTCACACTTTAGACTAATTTGGATTCAGAACAGAGATGACTCACTTTAACCATATAGAATTTTGTTCTTGTTTTTGAGTTGAGGTTTTTTTTGTAATACATTTTCTTTTTTCTTTTTAGTTTGGACTTGACACTTCTGTAGAGTGCACAACTGAGCAATTCTGACATAACTCCAGTTTCAGGCCAAAAGAAATTACTACGAACTATTGTGGAAGAGTGTTTATCTATTATCCCTTCCAATAGTTAGTTAGTAGCTGTGTGTAGTTTTCATGAACCTTCACAGATTTCTGAACTTGAGGGATTAAGTCCGGTATGAGGGTGTCCTTACATGAACCTTCTTTATTTCCACTCAAACGTTTGCTAAATTGGACCGATGCCATGATGGTCACATTTTGGAACTCTTCCAAAGGGTCAGGAGTTTGTCAGAGAGGTGTCCTCCTTGTGGAAGGGTGTGACAGATTTATGATGATACAGCACTCTTTTGACTTTGTAGCAGTTGCCTCTAACATCTGTAGCCGTTCGCTGATGGTCGTCCTGGGACGCTTTTTGAACTTTTCGCACGCCTGTCCATTCATCTCGCGGGGTGATTTCTGGTAAAGGACAAGGCTAAATTGTAATAAAGGAAGTTTGCTGCACATTCTCAAGTTGTCACATAATTTACAGCTGCTTCTAGGTTTGAATGAATTACAAAGTGTGCCTGTACCCAATCTAAAACTAATAAATTTACTATAATATTATATGTGTTCTAATGAATTTACCATTGGGCTTCATTTCATTTTTTTTTTTTTTTTTTTAATATTACAAATTATGCCTGTACCCAATCTAAAACAAATAAATTTACTATAATATTATATGTGTTCTAATGAATTTACCATTGGGCTTCATTTCATTTTTTATTTTTTTTTTATATTACAAAGTATGCCTGTACCCAATCTAAAACAAATAAATTTACTCTAATATTATATGTGTTCTAATGAATTTACCATCGGGCTTCAAAATGGAGTTCATGATTTTCTTCTTACTTTTAAAGCCCTTAGTGATCTGTGTTCTCATACTGCTACAAACAATCACAACCACATATTCACTGTCCTCCACAGACTTGGTCATAGGTTATAGACCATGGATTTTGCTAGCTCTAAAGTAGTTACACCAAACATGATGCATTGTACTTAAAGAGCACTCTGCACGGATGTCTCTTGTGCTGTTTAGTGTGTTGCATTGTTTTAGTATGAGCTTTGATATAAAGACAGTAGGGATCAGTTGTTTACAAGGAATCAAAAGCCCAGCTCATACATTCAGTATCTCAAGAACTCCTAAATTCATCTGGGTGGGTGAATGATGACAACAGATTGTTTGGAGAGGTCCCAAGCATTGTGCTGATGTTGATGCTTGTATTGGTGACGTTTATTGTGTTTCTGGAGCTGAAGCCTCAGAATCCCCACAGCTTGCTTGCATATTATTTTGTACTTTTTTCAGAGATGTATTACCACAACATTGGTTAAACCGGTGCCACTGCAAAGAAGCTAGTGTCGCCGCTAAAAAGTTCAATTGTCTGCCAGCTTCATTATAAAAACTCAGAGATTTCGGCTGTAGTACTTCAGGTCACACCCTGCGTCCACAGAGTGTCACTCAGACAATGTCCCGACATGTTTGGAGGCATTCCTGCAGACCTTTCTCTGTGAGCTGCATGCATAAACACAACAAGAAAATCGGGATGTAATTCTTCTGGCGTTGTCCAAAGAAAATGCAGAAAGTGAAAGCTCTCTCACGTTAGATAAACTGAATCAAGTGTGTAATATGAGTTCTGGAATAATATATATCACTGTTTTTAAAGGCATTTGGGAAAGCTTGGAAGCTGTATCCCTTGGTGGCCATGTTGGGGTGAGTCATTGTATGGTTTCTATCACAAAATCATAAAGAATTGCCATTGAGCATTTGGTATGTTGTTATGCAAAGAGGTTGATTTGATGAATGTGGGAATCAGAGTATGTCTCCACATTTGACATACAATAATCATTTTGAAAGATTGAGGCCGGATAATTAGAGCATAGTTTACGTATTTGAAAGGTCATGGCAACCTTTATTTTAAGATAAATCCACGAAAAAAAATGGAGGTCAAATGGATCCATTTTTTATTCTTCCTATTTCTGGCAGGTGGTGTTTGTTTGCTTTTCATCTGTTGATACTGTTGAATATTGTGCATATCTGGAGCCTAAAAAAAAAAAAAAATCTGTATTTTTAGTCGAAACCAAAGGTGTTAGGTTATGGCCCATGCTTTCGGACAGATTCCCATCCATCTTTCTAACAGTCACTTTATTTCACCAACACATTTTTTTGTAATGAACCTCACAGTCGGATGCCCCACTGATGGCTAAATCTATATCAGACTGAGTTGCGAAGGTCTGAGCCGAGGGTCAGTCTCTGCATGTGTCCTCAATCGCCCGCTGAGTCCTGTTGGGAAGAGGTTGTACAGAGCTCAGAGGACTAGGGTTTCTCGACTCTCTTGAGAGACACCGACAGAAACACATCCAATGAAAGCGTGTATCACCACCAATTAATTGTGCGCCGAGCTTCCGAAAACAGGGGCAGCCTCTAATTTGCAAGCAGAAAGACAGCAGGTGTTCTGGTCCGAGTAAACAGAGGGGAAGCTGGGGGAGGGATCGCTTGCTCTGTTTCTCTCTGCTATTATCAGGCTCCCCTCCGGACAGAAAACAAGAAGGCACCTCTGTTGGTATGCAAAACCAGTTAAGCCTCCCCTGTCTGAGAGCAAGACCAGGGCCCGAGGTCAGACTTCCACAGTGAAGATTTGCAAATGTTATGCTACCCCTGAGGCAGCAGCCGGCGAGGAAGTGTACACACACTTCAGTGTTTTTAGTCCTTTCCTGTTAGAGTCACTGATCCAGACTTGATTGCCAACACTCCATTATTCAAAACAACAGTTTGGAGTCAAGACCAGACTGAACAAGATCATTGCTACAAGTCACTTGTAAAAGTCAATGGCAAGACTTGTGTATGATACATGAAAGCCATATTAGGCAACAGTGATAGAAGTCCAGACTTAAGGCCAAAAATACGCCACCGTTATTTTCTATTTGACTCGACCCAGCGTCACTCAACGCCGCTGTTCTACTTGGAGGCACTGCTGAAAAGTTCTTGCCTGTAGTCACTTGTAGTTTTTTCTCGTTTTTTCCACTTCTTTCAAATCTTTAAATCACTTTTAGTTGGGCTAACATTGTTATTATTTTCCACGGTTTGGAATGGTGCTTTTTACGCAGGAAATACACACACTGACATCCCCCTGTGCTGCGGCAGCGCATAGCAGTGCACCCGGTGTGAATTGGCCTTTATGCAGGGGTTAGTGTTTAGGAAAAAAGAGTCAAATATTTTACAATTATGATGTGGACAGTGTATAAGTACCATAAAAAATAGGCTTTTGATTAAAAATTAAAAACAGGACTTATGGATAAGCTACATATTATCAGTGTGGAGTATAGCTCACTGACTCTGAAGGAGAGCACAGACAAAACTCATCCATTTGTAATAAAAGCATGGTTTTAGTCAAGTTTTTATTAACAAGTTATTTTATATTTTAATATTTGCTAGTACACCAACCAGGCATAACATTATGGCTACTTTTCATCATGGCACCTTTTAGTGAGTGGGATATGTTAGGCTCCAGGTGAACATTTTTTGCTCAAAGTTGATGTGTTAGAAGCAGGAGAAATGGGCAAGAGTGAGGATTTGAGAAAGTTTGACAAAGACCAAATTGTGATTAGACGACTGGGTCAGAGCATCTCCACAACTTGAGCTCTTATGGAGTGTTCCCGGTCTGCAGTGGTCAGTATCTATCAAAAGTGGTCCAAGAAGGAAACAGTGGTGAACCAGCGACAGGGTCATGGGCAGCCAAGGCTCACTGATGCATGTGGGGAATGAAGGCAGGCCTGTGTGAAGTGTTAGGTCAATAGCTCACAAAGAGTTTAAGTGAGGGTTGGCTCAGATCATTGACGATCATTTTGACAAGTGGTAATACCAAAAATGATTGTAAATTAATTAATGGAGCAAGTTTTTTTGGATGACAAACTCCATGTAGAATCAAAGGTGAAATGTCCTTAAGCCACATTCAAATATGCAATTCTAATGGACTAAGATGAAGAACAACTTTCATACATATCTGACAGCAGATTATTATTAAGCAAGAGAGAGATAGGTTGAGGTAGATTGTTGCAACTCCCACACATAATCTAGAATTATTACATATCTCACAGTTATGATCATTATGATTACATAATGTTATAATGAATAACAAAATGTAATGTGACATTGCCATTGTTATGCTGTACATCTATGCTAGTCATGTCATTATTGTATTATGACATGGTTTGTATAACAGCAATATCACTAATGATACTGTCACATTATTTAAAAATGCAAGTGGCATTGAGCACATAATTTTGTAATTACTACAGAATGCATAATGATGTGAAAGTGTTATTATTTTAGTGTGTTCTTATATGTTTCAGGATATGTACATATTGTACATTTACACAAATATATAATATAAGAATGGCGTGTTGTTGACATTGTTGCATAATATAGGTAGGGGTCTTCCTCTTTCCAGCTTGTGCCTTTATGCAGCATGCAGCACTATGATGTAAATGCCATAGTTTTATTGTATGATGCAGCATTATATGACAATTCTACATGATTACATAATGTGGTATTTATTACAAAATGTGTTGCTTCACATTTAAAGTGTAAGTGTTATCACATTTTAGCATGTTCTTACATAATACATGATTCATTCATATTACGTAGTTACAGGATCACATAATGTGGTAATTCTTACAAAATGGGTTCATGTAACTCACAATATTATATTTTGGCAAGTTATTACATAATATGGCACAATTACTTAATGCATTGTTAAAGGGTGTCCAGAACTGAGCCTAAACATTAAATGTTCATAAATAGTATCTACATTCACCTTCTAAATATGACCTAGAGTTCATCAGTTATGATACAATCTAGATTTTGCTTTTTCTAATGATTTTAATATAATGCACTTGTGTATCCTTTTGTTGTATTTCTAAGCTTACCCTCACTTGTTTTTTCTCCTGCCCTTCCTTCCTGTTCTTGTTTTTGCCTGTGTGTGATTGATGGATTCTTTCACCTGCTCCTCGTTAGCCTTTCCTCCCGAGAGCATTTAGACTCTCTGTTCTACTTTGTCTGTGTCAGTTCACTGTCAGTCCTAGTGCACTGATACCATCCTCGCCCCACTTCTGTGTCACATTCAAGAGGACTTTACTAAATCCAGACTGGGGTTCTTGCTCTCAGTAGTTTACTTCTGCTTAGTAGAAGTAAAGAAGTCAGAGTTTCCCTTGATACTGGTTGTATGCATAGAATTAAGCTCTGGGGACAAGGATTTGTGGTATATCCACTAGATAAATTGCTAAGTAAATCTGCAGTAGAGAACATCTAAGAGCATTTGGTATGGTGAACTGCAAACATAAACAAAGGAACAAAAGCTAAACCAAACAGAAGGGTGCCTCTGGGTGCTAGCATGTGCCAGTGCTAATGGTAGTTTATGGAGAATATACTGTTTCTATTTGAAGCAAACTATAATAAGCAACAGTTCTGTCAGTGCCACACACAATACCGAACGCCGGATCACATGTCACTTTGGTTGATAGTACCCTCTGCCTAATGAGAGTTGTCCCTGTTGTGTGTCCATCTGCAACATTTCTAGGCTAATCTATTTTAATACAAAATTATTGCATAGCCTATCACATTGTTTGTATTGTTGCACCATTACCACATTATGTAAACATTCAAACTTTATATAGTAATGTGGAAGATAACCCTATAGGTCTTACAGCATGATAAAGTGAGTGAATTTTTGAGTTTTTCCTTATTCTGATGGGGGAGTGTTGTCTACCAAAACCTGTCTATTTGCTGCTTTTTGTAATTGTGAAGCCCTTTGAGCTTTGAGCTATATAAATAACATTGGATTTAATTGATATCTAGTTGATGTCCATGTAGCCGATGTGAATTATACCTTATTGCAGGTTCTGCTGCTGTAATAACTGAACATGCCAATCTTGTCAGATCACGGGTGAACAGTCTTTGATGAACCACAGGTCCCAGTTTCTTCAGATGGTAGCCTAAATGTCTTTTAAATAGAGAGGCTACATATCAAGCCACTGGCTAATGTTCTCTACCTAATCAGTGACTGCACACAAAGGCAGACAGTTGGTTGCCATTTTACCAAATAATCTTGTTCTATATTCTACACAGATGTATGCTCTTTCATCCATTAAAGAAGTATTGTTTCTCACAGAACTTACTTAGACGGCTCATGTAGTTCACAAACAGTAACAGGGTCTATACAAAGTCACCTCAGAGCAATATAACCCCCTCCTCTTAGGTGGGCGTGGCTTGCACTTGTTCTCTGCATTCTTGTTCTTTTTTTTTAGCATATTGTAAAGATGTCCTTTACTGTCTTTTTCAGCCCTCACCTCTGTTCTGTGTCCAATCAAGAAAAACCTCATCACCTAAGTAGGTCCAGAACTGACAAGTCTCCTCGGTGCCATTTTCTATTCATAGCTTTGACCCATCACACCTCCTTTCAAGACTAAAGATGTGTAAATCCACACCACCCACATCTTATAAGTGCAGACCCTTCATCTATTCCGACTTGAGCAGCATGTATCTGGAGAGCTCATACAGAAGATTAAAGTCCATTTATTGAAAGCCATTGTGTGTGTGTCCATTGTGAGCCATAACAGAGCACTGCAGTGTCAGATACAATGGTGGTATAATTAGCATATTCTGTCAGATGTCATCCGTTTGGCCTCCAGACTTGCTGCTGTGACCTTTAGCATGGTTTGAACTTTCTCTCGCTGTTAAATATACATATTCTACAGGCTCACACACTGCCTTTTTTTTCACGTTCACGTTTTGGCTGACATTTCCATGTGCATCGCCCAGCAAGTCCTGCTGACATTTTATCCTTCTTTTATCTTATTTTAAGAAACATACCAGTTCTTGTTGGTATTCACTTCTTAAGACAGGGCCTTGGTATATCCTTGTGTATGGAGAAGTAGGGATTAATGCATTCTGAATGAGTCAAGACTGGTTATAACAGGATTTGGAGCGGTATGTGTGGTTTAACTTCAACCAGTTAAAAATGGTTTAACCAGCCTAAATGTGGACTTGGATAGGTTTTAAGTGGTTCAACTTGGGGCTTAACTGTGGGCTTATATTGGCTTTAAACAGGTTATAGATGGATTTTGTTTTTTGATTTTAGTTTTATGTGATTTTAGTTTTATGTGGTTTAACATGGACTGTTTCTGGTTGAGCTTTTAAAGTGGCTATAGATGGGTGCAGACTTTAAGCAGTTTAAAAGGGATTTTGCCTGGTTATAACTTGATTTGGACAGATTTAACATATCATTCAGTTTATGAACAATGTCCTTTTTTATATTGCCATAAAAACAGCCTTCTTTACATGTAAAAATACAATAAAGCTTGGTAAATTATTTTTGAAGAGCATGAATATAAAGATCATGTTTATTTGTATGGCCCAATATCACAACAGCTTCCTTAAATGACTGTGCAGACTGAACAGGACAACTCTCCATAAGGAAAAGGAACATAAAAAATTTATTTTGATTCTTTGCCGCATACGTTTTGTTTCTGTATCTGCGGTAGATGGCACCATTTTAGAGAGCCATTGTGTGCTTGTATTATGCTTGTATGTACTAATGTTCAGTATTCTGTTTGAATATCTTGTATCCATGGCATTTTTTTTTTTTGACAAATAATAGCTGTGTTTGAAAATACTTCCAAGTCACTGTATAAATCACTATGTGCACCAATTTGTGCTGGTGTCCAGTAAATCAAAGTTTCCCACAGTGCATCATAAAAAGTGGTGAACAGTAATGGGCACAAGACAATCAAACGAGACACAAATTTGACCTTGTAAAATCACTAGTAATTAGGTTTATATGATGTTAGTTGCTAATGATAGCTTTCCCCAGATAGTACTGCCCCAGATAGTATAGTAGCGTTCTCCTGAAGGCAAGAGAGTATACCTTGCACTGCAGTTGGATTCTCATGAGCTTTGTGTGTTTATAAACTCACTAAAATCCATCTTGAACTTCTTCAAGCAAAGTATTCATTTTGAACCACTGCCTAGCTGGCTTGTTTTGACCAATGATGTGGCAGCACACTGTGACAGCACAGACAGGAAGGGGCTTGTTTTAGTTTTGACGATGTAGCGACCGTTTCACCGTTACTAAAGTTACCAAATTGGTGTGGACTATCTGGCTTGTCAGGTTAAGACTTGTTCTGTATGACACAATGACATATTATGCAATATATTAGTAAAGTCCTTTGAGTTTATTACAGAATTCTGTTATCAGCAGAGTTCAGCTAACTTTTTTTTTTACACATTCACCAGGGTCGTGTGTACCTGTAACAGTTGACAAAATGAGTGTGAACCGCATAGTCACAGTGTATAGTTAGTTAGTTTTGTGTTTAGTCACTGGTTTCAGCCATCACATCTGTTTACAATGGTATTTTTAGTGAAACATATGATGAATAAGAAGCAGGCAATGGCATTTTGACCATAGATATTGTCCCCTCTCCTATGCAATAGTTCTGCTAGACCCATCAATGCAAGCTTCGTAACTGAAAAGCTACTACACCAGTTTTTGTTTGGGGTTTTTTTGGCATTTGTATCTATTATCTACCATTTCTGTTTAAGGTTATATCTGAGACCCTCTAAAATGGTTAGATAAGCAAAAAAAAAAGAGGTTAGATAAGCAAAAGACACACAAAATCCAAGGGAAAGTGGACATATTGTGTGAGGCAGACAGACATTTTACCAGAGACCAACGTTTGACCGGATATGTCAAATCATATCATAAAGTAAAAGCCAAGAAAGCTTTCCAGACCAGCAGCTCCTCTTGTCCACTCCACAATGGGCCTCATTGTCATGTCCAGCCACTGATGCAGAGGCCAGGGACTGTCCGCAGGGATCGGCACTGAGCGCTCGACATAACAATGGCTGAATGGGGAGCGCGGGGTCGAACACGGCTGAGGGCTGAGAGCCAGTGCGCCGTAAATACAAGGCAATATCAGGCTGTGTGCCGTTAGCAGATGGTATGAATGGGTTTATAAATGGTTGAGTAGGCTGTCAAAATGATGGGATCTGGCATTTAACTGTTTGTGATGTATTGAAGAAAAAATATGATGTGATAACCAAGGACAGCGCCATCTTTTCTGCAGCAGTGAGCGGGGAAAAAAATCTGATAACCAAGTGCGGATTTGTTGGGAATAATGGCTTTTGCAGTGCACACAGATAAAGCATCTCATTTTGTAAATGTCATGTGTTGTGATCAGTCCAGACGTGTGTATTTATTTATTTTTTTCCAACCCCCTGGAGATTTCTATGAGATATGAAACCACTGCCAGTAAGATCTCTCAAGGATCGGCACCAGCACCACTTAAGCAAACATTTGCATTCGTTGCACATCTGCTGGTGTATCAAATTGTGCAAAGTGCATTTCTCTTCAAAAACAAAAAAGAAAGTCTGTCAAGGCTGATTTTGTACCACAAAGCTCTGTGACTTTGACCCGAGCCCACTTAAAACAAAGTTCACCAAGAGCATCCATTTAGGAAGTAAGATGCACTCCATTTTATCAATTTTCATCTCATGAGAGCTCACACAAATGTTACTTTTCCATGTAAATTGAAGCATTAAGAAAATGAAACATCAGATTCCGTGGTTTTATGGGCCTGCTCTGTAATATTTTAGTCTCATGCAAATGAGAAAACAATACATTTCAAGGTCATTTAAATGCAAAATTAGGATAATGGGAATTGTATGACAGTGACTTATCTAATTGCCTCTCAGCAGGATGTTTTAAACACCATGTGACGCTGTATAAAGAATCGCAGGCTGCTGTTTACTGGGATGACCTTAACCAAACAATTCCTCAAGGTGGTCTTCAACGCCTGTCCTTTGGTCCTGAGTTAATTGGGTGTCAAGGCCCCAGGACAGCAGATTTATGTGCTTTTCATGGCGCTACAACAGGAGCTTAACATTGAGAGGGCACAGGCTTCTATAGAGTGCTGTAGTAAAGCTTTAAATCCTCGCCAAAAATGCAAACGCTGGAGAATAGCATAATCAAAATCTGTCTTCACAAGGATATGCACAGCAACCATAGTTCCTCATGCTACAGTGATTACACATGAGCAGGAGTAATTGTAGAGATCTGCGCCAAAACATACTTTTTAAACCTGGAGTCTCCTGGAGCATCACATACATAGTATTTCTCCATTGTTGTTTCACTCGCCGTGTAACCAGAAGCCAATATCTGTCCGGGACCTACGACATAATTGTTTTCACTGAGGACGTTGTACTTACAGCTTACATGGCTGTGTAGCAAGGCAGAAATGAACCAAACACCTCCATGGATGGAATCTAAAGACTAGTCTAGGCATGGTGGGTGCTTTATGAAAGCAACACTATGCCAATAGAATAAAACTATGCCATCAAAGAGAGCTCAGAGCTGCAGTGTCTAAGTGTGCCATCATCTTTTAATTAAATTACACTAGAACTTACTGACTCTTTTGCTCTTGGAGTTTAATATTAATAATAGTAATAATAATATATGAAAAATGACAATCCCGTTCATAAACTGGTTGAATCCCATATGTTAGGGAATATCTGAGCTGAGAGGAGTCACACGAGAAAGCCAGACTGGAGACTTTCTGGATGTGTTAGGCAGGAGAAGTTTATTAACCATCAATACGGGACCTGGAGACAGGACACTCAACACAGTGTAGTTTTGAACATACAAGTCTGTCTATGCTTCAGTGGACTGGGATTAGAAAGACTAATAGAAGGTCAGAGCATACGTACTGCAAACCCAAAGTAATGGTGTTTACCTGATAGAGTCTGGACTTATGTGTCCGCCACTGGCCTTGACGTAGAGAGAAGGAGCTGACCTGACCAGTCTGTGACAACTTACATTTAGGCCATAAGTGAAGAAAGACTGAAATTCTCCATCACCATGCAAACCCAGGATGACATACATTTACATTTGAAAACAGATGAGTTACGTCCTGTTAGTCCGGTTCTTAGTCTTTTTAGCTTTATTAAGGGCACGTCTTTCTCACATCTGCTGTATATTACTGTATTAAAATGTTAAATACTATGAGGTATGCTATGATTACATCTTTTCCGATTTGTGCTCCAACCTGTCACACATTCACATGTTGATGTGTCACCCCTCTCAGTCCCCATTACTTCAATCCATAGCTCAGAGCAGCAGCGTCTTGCACACAGTTGTCAGTCTCTATAACAGCCAGTACCCCCAGCATAGGTTCTCTGCTCTTAAGCCCAAGAAGAAGCATTCAAATTGAGTGTGTGATGGCCGTGAGTATACACATGCCTTGAATATAAATGAGGGGAAGGATGTAAACCAGCCATAGATTGTGCTGCAATGGAATGTAAAGGGCCTGCAGAAGCAACCCAAGTACTAACATCTGAGGAATGTTTACATGGCTCAAAAGAAGAAGATACTTATAAATTAAATGGAAGTGAACTCCCACTGCGCAATGTGTCACACTGTTTGTAGAAAAAACATATCGCCTTAAAGCAAAGTGCCTCTCTATATACTGCACTTAAGAGTCATGTTTTTTTTTTCTTCTTCTTCAGACGGCTCGCCAAGTGGAAACTGACAAAACAGACAAACACAAAAGACGTGCCGCTTTCAATTGGTGCTGAGTTGAATTATTGAATAGTCCAGAGCGATGAAAAGAATCCCACCACCACCACCACCACATGTAGCCCTTTGAAAAAGTAGCACAAAATGTTCACTGTAAGTCACTGTATGTATCAGACAGATTGTTTTCTGTAAAAGTGGTCTGGGGTTCCAGCTGCTTTGGGTGCGAGGTGGTAACAATATTGCCAGTTAAAGAAGAGATACTGGGAGTGCTCTCTGGATCACATCAAGTCAGAAAAAACAAGTATTACACACAAATATAATATAAATTTTGCATTATTTTGTCGATACAACTTGAAGATTAACCTTATTTCACCCACCGCTCTCAGCTTATTGTTCTTCAGTGGGCAGCAGTGCATTCGCTCATGGATCTGGGATGAGCATCTGCTGATGTGCACTCAGACCCTGGCCTTGTCCTGTGGCAGATGTAACTATCACGTTATAGTGTATTTGTCCTTAATAAAATTAAATAATCTGGAGTTAACTGAAGTGTGACAGTCACTTGAAGTGGCCATATTCCGATGTGCAACATGCGTGTACTCGTGCAATTAAACTCACAAACATGTAGTAAGCACAAGTTATACTTAAAACAGACTATTACTTGTGGCCAGCATCCTTATCCAGCTGTCCACGCGCTGCAGAACATGGGTCAACATGCGCACAAGGCTCTCTTTAAAGCCCCTTTGCTCTGCTCTTCTCTGCTCGGTCTGGCAAAAGACATAGTAAAGCAGCAGCCGGCGCGGCAGCTTTTCCAAGGCGCGCCCCGCTGTAAACTTTATACAAACACGTTCAGTGAGGCAGTCCTGTTCTCACAAGCTTTTTACCGTGCACAGCAACATATAACAGTGTGTTGACTCTCTGACCGTAAATTTTTTATAGTGTTACCTCCACACTGAGTCTTAGTGGGGGCCAGTGGGCTGTGAGCTGGAGGGGCTTGTCTTTACAGCAATGAGGTGCTTTTTCTGACACTGTTCATGTGATGCTCTGTAGTAACCAAAATGATTATAACAGGTCATTTCATGAAGTGCCTTAAAGCTGAACATTTATAGAAAAAATAAACAAGGTAAACCATGGTAAATCAAAAGTGGGATGTACATGGAGTTTGTAGCTCAGTACAGAGGCAGATCAATGTGGAGGGTGAGGGAGCAATAACCCCCTATTAGAACTTGGTCTAATGCAACCAAATGCATAAAATAAGATTTCAAACTAAGAATAATAAAAAACAAAGTGGCCTATAATGGGGTGCACGGTAGCAGAGTGGTTAGCATTAGTTCAAATGCCGGCCGACTCAAACATCATTGGCTAACTCTGGTCTTTCTGTGAGGAGTCTGCATGTCCTCCCTGTGTTGTGGGTTCTCTCTGGGTTCTCCAGCTTCCTCCCATCGCCCAAAGACATGCATGTATAGGTTAATTGGCAACTCTAAAGTATCCCTAGTGGATGATTGTGAGAGTGAATGGTTGTCTGTCAATGTTTGTCTCTAAGTGTCAGCCCTGCGACTAACTGGCCACTGTCCAGGGTGTACCCTGCCTGAGGTCCAAAGCTGCTGGGATAGGCTCCAGCCACCCACGACACCAAAAGGGACTAAGCGGTAGAAAATGAATGAATGAATGAATGAAAGTGGCCTATAGTTTCACTGTCTATAATTGTGATATTTGTTGCTTTATTTTTTAGGCCTGCACGTAAGAGGTGTTCATATCGAGAGATCTACGTGCTGTAGAAAAACATGGATCTCTGTAGAACCATTGTAAAGGTAAAGCACTTGATGTAAACTGCATGTTGTATGGGACAGGTACAAACTTACAGCAAGCTGCAGTGGCTATATTATGTTCATATCAAACAGAAATTGCGGATGACAAAATAGTTGTTAAGGATTGAATGAGGCATAGTCTAAGAAATGAAATGGACCAAAATGAGTCCCACTCCAGCCATGAGCTCATGTGATGTTTAGGGGACAATGCATTAAGGAAGGAATTTTCATGTTCATATTTTCTTTCTACATGTTATGGTCAAATTAAATTAGTAGTGAGTAAATAAGTCTTGCTGTTAAATGCATTAGCTCATTTTAAATCCCACTTTGTCATAATGTTTTATAAAATCGCACATAATCCAATGAATATGCCGTAGCTAGCTAAAAGGAATGGACAGGAATCTGAATGTGTAACTTTTTGATTTTTCTGAGAGGAGACCCCCCAGACCCCTTACAAAAGTAAATGGGTTATACACCAATATACAGTCGTTTTCCGTTATCAACAACAGTGATCAGCTAACCTTTCATATTTTACCTAAATTTTATTGGTGAACAGGTGTTGTTTTATGTATGTTTGTGCCTCTTTTGAAATTCAAGCCCCTGTCCCTCTGTGGCTCTCTGCAGGGCCCTGATACAGTACATGCGTCATTCAGTGAAATTCCTATTACATCTGACAGCTTTTGTGTCTAGACGTGTGTGCTGTCTGTTGAGTTCCACCAATTGTTCAAACATTCCTCTTCATCAGAACAGATTGCTCAGATTGCATGCACAGAGACCACACTGCAGTCACTGTAGTGTATTATGGTTATAAATAGATATTAATTTTGTTAATAGGCCATGCAACTGATAATCCAGGGTTTACACTGCCTCACTGCCACCAGCACCCACAGCCCAGCATGAACGTTTATGATGCATTTATCAACTTTTTTTAATCAACTTTTTTATAACGGTTACTAATCTAGCATCTTGCATCCACATGAAGTCAAGTAACTAAAATTACCCACTGTTTCAGAAGATGTTTTTTTCTTCCAAACTTGCTGATTTGGATAGTTTTCTTTCAAAAACAAATAACGTCCAGGAATACACTGCTGTCGTAACAACACAGAAAGTCTATAAAGGGGTCTGCACCGTCTACTGGATAAAAGTTACGCGAGGTGGCTTTAAAGTCACGAGCCAAATGCAATATCTTCTGAGTACAACATTACAAATAATGTAAAAATAAAACTAATATGGGACTATTTCATCAATCTTAGAGAAACTATGTTCATACTGCTTCATTTCACTAATTCTTTTACTGAGGCAGTAGACTGCTGTGTCGTATCCCAGGATCCTGCTGGGTTTGTGTTTATCAGCCACTGTAGATCACAGATGTCTTTTGGCACCATACCATTAGGAGATTTATCAGAACTAAAAAGTAACACTGTTCAGTGACTGGGTGGTAGTCAGGAGGAATATTTCAGAACAAGAGAGATCTACTTAGTTTTTTTGTTTTTGTTAATCAGGACTAGCAGTGTTCTGGATGAGTTGTAATTGCCTTCTGTCTTGTCATTATTTAACTGAAGAGAAATACGATTGTGACCAGGTGTTCTCGGCACTGGAAGAGTGAGTCTAAAGGAAATCTAACCTGTGATAAAGTAAATACAAATGGCATCTGCAAAGTTTTTATGAGTATTGTACCTAATCTAGAAGTTCAAGTTGTTCAGACGGAGTTTGAACTCATGATTTTCTAGCTGTGCCTCACAGCTAACCACTCTGCACCCAGTAAATCATATTAAAACTCTATTGTCTAATATATTTAAAAAATGATCATAATCTTTGGATAATATAAAATTATTTACTTAAAAAAGAATAAAAAAAGAAATAGAAGTGGAGCAAAAGAAGTCACAATAAGACACAGCAATAAGACACTGGTTCTGTTCTATTCACGTCTCCATGACTGGAGCTTTCATTGAGACCTAATGGGGTCTCTCTCATCAGGACCATTCGTTCACACATCCAAGCTTTGAGTGTGATGAGCAAATACGCAGTTTCTAAGCACAATAACGGAAAAACATAGGGTCAGAACCAAGCTGTTGTTGTATTTATTGTCATCGTAGAATAATGGACTGATAATTCATCAAAGGATGGCACAAGTGAAACGTTGGTTTAACTGTGTGTGCACACAGCTGTGTTTGTGGAAAAAGAGAGAAAATGTCTTGTATATACCACCTCTCTGAGCAGATTATGTAGCTTGTGTTCTAAGTCCTTATGTCCTTATTGTGAGTATGAGCTCTCTCTTACACAGTCAGTTTTTCAAAGGGTAAATACATCTACAACAAGGAAGTGCCCTGCCTCACCTTTAAGCAGCTGACTTGTTCCTGGTTCTGCTTCATGCAGTAGATCCACAGTGCCATGCTCTCAGTTTGTCCTGTAATTTATAATCTGGTTATGCCCTGTTTAACACCTTTTTTATGTAAAACACCAGCATAACACATCATAAACACAGTGCGCGTTGTCAGAGCGCTACAAACATATGTCACATGTGAATCTGATTGACATTTCTCTAGATGATTAGATGATTATATTATATATTAAATTAAATTTAAGAGTTAAGGGGTTTACATTGTTCAGATAATATGCAAATCAGTGACTTGTTTGAAATAAATTGTATATTAATACCTGTAATTACTCATCACATGGCATCTTGGAAATACGGTATATGACCGATTAGTTTTACAAAAAAATAAAAATAAAAAATAAAATAAATCATTATATTATGTACTTAAAGCAGCCGTGAGTAACTTTTGGCCAATAGAGGGCAGAGATCTTTTTACAGACTTTTTGTTTTGTTTTGTGCTGTACATACAAAACAATTCAACCCATAAACAGAAAAAGGGTGTCACTCATGTAATCTCTTGTGGAGGTTTCCTGTACCAGCAACAGGAAAGTTACATTGGAGGTTTCTATCCAGCTAAGGGTACTGTGTCAGTGAGATAGACATGATTCAACTGATCTTATGTCTAAGATCTATTAAATGATTATGAGAATGTGTGTTTTTGGCTAAAAGACACAAGGGCTGCTTTAAGTTCTCTTTTTTTTATTATAATTATTTATGGTATATTTATGGTGTATTTATCTACTATATAGCATTTACATGTATTTCAATGTAAATATCACTTGTATGACACTTTTTTTAAAGTGTCAGGATATAATGAACACAAAAAGGACTTTCTGTTTATACTTAAAGAACTTGAGGTGAGTATTTATACAATGAGTTTAAAACATAGAAAACAACATTCCCATTTATAGACTGTTTTGCCTGTTATTACTGTTATTACCCCAGCAGTGCACAGTGATGACATGTGGATTGTATTTCTGTGCCCTGTGCATAATTATTTCACTGACTTTGTGAGTAATCACTTTGTGTCTTTTCTCAACAGGCCTAAACTGGAAAGGTCGTGGATGTTTCTCATGTACTGTCACTGGTGGTTATGGCTGAGTTCATTTTCACAACACTTGAAACCCTTGTTTATGCAAGGCATTATTGGATGAGTTCTATGCTGCCTGTGGAGACCTGCTTCTTTATGCTTATATCTTTATCCTTGTTTCTAACAAGAAACAAGCAGAAAGCATCAAACTTATTTATTCATAGTTAGTTTGGTGAAATAAAAAGCCTTGAAGTTGAACGTTGTGGGCATTTTCAACCTGCTTTTCAGTCGGTAGGTCAAATAGGTCTTCTCACCAAGAACTTAAGCTCAATCAGGTTGCTGAACTACAGTGAGAAAAGAGGTTTTGAGGTTAGCACTGAGTCTTGAATCTTAATTAACATTGCAGTTTAGTTAATTTCTGTTTTTCTTATGTCAGTCAGAGACTCAGAGGATATGGAGCATCAACGCAAGCTCAGGAACTGGAGTTTCACATTACATTTCTATTCACCTGGACATTGAATATATATTCACCCATGCATAAAACCTTTACACTTTATAGGGGGAATAAAGGGAGTTGAAAATAAATTCTCTATGTACATTTCTTTGTCTGTTTTACTTTGAATTGTAAAAAAAACCCAAAAAAACCCAAAACATATTACATCTACATTGAACCCTTTAGGGCACCTTCCACATCATGACAGGATAATATGGGCCATTGCTGTAATAAGTCATTGTTTGAATCCCCATTTCCCTTACCAATTCTCTCTGTTTGATCAGGAATTAAGAATATAACTGCACAGAGAGCTTGGACAGGTGTTCACTGGGCGTTTGCTCTGGCTGCAGTTTCCTATGGACAACTATGCTATGACAAACAGAGGACTTCGAGGAAGTACTTGAACCAAAGACTAATGGGAAATTGTGAGGACTTCAAGCTTCAAACAGGCCTGCAGGTTTTTTCTTTGTTTTTTTCTTACCCATTATCCAATATCCAATATCCTTTTTCTTAAGTGTGTGTGAATGTGAGTGTATGAGCCCACTTGTTCAAGAAAACTAGCTCTTTTGTGTTAATGCGTACTTTAAAGAATACAAGTTTAAGTCATTACATTGTTTTGTTGTTGCAATTAAAGGGGAAAGAAAGCTATGGGGATTTATTTTATTCTTCCAGACAATTTAAGTTTAATCTAAGATATAGTTTAAAATACTGTTTACCACTGTCCAATAAACCTTTCTGGAACAACTTTCACAAAACAAACCCAAGCACCTTTCCATTCAATTTACCTCTGCTTAGATCTTCAAATTGTTAAGGGCTTTAACTTTATTTTACTGCAGCTTTGACTTTTACCTGCTGCCATGATGCCTTTAAAGAGTTTTGTAATGCTATTGTGTTGCACTCGTGGCAGTAGCACCCTAGTGTCCCGCTTTATTCACAACCAAAGTGTTTCCAATTAGATTTCAAATGCCATCGCAGCTCCCGTCTCCCCAGGCTTTATGTGAATAGAAGTCTCGCCGGGCGGCCAATATTATATCTCATTACTGACAGCGCCGGTCACCTGGGACTCCAATCAGAAGAGCTGAACACTTAAGCAATTGGCTTCTGTTGCTGGCTGCCTGGGTGAGATTGATTGTGTTTAGCCTCCCTGAGCAGCACTTTAATGTCACTCGCACAATGCATCATACGGACAAGGAAACGCTCAATCTTTGTGTGTAATTCAGCTAATGATCTGTTATACCCAAGTAGGAGGCAAGCCGAATCAGCCAAGCAGCTTTTTTTTTTTTTTACATTTGTTTTCACGCTTGGTGTTAACAATAAAATGCTCAGCTCAGGCCAGATGGTCTCCTAATTTGGATAATAGTATCATATGTGAAGAAGGATAGATCTTACTAGCAGCGCTGTAAAGTGAGACTGGAGCCATCGGAGACGGAGCCACGTGGGCTAAGGGAGTTAATGACCTGAATGGAGCAGCTCAAATCCCAACTGGTGCTTAATGCCACAGATGATTATCATTTAAAAAGGCACTCAGTGTTCTTTAATAGTGTGGAGTTTTAAATGGAGTCCAAAACACTTCCTTGCTGCCAATCAGAGGGACTTGGCAGAGGGCATGATGGGTAGAGGTGTTTGTCCAAGCCGAATATGAAAATGCCATGTTGACTCTTACCCCTATTGTTCTCCTTTATATGATGAAATTAGCGGTCCCTTTTATGCTATGTCTGCATAGATGCCACATGAGCTCTTTACAAAATTAGACAAAAGGAATGAACAATGCTCAAATAAAATGCAAGGTGAAAGCAAAAACACAGGTTATTTGCATATATACAACGGTCCCTCACTATAACGTGGTTCACCTTTCTCGGCCTCGCTGTTTCGCAGATTTTTGTAGTGCAATTTTGCATGTTTTTTTGTTTGTTTTGTTTTTTACAGCGTATGAACGCGCATTGTGTTCTGCGTCCTTATTGGCTAAGGGAGAACTCACGCATTATGTTCTGCGTCCTGATTGGCTAAGGGACTGTAGACCATTGTCAATCAGTCTCCTCCGTGTCGTGTCTCCTGTACAGTACAGAATGCGTTTGGCTTGCCAAATTTACATAAATGTTCAATCGCTAGCAGTGTGACTCTGAAGTGCGAAGTTTTCTCTCTGACAAAACCCACAATGTCCACGAAACGTTCTGCACCGACAAAGGCACCTGCGGTTGCACCCAAAAGACAGAGGAAGATGCCAAGGTTTGAACTTTGAGAGTGTTTAAACAAGAGAGAAATGTGAGAAAATGTTAATGTCTGTCTGAGAAAAGTGTATAAAGTGTGTGGTGAGGGGTTTTACAGCTTTAAAACATAAATAATAATTGTAAAAAATAAAGCTGACTACTTCGCGGATTTTGCCTATTGCCAACGAAATTAGAAAAATATACTAGCAATCAGAAAAACAGAGCAAATGCTTAAATACTGCCCCATTTTAGAGAAATGGTTATGATTGGTTGGTCATATTGAACTCAGTGTTAGTTGTGCCAAGAATGAGTGAAGAGACAGTCAAAGGACACTCATGATTTGTCAAAGGAGAACAGGGTAATGTCTTTCAAACTATGTGAAAGTATAAAAAAGCAAAGGGAAAGTATATGACCAAGACCACGTAATAAATGCTATTCAGTCACTTGGGTTTAAGACTAATAGCCACTTACCTAAGCGAGTATGTGAGGAAAAACAGCTGAGTACATCTATTAATTTACTATCATCAAAGTCTTGTCAGAGTTTATTACAGGTTCACTTATAGCTAAATCTTGCAGACAGAAAATAATACAGTGTCTGAAACTGTTGTTCCACTGTGTAACTATGGCTCACTAGTGAAGCCCTATAGAGTACTTGATGGGTTAGGGGACAAGGGAGGAGCAAACTATACTAGCTAGCTAACAATTTTACAGTTATTTAAGGTTTATTATGGGTCACAATATTATACATGTATATTGCACTTACGGTTTAGTTACAATTATGTCCCATCCCATGTGTTACCATGGCAACAATCTAAATAATGCTATTCATTTCCCCTGTCAGTTCCCATAATGTACAAATAAGAAGTTACTCATTTTCTGTAACTTTAAACTTTAAATGATCAGGTTTGGTATTCCCCTGGACATGTGGTCCATTTAGTTTGTGTCAGTGGATTTTTAGCTTTAGTGACCTGTGACCCTTTTAAAGTGATGCAGTCATGACCCCATGCCACAGATGGCTCTGAGTAGTTTTGAGTTAACATCATTTGAGTCAAAAGTCAGATGTTGGCTTTCTTCTGTTGATCGAGTGCATGAACTCCAGCCAGGTTCTGGCCAGCTTTCTGTTTCGATGTTCGCTGTTAGCTCAGCTGGTATACCTTTGTGAGGTCCCAATATTTTTCCATTAAGTGTACATAAAAATAAAGCGCTAAAAACTACTGAAACACTGAAATTTACACTGAAAGTGTGGGAGTTGGCAGGCAGAGCCAATAGTGATCACCATAATTGGAACGCCTAGAGTTTGCTGCTGCTATAAACATCTTTCATGTAATCTGAGCAAATCGAGAGAACAAAAATAGATTTCAGTAATTTTATCAGGTTGCATATGCATGTTACAGCTCTGGTTTCCTACTCTTTCAACCTTCTCTGTGAAACCCACTCATCAGTGGCTCATGATAATTCTGAAATCAGACATAATTTGGGTTTTCCTTGAACAAAGTTAACCTGACTTTAGACTCCAGCAGGGTCCAACTCTTCATTCATTTATCACAATGTACGCCTTGGTTCATATAAAAGAGGTTGCTCACATCAATAAACATTACTGAAAAAAGCCTCAAACTTAGCCAAGAGACTATATGTGTACCTGGGCAGATGTTATTGAATTGCCAAAAATACATTAAGTCAGAAGTTAAGTCATTTGTAATGCATGGACAGCACTGAGAAAATCTTATTGAAAAAACATAATTTTGTAAAAATTATGAGAACACTCAAGTGCTTTGGAGATCAATTGAAACCTG
Organism: Rhyacichthys aspro; assembly: GCA_036850595.1. Classification (NCBI taxonomy): domain Eukaryota; kingdom Metazoa; phylum Chordata; class Actinopteri; order Gobiiformes; family Rhyacichthyidae; genus Rhyacichthys; species Rhyacichthys aspro. The sequence continues at coordinate 3,416,782 of CM072152.1, forward strand.
TAAGAAAAGATATGGTCTTAGGAGGCAACATCAAGATGCCAGCTATATGCAGATGACACAGTCATCTACCTGTATAAATTATGAACTAATCCAAGAAGTAAAAGAAACTAAATACCTTGGAATCACTCTTGAAAGAACTTAAAGTTTCAAAGTCAAATCAAAAGTGAATGCAAGAAGGTCAAATCAAGCTGCTTTGTAATAAATGCATGCTATCATTTCTTTTCTTTATGATTTCTCACTGCATCATAGGACTCCTATGAAGAAAACCTATGAGATGGTGTCATTGTGATATAAAAAAAAATACAAACTTTTTAATTTCGAAAACGTTGTAAATTTTAGCATTCTGAAACTACTTTTAAATGTTTAAACAATTATGTGTCACCACTGTTTTGTGCTCTCACTGTCAGACGTCAGAGCTCTCTCAGACCCGAGCCTCTGTCAGTGGGGACTGTATAGTTCCAAAGTATAGAACTTCTTTTGGACTGTCTTGCTTCTCCTTTAAAGGGCCCAAACTGAGGAACTCTCTTCCAACTGACCTGAAACTGCAGACCAACGTTAACATCTTTAATAGAGGCCTAAAGCAATGGCTTAAGTCTGAGAGAGCTGTTCACACAAGAAATTGAATATGTGAAAATACGTCTTTTTAACACTGGTCTAATCCCGTTTTATTCACATTAACCATTGTTCACATGTTGTTCACAGTAACCATTTTTCTTAAAAAGCCTCCTATGGATATGTGTTGAGAATTAGTATGTGTGCTTTACAACCCAAACAATGCATCTGGTTTGTATCAACGTATTTGTGTTGTCCATATTAAATAATAAAATAAAATAAATGTGTCAAGGTTCTTGCAGAGAATAGCGACCCATGCCGTATGTATGGCTTTTTGCTTTCATCAAAGATTGTAGCCCATTTCAGTGGGAATAAAAGAGTTTTTATTGAACAGCTGTGTGAATCAAAGATGTTTGGTTTAACCTTGAAGGAGCCTTGTTTCATTGCTACACTGAATAGACAGGAGGTGGTGAGGTTTTGTCAGAGGTTATACAAAATCTACTGCAGGGTTCAGTTCACAAACACACTTCTGAAGGTTTTTAGGTTTGAAATAATTGATTTCGTGGTAAAGTTTCACCCAAGATTCTGTTCAGTTACATCATGACAGTGGTCTCACTCCACACATCTGCAAACTTTAGCATGTGTCTGCAATGTTTGTTTGTTTTTTTGTTTTTTTTGTTTTTTAATTTGAGAATGCCAATTTTCTCTGTTGTTGAGAAAATTATAGGCATCCAGCCATTCTGAGGCTCAGAGTTTATTAGCTCTGCTCCAGAAAACCCAATTGTTATAACGACGGTAAGAGTGGATCAAAAGGCACACAAATGTACCGTTCAAAAAGGTTTATTTTTATTATTGACTAACAGCAAAATGAAAGATTGGAAGAGATGAGCGAGGAGTTGGAAGCTGCAGGGAGCTGGAGCTAGAGACTGGAGCTGAGCTGGAGACTGGAGCTGAGCTGGAGGCAGGGAGGCAACAGAGTCCAAACAGGGTCCAAAAACAGGGTCACGGTGGGTAAACTGACGATCTTGCAGCCCGTGGAAGGATGAGCCGGTTCGCTGTACTGCTGTGCTGAAGGTGTTGGCTTGATTGGAGAATGGACTGCAGGTGAGTAGTGGGTGGAGGCTCAGGAGAATCTCCACCCAGCTTCAGACAAACACACAGACACAGAACGGAGGGGGAGACAAACAGGAGAACACAGGGAAAAGACAGGGATTCTGACACAGGTTTAAAAAGTTATGTGTTTTGGAGCGTACCTCTAGCCTGGCCAGCCAGATGGTTTTCTCATTGTATTACATACAGAGAAATCAGTCGGGTAGTGCGGGGGTTTACCAATCAGAGAAATGTACGGAAAGCAACAGTCCGATTTCAGATGTCAACAAACCACAGCGTATACCAGCATGGTTAGAAAGAGAAGATGCTTCGGTCTAAGGACACAGGGTGTAATATGAAGTTCAGTGCTTATTTTCAATTGTAGTTCTCTAAACCTGTGTCCTGTTTTGGTTGGAAAAATTCTTGCGCTCCAAAATCCTGCCCCCCTTGCTACGATTGGCCAGTAAGAAAGAGCAGACTGGACAATCTCAGACTGACTTTCTCTGTATGTAATATAATGAGACAGCCGTCTGGCCGGCCAGGCTAGAGTACATCTGCCATTACTTATTCTTGGAGTTGGACCAGCAGGGTTTCAAGCTCCCCTACTGGCCTGACAAACATACAACAACAATTGTGTCACCTGAGTCTATCTGTAAAAATGCAGATTGTATTGAATATGACCATGCTTTTGGGTTTTAATGTCAAGTATCATTACTATCATTACACTCTTAAAAAATTGACAAATGTAGAGACAGAAATCAAACAGTATGTTTGAATAGTAATCGTTATTCCGCATTAAATTGCTATAGGGCTAGTAAAGCATGACACCTTGCATTGGTGTATTACTAAACATTGTATTTTAATTGTATTACAGTAGAATTATGTTGAAGTAAAAAGTAGACATTAATTTTGCTGCTGCTTATCACAGTTGTATAACCTATCCCAGCTTATAACTTAAAACTACTTTGGGTAAGAGACTGGGTACATCACATTATACAAACTCAGGAAGCCAAAGTATGTAGCAAAGGCCTAGAAATAAAACCAAATAGTTTTGACCTTATTGCTGTGAGGCAGAGGTGTACAGTATTATTTACATATTGTCTGTATAAAGAGACAGTTGAAACACATCTATAATACGTAATCTGATGGACTGTGTTTTTCCTGAGATCTACCACAGACTAGCATTCAGCTCAGCTCAGTGGTTTGCTATAAAAAGAAAGCTCCTTTTAAACAAAATAGCTGCAGGCTCTAGAGGAGGCTCCAGTCTTTATCTGACCGAGCAGAGTCCTCCTTGAGCCCATCTGCCTGAGGACTAAAAGCTTCTGTCAGCCACAGGAGCAGCCCAGACCCCCTGCATTATTTCTCATCGGTCATCTGAGACTGTAAGGCCAGCAGCATGAGGCCACAGATTTTCACATGAACATGTCGACATATGGCAGGATTAATTTAGCTATGTTCTACCTGAATATACATTAAAACATCAAAGAATTAATTATTTTTTATTTAATTTCAGTATAAAGAGCACGGGGCATTCAGGGGTTAGAGATTTCAGGGCTGAGTGCCTCATTCAAGCCTGACCTGTCACCTTAAGAAACATTTTAAGTAAATTTTGCATAAAGTAATGTGAAAGTGTTGGGGACTTTTCTATGAGGAGGGTCTGGGGTCCTCTCAGATGTGAGGTCCTGTTATGTTCTTGAGCTGGCTACAGTGTGAGGAAAAACTTCAGCAGTTTAAATAAATGGGACTCACAGACTTCTTTGTTTGTAGCATATTGTTGAAAAGCTTTTTGTTTCATCTATCAGATTTCTAACCTAAATAGAAAAAAACAACGTGCCAGTAGAATTAACCTTATTTCTTCCTGCTCACTGCTCACTTTGTTGTGACAGTTTTTGGTTATTTTAGTGAATGTGTTTCATGTACAGACCTCACTTGGCTGTATGCTTGCTAAGTTTAGGCCTATTTCATAAGTCTTAAATTGTGAGTCCAAGTCGAGTCGCAAGTCCCTGTCTGTTGCAACTGAAGTGCATCTCAAACTCATTTAAACTGTACTGTGCTTTATAGTATGAGTGGTGCATCTGTGAGTAAATCTACTCAAGTAACAGTGCACATACTTGCACATACATATGTGCTAACAGTTACAATCAGTTGAAGTAAAAATGTCCAGAACTGAACCACCACAAAGTCAAAAGCCCCATTTCCACAGAAGTGGCAAAGTAAAGGTTAGATCAGTGCAGCACAGTGTGGTATATTTAATCATAAAGAGGCTTCTGTTACTGCTGTGCAGGTTTAAGAGCGAGACATGAATGGGATCACACAAGTGTTTCTAGCAGACTTTTAGAACGTTGGATTTGTTGTCAAAAACTAATATACAGAAGAGTAAATCCTGCTGTGCAGTGATGTGAGAGGCTGGAGGTACAGACTGTTTCTGGTTTAGTTACAGCTTTTTAAACATTACATTCATAGATCTGCACCAGGTCCTACATCTTAGAGACTCTATATCATGTCACAATCTCTGTTTGTCTGCAGTGGAATGTAGACAGCGAATGCAATGTTTTAATTCACAAAGGAAGAGCCTTGTATTTCGCTAATTTCTCTGTTTAAAACTGCTAAATTAAGAATGTCTTCTCTGCTCACCAAAAGAACAAGACGTTCTTCATTTAAAGAAACATTTCTGTTTTTGTATTTTGCCTTTGTTTTCCCTCGAGTAAGGATTATCTTTTTTTTTTTCCAGTCAGCACATTTTTTTTTTCCACATTTCGGAAAAAAAGGCACATCAGGACCAGGGGCCAAATCCCAAAGTAATATGGTGGAAGTTTAGCCCCTACAGAACTGACCTGTTCTGTAACGCTCCAGTGGAAATAAGGCTAAAAGAAACCAATACTGGGACATAAACCCTACAATATTCTATATGAAATGAAAAATGCAAAGTCTAGTGGCCACTGGACTTCCGCTTTGGAAACAAACAACGTCAATAAATACGACGCAGCTGTCGTAACAACACAGAGAGTCACTATAACGCAGTATATTTTGCAGTGCAGTTATTAAACAACCCACCAAGCATGTCCAAGAGGGCCCTTACAGTGCTTAAATGTAGGCTTCTTCTGTTTGTAGAATATGCTTGCTGTGTCACCTATTAAATCTGGTTTGTCTTTAGGTTGTAGACAATAACAGCTGTACTTTACCATATTTAGTGGAAAATTCTATAACAGCATAGCTTGTTTGACTAGCTAGTTTCTGGGTTTGCCTGCCTTCACTTGGAAAGGAAATAAAGAGGAAGTAAATGTGTGGACTGGGACACCAACACAAGGGATTCTGATATCAACATTAACATTACCTGTTTAGCTTCATAAATGAACTTGATGGATCTCAGTTGCTGTCAACACAAAAAAAAACGCTTCACTACTTACTGTTATGTTTCTGTACGTGGTCATGTGATTCAGTAGTGCTCCTGTGGTGCCTGTCAATCAATCTACATCAAGCTGTCAATGAGTGAACAGATCTACGCTCAATATAGCTTCAAGCCTCCCTTTCAACCTGGACCCCTAAATGTTTCAGAGGAGAGACAACTCTGCAGCTCTATAAATACTCTTTTTTTCTTGACAATTAAAACGTTTTGTTTTAATCACACAGAGCTCATGAGTGTCCAGGATCTGGAATTATAATTTATTCTTCTCAGTTTGCTTCAGTTGTAACTACACTCTGCAAAGTGCAAAGGTTCAGAACTCAAATTACAGCAGCATCTAAGGGTCAAAACTCACACAAACAAATTTTCATACATACATATTATTTTGCATTGTTTACCTGAAGACAGTTTTGTTCACAGGCGCAATATATGACATTTACAATACATTATTCAAAGGATTTTTGCACATTCAATAAATTGTCCAAATTTTCAGGTTTTCTAAGACACAGGGGAACCTCCATTTTCCTTCAGACATAATGTTAAATCTCACTTTACACGTGTCTTTTTTAATGCACTTGTTCGTTTCCATTCATTACAGAGGCATAAATCAAAGAGCTGAATCCTCTAACTATGCAGCGTCTTGTCGGGAATCCAGCATCAAAGAGCTCTTTATTTCACTCTAAATTCCAAGGTCACTGCTTTAGTGTGTGACCTACATTCTAAACATTTCACACAATAACAGCTTATGTTAAAGCTGCAGAGCCCAGATTTGATTTAAATGATTTAAGTTAATGCAACAACAGGCATTTTAACAATTAATAAGAGGAGCAAATGTCATATTTGTATGTTTGTTTGTAAATGTCTTATTGTTTTAATGAATTTCAATAATGGATTAAACCACATTTCACTGCTCAAAATGTTGACCTTAAAAAAATCTTAATTAAAAAGCATTTATATTTGCATTTGAAATATTTGATGGCCCAGTCCTATTTATAAACTTATTCATGAAAAAGTCTCTTCCAACATTTAAGACCTGCCAAAGACAATATAGAACAATGTTGTTATGAATGTTATAACAGCATTTTTGTTATTTATGGTTATGTTTTCATATTTACACAACAATAACTGTTTTTTGTGATTTTGTTGTTTCACACTTTTGACTTTGTTATTGTCCAGCTATATATACGAGGATTAACTGTAATCTTGATAGTATTGTTGGCAACACAGACAAGTTTGAAAGCCGGCTTCAAATACAATTGAAATGTAATATAGAAATTCCACTTTTATGGCTCTTGTGTGATGTCAGAGTCAGTGCTCTCTGGACATGTGCCTCTACAGGTGCTATACTGGGATAGAACACTTCTTGCTGTGAGGCATGAGTGCTAACTACCGTGCACCACAATTATCTAGCATTTAAATAGTAGAAACAAGGGATATTTCATGAATAAATAAATAAATAAATAAATGTTGATGTCTGGAAAACTCTGAGATAAAATGTGTTATCATGCTTTATTTACTCCAAGTTGAGTGTGTGTGGGGCCCCTCCTCCGCTCCAGGATGAGGCCCCTGGTGTATTCAAAAGCACCTCTGAAGAGCTGTGATAGGTTTGGCCATCTTTGCACACAGACAATGTCTTTTAATAAAACTTCAATCCAGTGTCTTTTGGGTAAAACACTGCTTTGATACTGCATTGACTCTAGCCTTTCTTTGTCTCTTATTTTCTCCCGCTGTGCTGCTGCCGATAATTAGTGCAGAGCAGACATTATGCAGACTACTCCAGCTTCATTAAATATGTATATTTACCTTTAATGAGGAGCTATTCCTCTCTGCACATCCCCCCCACTCGCCGTGTTGCTGCACCACACCTGCTTTCGGTGGCTGCTCGAGCGTCGCTGACTGGGCTGAAGCAAATAGACTGTCAACACTCCTCAGAGAGACCCTCCATTAGGCTGTCTCTTTCAGCAGCGCTCACCCCCCGAGGCTAGCAGCCGCTTTGCTCTCTTCCAGCAGCACGCCGCCTCTCCCTCTTTGTCCGTCTGAAGGAACAGCCTCTTCACCCCCACAAGCTTTGTCTCTGTCTCTTTACTGGCCCGGCCGCTCCACAAACAATATCGGCTGTCTGCTTTGTGTTTCTTAAAGGATGTCTGTAAACTGGGCCCATCCTGTCATATCAGGAGTGAGAATGTGTGCATTCATCTGTCCAGGGGGTATATGGATGAATAAAACGCAAAGCAATGACACTGGCGTCAAAAGGCAGAGTGAAATATGGTTAACAATACGATACTTGTCATCATAATACCCTGCATTGTACACCGTATTCATTCATTTATTTTGTGCAGGTCACTAGAGAGTATCCGAGCTGCTTGAGGCATGAGGCTGGATACACACAAAATAAAGTACTATGGGCAATTCGACGTCACTGATGTCACTGAACAAGGAGGAGACGCTGGACATGGAAAGAACCCACAGTAGCATAGTCTTTTGAATAGTGTGGAGATATGCAGTTCATAGTGTAAGTGCATAGTGTCAAATTTTGATGTCTTTGACTTTGAGCAAAATTAAATGATGTCAAAATGGCACCTTTAGCATTTGAATATCTTTTAGACTTTTAAAGCTCCACAGAACAATGGCTGTGTTAAAACAGTGGGCTACAGCACCGACCCCTCTTCAGATAATACAGAGAGATGGCATTTATTGCCTTTTGTCATGACTTTTTCTCTAAAGAAGCTGGAACAAGATGTTTGGTAAATCACAAGACTTGCATGAGGGCCATTGTGCACCTGCAATATGGGCTGCGCAAAATGAAAATACATCCACTAGATAAAAATATTAGGACATAATACGTGGATTTTCAATGTATTATTAGTTACGGATCCTCGATGATGAAGGCCCCCATGCCACCTTGCTCAAGACTCTTTGACACTGGTCTCTCTGATGCTGCTGTTGGTTGGTTCTCAGACTATTTGTCAGGGAGAACACCATCCATCTTCTTCCGCTTATCCAGGGCCAGGTCACGGGAGCAGCAGTCTAAGCAGAGACGCCCAGACTTCCCTTCTCCCCAGACACTTCCTCCAGCTCCTCTGGGGGAATACTGAGGCGTTCCCAGGCCAGCCCAGAGACATAGTCCCTCCAGCGTGTCCTAGGTCTGCCCCGGGGCCTCCTCCCAGTGGGATATGCCCGGAACACCTCCCCAGGAAGGCATCCGGGGGCATCTGGAACTCAGCTGGCTCCACTCGATGTGGAGGAGCAGCGGCTCTACTCTGAGCTCCTTCCGAGTGACTGAACTCCTCACCCTATCTCGTCCAGCCACCCTGTGGAGGAAACTCACTTCAGCCACTTGTATCCGAGACCAAAAGCTCATGACCATAGGTGAGAGTAGGAACGTAAATTGACTGGTAAATCGAGAGCTTTGCCTTGCAGCTCAGCTCTTTCTTCATCACAACAGACCGGTACATCGACCGCATGACTGCAGAAGCTGCACCGATCTGTCTGTCAATCTCCCGCTCCATCCAGGGAGAACACAATGTGTACATTTTGCTGGGTTGTCTTCTTCCTTTCTTCCCGTTTCTAAAGGGGTTCCCCAGGGATCTGTTCTAGGTCCGCTGTTGTTTTCGGTCTATATTAATGATCTCTGTCAAAATGTTTCACTTTTATGCAGATGACACTGTCATCTATTGTTCTTCCACTGCAATTGAACAAGCTTTTAACTTTTTACAGTCCGCCTTTGATGTCGCGCAGTCTCATTTAACTCAACTAAAGCTAGTATTAAATGCAGACAAATCCAAACTTATGGTTTTCTCAAATCTGAAATCCAAATAGTCCCTTCTTACAGGTATTTGGGTATTGTTATTGATCAAAACCTATCTTTTAAGCCACATATAGAGGGCCTTGTTTGAAAACTGAAGCTTAAATTGGGTTTGTTCTACAGAAACAAATCTTGTTTTTCTTTTATAGCAAGGAAACGCATTATTTCTGCAACTTTTTTACCCTTATTGGACTATGGTGATTTTCATGAATGCACCTACACCTCAAGAAATTGGATAGTGTGTATCATAGTGCTTTGCGTTTTATTACTGGTTGTGGAAGTCGTGTTCACCATTGTATGCTGTATGAAGTTGCTAAGTATCCATCTCTGAATGTCCGTAGATTCTCACACTGGTTCATATTTGTTTATAAATGTATCATTGGGCTCCTCCCATCTTATCTGTGTACCTACATGTGTAAAAACCAACAGATGTATGGTTTGCGTTCTCAAAAAATCCTTCAGATGGCAGTTCCTAGGGTCAGACCAGAACTGGGTATGACAGCATTCAAACATGCTGCTCCCTTTTCATGGAATCAGTTACAAAAGGTTACAGTTACTTACTTTAGGAGAATTTAAATCTATTGTAAAGGAACAAGTGACTACTTCTAAATTTCAAAATTTTTATTATTACTATAAAAAAAAAAAAAAAAAAAAAAAATCTGTTGGATTTTCTAATATGTTGACTTGTCTTCTAGAAGTTGGAAAAGTTTTTATCTAGTTATGGTAAAGTATTTTGTACCACTATTTGATTTACACCTTATGTGGCCTGTAGTGCAGGTGCAGGGCCACATGCATTACCATGATCGGACATGATTCATGATCGGACAATTTTGGAAGTATTTGGTCTGCTAAATACTAGGCATATTTATGGTCTATGGGAACCTTTATTAAATACAGTGATTTAGTTCAAATTTCTAAAGCAAACTTATACTGGATTTAGTTGTAGATCACAATTTGTAACTGCCAGGAAACTGTGGCCTTCAAAGACCACAAAGTAGGCAAATGGCATTTATGTAGCCCTTTTCTACCTTTTTTTGACACTCAAAGCATTTTACATCAGGCTTCCATTCACCCATTCACATACACAAGCACTCACACATTCACACTGTGACCTTGGAGGCGAGGTGGGTGAAGGGACTTGCCCAAGGACAAACTGACAGTGTGAATTGAATCTGCCATCTACCATCTGAGCCACTGCGCCATCTAAAAGGTCACCACCAGAGGCCGTCACAAGGCTACACACTGCACCTTTAACGCAAATATTGTAGCAACACTCTTTTCAAGATGTTCTTGACCTTCCCCAGGATGAAATGATAATTCTGTATTTTCACTATTTTTTCCTTATTATGTGATGACCTTCTTCATTTAGGGCGGTGGATGAAACAAGAAACATTAGACTCACAAACGACTACTGTCCTATGTATACATATCTGTGTTACATACAACCATGGTTTCTTTGCCCATCTAAAAATACGTTGTTATTCTTCCCTAAACATTTATATATTTTAAGTTTTAATGTTGAGTTATTACCTTATTCACACAGCAGACACTTTCTATCTATATTTATACAATATTACATGAGATGCATTTGGAGCCCTTGAAAAGCAAATTCATTCCGTCTACTGAACGAACTTGGAGCATGGAACATGTCAAAAACACCAGCCTAACAGCAAACTTAAAATAGAATGTTTCACAAGTTCATAAAGTGTGTCAGAGCTGGTCAGAGTGTCTATCATCACATTATACAGCAGCCCACATGACCAAGTATATAATATGCAGAGCTAATTAGATAACACTTATGAGTGTATGGCTGTATATTAACATTATCCTCCAGACTCAGAGTTTGCTTGCAAGAATATGAGACTATTTGTATCATATTGCATTTCTTGCATTACCAATGTGTTTAAGCTTCTCCATTTTCTCTATACAAATTCACAATACAATATTCATATACAAAAAAAGACTGCAATCCACAAGATGTGTAAAGCATGCAACTGCAGTGAATAATCAGTGATCTATTGGCCCCAGCCACATCTTGGTTTTGCTTTGGGGCCACACTGTTCCTCAATGCACCAAACCAAACTTTTGTAAACTATAAAAGTCATGTCCGACTGTCAAGTTTAATTTGTAGTTTTTCATTTGTTCAGCTGTTATCAGTTTTATTACTTTTTTAGTCTGCCTTTGACATTCTTTTGAGCCGTTTAATGATTCATTCAACGTTTGAAATTGTTTAGAGTAAACTAAAAATTATGATACTGAATGTGCAATTAAAAAAACAAACAGTGGGAAACAATAAAAAACATAAAAAAGTAGTATATTAGTAAAATGGCCAGATATCAAAGCTCATAATACTCGATTTATGTACCAAAATCCATTCCATCAAAGTGAATAAATGTTTAGCAATTTTCCATGGTAAAAAATGCCTAATATATGCTAAAAAATAACTAAAAAACGAATCTATTTTTCTAAACAAAATGTTTCCAGTTCCAAAAAAACCCCAAAAAACATCAACACTCAATACATTGTGAGACTGTTAGCCCTTCAACTCTGACAATGCTTCCGTTGAGAAAAACCCTCATATCACACTAGTATGGAGTCGTAACAAGGAAAAAGGTTAAAGGTGCACTTAAATTTAATTCATTTGAATCATGGAAGTATGGGGTGATACGTACACAATGTTTAAAGTAAAAACAATGCAAACCAAATAAAACGTGTCTAAAGCTGATTAAGGCCAGAGACTGTGAGTACAACTTGAGAAGTCTGCTCTGTTACAACACCCATCTGCACGAGTAACATTTTAAAGCGTGTGCTCTTGGTTTGTGTCCGATTTTGTGGAAGGACTCAGTGAAAAAAAAAAGTGTTTATTGTGTGCATAATCAAAGTAACAAGTTCATAAATTACTCTTTTTTTTGGCTTTCTCCAGCACATTTTGGTTGTTTTTTGGATGTTGTTCCTTTGTTTTATGTTTGTTTGAGTTGAAAAATCAATATATAAATCATTTGGCTTTGGCACGTCAAACTTCAACCTTGGTATCAGAGGGACAAGGCAGCAGTTCTAGTGAACAGTCCATGTGGGAACATTAAAAATTAAAACCGTAATTTTGAATGTTATCAAAGGAGTCCAAAAATTCTTTAACAATTAAAACACTGCTATAGGTTCCTTTAGGTCTTCTCCACTCCATAAAGGCATTTGCACCAAACATGGGATCCATTATTTCAATGTAGTGGGACAAAAAGTGGTATGTGCCACAGATGTATCATTACAATTGCATTATCTTCTGCCACATTATGCCAAACCAAGAATGTTGTCTTTTAATAATATAGAGAGTAAAACTTCACGTGTATAACTCAAATGCACCATGCACAAAAACATCTAATACATTTTAAGTATTTACTGAGGCTCATTAAGGAGTGTTTTAGCCACAACAGTCCACTTTAAAGCACCTCCATCACGGCTGATGATCAATATGATTCCACTCAGAGACACAGGAGCAGGCAACACAGCACACACCTGTTCACTTTTAAAGGTAAGACAAGGACGCCATTTAAGGGCAGATCTAGGGGCGGGGCCACAAATCTAATTGATGAAATCTGATTGGCCCCCTTAAGTGCCCCTGTGCTGTCACTCATCTGTCCTCACTATCCCACTAATAAGTATAAGTGGTGCTGTGGAGCCTATGTGACATGCCAGTCTATACCAGGTCCATTAAAAGTGTCTTGGTTGTGTCTAAACACTGTTCAAAACGCACAGATTCATGCGTTAATAAACTTAACTAAACTAATCAGCTCTGACTCTGTGCCTCTGCTTCTCTCTCTGAGTTTTCTTGGTCCCTCCCCTTTCCCCTGTCACAGAACAGCGCCTGTCAATCATCTCACTCAACAGTGCAGGCAAACTGATGGGGAACAGGGTACGTTGTCCTGGGCCTAATGGTTAAGAAGTCCCAGAGGCTCTCCTATGATTGAGTTACATTTTACAATATGTTGTTGGAGTTTATTTTAATATTTTCACTTCATTTGTTTATGTCAAATTCATTTAGTGTTACATAAATATTCCCCCAAGCCCGTGACTAAATGGTTTAACCTATTACTGAGCGGAGCGGGAGAAACTCATTTCGGTTACAGGACAATTGTGCCAGTATGTAAGTGCGCCCTTAGGTTTTCTGTTGGTAATCATATAGTTTGTGCACATAGAAGAGAAAGGAAAGAGTAAAAAAAGGTATGACTACGAAAAGCATCTTCTAAAACCTGACAAAATACCAAAAAAGAGCGTTTTTACAACGTCTAGCTAGCACTTTGAAAGCCCTACGGACAGATAGAATATAGTTATCAAGCCCACACTCAAGTCTGAACGAAGTCCCCAGTAGAATATTCCACATTGTACATCCTGAGTACAGTATATGTAGTTTGTTCTGTTAGTTTGGTTACAGAGAACAAGATAGGAAACAGTGTTTTTGATGCCTTGCAGCTGTGTACCCAGAGCTCCGGTGTGATCCTTTCAGGAATTTCAAGGACTCTTTTTGAAAACTGCAGGTGAGAGAGATCACAGCTCCAACGGCAACTGCTTTTTCTTCTTCTTCAGATACAGCCGGGCCGAATAGAAGCACCTGGCCCCACGCGAGTTCTTATTATAAGCACTCTTTGTACGAGGCATGTATGTTTCCAATTCAGTCCAAAGGCAGACTGTATCTGAACAGAAAACCCAATTCTGAGTCGCTTTTATCTGCTCTAATATTTGATGTGTGATGAAACTGGTGTTCTCTTTAAAGGATTCACACTTTTCATTAGCACACGACTGAGGGAAACTCAAAGTGATGGCAACCGCTGTGTTTTTTTGTTTTGTTTTTTCTTCTTCAACGCGAGCAGTTTGCAGCATCAGCCAAGTTTAATTTTCACCCAGCGTGAAATGTCATGAGCATTAGCCAGATTTATGTATACAATCAATGGAAGAGCTCCATTTTACGGCGAGAAGGACCGACTTTATAGACGCGGGTAAATCAATTGTAATCGGCTGGAACAGAAACCATTGACTGCGACTGTAAATTCCTTGCTTTTTATTTCTCGTTTTCTCTGTTTGTCTTCTGTCAGGGCGTTCCTTGTCGCCAACTCGTCTCAGACTTCTCCGGGAGCCTGTCTGCTGCCTCATTTGTGAAGCGATGCACATTCGACGGGAGGCGCAACTACTCCTGGAATATCCATCACGACAAATTACATCTTTGGTAGCGTTGATTCCCTCTTTGGGGCTAATGAAGTTATATGCCCCTGCACAGCTAGGCAAGGCGCCTGCTAATGTCTTTTAATTTGCAGAGATAATTACAATAAGGTTCCACTTGAAAATCCATACATGCTCAGCCAAATCGACCCAGAGCTGCAACCCACCATGAGAATTACTCCGCTCTTTTCTCTGATGTATCGATATGTCTCATGAGGCTAATGGTAGGAATAAAGCAGTTGAGGTTGACATGACATGTGGACATGATGTAAGATGTGTGAAATTGCTCATGAATGTGGCTTAGGAACACAGCTATTCAGGGCCTTGTTTAGTAAATACCAACATTTGCATTCGGTGCCTAAAGGTACCGGGACACGGCATTATGCAATCAGCTCGTGTCAGGCCGACCGAAGAAACAAGCTCATGTCAAGCACGTGTGCGCTCACTCATGTGCATGCAAGCGGAGTTATCTTTAAATGTTAAAAGAAGTTGGTTGTGACAAGTGGCTGTGTAGGTCTGAGAAGACATCTTAAATAAGGAACAGCCAATTCACAATGCTACGAAGTGTAGTTAGAAGTAGTGATCATGTTCAAACAAATCTATAGCCACCAACGTCGAGATTAATTATAAAACTCCTTGCCAATTACTTCATGTTGACACTTAAACTGTGTGCCATTTTGTGAGTTAATTACAGTAGCACTGCTTAACAAAAAAAAAAAAAGTATTCTCAAAATCATTTAATGGTTCTTAGACATAAGATTGGTAGAATCATGCCTATCTCACTGACACAGTACCCTCAGCTGGACAGAAACCTTTACTTTCACTGGAACAGGAACATATTGCAAGAGATTAGTGAGTGACATACACCACACTACGCATATAATAAAGAAAATAGGCCTTTTGAGTCATATTTGTACAAAATGCACTAAAATGACCTTACTGTTATAGAAGACATGTTATTTCTTTCAAACCTGCGGTCCTAAAGTCTCTACTGCTAAACTAATATTGCGTCCGGTGGAAAAAAAAAAATAGAAAAAAAAAATTAAAGTGAACAAGGAGAAGTTATTGCCCCATAACAAGAAGACAAAAATACTGCTCATCAATAAATAAATAAATAAATACAATAAGTATAGGAGCCTGCACCACTATAAAATACCGACCCAGACACATTGCTTCTCATTACATTTTTTACTTTTTTTTTTTTTTTCTTACTTGATTATGTTGAGATATTTTATGGAATAATGCTCAATGCAGAGTAACTCATCAAACTCATTACATACTTACGCCATGGAAATTGTCCTTTATCAGATGTATTTGCTACAGTTTTTGTGATGGTGGAGCAGTGGATTGTGGGAGACCAGTAAGCTCCTGTTCATTCAGTAAGGATCACTGAAAGAAGGCAAGAAAACAAATCAGTGAATCTCCTTTCCTTACATAAGAGAGGAAAGGGGTAGTTCTGATCCTGTCGACAATAGTTTAGGTGCTATCAGGACTTTCTGAAGTGATTTGATGTATTTGAACTCAGTCTGTGTCTGTTAAAAAGGCAGTTGTACAAGAATAGGAAGCAATGGACGCACTTATTTCAACAGAGCTTGAAAAGTTTTAGGATGGGGAAATTATTATGGACAGGCTTATTCCTTTTGGTTCAACAGTTTACACAATCCTTCGTAAAAATAATACATTCGATACCCATTAGGTCCATTGTACTACTTCTCCGTGTGCAGGCTGTGGAGAGTCAGCGGCAAGGAGAGTCTAGACATAATGAGTTTAATAACGTACAGTGTTCATTAAAACGTAGCTCAGAGCCTCTCCGGAGGTGTCACTCCTGTCAGATTAGTGGCGCTGAGATGTGGCTGGTGCCGAAGCGGGAGGCAGCAGCCCATATGCTCGACTCGCCTGAAAACACTGTGACCCACGACAGATGTGCCGCCGCACTCTTCCCTGGTGCTACCATCAGCCTCTCTGTCACACCTGTGTTTTTCTCCCGAGCCACACAATAACATCAGCAATGAGGCTGTTGGATGTGCCCTATGAGTCAACAAAGGATTATGGGTAGCAACAAAATAACTCCTGGCTTTATTAAAAAGGCCGACTCCCCTCGAGTCATTATTCAAACAGAAGAAGGAGAAGGAAGAGGCAGGAATGCTGAAGTCCAGGCTTAGACTTTGGAAATGGCAATCATTATCTGTTTTATTACTGAGGCTACTTATGCAAATGAGCACAGCTATTGTTTGTCTAGTTGGCATAAAGTGCTCTAAATATGATTTGATGCCTGACTCTTTTATACCTGTTGCATACATAATGCAAAATGTGGCTCATAGCTATAAAAGGTAAAGCTGCTTAAAAAAAAAAAAAAAGTTATCTACTTGACACTAAGGTCACACTTGTACTTTTAACAACAATGGCTTTGAATATTGATGTTTTATTCTCTACATTGTTGAGCTCAAATTGTATTGTTTGACTTTGTAAACTGTTTTTATGCTTCATTGTTTCAGAATTGTATTGGTAATATGCTGTTGCTGATATGATTATTCCTACACAATGTCTAAATAATGAACAAAAGTGCCCTGATGAGTGTTTAAGAAATGCCTCCGTAATCCAGGTTTTTTCGGTTTTTTTTCATTGGTGTGTTGGGGCACAGTGAACTTTATGATTCCGACTGACCATGAACGACACCCTTAATTTATACAGTATAGTCAAAGGAAGGTGGGGCAGCACATACAGTTGTAATCGTTAACAAGCTAAGAACGGTATGGGTTGGTACAGCACAGTGGCTTGTGCTGTGACCAGATGGATGCTATATTAACAGTGAGACGAACAATTTCTGTTTCTATTTTAGATATGAATTGTATTTAAAGCAAAATTTCAAACTTAGCTATGTTGTCATTATTACAATAAAATGTGATTAAATCTTCATCTGTAGTTATGTGAGTGGCTGGAGGTGCAGTTGTCAATGGCTTTAATAAACAGTAGAAGAAGATGTGTCAGGTTTAGTTACAGCTTCTTCAATTCAGAGAGCTGCTCCAGTCATTATTACAATTATATAAGCTCCTTATTGTAATTGAAGTGGTTGCCTATTCACCTATTGTGAGGTAGATTGGGGGTTCAATTCTCCTGGAGCAACTCCAGCCACAATATTGGATGTAAAAATCTATTCCAGACTAAATACATGAATGATTTCCTGTGGCGACTTCTGAAGAATTTATTTGATTTGTTTGTATCATTACTAATATATCACAAGCAGTGTGTTTAATGCAATGTAGACAAGAATGCATAACAAATAAAGTTAACCAGCCAACAAACACTTCTGCTAAAAGAAAAATGAATACTTGCAGCATTTTTTTCTACTTTGAATATGACTATTTTATATATTTAAGAAGAACAAAACACAATTTGCTTGAGAA
This sequence comes from Rhyacichthys aspro, assembly GCA_036850595.1. Lineage (NCBI taxonomy): Eukaryota > Metazoa > Chordata > Actinopteri > Gobiiformes > Rhyacichthyidae > Rhyacichthys > Rhyacichthys aspro. The sequence goes on from CM072152.1 coordinate 3,434,243, forward strand.
ACTTTGACATTTTGTGTTTGCTTTTTCAGAGTAAGGACTTTCTAGGACTTACCAAAGTACTAAAGCTTGTTATAGAAACTTTGCACCTCTTTTGGCAATGGACACTTGTACACCTGTACTGAAAAAACACCAACTGTAGTGCTTCAGAAATGAGGCTGAAGGTAATGTTAAATAAACTGGGGATAGATAAGAGGGACAGGAGTGTTCTGACAGGAGAAAGAGCATTTATTTATTATTGATTCAATCATTCAACAACATCAAAATAATACTCTTTACATTTGTTATCATGTAAACTCAACACAGCCCATTGAAAGGAGTGATTATACTGCAGTTCTATTTCTTCCTGTTCCTACAACTGTCCAGAAACTGATGGTCAAAGCCTGGATGATTGTAAACTTTTAAAAATGTGCTGTGGGATCAAGAACTAAGACAATGCAGATGAAGAAACCCATGGAATTGTGGTTGGTTCCGTATGTTCTTTGCCAAAGTCACTCAAATCAGCCTATTTTCTTTCCTCCAACACCTGTTCACTTGTTAACTAATACATCCTACCTACAGACAGGTGCAATAGTTACCAAATAATCAATGTTATTCAGCTGTCATTGTTCATAAACCGATGAAAAGAGAAAAATATAAATATTTTTTTGCGATTTCATTCATCTGTTTGTCTTTTCAGTGCAATGTGTGTTTGCTAAATGTTGATAGCAATGAAACACATTTCATTCACTTGCTGTGCCTGTTGTATTCACTGAACAACAGCCAAGGCCCACAAGAATCATTCCGAGCTGCTGTTTCTAAATGCGGTCAGGTTTTGTCGCAGTTGAAATATTTCACCCTCTGACAAAAATCTTATTTGTTCAGTGCGACAATCTGCGGGGAGGCTTTCCTGCGGCGGCCAGTGTGTGAGTGGTGATTTAGTGGCTTGTCCGACCGCCGGTGCCAACACCATTTGAAGCATGCACCTGATAAGCTGAGTGTAATTTCAAAGCAATTTCTTTCGGGGAATGTAAAGCACCGGATTATGTTTAATATGGACACGTGACCGGAGCTGACTGCTTCTGCGAATGCCACACAGCTGGAATATTCGCTCTTGTACACGCACCACATATGAATTGCATTATTAAACCCTAAACATGTGTGAGCGTGTCAGGTATCAGAGAGAAATGGGCCGTATATGCAGCACAACAAGGTGGGAATAGCAGAGACCAGTTTCCACCTAATACTATTCATCTATAATATTATATAGAGACCTTTATGATGGCTGTGCAGTTTGCTTATGCCTTTGATGATGGTTGATGATGAGCATTTAATGAACGTCTATTGTGATGAGATTGTTTATGAGGTCACTTTTGTCTTCTGCTTGGTTGTGTGAAAAGTGGATCTGATCATTTCAGTCTGAAGATGAGGCCACATGAGAACCAGCACAAAATCATACATTCTGGCTGAATATTTTTGTTATCAGACAAGATCAAAGATGACCGATCTCACAGTCGTAAGGCCAAAGATGCCTGAGAGAAATATCTGTCTGAAATTCGGGACAATACCTCATATGAAATGATCATAGTTTAAAATGCTTTCACAGTGGTAAGCAAAATGGTAGCTGTGTGAACAAACCCAAGCCAACAACCTAAACTCTTTTTGTACTGGATTCAATTCCTCTTTGGTCCTTTTGTTGTAAGTGCCACACAAGCTGGCACTGCCTGCTGAGCATAGATTCAATCTAGCCTACCACATACTTTTATTTCTTGTTGGTCGTTCTTCATTGTTGCTTTTTCATTGTCTGTCCTTGTTTTATTTTCTGTTCTCATCAAATATGTGAAGTGTCCGGTAATTGCTATGTGTTTTAAAAGTGCAGTACTTTGGCGAAAGGTCGTGGCGATGATTCCAAATATTCGCCCCATTTTCTACAGCCTACGGTAGTCCTGCAGGTACATGCTATTGTCAATGAACATGTCCCTTTGAAAATGGTCATATGTGTTTGGTTTAAGAATTAGAATAGAAACAAGGTGGGTTTTCACACCTGAACTGTTTGGTCTGGACTTTTGGACTTTGCTCTCAGTCTGGACCAAACTCGGCCAATGTATTATTAGTATACATTTGTAGTGTATAAGCACATGTGCTGATTGAAAAAAAAAAAATGGCGACATTTTGTGTTTAAATACTGGTATGATTATTTACAGTCTGAAAAATAAGTAAGCTTTTTCTTATCTATCTTAGCTAATCCAAAGGAGGCTGCCAAATAGGTCTAATGTGCTGTTCCACCTACACAGCTTTAATTTGATTTACTGAAACAAAGTTATTAATTAGTTAAGTTTGGTGAAGATGCTAGAGATCAGGTGGTGACTGGTCCCAACTTGTTCCTTTTACTTTGTTCTCTGTCTTTGCAGAGCTCCTCTACAGTTACCTGTCTGCAGCTGCTCTTCTGTTGGACCTCTCTGGTTCTCTACAGTTATCTGTCTGCAGCTGCTCTTCTGTTGGACCTCTCTGGTTCTCTACAGTTATCTGTCTGCAGCTGCTCCTCTGCTGGACCTCTCTGGTTCTCTACAGTTATCTGTCTGCAGCTGCTCCTCTGTTGGACCTCTCTGGTTCTCTACAGTTATCTGTCTGCAGCTGCTCCTCTGTTGGACCTTTCTGGTTCTCTACAGTTATCTGTCTGCAGCTGCTCCTCTGTTGGACCTTTCTGGTTCTCTACAGTTATCTGTCTGCAGCTGCTCCTCTGTTGGACCTTTCTGGTTCTCTACAGTTATCTGTCTGCAGCTGCTCCTCTGTTGGACCTTTCTGGTTCTCTACAGTTATCTGTCTGCAGCTGCTCTTCTGTTGGACCTCTCTGGTTCTCTACAGTTATCTGTCTGCAGCTGTTCCTCTGCTGGACCTCTCTGGTTCTCTACAGTTATCTGTCTGCAGCTGCTCTTCTGTTGGACCTCTCTGGTTCTCTACAGTTATCTGTCTGCAGCTGTTCCTCTGCTGGACCTTTCTGGTTCTCTACAGTTACCTGTCTGCAGCTGCTCCTCTGTTGGACCTTTCTGGTTCTCTACAGTTATCTGTCTGCAGCTGCTCCTCTGTTGGACCTTTCTGGTTCTCTACAGTTACCTGTCTGCTGTTAGGATTGCACTTGTGTTTTTCTTTCCCCCCCTCCTTTCTGGCAGTAGGAGCAGGCAAGGCGTGGCTGCATCTACTCACCTGCAGGCAGTCAGCAATCATCTACTCACCTGCATGCATTCTGCAATCATCCTGGAGTATATAGATCGATTCTTCCCTTCGGTCGTTGCCAGTTCGTTGCAAACCCTTTGTAGTAATGTTCTCGGCCCCGGTCGTGCATCAGATGTATTTTTTTCTCGTTGTATGTTCTTGGCTCCTGACTCTGATCTTCTTTGTTGCAGCTGTCATTACTCTGCCGCTGACCTGCCTCGCCGCCACTGCCTTCACTTGCTGCACTCCAGCCTCAACCCGCAAACACCTCAGTAGTCTGCCCTGCTCCTACTCGACATCCTATCCTGGATGTCTCACCCTGCCTCTGTCAAGCTCTGTCTCTGTCTCAGACACAGGGCCTCGTCAGCGTCACAAAAAATGTCTTCAGGAAACTGTTGCCCTGTGTGGCAACGACGATCATATACTTTCCAGCACCAGCCAGAGAAAAACTCCTCAATGGGTTCAAAAAAAGTGAATAAGGAGGAATTGTATTTATAGTGATCAGGCTGATTTCTGTGCACTCCAGATTGGTGTGTCTTCACTTGTTTGTTCAGAGTTCTGCCTATTGAAATTAAAACTGATGTTGTGTTGTTGTTTTTTTGGCATTTTATGCAAATCTAAAAACATTGTCTTACAGTTTTGACTGATGTGTCTAATGCGGAAAATTGTGTCATGTGTTTTGCAAAACACAGTACGTAATGTTATGCAAAAAGTGTGATGCTGAGAATGTGTGTGTTGTTGTGCTACTCTAATATGACCTTTTGCTAATTGTGTGTCAGGATTTGAAATTTTTGCATCTATTTTGACTTTAGAGTCTAAACAATTACAAAAAACTGTAAATGTCTTTTTTCCAAGACAGACAAATGCAAGGAGTGTTATTTTAAAGCAATTGTACACCACTAAAAGAGCTTGAACAATGTGTTTATTTTGTCTAAATGTATTCTAGTATTTGGGTATGGTATTTTACAAAAGCCCACGTGTATGAACTACACAGATATGAATGAGATATTAAAGATATTAAGATATTAAAAATACATTGCCTAGCTAAAACAGTTTTCTGATACATGGCTCAGTCCTCAGGAGAACCATCAGTACTGCTACCACTGGGACCCCTACGGTACACCCTGGTTGTGCTGGGAAATGAAAAGCTATGGCAAATTGGGGGAGATTTTTTTTCTATTTCTATTGCTTCACAGGAGAAGCACACTCATGTTTCTTTATGTGAGAACACTGCCTTGCTTAAGGTTTAGGGCATTAATGAACTAAACTGACATTATGGTAAAATCAAATCACTATCCGACCTATTATTTCCACCAGGTTTGTTCACAGACAAAAGCATGTCCCTGCAGGTCTACCATTGAAGATTGCAGGATGAATCCCTGCACCAGTTTGTGTCAGCCTTTATGTGTGGAGTTGACATGTCCTCAGAGTACAATGGTAAACTCTAGCTTCCTCTTACCCTCCACAAATGTGCATGTAAAGGTGAATTGCTGAATCTAATTGCAGTGTTAGGCCTGTGATTGAGCAGTGAGTGAGCAGTAGTAGCCAAAAAATACAAATAAATAAATAAATAAATGACAAATTGAAAATGACTTACAACAACCCTGCCTGCTTTTATTTTATCAAAATAAAACTAACCCAATGCACCACATCACAACAAAACAATAATACATCACAACATTTATCTAGTTAATGCATCACATTACAAACCTTTTTTTTTTTTTTAATAAAAATTATTTTGCCTTCCTATTTCACTTTTTCTTTTCGGGCTGTTTCTTGGTGTAATCATTCATACAAGCCATTGCTGGAATAGTGACTTTCCCAGGCCAGTCTTCTGCTGCCATGAATTTAATGTTCAAAGCCGTCATTATTTTAATGTGAGCACTCCTTCTTTTATGTGAGCACTGATACGAACATCTTCACCCGAAACCGATAACTGATAATAAAGTGTTTCTATGGCCAATACCGTACAATACAATAACTGATAACTGTAAAACATTAGTTTAGAAAATATATTTCCAAATTGCTTGGTCCAGAATGTGTTTTCTTATTGTCCTTTCTAATCACATAATAATTTGGCACAGGACAGTAAGCTGTGTTGACCTAAAGCTTGTGTGGGGAAGATAATAAATGGCAGAGTACCAGCTCTGGCCCCAGGGCCTTGTGTTGGACAGATGTCACAGGCTACAACAGACAGACCAAGGCTTTTACCTTGTTTATTATAATCTTTATTGTTTTATTACTATTCTGGTAATAAATGCAGCAGATTAAACATAAGTCTGTTGCTATTTTTTTCAGAGGAGGGCATTAACACAAGTTGTACATCATCTTATGGGCTGTGATTTAGGTCTCGTTGGTCGTTTCTCGTGAAATTTTAGTGTATTACTCCAACAGCGATTCTTAACAGCACCTTGTCAAAAACAAGCTGTATCTTTTTGGCAGCACTTAAAAGGTACTGTCCTCCTCCTCTCTGTCCTCCGCTGGGACACAGTTGGAGGTTACAGTAAATTCACAGTTATCTGTAAGTGCCTGTGATGACTCAGGTCACACTTTGCTAAACTTTGCTCGTTAATGAGCAGTCCACGTCATTGAGGGAGGATGGCAGAGTAAGAGAGCGTGGAGGCAGTGGTGGAACAGATGGGGAACTCAGGCGAGTGAACGTTGCTATGATAAGCACACTTTCACGACAGACACCGTTTCGTACTTGGGCAATATAACACCCATCTCTCAGGCACTGTAGTTTTGACTGGGCCATATAACAACGGTGCTTTCAGCAGCAGCACTTCTGCTCTCCACTGGAGACGTGCGACCACAAGTTTTCACTTTTCACTCGCTCACTCTAAAAAAGTGTCACATATGTAACCAATTTATTAGCAGTCTAGAGATCCTTAATATGGGGACTTTTTGGATTAAATTGAATTAACAGGCTGTTTAAAACTATATAACTACAGATAACTATCCTGCATCAAAGTTACTAAACAAGGTCTTGTAGATGTAGATACTCCTTAGTTTTATTTTTTTGTTAACAAAAAAGTCACTAACTGCATGTTTTACTTATAATTGTACAAGGTGTAATCTGCATCTGGCAAAACGATTTGTAGTGATACAGGGACACCTAAACCAAAGGTAACTTAGGTCCCCAACACACAAAGCACATGAGTCACAGAAGTATCCACATTGATGATTATTAATGATTAGGTTTATTTATACAAAGTAAGTCATTGTGTAAACAGCAATAACTAAAACCATATTCTATCAAACAATCTAGGGGCTCTCTTTCTAGTTTAGTGAATGGTTATTATTTATTAATTTTCCTATTTATTTGATAAAGCCAGCTGCATATTGGACCAGTCTTTAGAAATGCACCACCACTGCAGGCCCTGGTACTATGTCTTCTTTTTTTATGGATATAAGTGTCTATCTTAAGTTGCAGCTGTCTGCTCCAGAAACCCTTGTGCTTGATTGAAATGTCAATGCCTCCTTCATATGTGCACAGTCGTAAATGTTTATGCATAGAGTGGGCAGCAGTGACATCACAGAGGGCCTGAGGTGGATGGATGTCAATGCTGCACACTCAGCCATCGAGCAGCGACGCTAACAGCTCCACAGACTTTAACGCGCATCTCCCGCTGAAATGCCATCTGGAAGCAGCGGGGCGCCTATGGATTAATCACCACCTCAGTCATACATTTGCATCCTCTGTGGTCCCTCGACTGATGAAACCTTGAACTACTCTCCGGTGTTGTTCCTGGGCCTGATGTGAGTGCTGCCTGTGTAGTTTTTTTCTTTTCAGCAAATATGAGACAGACAGAAAGTGTGCCGGTTAATGGATGGCGCGCGATATGAGCAGATAGATTAATCTAAGGGGAGGGGGCAGCCCAGCGGAGGATGCCACTCTGTCGGGTTGTTGTCTCACCGAGCAGCTGCAGGACCCAGATTTATGACGTCTTGTTAGAAGTGCGTGGATGAATGATGGTCGGACGGTTTATGTGGGAAGGACCTGTTGGGCTTGTTCAAATTCAGCAGATAGCGCTGCAAACACAAGAGAACCTGATACCTGACACATTCATCTTTTTACAGCTGGATAAGGACTTCCACCTTTCACATACAAGATACCACTTTTAGGTGTCATTTATTCTCTGTGTGTGAGTGAAATGATTAAATAACTGATGTATTTATTGGAAAGAAGAATAGATTGCTTTGCCATAGTGCTGCAGAGGGTTGCTGTAATGTTTTAAACATCAGAATTATTTTTGCATTTAATCATTTTGCTACCACATGATTACTACATGTCCTTTGCAACTGCTACTTTTTGCTCACTGTCATAATGAGTATCAATACATGTATAGTTATAACACTAGAATCAAAAAGGAGCAGTGTTGGGTAGTGTTAGTTGACGTAACTCATTAGTTTACATCATTACTGCTTTAAAAACACACTCATGTATTACGTTACCCTTTGATACAACTAACACATCAGAGTAGGCTACTCATGTATTACTAAAATCTCTTTGTGTGCAGGCCTATACTGCAGCTATCACCATTTTCGACAAGCTTCACTTTCCGAGCCACGAATAAAGCTAGTCTGTAGCTGATAATGACAGCGCTTTATTCATTAACACTTTCACAGCTTGTTTAGTGGGAACAGGAGTTTTATACATAGCCTGTTACATGTTAAACGCACTCATTTTTATTACAAATGTAACTGTATTGGACCAATCACAGAACCTTGAGATATTCCACATATAATGGTCTTAAATCCTGATGGTGTATTTTCTCATTGAATGCATTGTTGAGGGTTTCCTAATAACCATGAATTGTTCCTCTGATGCTGTACTTTTCCAGTTTTCCAGTAATTGTCGATGGCCAGTGGTATTAAAGGCTTCAAATTGGAGAGTTTTTCAGCAGTGTTGATAAGACTATGCTTCCTGTCAGAGAAGAGACAGGAGGCAGCTCATTTGCCTGTTACCAATAAGCTGGTTACATGAGAATCTGTGTAAATCTGGCTCTTAAAGATGAGTTCGGCTCTTTTCAAAAACTCTTATTTTCCAGAGCTTGTAGGTCCCTGTAGTTTTATGTTTTAAACAAATGTGAGTGTGAGAGGTCAGTGGAGCTGACACCGAGTCAGAAATTAAACCAAGAAAAACAGACTTGGACAGAAGCAGTGTTACACAATATGTGAAGTAAATATATAGCCCTGTTAACAGAGCTTCTTCCAAACTCACAACAGTACTGCGCAAATCTTTCCTACCTGTTTTTTAGAATTCAGGTCAGACAACTCTGTTTACATTTCCAATACAATTATAGTTGTGAGTGCAGCTCAGGAGCAGAGGATGAGATGATCTGTGACAGTAATCCCTCAGCAGCAGAAGATGCAGATATTAACTTATTACCTGGGAACAGCAACGTCATTCTTAATAACCACACAATGTTGACCATTTAGAGTAATTTAGAGCTCTAGGCAACAGTATAAGGTCAAACTAGTTGTCTGTAAATTAAAAATGATAAAGTATGATTGGTGAGCAGGAGGAAATGGACCTGCTGTCACTGCTTTTCCCTGTGGGACTCCACTGTTTTTAGTCATTCATGGGTGACAGAAAAAAATCACACTGTCTGACAGGAGCTCCAGATTTCTCCATCAATGTCTTATAAATTGTAGCAGATTCACGGACATAATTATGGCCTGAGCTAAATGTTACTGGATTCTTACTGAGTTTATAACCATGTAGCATCTGTACAAGACTTTTTAAGTAGACTAAATGGTCAGTTTATTTTTGATTTCAATTGATAGAGAAAGTGATAATAAATTGAGATCATTTTTTGTTTAAGATGTAAATCAAGTAGTAGAAATCCAACTATATTTTTCTCAGCATTTCATTTCAGTAAGTTACTTTTTCAAAGGCACTGTGAGTGTAAAAGCAAAAGTGTCAGTGTCTCATGGGAAATGTTTGCAGGTCACATAAAAAGAGTGTACAAATCCCATCTCATTTGTCCTTCACTGTATTCAGTTTCCACAAATCTATGAGAAAACACTGCAGACATTAAATGTTTTCAGGAAAAGGTTTTGTGGAGACTCCAGGAGATAAACAATGGCACAGGTTCAAAAGCTTCCAAGTCAAGGAAAAGTCAGGTGTAAGAGATGGAAATATCTCTCCTGCTGCGATGGGCTATATACTGTATATTACATCATATTTACTGATGTACATGTATGTAAACTATTACTTAAGTATACATGAGAATATGTGTTAGCCATGCGATTAGCTGTTGATCATCCAGGGTGTACCCTACCTCTCCTTTAGTAACTAGTAACAGAATAAGCACAAATTTAAGAATATTATTATTATGGTATTGTGGGTTGAATGTAGGAAATACATTTAAAAGTAAAAATAAATGGGAGGAATAATAAATAAATAAAGTATTTATTTGCAAATTTTAAAAAGTATAATAACAATTTATAACAGTATGGAAGCTTCTGATTGGTCCATTAGAAACATTCCTATATTACATCAGAACTGGACTACAGCACTGATGACATGACAATGCGTGGATATGACACAGCAATTTGTTAAAGTTCACCAGACCCCGACTAGTTCAGTATTTGAGAGAAACAGGAAGCGAAAACCTCAGTGCAGTCTTCCTGGGACCAACGTATTACTCCCCTGTGCAGAATGAATTACTCTGTAATAAATGCAGACTCAAACCATTCTGTGTCAAAAGCTACCAAATGGGCCAAAAAAGCCAATAAATCCTGTAATCCTACAAGCACCAGAAGAAACATGGCACTGAGAACAGAAGAAGACGTAGTTCATTCTGGAGTCACAAAACAACATGAAGGACTTGGAGCAGAGGAGAAAGAGATCCTAGACCTCCTCATCATCCACAGCAAACCTACCAGACCTCTTCAATTAGTCTTGGAGGGTGAGCTGTAACCATCTTCATATGTCCATGATGAAAGTTTACAATTACACATAAAAAAAATCATCTTGACAGCAGAAATGTTAACAGGCAAATAGAAGAAGAGAAATAGAGTACATTAAAAAGGAAATGTGCATCATGAAGAAAATCAAATATTAAGTTATTTTAGCAATCTGACTGTACAACTCACACTATGAAGTGAAACATGGAAATGATGGTTTTCATAGATTGAAACCTCTCAAGTTAAAAACAAGCAAACAATGTTTGGTCTTGGAACCATTTCAAGACTTTTAAGTCTGTGATACCGTTCCAGTGAAATCTCAAATTTTAAACATAGTGTTACTCAAACCATAGCCATTAAAACATCATCTAAAATACACCAACAAAACAGGAAATGACACCTATTTTGTAAAAGATTTGCTGGAGACCATTTTGCAGCTTGGCTTATGAGGTGCTCAGTCCCTACATCTCTATCTTTAGGCCCTCTCCTGCTGTCAGACAGTTAGAGCAAAACACACTGTACTCACTCGTCAACAAAACTTGAAAAGTCAACATGAGGACAATGAACATAAAACAACTGAAAAACATGGAAGCTAAAAAAGGACAGGGCAGAGAAGAAGTCAAAATACAGACAGTACTGGCAGTGGCTCCAGTGTACCACACGCCCTGTGGAGATCCTGTGCGAGTGCCCGAGACATTCTTCCCCAGCCACACACACTGCCTCCGGTCCGTCAGGAAGTCAGTGATCCACCTGCAGATGGAGTCAGGCACGTTGAGCTGAGAGAGCTTGTCCTGGAGCAGAGCAGGAAGGATGGAGTTAAATGCAGAGCTGAAGTCCACAAACAGGATCCTGGCGTAGGTTCCCGGGGAGTCCAGGTGCTGCAGAATGAAGTGGAGGGCCAGGTTAATGGTGTTGTCTACAGACCTGTTGGCTCTGTAGGTGAACTGCAGAAGGTCCAGGAGGAGGAAGTGATGGACTTGAGGGAGAGGACTAGGCGCTCAAGGGACTTCATGACCACAGACGTCAGCGCCACAGGCCTGAAGTCACTAGGTCCAGTGGTCCAGGGGCTTCTTGGGAACGGGGACGATGGTGGACATCTTGAAGCAGGCTGGGACATGGCATGACTCCAGGAGCCAGTTCTTCCGCACAGTGTCTCAGAGTGGCAGGTGAGACACTGTCCGGGCCGGGAGCGTTCCAAGGGTTAGAGCTTTAGATACATTCTTAATCTTTGACATTATCATTGCTTTATTTATCCTCTCCAGTAGCAAGTGTGCCAGACCATCTTTTAGACCAGAATTCCCACAGTGAAGCAATTTGACTGGTGTACACCTGCCCCAGGAGGAAGGTGGAAAATCAACCATATGCCACTGATTATACGCCTTTTGTCGGCCGCAAGATCGGCCCTTAGTAGACAAAGACTACTGAGACCGAAATGGTAGTCTATGTAAAAATGCATGCAAGTCAATATAAGAACACAGAGAACATGCAACGTGCATTCAACACCATATGGCTCAATACAAACAAGACAATAGGGACAGATAGATTGTAGCAGGTGAGAGGAAGACCAGGCGAAACTTAGTCACTTTTACAGTTTAGCACAGACTGATTGGACTGATCAAAGAAACTCTCAGAGGAATAATGCAATAATAATGTTCAACCATGATCATTTTTTCATACATGAATAAACTGGCCAATAGACCAGATATGATTTTGTTGATAAAACACAGATTTGCATATTTAACCATGTTTTCCCAGCAAAGTGATTTATGCTTTTCTAATATTGGACAAGAATGCTGAATATTTGCAAAGCTATTTTATAATTTTTTTCAAACCAAGCCTAGAGCTTATTGCTGCTCCCCTGGCATTATTTTTATGATCTTTTTTTTTTTTTTTTTAATGCATAACGTAGGTGTTAACAGATTGAAGAAGTTTACATAAATATATAACAGTTAACAAAGTAAAACATAGCACTGTTTTGGTGAACCTTATAAGAGATATTGGTTTGGAGAGAGGGTTTTCTTTCTGTCTGGCCATGGGCTGGCCTCAGTTTGATGCTGCTTTAGAGCAGTTGGATGGACCGTTGTGAAGATTATTGGTCTCTAAGCCTCAGTGAAACTAAGGAATAAATACCAATTAATGTGTTTTTGAGGAGTAAGCATACTTGGAGGGAGGTTTCCAAAATCAATAAGCTTGTTAACTCAGTAGCAGTGGTGTACTGCTGCACCTGACCGGGCTTGAAATTAGCAGCTGGTGGTGTACGCATTCACAGGAGAAAATAGATAGAAAGAAATCTATTCACACTGTGACACACATTAACAGTGTGGTGTGGACGTGAGTGGAGCCAAAGCACACAGGCCGAGAAAATTAGCACAAAGCATCAAACCCCGGGCTGTTGTTGTGGACCTTTGTGCCTGTGGATGGTAACATTAGCACAAGCTAAAATGTCAGTAAAGAAAACCAAGGATGTGGCCACAGCTCATTCAAAAGTACAGCAGAATATGAACACGACAGCATCAAGGACTGTTGTGTCATCTTAGATATAATGAGGTCTCTGCTCTGCTAGGGAGCACTTAAAAAGAAATACTGGTCCCTAAGAGGTTTTGGGGTTTTTTGTAATGAAGATGATGAATAAATTGCCCTCAATGTACTGTCTTAAAAATAGTGTCATCATCAATAAATCATTCAGAAAAGATGGCAGAATCTCTTGACTGAATTGTACACAGAGCACAGACCTATGCATAAATATGTATTATAGTAACCAAGACACAAATGTTGGCACTAACTCTACGTCATTGTGACTGGAGGGGTATGCAGCTTTGTACCTTATGCATGTGTAATGACACTGGATGTCATCTGATTTCTCTCTAAGATATGTTTATATTTGTCTCTCTTGGAAAAAAAGACCTTGAGCCTTTGCAACTGCCTGATAACCTGATTTGCGTCTTAAACTACGATGTACATGCTTGGAGCTTCCTGCATGTCACCTCATGCTTAGGAGGTATAGGTACCGCCTCCAGGTCACATAGTCAGAGTTCCCTTGGGAAAGACACTGACAGCACTGCCTACAGAGTCTGTGACGCTGGTGTATGAATGTGTGTGTTTGTGAGAGCAAATGAGCAAACTGAGTGTTAAAGCTGGAAGAAAAGTGCCATATAAATGCAAATATTTATCAAGCTACATGTATTAATAGTCCTAATGGTAACTGCTGTGTATACATTAAAAAAACATAATATCTGAGAATTCTTAACCTGTTTTTTTTTTTTTTCAATGATATGGCATAAGCCCACTTTACACATACAGTTTAACCCTGCAAAGTATTGCACCTGCAAGGGTTCATGTGTGAAAAGAGCCAGAATGGATTGCCTAAGGAAGACAGCAGTAACATTACCAGAACAAGTAATGAGCAAATTATGTCCAGATTTGCCTTGGCTTCTCATCTACTGAGGTTGTGTTGGCTGTTAACACACAATCTATTTTTATTACTACCCCAACAAACTTCTCTGGTTTACAGCTTTGTCAGGTCAAGTGTGAACAGGGGAGACCTGGAAATGTTCTGGGATTCAGTCCAGTAAAAAGTACTAGTACTGCTGGGTATGTACTCCTGATAGTTTATGAGTGACTGAGTAATAAAGGACTTTATTCATTTCTATGATCAATATAGCATCAACTATTCAATTTCACATGCATGTCTATGGATGGTGGGAGGATGCTAGAATTACACCTAGAGGTCAATCAGACTCCACACATGAAGGTTTGGACCCAGTGCCTTCTTCCTTTGAGGCTAGAGTGCTAACCACTTTACCATGCACCTTTTGTTTTGCAAACAATTGCCCACTGACTTGTTGTCACTGGAACACCTGCTTCTCTTTATCATTTCTAAAGGTTAACTGCCATTTACTGCACTCATTCTTTTCCCATTTGACCTCACTGTACTGTTCCATATTATCCTTGTGCAACTGCAGATTCTCTTTAAATGAGTTGAGGATCCACGTTGTAAGAAACATCATTCCTTTAAAACACCTCAAATATGATGTAAATTGGCCCATTTAAATCCATGTTTCTTGCCCGGAGCTGTTCTAAACTTAAAAACATTCCTGTGATAAATGCCTCTTTTCTTTCTTCTCCGGAGAACATGAGCCGGAGGAAGAGGAGACATTTGAAAGTGTGGAAATAGCTGGACAGACGCCGAGGTGCCTCCGAGAACCTTGCAGAGGACCTTGAAATGTGAGCAGCTGTAAAATGAATTTAAAGTAGAGAAGGGATAGAGAAATAATGCAACCTTATCTTCTCAATTGTAAGGAGCACTGTGTAACAGTTAACCTTCAATTAGAAATCAATGGACATCAATAGTATTAGCAACATATAAACAGACATAATAACATCTCTTTTACATGTCTCCAAAGGATGTTTGAAAATCACCTCCAGACCTTTGACCTTTGCATTCATACATTCAGCAAAAGGCTCAAGGATGTCTGAATGATTTTTCTTATATATACTGCACATAAATCAGGAGATAGTTTAGATGTGTGGTGGTGGAAGGGCAGGATGTGTGCAAGTAAGGCACAATGCTGAACTGCAAAATCTACATGTTTACATCAGGAAGCTTGTAGACAAAGGAGCCAACACCTTTGATGTGATTGCAATAAATGCCCTTCTATTAATTCTACAACAATTCAAACATGTGCCACTTGTACAAAAATATCAAGATGACCAAAAGAACAACATAAAGACATTTAAACCACCTTCTTTTCTCATAAATTTGTGTTCTCAAAATGCAATCTTCCCACATCATAGTTCTCAGTATTATGTGTCTGTCTAATACCCCAAACCTTCCTTTTTTCCTAGATCTGATGATGTGCTGGGTTGTGGCACCTATTCTAAAGTATACAATGCACATATTTTCAAGATGAAATACCTCACACGGGAAGCATAACAGCATCATAAATTCTGGTTTGAATCATGACAGGATAAGTGTTTTTTATGAGAGCTCAGCAGCGACAGCGCCAGATACATTGTTCTTTATTGAGAGCATCTTGCAATCAGCCAAGAGAGTGCGGTGGTGAATAAGAAATGTGCAAATGGCAAGTAGATGAAATCAGGCAAGAAGCGCTGAAGAGCTGCTGCGGGAGGATACGTTAACACCAATGACATCTCAATCACTGTCTTCTGCCATCTCCTTCTTGATCCGCTCTTCCTTAAGATCCTCCACAGAAGCCCTATCTGGTCTACTAATTAAACTATGATTAAGTTTGACTAATCAAACTCCTAAGGATTCCTAGATGTAAAGCAAAGTCAATTACATCATATCTACGAATTTGACTTTCTCATTATCATCTCTTCCCTTTGCACTTTTTAAATTAAAGCGAGAGCCGAGCGCGCTGAGTTACGGCTTAATCAAGTGGAAACTAGCAAAGCCCCATGACTCGGCAGTAGGCAATCTCCCTGAGCCTCCCTCTGCCTATTGCCGCAAGCCGAAGCCTCATCAGGCTTATGAGCGCTGCGTCATATCGACATTACAGCTACAGAAATACCCCCACATTTGGACTAATGAAATAGGTTAGGTCCGTTCCTCGTGCTCCTGGAAATGGGCGGGAGAGGCATGATTTCTGTGAGCATGATGTATCCACAGCATAGAGATATATGAATGATTTAAAATAGCATGTGTAGAAGTGCATCAGCCATCAGTTGTCAGGAGATGAAAGCACTGATTGGCTGACAGCACTCAATGAGAAAGTGCCAGGGCCGGAGCGTGCAAAGATGTCGAGAGAGGAGCCAACATAGAGACCAGCTGTCACCAGTGTGAGAGCAGATCTAGGCCGGAGGCACCAACTGAAACTGTGACAACTGAGGAATCCAGTGTCACTGCCAGAGGTGGTGCGTAGAGATCAGTAAACCAATTAACTGGGGCACAAAGTGGAAAGGGGGCCCATAAAGATGGCTGATAACTTAAGCCCTATTTATGTAAGCACCAGTCTCTGACTCTCTTCCGACTTCATTTAGAGAGGCTTTCGTCATGTGGCTGTGGTGCTTATGCCTTATATACATGCAGATATGAACATTGCAAAAAACACTTTTTTATCAGAATTTTAAAGTGAATGCAGTCGGTTTATGATTTTAGAAAACGTTTGTGTCTTTGTCTCTTTTTATTTGTGTAGTTCTTTTTAAGAGTCGTCATAATTACTATTGGTGTATGCTTATAAATATGCCTAAAGTGCATATTCAAAGTGTATTGGGGAGCCCAGGTTCCCTTCTGCTTGTGGCCTCAGTATTTCCAGAAACATCTAGTCTTTGAAAGTGATTGTGTTTCCATACAATATACAGTCTTTAACTGCAGACAAGACACACTCAGCACTGCACGTTGTGTTCTTCTCCATTTGCTGCTGCTTCATAACAGGGCGATTTACAGACACGTTCCTCTGTGTTCCTGAATAATCCTTATAAAACACAAGATAATTACCGTGAAAGTGCCATGGTGCCATTCCTGCAAACATGGAATATTAAAATATCATCCACCCAGTCAATGTAATCAACACACAATTATGGCAAAATCAAAATTTTATCAGCAGCTATTTGTGGCATTAGTAAGTTTTGAGAGTCATCACAGACTACAAGTTATAACAGTATTTGGAAAAAATGCATAAAAATGCATAATGTATCTTTTATGGAAGTTTATGGAGACGCTTGCCCTGTTTTGTAACTGTGCATCTGGTAATACCACAGCAGCATGGATGTACATTCAGCCGAAACTAGTGATGCATTGGCTGTTTGTTCCAGACATACTTACCACAGCGATACAAACCAGCTGAAGCATAGTGTTTACTACATCAAAGTCTCTTTCAGAACTATCTACTGGAGCTCACACAGAGCTATACCTTCTGAAACTCTTCTGTGTTCAGGAAGTTTGATATCCGCTTTCTAATAACCCAGAATCAATATGGTTTCAATCTCACACCATCAGTCCGAGAGGCTTTTTTATCTGCTGTAAAATTTGGCCACTTCAAAAGATAAGGGAGGAGCTGGATATTCACATTTTCTCAATAACAGTGCCAGCGGACAGGCGGTTTGAAGTGTACTAAGTCAGCTTGTCAGAGGGTTATGAGCTGTGCCCTACATTTCTGTGAGTGGACTTCACTGGGCGCAAGGACTATGGCCATGTATTCTCACCAGGAAACTACATTTGCACTGCTGCACACTGACTCACATATTAGACTTGTTCCTTCATGTCTGGAGTAATCTTGTTGTCTACAAGATTCATGACTCATTATGATGGAGAAAATTTGCAGTTACAGATGGAAACCGCACATTAAAGATTTTGTCTTGCCACCTTTTGACCATTTTATATTTCCCATTGGCGCTTGTGATTTAAGATTGAAGAATATTAGCAGAAGCTTGACGGAGCAGACCAAACTATTTGATATTCAAGTCTGCAAACTCATTCATGTTTGAAATTTCTGGCATTGAATTTTGTCAGCTGTATGCATTTGAAAATCTATGGGAAAATACTTCACGCACATTAACATTAGGTCCAAGTGGTGTTATATGACATTATGTACAAGTCCTAAGCATCTGCGTCAGGTGTAGCCTAAATGTTCATATAAATGTTGATGCTAATCAAGCCTCTAGATAATATTTTGTACCCACTAACTGAGAATGCATGCGTTTTCAGCCATTTGCCATTTGTCAATAGCATTGTGATCATGCAGAATCACGATGCTATTGACATTTTGAGTCAGCCTCAATCAGCCAAGGATGGTTTTTTTTGTTTGTTCTTTTTTTAATTGGCCAGAACCAGCCAAGGGTGTTTGTGTCCACTAGGATTTGAACTCACAACTTTCTTGCTGTGAAGCAGGAGCGCTAACCACTCTGCTACCGTGCACCCCAACAATAAGTTAAAACTGTTATTGTAATCTAGGCAAAGACATGAGGTAAAGATTAGCAAGAAAATGTAAAAATGTATTCTCTGTTCATAGGTGTTTGGCTTGGGTTTAATACTTTGGCACAAATGGCTCTTAACACCACTTAAATAAAATGCAAATAAATGTGCCACAACACAAATTAAATAATACACAATAAAACAACCACAGTACATCACTGTCCTATCTTTTCTGTTATATTCTTTAGCAGTATATGAGAAAAATGTAAATCTGTCAGTGGAGTCAGATGAATGTAACATTGTGCTTTTTAAACATATACTTAAACAGCACACAGTAAACATTATTTGTTGTCATGATAACTGCACAGTGGCTATGGCTAGTTTGTCTGTCCGCAATAACACTCCCTTGAGAAACAAGGATAACTCACTTCCAATGTGGATACTTTACTGTTGTGCTACTAGTGGTGTTACAAAAGCAGAACGAAAATAGAGGCCCACCCTTCTTTATCAGTACTGTGTGTATTATGGTAAATGATTGTTTGTTGCAAACCAGAATGCCAAGCAACTTGTTTTCATCTCTTCCAGATCCCTTGCTAATTAGTGAGCCACTTACGTCCACTTTGATCTGCAGTAGTGGTTTGATGTGAAAATGTTGACAAGACATCATCTAAAGCCACATGCACTTCACATTTATATCCGAACCACACTGGTTGAGGAGAGGGTAGGCGGTTAATGCGAGGGAAACATGGCAGAGTCCAGAAGAGGCTGGATCAAAACGTGTTCAGAGATGAGGAGGAATCTTCTCCACGTCCTGTCAGCGTCTGATCAAAGAGCATGTGTAAAGCAGAATCGTCTAGCCACGCTCATTTCTGTGTGGTCAAAACCTTGCATTTTTAAAAAGTTGGACCACCACACACACTCATAGCAAGTCAGACGACTTTCTCTGAGCAGCAGAGGATCTAATCATAAACCACAGAGTTTTTTTCCCCTCCATCTTCATCAGTTTGACATCCTTTCAAAAGGCTGTACCAATGATGAAGCATAGAATTTTTAAAGACTGTATATATGTTCATTGAGGTCTGTATACAAGCTAATGTCAGATACTGTACATCCAAACAACTCTGTAACTTCATGAATTTATAATTAGGTTTATATAAAAACAAAATTCAAGTCAGCTCAACACTTGTTTCCAGTAGATAAATGACTTGTTTTAATATACTATTATGAATGAATGAAGGAAAGAATGGGTTAATGCTAAAATGTATTTCAATCACAATATAAAAGACAGTATTTGTATAAAATAATATAGATACATATATCAACGTATTTCCAGACTTAAAACACAAAATACAGAGGGGTTTGAACTGACTTCCTGAAGCCATTTTCACATAATGTTCCCTGGAGAGTGTCTGGAGAATTGCTGCTAGACTTTTCCTGTCCCTTAGGTGGACATTAATGTAAAAACAAATGCTAAGAGGTGAGGTTTCCATGCTCTGTTCACTCCGCTAACAGCACCAGTCAAATTATTCAAACATCAATAGCATGTCAACACACTCACTCTTAGTGCTCTGCAGATGTTGTACACACATACCAACTCAGAGGATGGTCAACTTCAGGAGATTCTCGAGGTGAGAAAATGTGCGATCACATATGCAGCACCTTGAGATAGTCTGAATGATGAATAGTCCCAAAATAATCTCACATTTCATTTTTTTTTTTTTTCCCCCAAAATTAGGCCCTATGTTCACACAACCCTATGTTCCCACATTTCTAAGTTTTATTGTCTGGAAGCAGGATAAGGCAAACACTACTGCTCTGATTTGTGTGTTAGAGGTTAGGGAACATAGAACTGGATTAGGGCAGGTATAGGCAATGAGAATATAAGGTTGTGGTAAAAATAACATTCTTCCAATGAACAAACTCCGTAGTGAAAATGCCTGTATACTAACTAAACAGTTCCAAAATAAATGAATGGACATTTCTATGCATAATATATGTGCAATAGGGACACATGTATTCAAAACCTGTTAAATGCACTTGTCATCTCACTTTAAAATAATTTATCAGTGTTCAGAGCAGTTTTGAAATATTGAAAGAAAGAGATATTGCAACTTTCTTTAAGATAAAAAACAAAATGCAGATATGTAATATGTTATCTAGGAATAAGACTATGTCACTTAGTCAATTTTGACACAAATGTTGAGTAGATCCTTGTAATTGTAATTGGACCATCTGTTGTATTGCGAGAACAAAATCTATGGACATTGACTCTTCAAAATTGGTAGATATTAGTGTTTACAGATGTTCATGACACAACTCTCTCAAGTCAATATTGATAAATAATCTATGGCCCTGATATCTGACATTGTACTGATTCAGATCTATTAACCCCAGATGCTAATGTCTTCCTGGAATGCTTCTATCTAATGCCGCAAACAGGACAATGGAGAGACAACTTTTCAGATTCTGACAGCAAAAGAAGTTCAAAAGTTAGCTCCTTCCAGAACGCACAGAAAATCCATTCTGCCCTGCAATTCATCTTCTGCAGCTCAATTTGATCTTCCCTTGTCTGCACAGGAAACACTTATTTTATGCAACACCATGAATGTATAAGCAGTAGTTTGGTAGGAAATGTGCTTTAAACTAAATTAATTAATAGAAAATGTTTATTGTGTTCATTGTAGAATATGCAAAACTTTATTTTGCGCATGTATGTCTTGTTTTTCCAGTCGATGAAGTGGAGGAAGAGACAGGGTAAAAGGATGCCTCTCTCTGGCTGATAAATGATTTGGTGACACTGGCCAACAACTACGTGTCAATGTTATGCTAACCCCTGATGCTAATATTTTACCCAATTAATACTGCAAACAGGATTAGACATCTTTACAGTGAAAAAAGTTTAGTTAAAAAGTTAGCTCCATCCAGTATGCACAGTAAATCCATTCTGCCCTGCAATTCATCTTCTGGAGCTCAAATTGATCTTACCTTCTCTGCATTGAAAACACTTATTTTATGCAATGCTGCAGTTTTAGCCCGAATGAATAAGTGGTTTGAAAAAATATGCTTTTGTACTGAAGTGACCACAACAGAATATTCATTGTGTTTCTTGCACCCTATGCAAAAACAATAGATTAGAAGAGAATAAACAAGAGTCACCTGACACATATTTGTTTGTACCTAAGACTGAGTTGGATATTTGAGTTGTTAGTTAAACTGAACAAGGTGCTTCTTGGTGTAACCTTGAAACAGTGGGGTAATGAGAAAATACAAGTGCAAGCCCAGTGGAATGATTCTGTAAGAAGTGAAGACGGGCTTTGTGCGCCTCCCTGCAGGGATCAGCCGTGCAGAGGCCTGATCTCTCTCAAATTGGGCCTCACAAATCCCCCTAGTGCCGCTGTGGGTCGGTTGGTGGTCTTACACCGTGAGGAGGCGGGGAGAGCATCGGACACGTGCTCTGTAATCTGACTTTGATAGAGTTAGGGGCGACAAATTAGAGAGTTGTCAATTTTCCAGAAGTAGGACGTTATTTAGTACTAAGCCTCTGAGTCACACGTTGGTCATTTGCAGTTTGGGCGTCACTGAGATCAAATATGGATTACATAACTACACTGACAGCTTAATCATTTTTTTTCACGTGTACTTGCTAAATCCACCTTCTATATGATTCCTTGGACTTAATGTGAATCCCTTATGGAAGGAACATTATCACAGACCTAAGACGTTTCCTCTAAGAATTTTGAGCAACATTGTCAAAACTTATTGCTCCCTCATAGACTGCCTATCCTATATCCTTAATGAAATGTGTTTTGTTTGATATTCCATGTATCCAGAAACTGCCTGCATGGATTATCAATGTTCCAAAGTGTGACGTTATGTATTATTTATATTCCAGTTAAATTTGCCTTTATTGTGGCATGTTGGCTTGTGATGACAGCTTGTAGTGGCCATAAAGATATAAAACTAAGACAATTGTCACTAAGGGTGTGTACGCTTGTCATTTTTGTGCAGTTAAAACGAGCTCTGGTGCAGATGCCATGTTAGTGTGGTTCACTTGAATGATGCAGGCCTTAGTCCATGTCTAACTGAAAACACACATGACATGGAAGAGCAATGTCTGAAGGAACCCAATGAAATAAACCAAAAAAAGAAGAGGCTTATAGTGGTAAGTGTAGGCATATGTTAAGTTTACTTGTAACGTTATGAAAGAAGTTCATTAGTGCTGCTGCCATTATTTTTGGCTTTTCTTTTCCTTAAATACTGAAGGCTTTCACTGAATGGGCCAGAGCTGACTTTGTTTTCTTTTTCACGTGTATTAACACAGCTATTGCCATTTTAGTTTTTTCATTTGAATCTATTAGAGTAGTGTGAAAAGACATAGGGGCCTTAAAGAAGTAATAGAAAGGCCAAGCTCAGGGATGAGTAAGTTTGGAGAATCACTGTGGAGTAGCTGAAGGCATACTGTGGCAGAACAGCTACAGCCGTCCTATTTTTCATATTTACACAAAGAATTAGTCTGGTCCCTGATTCATGTTTTATTTTCAGAAGGCAGGACAAACAGATGCAGTTGAAACTTTGAATGCATGTGGATAGATTTACACTCAGGGGCAGTACCAACACACCTAAAATAAACTGCTGCTGGACCAACACAATTTGAAAAACACACAACCAATCAGACAAGCAACGATAGATAAAAATGTCCATGTTACTTTCTTGTTAAGTCCACATTATGTAAGAAAATGTATGGGTTTCTCTGGCCAGGCTAAAACAACAGTTTCAGACCTGTCAGCTGCAGAACAACGCTCCATTAGTATCTCGCTGAGACAGAATATTGCATCAGCAAGACATGCAATATGCTAATATCTTGTTGGACTTTTTTAAAACTAGCAAATAGGTGAATTTTGTTTACATAAAAGTTTTTAAATAAATTAAATCAGTGTTTCAGAGCAGTTTCTGTGTTTCGTTCCTAATAACACACTATGCTTTTTAATTTTGTTTTTTTTTCTCCATTAATGCCAAATTGTCCTAATGCCACTCTTCTGCCTCATTACACTCTTAACCTTGTGCAAAATTAGCCATTGTCAGCTCCAAAAGCTACTGGCTCCAATTCATTTGAGAGTCAGCACTCTTTTATTCGATTTCAATAAAACCTAGTTTATTATAGTTGATCAATGCAAACATTGTTCCAAGGTGGACATGTCCAAGGTTATCTAAAAGTGACAGCAGTGATGCCTCATGTCACTTTCTGATCCCAAAGGGCTTACCCACTGATTTAATGAAAACCTACAGTGGAATGACGCTGTAAAATATACAATAATTTTTAAGTGGATCAACTGTCCACTTCTGTTAAAGTGAGATTTTGCTGAAAGTTGAGGTCATTGAGTGCTGTGCTGGGATTTGCACTTTAAAAAGAGCCTCTTCCTCTTTGATGCAGTAGACAGGAGGACAGGCTCGAACTGTAACTGTACAGGTCTCCAACGTGAATGTGCTCCTGGAGTCTAAATGCAATTCCATCTCAACGGCCTTGAAAGTTGAATATAATGGCGCTGCTTTTGTCCTCTTTGTGCTCGGCTGAGTGGAATGTGCTGCAGCACTAGAAACACTTCTCTCCTCCGTTTCAAAAGATTTCCTTTCACTCTCCACTAATTGAGAGTTTTATTTTAGAGATGTGCCATTGCGGTTTACAGTCACTTGGCCCGCTGTGATATTTCTACATTATATTACCGATTATCTTTGCATGGGAAATGGCAGCTAGCGCCTTTCTACAGAGTGTAATCAAATTACAGCTGTTTCCAAATGCTGTTCCATTTGTCCCACCATCACTGAGCTGTCTGCACCACAATCCGGACCTGATGGAAGATATACTCGACACTGCACTGTATGCAATAGATCTATTTAACTTCCATGGCTCCATCACACTTTTATCACCATGGCAGGGTTATATCCTTGCTTGGTGCAAGCAGCTGATTTACATAAAAAACACAAATAAAAGGTGCAGCTGTCATTCTGCAAATCCATGGTCAGGAGAAAAAAGGAACACATAAACCAATGACATACATTCCTTTGTGTTTTTTGTTACTTACTGGCTGCATTTATATGACACTACAGAAATGAATGTTAACAGGTTATTTCCGACTAAATGATTTGGATCATCTGGCCAAGCGAAACTCTAACGGTGACAGAGAGCCTTATGGTTGTACTGAGAGAACAGTAATACTCACACTTTAAACACTTTCATGAGGAGCTTAATCTTTCACCCCAAATAAGCTCCAAAAAGAGGAATGTCACAATATGACACCAGCAGTGATGCAACCCCTGTGCAAAGAAGGAGTTTTAAATGAAAGTTTAACTACACAGCATTTTGGCAGCTTCCAGATGTTTAGCCTGCTAGATCTCTGGTCGCAGTTGGTGGTGCATGTGGAAATGTCTGTGTGGAGTTGATACATGGTGACTGCACGTTATGGTTTTCAATGATGTGTTAAATTTAAATTGACAACTCAATAGTTAATCCCAGTTTGTTTGTTGGTGACCTACAATTTAATATGTACGTGGTAGTAGTCTCGAATCACTGTAATTGTCTTTGCTGAGTTAACACTTGTAAATGTGGTCAAGCAAATACAAAACTGCACGTGTTAAATGTTTTTCATGTGGTTCATTCAGATATATTTATCGTGAAACATTAGGTAGTGTTGTGACAGAAAATGTCCATTAAAAAAAACTGGGTTATGTTTTGCATTGATATGAATGTATTCTGACTGAAATGGGTCTATGTTTTATATTAGTAAATACTAGTATTCTGTATATAATGATAATAAATATTAGGAAATGAAGACATTGAGACAATTGTTGGTGATTTCACAGTTTAACAGTTCACAACAACAGATGATTTAAACTAGTGTTTCCCAAATTTTTTTTCAAGGGACCCATATTTCAAAAGACCACATCATTCAGTACCCAATGTAGCATAATTTTGGTCTTTTGTGTGTGTGTGTGTGTCATTATTTGATCGTTTTAAAATGTCCTGACATACTGATCTAAACTGCTCATTCATTATTATGATATCACTAATACTAATATTTTCATAATCTAGATGATTTCTTTAGGTCTACCTCTGGCAATGTTTCGCTTTAGGCTAAAAATGAAACAACTTTTTGTAAACTTTTAATAAGGATAATCAGAACAGAGCTTTGTAACCTGCTGGTATTCTCGGTTCAGACAAAGTAAATGTAGACTTCTTAATAATGCACATGCTACAGAGTGAGTGTTTGCTCAATGTTTGCTCGAATCTGTTCCCTTTCTATGTTGCGATACATAGTAAGAGAGATGACAAAGGAAGGGACTGAAGAACTGGTCACCTTTTATACATTTGAATTAAGTAGATTGAGTGCAACAGTCTTTAGAACACCTGTCTTCGTGGCCCTGCACCAGCCCTGCCCATAGGGACCTGTCCCGGTTCTACTGATGAGCCCCTGGCCCCAGCCTATAGTAGGTCTACAGACTCTGTGTCAGAGTGAGCAAGATGACATTGACTGCAGTTCACTCAGTAGCAGTGTCATTAATAGCATGTTTATTCTGGAAGTTTCACTCAGAACCATTTCAAGCCAAACCCCCTCCTGATCCTAGCTGAAGAGTTTTATTGCCTAAACCCAACATTTAATCAAGACCACATCTTTACTTTAGGATAAAAGCCTAGTCCCAGACATAGGCTGTTCAAAGTCAAAGCCTAATATAAGAGGGCCCACAACTCATTCAAATCTCAACCAAAGAGAGAGAAAAAACACATACTTAAAACATATTAATACATTTTGGTAGATTCACCACCAGACACACCCAGTGCAGTGTGTAAAAGCCAGTTCTTTTCTTGAAATATAACCATGGTCACTGTGCCATTTCAGTCTCACATGATTCTGGAGGTTTCCTATAGCGTTGTATATTGATGCATTGAAAGGATACAAATTTTGAATTAGTCTATTGATTCGATGAAAGTGAAACTTTCAAAGTTTGTCTTGCTCTTTTGTTAAACATATTCCAATAAACTAAAAATTGTATTTATTAGCAACAGCTGTTTTTGGCAATACATTCAGTAACTATTGGCACTTGTTTTGTAAATTCAAATATTAGATTATGTGCCTTTAAATGAATCCATGAAATGTAGATCTCTGTGATGAACTTATTATGTACCAATTTATCTGGCAGAGTCTGCTCCTCTTAATGCATCACAGTAAAAATAAAAGCCTCCTCACGAGTCACTGAACCAATTTGTGCCATACTGACCCGACCATCTCCACTCCACTCAATGCCGTAAGTCTTGATCACTGTAATCTATACTGCAATGCTATTCTAGACAAGACATTTCTTTTTGTAAAGCCATAAAGCCAACATTTTCCTCAAAGAGCTTTGCAGACTGTGTAAGACAACATCTCTGTCCTTAGACCCTCCATCAGGGTGAGGAAAAACTCAAAAAAACCCAGTCGGGAAAAAAGAGAAACCTCAGGGAGAACCAGAGAAGGAGGATCCACTCCCAGAATGGACAGGACGTCTAATAGATGCAATCGGGACAGTTATAGACAGACACAAATATGTTCAAAAGCTCAAATCCCATCTCATCTGTCACTGCAAGGGAGGTTTCCTGCATCAGCGCAGCCCTCTCCTTCAGCAGCTGCAGGTCACAGGAGGCACAGGGGACTGAGAGTCACGAGGGAAGGACAGACCAGACGGCTCTTTCAGCCAACGAAGCATGACCTCTCTTTCACACCCCGCTGATTGTTTACTGGGCTCTCAATGAACATCCTCGAGGAGCCACGATCCGCTCTGCCGCACACTCACTGCCCCCCAGTGGCTCGCTAATAATAGTGCGTCTGTGTCGTGCCACCGCCCTGACCGATCCTATCCCTCACACACATGTTCCTCCATCTGAAATGACAAGATCCGCAGCGAAAATCGAATAAATGTTTACTTACTCCGCTGCGATCATAACTCCAGTTCATCTCATTTGGTCTCCCTAAGGCACTCCATAAATTACTTTGAATGCAATTATGGAAGTAACCAATTACAGCCCTTGTAATTTCATCTTGAAGTGTACAAATAAGCAGCACAAGCCTCCATTTATTACTTTTAAGACCCGGTTGAATGTGGAGTAGCAAAGCAAAACCAGATGTGAAGGGCTTTTTCTTCTTTCTCCCAAACCATGAGGAATGCACACAGAGATTTTGGAGTTGGAGCAGTGCAGACAGGGTCGAAGGGTTGAGGAGTTCATTAGAAGTCAGAGGGGGGCGGGTTGGCCGAGCAGCAGGGGGCGTTATTGTGTTGCCGGTCGGAACACGGCCAGTCTATCATTCCCCGGGCCTCTTGTAAGGAGGCCAATCAGATCTGCATTGAAAATAACACCACACACGCCAGTGGAGACGAGCGTGCCCTTTGAAGCTTGTTTGTTCTAATTCGGCTGGTGAATTACACAGGGATTTTCAATTTGGCTCCGAAAAGGAAAGGGTCTAAGCTGGCTGTGTCTGGACAAAGAACAGACGGTCCACCACAGAAGGAAAGCAGAGTTCTTTTAGGTCAGCTAAACATATCCCCTACATGTCTATAAATAGTGAAATCATGTTGGTTGTTTGATGTAATGAGTGTGGTCACACGCATGCTCATCTAAGCGACTTATAAATGTAGCTCAGGCTGAACATTTGGCTGCATTTGCCAGGAGAAGATTATCTGTTAGAAGTTCAAATCACCCAAGCAGTAATTAGAAATATCTATTCATTTCCTTTATGTTCACAAGGGCAGAGAGCCTCTACTTTATCATTGAAGTCAGATTTGACAAAAAATGAACAACAGGCTGCAGATATATATAATGTGATGTGATGTTTTATGCTGCAGTTTGTTGGTTTGTTCAACTATAGGTATTAGTTCGGAGACGCAGGTTGAAGCAGTGGAGCAACAGTCACACAACAAGATGGATGCTACCAAAGGGGGGTCAGTGGACGTCTGAGATCAGTGAATGCCACAAGAACCCCTTTTGCCCGACTGCCATAAAGCTTTGCATACACTGCGCAATTTTAGGCCTGAATTGGACCTGATTTCTAGTCGTACAACAGCTTTTGAGTCGAATTTCAGGTTCGTCATGGCTCCCAGGATGATTACAAGAGCTGACCCATCCTGACACATCAGATGGTCAGATGAAATTCTCACATGTCAGAAATTTTGGTCGCAGCAAACCATTGGGTTGTACAGTGTAAGCACATATTGTAAATCGTGAGCTTAGGCTTTCCTCGTATGTGATTTACTTGTGCTTGTATTGCAGTTATTGTTAAAAGAAAACGATAAAATGAGTCAAATAAAACCAATTTGGCCTTGCAAAACACTAATATATTACATAAAGCTGAAGTTAGAGCTTACCTTAATCTTCTGGCTTTAAGTTCAGCATCAGATCATGCCATCCTGCAGTCATCTCCACCTTGTTAAACAGCAGCTGATGGGAGCGTCAACTCTAAACCCACTTCGATACGAGCAGGTGATTGTCCAAAACTTCCACTAAGCTCATTTTCATCTAATAAAGTCCATGATAACAAAGCCTCATTTACACCCTCAGGTCTTATTTTTATCAAATGATTCCACTTACAATACACTAGAGATTTTTAAACAGATTCTTCTCCCAAGCCATTAGAGCATTCCATAACATTTTTTTTTATTTTCCAACTCACAATCCAACAGTTTCGTGCATTCTGTTTGTGCGCTCTCCTTGTTCCGCTCTGCCCCGCTGAAATATAGTTGACCTTCCTATTATAGGCATGTTGTATGGCACTCTCTGGAAAATGTCAAGGCCCTCCCCTGCACTGATGTAAGAATTACCAGGTGTTGACCCAGAATCCATTATCTCCTATTAGAGCCTGTCTGTCTTTGCAGAGAGCGTGTGTGCTATGCTTTCTGTCAGTGCATTCATCCACATTCTTGGAAAGTCTGTTTAATATTCCGGGTTCCTTGATCTTTTTATCATTTTTTTTTTTTTTTCATCTCTTTTTATTCTCAGTAAGCACCTCACCATTCATGGGTAAAATAGTCAAATCAAAGTTAAAAGCATCATAGAATAAAACAGCATAAATTGAACATGGAGGTGAGTGTATCTGTAATTTACCATTTTACTCCTTTGTTTAACTGAGGAGGTAAGGTTTGCTTAACAATATAAACCTAGAAATCCACCATCATATGTAGGTTAAAAAGTTTTGTTTCAATTTGTAATGTTAGGGTCATTTGTGATATCACAAAATCTGTATCCTGCAGTGACTTAAGCCATTTGAGGATCTGAGAGAATCTCAATGCCCACCAGAATCACTGCGACTTTGGAACCATTTATTTTTAATGATAAAAAAACAATGAGAAAGATAAATAGTGGGCCTTAAAAAGGAAAAATCAAGTAATAACGACATTTAAATGATTTTATTGTGCTGCACAGTCCATCAAATTCCATGGAGATGTGATTCCCAGCAATTTGAGGATTTGTGTTCAAACATCTAAAATAATTTCTTCCTCCTTCTCACTGTTTGAAAGGATTTCTCTTTTTTTGCACCTGGGGTTTGTCAAGCGAAGCCAGTACAAAAGACCAGTTGAGGCATATCCTTTAAGAGGGTCATGTGTTCAGATTTCCTTTCACTTTTTTTTCCTTCCCTTGAACTTCTGAGGGATGTGTGAGTTTTGCATCTGCACAGGACCAGGTCAACACATAAAAAGGTATTTACAGTGCCCTGTTCTTTTTGCTCAGACATGTAATTTTGTGTTTGCCGTGAGGTGAGTATTCATTCATTTCAAATTTTGAAAAAGCTTGGTTTCTCTACGTATTTAAATGTTTGTTTCAAATTCATTTGAAGCCCACTTTCTTATTTGTATCTTTCATCCTGTCATTCTATTGCATCATTGCTCTGCATAGTTCATTATCAGGCATTTATTATAATTGTTCTGTGTCATGATGTGAGCATTACCATAAGTGACATTAATAAGGTGGGGTCATAAGAAAACACTGATCTGCCTCTATCTTTACGCCTTCAGCTAATAATTGATCATCATTACAACACTTGTTAGGCCAGTCTGCACCTGCACTCATCATTGCCACCATCTCTGCCTCCTCTGTCACCACCGTCTCATTAGCAGTGTAGCGCTAATCGTTGTGACCTTTTCATTAGCATAAACCACATAGTCCGTCCATAAAATAAAAGTAATTGCTTTGACCCCAGTTGTCAATAAAACAGCACTAACATAGAATCTAAACCCATGTCTCCAGTAGACGTGGTGCAATGCTGTAAATACCAAATGTGTATGAGGATTGTAATGCATGTCATTCAGAAATGTATTTTTGTCTATTAACTGTTTACAACTCTATTCAAGTATTTTTTAGCTTTTTTGGTAACAAAGTCTCTAAGGCATTCAGAGCCAACCCTGTTTATCATGGCTAAGCTGGTCAGGTGGTCCATCAGTTCAACTCTTGTTCACCAATTCAAGATTCAGCCCAATCACAGAAGACTGGCAGTAGATTACACTTAAACAACAATACATGTTCTTTAGCTCTAGAGGCATCCAGGAGGCATCCGAAACAGATGCCCAAGCCCAATCAGCTGGCTCCTCTCAATGTGGCATTGTGTGTGGATTGCGACTCTACTCTGAGCTCTTCCTGAGTGACTAAACTTCTCACCCTTTTGGGCAAGCCACCCTTTTCCATCTGAGAACCATGGCCTTGGACTTGGAGGAGCTGATTCTCATACTGGCTGCTCCACACTCATCTGCAAACTATCTCAGTGCACGCTGAAGGTGCTGGCCTGATGAAGCCGACAGGACCACATAATCTGCAAAAAGCAGAGGTGAGATCCTGTGGTCCCCAAACCGAACTCCCTTCAGCCCCTGACTACACCTAGAAATCCTGTCCATACAAATTATGAATAGAATTGGTGACAAAAGGCAGGCCCGCCCGGAGTCTAACATGCACCAGGAACAGGTCTGACTTACTGCCAGCAATGCAAACCAAGCTCCTACTTCGGTCATACAGGGACCAGATAACTCTTAGCAAATGTCCCCAGACCACATACTCCAAAAACACCCCTCACAGGACGCTGCGAGGGACATGGTCTAATGCCTTCTCCAGATCCAGATGGAGAGGTTGTAGAGCTGGTCCAGTGTTCCACAACCAGGAAAAAAATTGTTGCTCTTGGGTCCGAGGTTTGACTATCGGCCGGATTCTTCTCTCCAGTACCCTGGCATAGACTTTCCCGGAGAGGATGAGGAGTGTGATCCCCCTGTAGTTGGAGCACACCCTCTGGTCCCCCTTCTTAAAAAGAGGGACCACCACCCCGGTCTGCCAGTCCAGGGGTACTGTCCCTGACCTCCACCCAATCTTGCAG
Source organism: Rhyacichthys aspro (assembly GCA_036850595.1). NCBI lineage: Eukaryota > Metazoa > Chordata > Actinopteri > Gobiiformes > Rhyacichthyidae > Rhyacichthys > Rhyacichthys aspro. The sequence continues at coordinate 3,465,596 of CM072152.1, forward strand.
AGGCGTATCAGCCAAGACAGCCCTACAACATCCAGAGACTTGAGGTGCTCAGGAAGGATCTCATCCACCACCGGCAACTTCCCACCGAGAAGCTTCTTATCTACCTTGGTGGACTCCAGCTTGGGAGATGGATTAGTCCAACCCTGTGCCCCAGTCTCTGCCTCCTCAGTGGAAGATGTGTCGGTGGGATTGAGGAGATCCTTGAAGTATTCCTTCCACCGTCCAACGATGTCCACAGTAGAGGTCAACAACTGCCCACCTCCTCTGTAAACAGTGTTAGTGGAACAGTGTTTGATTTCTGCAACTTTTCTAGAAAATATATTTTCATACACCCCTTCCCTATTTCCTTTAATACCTGTATTACTCTCTACTGCCTTTCAGACAAAGAAGAAGCAAATTCAGTCATAGACAAAAAGGTATATTAGATTGGATAGATCTACATAAATGTGAAAGAAACAAAAGAGTTATCAGTGGAAGGAGTTTTGTGATTAGCATTGAATGTAAACAAAAGTAAATAGAAGCTAATGTTCCCCCATTAGCATCTCTAATTGGGGAGGTTATTCTGTGATGTAATTGTGCAGAACTGATTTAAATCTGAAGAAACAGTGTATTTCTGGCTCGCTGCCAGGTTAGCTTTCATTTTCCCTGCTTCCTCCTGGCTCGCATTAAACCCGCAGTGTCTGTTTGTCACCCCACCCCACACACACACACACACACACACACAGAGACACCCCAAAAAAGGAAAAAAAAAACAAAACAAAAAAACATTACCGTCTCACTTGACTTTACTCCATTCTGCCATGTAGTATCCCTTGTGTATTTATAGCAGCCCTAGAGCTACTGGGATGTTTTTCAGCTCCACACATACTGTTCAGACATGTTGCTATTTTCTGCCGAGGAACTGGATGTGTGTATTAAGAGATTCCAGCATTCCTTACAATCCTCCCTGTTCCCCTCCTGCTCTTTTATGGAGTCGGCCTTCCTGTTCTGTGTGAGCCCAGGCTCAGGTCAGAGAGATGGATGTTGTGTAATGAGTGTAATTGCGCTAATCCTTCCGTTTTCACAGCACTTTAATTTGTTCATGCTGTTACCTAATCTTTATTGGGCCATAATTTGTATTCCGTATATGATTACATTTCCTCTTCCAGGGGTTTGGGCAATTATGGGGCTTGCGTTCTCATGCTGGCTTTTGCAATACTTGTTGCTACTTCCACCTGTAAATAACAACATGAAGGGAAGCACGGTAAGAAAAACTGGGGGCTCGTCCGGATGTTTGCTATTTTTACTTGCCTAAATATCTCCAAGCAGCAGACATGAATTAGGCCCCTACAAATCTGGCATTAAAATCCAGACTGCATGTGGAGGTGCCCTTAAACTGACTTCAGATTGTTTGGCCCATGGTTAATTACTATGTTCACATGTACAACTCAGACAACACTCAGCTTGATTAGTGCTTTTAACTGGGCTACTATCTTAGTGTGAGCTAATAACAAGGGAAAGAATAAAACTGCTGCGAGGATGGATGATATTTATGGGTATTGTATGATCTGCCACTGACCAGGAAAGAGACAATATCTCACATTGACTGTTTTACACTTTTTTTTTAAGTTCAGTAAATTTATTAGGCAACAACAACAACTCCCCACATCATACATACACAGACAGCCTGCCTCATCTTCTAGTATTTCAGTGTGAACACAGCCTTAGACATTCATTGATGCTCAATGACTGTGGTGCCTGCTTGTCTATGGTTCTTCAACATTTCACTTATTTTCACTTACACATTCAACAAGCCCTCAGAAGGCTAATATCAGCTCTGTAATTTAGTGGTTATTGGACAGCTTCTGGCCTACGCAAGACTTTCAGGTCAGTTGTTATTATTTTTTGAAAGTCTCTCAGCAGTGAGGGGAAAAGGAGAGCGCTGCGACAATCACATTTACAGATAAGCCTCACTTCACCCGTGTCTTTTCTTTATCTGATTGAAGGCTCCCTATAAACAAAGGCCCCATGGTCCCCACAATGCACAAGGACGTCTTTGAGTTCTATAATGCACCTCTGCGCCAGAAATATTTCTTACACCCGACTAGCTGCGACAGGACGACTCCGGTAGGATATAGTTTTGGTTAGCGCCGCCTCAGTCGATACCTCCACCGCGGCGTCACAAGAAGGCAGCGTGCAGTAGATGCCCTGTTAGACTCATTATCATCAGAGGCACATTTTTTTCCCAGCCACACCGCTAATCTACTCCATCTGATTCTCCCACTTCTTCATTTCCCTCACTGATTTGCAGAGGAAAGTCCCTCCACTGCTATCTGCAAGGTCTAATTTAGCTGTCTTAGCTCCCACCAGTCTGCTCACATGTGAACTGCTCGGGCTGAGGGAAGGCTAAGGCGCCCTCATGGACTCGCGACCTGGATGCCGGGGCAGTCAGTGAAGTAACAGCTGCAAATCGTCTTAGATTAAGCTTTTCTTGATGTAAAAACCCTACAAAGGGGTTGAGGTAAATGAGGCTGTTTAGCTGGAGAGGAATGTTGTTTGGTTTCAAAGTGGAATTTGCATTAGACGCTGAAAGGAATACAGATTAGATAGAGATAGCCTCCTAATGCAGCTTATTGTGTTATGCAAACGTCTCATGTAATAAACCGATCCCAGTGGTGTTTTGATGCTGGGTTCACAAAGTTAGTGAGGACACAGACCTGGTGGCTGCTTTCTTTGTTTTGCCTTAACCTAATTATACAAGTCATTTTATATTGTTAGAGTGGACCAAAGTGTATTAGCCACTGAAAGGAGTAAATTCTGTACAAACAAGATGGTTTTATGACAAGACACTGACCATGAGTAGAGAACAGGGCAGTGTGTAGAAAACATTAGTAATTACTGTATGTTTAGCTGTCCATTTAGGCTACACCAGCTAAAGGCTATAAAATACAAATCATGGACGGTTTAAAGACCTGTGCTTCATCATCATAGACTGTTAAAGAGATCTGCTGAACAAGATTACTACCCATAAAGCTGCAAAACTTAAAAAATGCATATTGCCATTAGACATAGCATTCTTGCTCCATCTACTTATGTAAATAACACAGCAACAATATACTCGCGTAGAACTGAACTCCCTCAGTAGAATATTGAGTGTTAAACACACATCAAAGGTCAAGTTTTTTTATTGTTCCCAAAATGTCTATTGATGTGTCTACTGGTTGTAACCTGCATATACATTAAATACATTCATGGACAGGACAGCTGACATTGCTTGAAGAAGGCTCTATCATCTTTATATTGGTAGTGGATTGTACTGTATCCCAACTGATGGAAGATCACAGAAGAGCTTGGAAACCTTTATTGTGAAGTATTAGCCTCCGTGGCTCACCTGGTTGGAGTGCATACCATATACCTGCCATTTACCCAATGTCATTCCCCTCTCTCATGCTGCTTACTAGGTAAAAAAAAAAAAATCTTTTACAAAAAAAATGCTTTAGAGGATTAATTTAAACTTAATTTAAATCATTTTTTATAGATATATAAAGACCTTGCTCTGCTAGATAGTCTGTGTCATATCTAGGACAGCTTCCATAGATAATAAATAGTCGGTGATTGGACTTATCATCTGTGAGTAAGTTTTATCCAATCAGAGCAATGGCATGTTGTTTATGTTAGTTTGCTAACTGATAACTGAATCAAATGCTATCTGTTAACAGCAATGTTAAAAGGATAGTACAGCAACTTGTAAATGTGGTTCTATTATATTGGATCTAATTCATTCCCTTCTTTAGATGGCTCTGTCAGTGCACCCTCAGTTTGGAGAAGCAGCCCTGGGCATCCACACAAAGACTAAACCATGTTCTGCAGTAAAAGGGACCAAAGAAAATCTGATTTTAAAGACCTAACATTTAAAACACTGCCCTATTTAACGTGTCATCCACAGAGGATATTTCCACAGTGACTTTTCATCTATGTATTTATGTATTGAAGTTCACATTGTCAAAGGGGATAGAGACCAGGTGGTGTCTGAGAAAGAGCAGCAGCTGAGTGGTCCTTTGGTGATTTACGTCATTTAGACAACATGATGAATTTGCTTTGACATTGTCTCTAAAGTCAAGGGCAGAGGGTTTTTTGAAACTGACTGTTGACTTTCTGATTCTGATTTTCCTCTGTGACTTATCAGCACAGTGCAGTAAAACACTGGCAGTCCACACTAACCCAAAGAGACATTTTCAGGCCGTGCTCAGTACCTCAGCAGTCTCGGTCAGGTCATTTCAATCATCGTGCTACTCCCAGTGGCTAAGTGACCCCAAGAGCAGTGCCGAACAAGACAATCACATATAAACGCCTGGAGTCAGACTAACACAAAATGCCACTGTGTATTTTAACTTTCTGATAGCTGACAGGTCAAACCGCTGACAAGGCAACATGGGCACTGAGCCAGAACAGTGCAGACTTAGATTCAGTATCACATGCCACGTCCGGACTGATGTGTCAAGTGAAAAGTAAACCTCTATTACAGTACCTCCAGTACTTACAATCAGAGAAAGTACAACTGTACTACAAATCAGAGAAAGTAAGAAAGAAAGAGAAAGTAAAAATCAGGATAAAATGAAGTCTGAAGGAATTTAAAAACTCTTGCTTTTAGCGTATTAACATAATTATATAAAGATGGGAGGTGTTGTTCATTGCCATTTTGACAACATTTGCTGGTCAAAGTGACAGATTACACACCTCCTTGTACAAGCATTTGAAAAGCTGACTTTTTTTTTTGTGTTGTTTTTTGATTGGGTGATGCTAAAAAAAATAAAATGGCATATTTTTTCAGACAAATAATGAATTTAATCAATATTTTAGTCTTGCTACTGACCTAAAATATTCATCCAAATGTATTTTTTTTAAAGAAATATTGAATTACTTTTTCTGCTCAATAGCAACACAAACCAGCAACAGCAAAGCATCATCAACTGTGTGCATTACTCTCAGAGTAAAAATAGCCTAAAGGAGTTTAGGTTGAATACATTTTAGTTTTATCCCTCTCTGTCTTCAGAGACCAGGTCAAATACATTTTACCGGCCACACCAAATCTTTGTTAAAAGACGCTCAAATCGGTCCAGCCACATGGCAAATTTGCATAAATCAACAAAATAACCTGCACTGCACAGACATTACACTCTTCCTGTTGATCAGTTTCCTCATCACAGAGGTAAAATACTCTTTCCTCTGGGGATTATGACTGTCTTTAGTGTCTGCAGAGAGATGTTATTTGAGCTGCTCCAGAGCCAGCAACAGCATCAGCCACAACATATAGGATTTTTTTTCCCTGTTGAATTCAATTATACTGATATGGCTGTTTTTTACATAACAGGTTTTGAAATGCAAAGCATGTTTTTTTTTTTTTAAATGCACAAAGGGAAAAAAGTAAAGGTTATTACCTTTTTTATGTCTATATTATATACTATATATATATATATATATATATATATATATATATATATATATATATATATATATATATATATATATATATATATATATATATATATATATATATTGTATATATATTATATACATATGCTTGGATCTAAGCTATGTGGCAGAGGTAAGGTCAAGCACTGTGGATGCATTTATGGTTGTGAAATAGAATATATCATCACGTTTGCTCTTCTGATACGCCATTGATACACGAGAAATACATCTTTTTAATCAAACTCTGCAAAATGATCACAGGCCTTGTTACATTACAAGTCTACTTTGCAAGTACTGTTGATATATCACACTATCATGTTCATGTATCACACTGAATAATGAAGTGCAAGCAAAGTCATTTTGATTTGCAACTTATGATGGTTCATGCCCTTTCAGCAACAGAAAAATGCACTGTAGTCTGCTTAACCATTGCTGCCAAAATGCTCTTGCAGCTGCATGTTGTTTACAGACACAAAAGGGGTAGTGCCACCACCTTAACTGGATATGCTGACTTGGCAAGAGGTTGTAATTTGATAAAGCAGGTGAGACAAAGGGTTTTGAAGAGAGCCAGTGGTGCGATGTGTTGATGCTAAACAGGAACAGATGCCGTTCCTCCAGGTCTGGGGGGCGCTGACAAGGGAAGCAGAGGCACAGTGGTGTTAAGCCCAGGGGGATCACATCACCTTCCAGTGCAAAACCTGCCTGGGCAGCGTCAAACCCCGCAGCATCTGGCCTCTGACTGAAAGAGAGGTGGGTCTGCTTAAAAAATGATACCCTGATCCATACAGATCAAAGCAGCTCCAGGGACAGGGGAAAGGGAGTTTTACCAGTGCAAGACATTTTTGAGTCAAGTCAGTGATCCCTGGTAAATGACCTGCATTGAAGTAACATCATCAGCTTTTCCACCACAATAGAATGTAAAAAAAAATTGCACGTAGCACCTTAATATGCCCCTCGCTGACAATGCACTTTAACTCAAAGAAAATCTGTGACTTCATCCAACAGGGGGAAAAAAGAAAGAAAATCCCAAATGTGAGTATAAATGGTTGTCACTATGTCATCAGGTTTTCCAATTTATTTATTAAACATTGAACGATTTAAAACAACAGTGACATTTAATCAGGTCTGACTTTCAACAGTTGGTTTACAGCATTAACTGGGATAGGCTGTACCCCTGTGATACATATATTAAGCAGTAGAAAGTGCTGAATGAATGAATTTGGGTGGTTAAAGGCTGTAAGTCTGAGTTTTTACAACACATAAAGGCAAGGCTGAGTACTGTGCCCACAAGATATGAGGCAGAAAAAGGGCAGGCTCACTATATACACAAGAAACAGATCATAATTCCCTTTTTTACTGTACATGAGTTTTGAAAGAATAATGATTATTAATACCTCAATTATCAAACATTTATAAACCCTTAAAACTAGACTACAATAAGTCACTGATTCATGGAGCCAGAGGACACTGTCTTTGCATCCAGTATTACAGCCAGTCCATCTAGAGGTAAAGGGAGTTCTGTCTGGTTTTTTATTTTCAAATCTACAACTGGGAGATCATCACTAAAAGAGGCTCTAATTATTTGTTTTTTTTTTTTTTTTTTTTTTTTTTTCTTTTCTCCCCCCCCACCCCCCCCTCGGGGGGGGGGGGGGGGGGGGGGACCCCCCCCCCGGGGGGGGGCGGGGGGGGGGGCCCCGCGGAAGGGGGGGGGGGGGGGGGGGGGGGGAAATTGGGGGGGAAAAAGAAAGAAAAAAAAAAACCCACACTTCCACCCACAAGGGGCCCTTAGGAGTCACCAATTTACCAATAAGGGAAGAAAACAGAAAAAAAAAAAAAAAAAAAGGGGGGAAGGGGGGGGGGAAAAGAAACCCCAAAAAAAAAAAGGGGGGGAAAAAAGGTGGGGGGGGGGGCCAAAAGCAAAAATTTTTGGGGGGGGGGGGGTATTGAAAAAACTGTGGGGAGGGGGGGGAACAGTTGTAAACCTGTATAAAATAAATAAAATCATAGCTGAACCTTAGCTACAGCTATCATAGCTTGTAATGCTAACAGTAAAGTGGCAAAGAAATTCCTTTAAAGTTTAAGGAAATAACCAAACAAAAAAATATCCACCATAAAGGTGAATAAGCCCAGCACTGCTCTTTGTTATTGTCAAAAAAGAAGCTTTAAACTAGTGAGTAAACATCATTCAGACTGGTCAGGTCTTTGGAATGCAACAGCGGTGTGAACAGAGCATGCTCCACAGCAGCATTCCACCACTGTGACCTGGCTCCAGGCAGCTGTGCTGAGGTTAAGGCAGGACAGTGAGCTGTTAGATCCCAGAAGGATTTGAGGAATCTACAGTAAGTCACTTGACTTGGATGAGCTCTGGTTTGTGTTCTAATCAAATCTGTGAATCCTTTTGGCCTCAGTGACCTCTGTGTTCCTGGTTGGTTTACATCAGAGGCCTCTGTACTATGATGCAAATACTCATAAGCCTTTCTGATACCTGTAATATTTTCCGGACTTTTCCCTGACTTCATCCATCTAGGCTGCATGAAGACAATCCATTCATTCTTTTTACCTGGGAATTTCTTGGTGGCAACAGAGTACAACCTTCAGGAGCCTTGTTGTCACATGTGAATGATGTTTGCAGATCCTTCAGAGGAGCAACAGGACTGGATACTGACGAGTTTGCAACATTTCTAATGTGTGACTGACTATACATCACTAATGGGCCATGCACTTCAATGCACATAATATTATGGTTTGCATGCCATCCACCATCACTGCAAAGAAGTTGTCCCTCTTAATCACCAGCTAAATGTGTACACTATGTTGTGAACACATAGATTTTGGCCATGGTAGTTAGGTGTCATACCCAGGCCCAAGATGCTGTACCCTCAGCCAACAGTAAAACCACATGAACTCTTATTAAGGCATAGGGCAAAAATTGAGTTCACAAACTCACTGGATGCCATACTGTCCTTCAGACTTGTTAGATGTTTGAACCAGTGGTGTGGCAGTTAACAGATTTCTCTAATTCAAGATTCAAAGATTCAAAAGGTGTATTGTCATATGTACAGTATAGAAACGGGTGTCCCTGTACAATGAAAGTCTTTCTTTGCTGTCCACAGTGAATGCCATGTAGAAGATAGAAATAAAGTAAATCCTAAGTATAAAAATAGATAAATAATCTAAATAACAATGATTTCTAAGTACAATGCAGAATGATGCAGATAATTGGATAAAATGTGATACTGTAACTGTGTCAAGTAATCATCAGAAGTACAATACCTACATGTTGCAAACACCAAGTCAACATTAGGGACAAAATACTTTTTCCTCCTTCAGTCGATTAAAATTTTTTTGGAACAATAGCGTTCCCAAAATGTAACCAGTTCTTGGTGTTGCCTGAACACATATTGTATACAGCTACCAGTTATTCCCACCAAATCTGAAGATTTTTTTTTCGTGCATTTTCATGAAGTTATGAAAATAAACTTTGTTTGACATCAGAGACTCATGTAGGATTTTTTATTTATGCAGTGAGCATCACACCACAGCAGCTACAGACCATTAAATGTACACAAATCTGAAATCTAAATAACATTAATTTTCCACATATACACATTTACTGCACTATTACCAGCAGTACATCTTATTCAGAAGAGTGGCTGTTAGGCTTTAGGACGAGATGATGTATTTTCACTGAGCCTAAAAGCCAAACGAGCCTCCGTCCAAGCGAAGGGATGAGGCTTTAGAGAACATCTGCTGGAGATTACTCCTTCAGGGTGTCGACGATGACTGGCATTTATAAAATCAACAAGATCAAAAGCAATCCCAATAGCCACGTCACTGCTCCTCCGAGGCCTTTCACATTTTGGGCCACTTCCAGTTGGACATTTTTATCCCATTATATTTATTACACAGTTTTAACCAGCTTCATGAACTCTGATTGAAAGACTACAGCATTCCCATTCCCATACAGAGATTTAAAATTGACTTATTTTCCAACTTATTACCAGCATAAATTTATCGCGCTGGTGTGGCTCACGTCCAACTGGAGTGCTGTTGTCGAGCACCTCCAAAACCAATGCCTTCAAGTCTCCGTCGACATCTGTTTCCCATCTTCCTCACTTCCTCTCCTCTGACACAGGAGATTGTTTGCATTTATGATATAAGCTACATACTGTGCTTGTTATGTATTTGGGTAGGCCCAGGTTGGGAACATCGGAAATAGAAAAATAAGGATAGAAGTAATAGGAGAAACTTGTGAAACTCTGAAGATGAGGACTGAGTTTGAGTGTTGTTACTTTATGTGAGTTAAATCCAGAAGTACTTTTCTGTATCACAAAGAACTTTAGATCAATAGTCCTTTTGCATCAAGGATTGCCATGGATCTCTGTATTTGAAACAACATAATATGTGGTAATGTGCTCATATTCTCGACCTTGGACATATTGGTCTTTTTATTCTGTAAACACTTTTTTCTTTCATAATGGAGAAATGAGTACATTTCTGCAAAGGGCGATGTTACATCCACAACAGTTATGAAGTAGAAATCCAGATCAAAAAGTTGCTAGAGAGGAATGTTATCCCATTCATGCTGTTGTTTTAGGATCCACCAAATGCTTTCTATGGGTGAGAGGCCTAGACACTCACTGAAATTGAAATGAAGACTCCTTACCGCTTTCAACATCACATTTCTTATGAGTTTCATGGTGCAAAACAAGTCCAGTAAAACAAATCAGACCAGACTAGCTTTTCAAATGCCAATTACATTAACATTTTTAACTTTATAGTTATTTACCATAAGTTGTTTAAATCTTAGAACAATTAGTGCTAGACTTTAAAAAAGAGGAAGTTTAAAGGTATTACACCCTAACCCTAAATTAACATCCAAAATTCCAGTGTTTTTGTGAGTGGAGTGGCAGTATTCAGTATTCAGCAGCTCTATTTTCTATTTTTTTTTTTTGACTGAGTTGTATTTCTTCATAGACATTTCAGCATTGATTAAAAAAATGGAAAAATGCATCAGAAAACCTTGGAAATATCAAATGAGCTGGGCTGAATGGGCTTGTGAATGTTTTCTTTTGTGCCGTCACCACAATATGGGGCACTGTGGAAATCCCAAGATTACAGCTAATGTAAAGAGCGGTGATGCAATCTGCAGGAAACACATTTACAGTGATTAAAAATGCAGCATTATTATAATGGATGTCAAAATTCATTACAGTCAAATGCTGCAAACATAGAAGCTCCACTTTGACTCACACTGAAGGCACCGTGAAATATTTTGTGGTTATATACCTGGTTAGCAATTCATACTTGTATTTAAAAGTCTGGGATAATTTAGTAAAATGTTGTATTCTACACCTGAACAAAACATCAGTGAAACAATGAATTGAATGGTCTATAATGGCAAAAATAACACAGTGGAAGTTTTTTTTCTTACAGCTGGCCAGAGGGGATAAACTGAGCACTGCTGGAAAAGCATTGTATTGTATTTTATTTTATTTTATTTTATTTTATTTTATTTTATTATTTATTTATTTATTTATTTATTTATTTATTTATTTATTTATTTATTTTATTTTATTTTATTTTATTTTATTTTATTTTATTTTATTTTATTTTATTTTATTTTATTTATTTTATTTCATTTTATTTTATTTCATTTTATTTTATTTTATTGTTTTTTTTATTTTATTTTGAACATTTACAAACCAAAGTCAATTTTTTAAAGTCAAATAGCCATCAGACCTTTCTATGCTAGGTTTGTTCATTGACGGCAGTGTGTCCCTGCAGGGCTACCATAGCAACATAACATAGGAACTGCAATCTGCTCTTTTGATACCAGATGTTGCTGTAAAACCTCACTCTCCAAATTTAAGGATGCACTCCCACACCATTGGGCCAAAAAAAAAAAAAAAAGGCTTAGTTAGATAGCAAGCACAGATGTCTTAACACTGGGGACTCTAACAAAACCAGTACTTTCCCTAGGGCTCCATCAGAAGGCTGAGATTGCCATTTAACTGTACAGTATAATGTCTTGGAAATAAACATATTTGGGCACATCGCAATGTCTTCTCCTGAACATTATTCCCCGCTTATATGAGTGACACCTGAATGTGTCACAGGCAGGCCAGGACCTGACTGACGTCTGCTCAGATCTCAGGAGCTGACAACAGGAGCCGACGCGCCTCAATCGTCCTGCATGCATCTGTGTGTTTAGATAGCGTTCAGTCAGCGCTCTGATAAGTCGTTTGATTTCCTGGCCCTGGAAACGAGCGAGTGTTGATGTGTCTTAAAAACCCTGCAGCGATAAGGACACGCGATAATAGAAAGCAGCGAGAAACAGCCGCTCCGTTCCTCTTCTCCCGAGTTCCGTGTTTAATGTGCGATCCCTAGGCTTAGATTTTACACACCCTCGTGAACTGATGTGGATCTGCAGAGGGGAAATTAGCTTTTGACATGAAAGCACCTCTCCAGAGTATGCAAATAGCACCTCCGGCTCAAGGACATAAATATGTATCTGCTTCTATTCAGGCTCCTAAATGAGGTGGCTGCAAAGGAAGTCCCAGGTTTCAGTGTCAGACATAAAGGATTTTTGCTGAATCAGAACTCAACCAAACGCTGGATGTGTCAAATATTAAACCGAGTTTAAGAGAGGATTAAAAAGATTAAAGGCACCCTTTTAACTTGGTTTTATTCATATTGAAAGGAGTTAAAGGAAGCTTTGACATCATTCCTTCCATCACCCCGGATAGAGGGGTTTCAGAAGTACATGTCTATATAGCATTAAAGCAGTTTTAACTCAACAGCAGTACATCTGCCTTTTATCATTTCATGACCCCAGCTAAAGTTACTCTCCCAATTTCTGCTCTGACGTTGTTCAAGAGTGATCACCTGCTTCGACTTTGGTCAATGACACGTCCTGATTTATTCAATAATGGATTGATTTCTTTAAGATTAACTGGGCAATTAACTGGGTGCTTGAAAGGTGAATGGCTCAAATATCCATACAACTAATACTTATACTGTACTATAACTTATAAGAGAAGAGAAAGGGAGTATTTGCCTCTCTACTGAACATAGTTTTTGAGATTAAAACTTGATCCCAAAGTAGCTTAAGACAAGTACTGACCTATAACAACCGCTGCTGCTTTAAAAAAAAACCTGAGAGCTGAGATAATTATATCAGTTTGTGCTCGGTTACGACAATCACAATTATCTTTTGAGGTTCTCTTTGTGTGTGAGATTCCACTTGATTGAAAAATTTCAAAAATATTTTAAAAATCCAAAGTATGAGCCAGGCTTTAAGACCACTTTTGACCAGTCTCTGTCTTCTCTAGAACTTACACTCATATTTAGTCTGACTGCACAGCTTGTCTTTCTGTTCACATCATTTTTGTGATTCATTCAAACTTTCATAATTGAATCCTTATATCTTAAAATACCCAGTCTGCCTCCTTCTCAATTCTCTCTTGTCTCTTTCTTTGTGGTCTTGTCGACAAATCAAATACTACCAAAACATTTGTATCACCATTGTGTCCATACATGTCCCTGACTATCACTTCCAACATAGCCCTATCCTCACATCTCTACATTGTTTTCCACGAGTCCCCTGGCAGTTGCCCTCAGCACGGCTAAGTGAGCTAAGCCTCAAAACTGGCTTTACAAAGACAAACGCTGCCTTTGAACCTTGCTTGTACATCATCTCCAAACCCAGCAGCATGTCAGGAGATAGGTCACAACATCGGGGAAGAGAGGCAGGGGGGGAGACCTCTGATGGAGCTTTGATACAGTCGGAAAACCCAGCACGAGCGTAGAGACAGAGCCCCAGAGCCAAGATCCCATTTCCACGTAATGTAGGGCCGTTAGCGGGGGTCCGGCACTGCTCTTGACCGCACTTCCTCCCAACAGCACCAGGCTCCAGCGACCCATCCGTCAGCCCTGTTTACATTCCCCGCTGTAGACTCTCCGCTAACTTCGCCTCATGCTCGCCTTTGAAACCCCGGCCGACGGTGGCGCAACCCCGGCCCGACCCCCACCCGCCCCTCTGTTTATATATTCCACAGTCGTTCCAGATGTGGGGAATGATTGGGAGTCAGCGTTCTGAGAAATGGCTCGCCGCTCGCTGATGTGGGGAGCTTTCATCAATGACACACATCATTAGGGTTCCGCTACTGTGTCGGAGCAGAAGCGTCGAGCCGAAAGACAAAGAAAATCTGATAATGATGATAGATGGCCACGCATCGCGCCGCCTCCGTCCCGCTGTTGGCAAATTTGAGATTCATTGTGGCGTCGGGGTCTGTGAAATGTTAAAAGTGACACTGCCGGGTGATTCTTTAGAGGGGTAACGGCTCGGACCACATCAGAGAAGCCACAGAATGATCGAAGCGCTGCGCCGTCCCTTTGCTCTAGTGTCTTTAATGCATAATTAAGAGCAATAAGACAGCTCTGTGACTCAAGGAAATGACAACCCAGATCTAGTCTTTTTTAACTTGTGTCAGACAGAAGGAAGTGCTTTTGATAGAGGAAATCGAAAGAAAGAATGGGAAATATCGTTTAGAATATCTTTATATTGCGTTTTTTTCCAAATGAAGTGCTCAAAAGCCATGACAAACACCAGGGAGGAAAAAAAAAATCTGAAAAATCGTTGAATGTGAAAAGTGTTGAATGCAGAAGAGTTAAGGGGGCAGACTTAATCATAATTCCCCCTGTTTTTCCATTTTATGTTGGCCTCTCCCCAGTTTCTCAGGGTAGCAACCAAAACTGTAAAACTGCCATTTGTGATTTATGAGTTTATTAGCTAAGTGTGAATGGCTCATAACAAATCATGATGAAACAAAACCATGGCTGCATTCTGAGTGCATGGCTGAATTTGCTTGTTGGATCGTCCATAAAGCTACACAGAAATGTCAAAATTTTTGGTGCTTGCTTTGCCTTTTTTGACCTTTTATTTGCATTATGGCGGCAATGATAACCAGAGTGAGATGAACCAAGAATTAACCAGGAGACTTTTGGCACAACATTTATAAGGCTTCAGTTTGAATTGCTGGTCGACTGCCAAAACTGGCTAAACAAAGCAAAACATCAGCTAGTTTCTCTGGGCTAAGTTGTCATTTGTAATTTTTCCATTCTTCCAGGAAGGGGAGAGGGCAGCAGACGATCTTTGAGGCAGTGATCTTCTGGAGAGTTTTTTTTGTCCACAACTGTGCATCAGATAAACCAAACACAAACAGTAGACCAGTGGGTAGACAAGTAGTTTCTCCATCAGACGGTTCTTCCTTAAGGCTCATTTAGGCTCATTAAAATTCAAATTTTTGGAAACTGGAGTGTTTACTGAACCTTGTAACACAATATAAAAAAAAAAAAATCAGATATCAATTTGCATATATGAGTTTTCATTTGTATCATTTTTGATACACCGAGTATTTTTTGCAAATGTGAATAAAACCATCCATATAAAACATAAAATTTTTAACCTATAATAGTCTTGAAGCCTCTACTCACTATTAAAAACACTGAAAATGACATTTGTTTTTCATATAGGACACACAGACCAACACTAATCTCACATTCTTGTTTTCCACTTTTTAAGATATACTAAGATAAATTATTAAAAGCTCCTCCATGTTTGTTCTACTTCTTGATTCTTCTTCTTCTTCTTTCTAATATTGTAAGTAAGAGAAGGATAAATGAGCCTCAGACAAATACAGTCTCCATGTTAAGAAAATGTGCCTTTCCACAGCGCATGATTTTTAAAAATATCAGAAATTCCGACATTATAGTTCAGTCTTAGGTCTCAACTCAAATTCCATGCTGTTCTAAATGTGTATTCACAAGGGCACAGAAGCACTATGATACACAATGCCTCGGCTGAGATGCTGTTCTCTTCAAGAAATCAATACTTTTGAAAAGGACGCCATGCCTGAGTGCAAACAGCAACAACATAAGGAAAAACAAACACTTTAGTTTCTCCTATTTCAAGGTATGTGTACTTTTGTTGATACTGCTTTCCATAGCTGTAACATATTCAGTTAACGTGACCCAAAGGCACACTATAGCTCATCAGTCAAATGCACAACGACTAATCGACTCAGGAACGATGAGGTATTTTTAATGGAGCAGAGCCCTTCTGAGATAGTCTTGCTCCGTACCCTCATATCTCAGCTCCACTGCATGCTTCGCTGAACAGATAGAGCAAAAAGAGAGCAGGGCGGCTTTGGGAAAACTTTCACTTCCATATAAATTATTTTTGAGAACTTCACTGCTATTATTGGGGTTTATTCTCTAAGTGTGAATTGCTCAGAACAAAACTTTTTCTGCTTTTAATGTAGACCTGATGTGGAATTTTGCTTGTTTATAGTTGGAGTTCTCCTTTGCATTATGTACTTGCCAAATTGAGTTGCTACAGTGTTCGTCATGAATTATTGTCATTTGGAATGTGTAATAAAAAACAGGTGGAACTCAAATCCTAGCTAAACAAAGTAAAATATTGACTAATTTCATTGGGCTTCTCTGGCATCTGTTTCTTTTTTGATGTTTTTATTCACTCTGTATTTCAATTAGCAGCAATTTTCTACTCGCTGGATGGACATTTTCTCGACAAGTAATTAGCTTCCTCCAACACAGAAAGAAACAAAACATTTTTTGTTTATGGAATACCAAATCTGATTAAACTTTAAAAAGGTTGGCTTGTCATGAATTTGCACTAAATAAAGTCTTTCTTTTTAGAGGACATGTGGAATTTTATCCATGGTGTATCTACTGTAGTTTCAAGGCTACATTTACATAATCCATTTCTTAAAAGTGAAAAAGAAAGTTTGTCTGTGGCATTGAGTGGTGACATTGCATTTTGGCAATTCTCTCTACAGTCTCCTTTTCAATAGCCTGTGCTAAACCATGGCAGGCCAAGAGAAAAGAAAAAAGAAGCATCAGTTTTGTTCAAACTAAACCCGCAAACACACAGAATGTAATGATGCATTCACTTGCCCATTAAATCACTGAACCAAGTTTGAGTAGTAAGACTGCAGAAATAAGAAGTTTAAGGTAAGCTCTAAACTATGATTGAATTTTAATATTTTGGGGTGGACAATTGGTCTGTTTTTTTCTCAAAGTATTTTAGTCAACTTCTTACATTTCTCACCTTTTTGTATATGTACTACCTTCAGAACTTGATAAAAACTGTACTGATTCCTCAGTTTGATCAGATGGAGCAACCATAAACCATACAAAACACCTCCTTAGTCACACTTTACCAACAGCTTGGCTTCTTCAGTAGAATCACTTGTGCCCTCCATCTAAATTTTTGCACGACTAAACTAATTTTATGATAACAGTGTCCCAGGAAAGTGCAAACAAGCTATTTTGTTTTTGTATAAAAATGAAAACATCTTAGCCTCCGTAGACATGGCCTCAGCGATTCTTCTGCCAACTGTCATGTGACGTGTTCATGCAAAACTGTAAGGTTTTCAGTTGGTTAAATTGGAAAAGTGAATTTAGACAAAACAATACGCCTTTATTTGTCAGGAATGTACATTTAAAGCGTTGATGAAATCCGATGGTCTTGCCTGTTGTGCGTGACGTTTAAGGAACCCCAGATGTGCGTCTGCTTAGGAGCCAGATAATGGCAGTGGGACCACCAGGGCTGAGACATGCTCTGGCTGCTGATATGGTTGAAGTCCGTCCGGATTTGGTGCTGTCTCTGGCACGGCCTCCATTTTTAAGAGAACCACCTCCTCTCACTGCTTTGAAACCGCACAGCATTATCAAGGAGCAGACAGAGCCATTCAAATGACTGAATACATAAAAAAGAGTAGACCTCTGAACAGTTTGATGAATTTATTTTGCTATTGTGGTGATTTTGTTTAGAATATGTGACTCATTTAACGGTGGCCATTCTGGCAGTACTGCACAAGCTTCCTATTTCACTTGAGACAACTTATCACATTTATTATGACTTTGGCTCTAATTAATTCTGTAAAAGTGCTCCGGTATTAAAGGATGAAATATAACCTATTTTTGGCCTCCCTGTCCGGTTTCTAACTAAGTCATTCTTGAGATAAATAGCTTTGCAGCAAAAGTTCCCTTTTTGTGGTGCGTGTCCATGCTCCCTTTTTTTTTCTTCTCCCCTCTGTGACAACTTTGATGGTCAATTATATTTAATAAACAGTTAGGGCACTGAAATAAATCAAATTCAGGAGTGCCCTAATCCCCTTCTCGAGCAGACTGTGAAGCCACAAAGTCCTGGAAAGGAGTTTGAAAATGGACGGTAATGGAACACACATGTCACACAGCAGAAGTTGTGTAGAAGCCGGATCAGTGCAACCCACAGGCTGCTCCTTTAACAAACGTGACACGCAATGAGAAAAAAAAAAAAAAAAGAAAAGCCTCACTCCTCGACGTTTGGTGTATTTTTCTAGTGGATTTGCGGATAACATTAGTTGACACTTTTAGGCAAATGTCATGCGTTCATCATGGGCCTTCTAATTAAGCTTTCACCCCCGGGCCTTTGCACATGACAGGGCCACATTTCAGCAGCAGATGCCCCGCTCTGCTTGTGCGGTTGGGTGAGTGTACAAACTCTGGGGCCGGAGGTTTGGTGCTTTCACCAGGCTGGTTAACCCTGGGAGCATCTAAAAGACACAGACCTTTATTTAACAAGAAAAAGACATTCCTGCATGTATACCAGTCAGAAAGTTGTCTCATCTCAAGTATTACACAAACTTCAGTGGAAGTAATGTGCCATAATGTGCCTTTTGGAGTTTTTCCTCCAGAGATTTTCTTTTTTTCATTAGCTCTGATTTAAAGCCTCATTGACAGACAGATCAGCACAGCTTCTGCAGTGATCGATATGTCATTCTGTCCTGGTAAAGAAGTAGCTGAGCTGCAAGGCAAAGCTCTCAATTTACAGGTTGTTCTACGTTCCAACCCATCGTCATGAGCTCTGGGTCATGACCGATAGGACAAGATCCCAGATACAGTTGGCTGAAGCGAGCGTTACGCTTCGATACAGGATAAGGAGTTCAGTTACTTGTGAGAAGCTCAAAGTAGTACAGCTGCTCCTCCACTCTGTTGGCTCTGCTTCGGATGCCTCCTGGATGCCTCATGGGTAGATGTTATAAGCATGTCCCACTGGAAGGAGGCCCCAGGGAAGAGCCATGACACACTGAAGGGACTTTGTCTCTTGGCTGGGCTGGCGGAGGAGCTAGAGGAAGTGTCTGTGGAGAGGGAAGTCAGGGCATCTCTGTTTAGACTGCTGCTGCTGGTAAGCGGAAGAAAATGGATAGATAGAAGCCTTTTTAGAAAGTATTTTTGTGGCACTTGCATGTTGTCAATGTTCACGCCATACTCCAGCACACAGCACTGAGGCAACACAAGCCTCTTGCGGATTACCTAAGCCAGACTGTGCTCAAACATACCTGTGTTACCTTTCCAATAAACTTGTCAACGTCCAGAGTGTACCCTGCCTCACGCCCAAAGCAGAAGGGATAAGTTGGAAAACAGGTTGGTTATGTTGTGTGTGTGTATTTTTTTTTCTCCTCAAAGTAATGAGTCTTTATCAAAAATAAACCCCTGCAACAATATGCTTTGATCATGTTTTTCTCATTTGCATGTTTTTCTTCGGGCTTGTGCAGCATTTGTTAATTTACTATTTTGAGCCGTGCCGGTGTCCCTGGATGTGTGTTAATAATCCAAACGACCTAATTCTGATTCCACCAGGTAAAGCCTCTCTGTTGGGACACCACACTGATTTACCTCCAGCAGAACATCAGGCATATTCCATGTCCCCGGACAATGCTTACCATAACTAATATCTAATAATGAGTGTCTTTAATTGAGCCTGTGATGCTGCTGTCAGTGTCCTCATGTACTGTTCAATTCTCTGTGGGAATAATGAAAGCCACAAGTTACATGCTATAATCACTGGGAAATGGCCCGCATTAGTTCAAGCTATAAGAGCACAGTAATGATTATTGTTTGAATAATCAGAACATATGGTATGTCTCATATGTATTAGTCAGCTGATGATATTTGAAACGTCATTAGAGTGATTTGTTTGAATGTTTTGAACTAAAAAGGCAGAACATGTGTTGCTACAATTTGTGTTAGTCTTGGTGCATTGTTGGAATTGTGTATCAGAGCTGACAAAGCTTAGCAACCACTATGGCAACTGTTGTCTAGTTTATATTGACTAGTGGTTAATTAAAAAAAATGCATTGTGAACGTGATGCTGTCTAAAAATAGTTTTTATGAAAGCTTTGGTCAATTTCTTTTTAACTGCACCCAATAATTCTTGAGTATGATCAGTATGTTTCTTTTAATCCTGCAAAACAATCTTTTCTGAAGTACAAAGAAGATTATTTTTATATGGTGTATTGATTTGGAATTTGTAAACTTAAAAAAATGTTTTTCAGGGTTTAAAATGCACAGTGACTGCTCGAGTCAAAAACAGAATGTGGAAATTTTGGTTAAGAATTGGTGCCAGCCAAGCATATGCAACATCAACATGGCAGCAAAGCCATTTCTAATTAACATGTTGCACACTGACTCTATTAGGATTCTGTGTTTTGGGTTTGCTCCCTCTCCTCTTTGTGTGTCTCTTGTGTGTGGCAGGGGCATGGCTGGCTTCCCCCAGAGCAGATGAGACACACCCGCATGAAATCTTCTCAGTCAGATAATTCCGTCTTGTTTGGTAGTGCTCTCTGAAAAGCTGGAAGTACATTTTACTTACTTTTTTGGGTTTTTGTGCTTACCTTCATTCTCCTGTGTCTCGCTGCTGTTCCACCGATGTCTTCAGCCACCTGGAAAGTCAGCCAGCTCCCTGCCACCACTGCCTGGTTTTGTTAAATAAACTGTTAAAACTTTAACAGTTCTGCTTTGGGATCCCTCTAGCCAAACTTTAACAGACTCTAAATAAAGTTTTTTTTTTCTTTACTTTGATTTGATACAGTGTGGATAGAGAGGAAGCAGGGTAGGAGAGGGGATTATGATTACTGTTAAGTCACAAATGTTAATTGCAAACGTGCTGAGATGTAAGACACGTTAGATACTGCTAATAATAGTCTTTTTACAAATGTTACATGTTTTCAAAAGTTAGAAAAACGACTTCCTCACTCTTGGACCACCCAATGAGCATGTGAATTCAGCAAATCCCTGCTTACCCTCTCTTATGGGACCTTCATTTGTTCTAAAATTTTGGCTTTTTTTTTTTTACTTCATTGCATCACTGTGTTACTGGAAGTCTTGCTGGGAATTCAACAACGTGTAAAGCAATACAAAAAGACTAATATGGAAAACTGATGATGCCTATATTTAATCACAAAACTTAAGCATTTGTCACGCAGAAAAGGAAAAGAAAAATTCCCACTGACCAATCCAATCTATCATGAAGCTTAATTCCACTCCATAGCAGTAAGACAGAAGCCACAAATGAGCCGCCCTAAATTACAGCTGATTACTGACACCGTTTACCACAGTTTAGTGGAGGATGAGTCATCACTGACATTTCTTTTCCCCAATTTTCTGGTAAAATGGGAGATTAATCTGCTTATGTTCAGCTACTGTAAACTAAAAACAGTAGGCTATGCATGATTACAGTTACAGTTGTTTCACAGCTTCCTATGTAGGACACCATGAGGCTTGTTACTATTGTCTGATAGGCTAAGGTACTGCTCATAACTCTCCTTTCAGTCCTAGCATGAAAAATATGACTGATTGAAGTCTATCCATGTGGCTCAGTAATCTGATTAAGGAGAAGAATCAAATTTGTTAAAAACCCATCATAATTTAATTGGGAATTTGTTCCAAAATATCAAAAGCAGACACATTACATTCACCACAGATGTAATCATTATTGAGCCCAGCGCTGCTTCTTTGGTGAATGCTGGCTTCAATAAGCTCAAGCACATTTAGAGCAAGAATAAGCAGCTGTTTGATTCTGTTAACCTAATTTAAAGTCACATTTATGTTTTTAATTGTGGTTTCACACGAGCAGAGATATGAGCATAGATGTTCAGAATAAAAACGAAATGTCTGGCCCGGCTCAGACGCTGACATCATGGGCAAATTTAACAGTACACTGATAAAAGTTCAGCTTAGTGGCAGGATCTGTGAGCCTGTAAAAATCCAATAAAGCTTTATGAAATATGACATGCAGTAGAGGGTTATGTTCAAAACGTATTTAAAAAATACTAATGACATATTAAAAGATGTAGTACACACAGATGTACAGAAGTTCTTTTCACCAGTCAAAGTCAAGTCTCCAGTCACAAGTTCCAGTCAAGTCGCAAGTTTCCTTGTGTTACTTAATGTGTGTAATTTCTATAGTACTATAGGTTTATTCATTTCTTATTACTGCTTATCTGCAGTTAGTTGCAGTAGGCCAAGTTTAAATGACAGGACACAGCGTGGCGCTAGCAGGACTTTGTGCAAATGTTTACTCGGTTCAACTCGCAGGTTTACATCGGTGGTGCACAGTGAGAGAGCACATGAGGACAGGACTGAGTGACGTAAGATTTTGTTATTATTACTATTACTGTTTTTTCCAACACAGAAAGCTACCATAAAACAAAAACACAAGCCTTCGCAGAATTAGCAAGGATTGGTTAGATTCTCTGGCAGCACTGTCATATTATCATTGTAGACCGGTCGTGCACTCAGGCTGACCTACAGGGAACTGTCCCAGTTCTCTTGATCAGCCACGCTGGCTGTGTTAGCAGTATTTAGCTCTCTGGGCACTTGTAGTAAGTCTTTTGTTGTGTCTTCGTGTAAACTGTTTATGGCCGAAACATATTACCAACAGCGCTGGACCTGCCTGAGAAGTGCTGCATTCACAAGCTCACTGGGGGGTCCCAGAGTGAGGTAGTCACTGATTCAACTCCCCATCTCTCATAATAAGTAACATATTCCATGCATCACACTGTAAAAAACACTTATCTTATTAGGATTATTCCTGATATAGTGTTGTGATCTCACCATATTAACAAATGTTTCCAATATAGTACTTGCAAAGGGTATCTAACATATGGTTTAGAAAGACACATCATATCTAGTTTCATTTAGAAACTGGAAACAAACCAAAATGAGGTGTGTCCAAATGGTTTCTTATTAGTGAAGGTGTTAATGATTGACAGGTGCTTGAAGGTTTTAAAAATGTGTTTTTAATAAGCCTCAGAGTAAGTCCAGCTGCTGCTCAGAGGTTTATAATGACCTCCCGATGAGCTGCTGATGGTGTGAGCTGTGTTAAATCTTCTGGAGCCTTCTAACTGTCATCATTAGGAAAGGTGAACCTGTTCAGACCCATATAGCTCACTCCACTGACACAAACAAAAATGCGTGATGGGAATAGAACACATGAGATGAACTTTTACCCAAGGACAGCCAAAGCTGGGTGACATGACTTTTTAAGTCCTGTTGCCAACCTGCAGCATGTTCACACTGCACTTAATATCCAGAGGACTCACACTCCTATACATATCCACAGCTTCTCTCAGCTCCAAGAAAAACAGGCAGGGATCAATGTCACCTATCCCAATCTAAGCCACCACAGGCCAAGTCTAAGACCCACAGAAGATCCTTGCTGTGGTTGTTCTTGCTATTGCCTGTATGAATGATTTGCATTCACAAGGACCAATGAACCATAACTTGCCCAGTGTGGGTCTCTTCATAAAGACTTAGTAGTGGAAACGTGAGAAGCACAGTGGCAAAAGTGGACAGAGCCGTGGGCTTGTCTTTGCGCTAAAGTCAACCACGGGGCAAACATGTTTGTGGGATTATCAGGTTTAGACGACAGCACTTGGCCTGACATCCGCAGTGCTCTGCAAAGCAACAGTTTACACCAGTTACTGGGACAACAGAATATATAATGGTATATTCCAAATATTAAACACCCACACTCTTCAAGTTTGGTTTTGTTTTCTCATATGATAACAAAAGTACCCAGACCCCTGAATCCAGTGCATTTTGGTATTCAGGGCAAGCAGAGACTAACTACAGTAGAATTTTAAGAAGCCACGGCTGAAAGAAACAAACATGGCATCGCTCACATCATTCGGTCGGCAAACCATGTCAGTGCCATCTCCCATTGGACTGGTACGATTCAGATCATGTATATTAAAGATTACACATGACTCATGAAGACTTTTACTTATCTGAAGTAGCAATATCATCTCATTGTTTGCCTGAGAGACTGTAGACAAGACCTAGGGTCAGAGAAAGGTGAATGACATTGAGCAAATGGAGCAGAGCCTGATTTGAACCTGATCTTGGTGTTAAATTAATTTTTTGGCTATCTTTTAGAGAATCTGAGGAGAGGAAGTTGTGGTCATATCTGCTCAGACTGTAGGCTTCACACACCAGTCCTGGTTATATGGTTAAGATGGTGTAGTTATTGACAGATTGTTGATACATACAGCAAGATTAACCATTTCAATGTCAATGACTTTTGTATGGTTTTGCATTTTGTATGGTTTAAGACAGGCTTTTACTTTAGTCATTTGTACTTCCTTTGTAATCTCTGCTTATCATATTTGCTTGTGTCCCTGTTTATTTTCCATTTTTCCAATTACATCTAAATCTTTTATGACTCAGCCTGTGTTTGTCGTCCCATTGTTTGTAATTCTTATCAATATTTACTCTGCAGCACATTTTGCCTAATAACCTGTCATTACAGCAGCCAGCAGAGATACACAGAGAGTTAGAGACAAACCAGGCCATCCTCAAGGTCACTATATTCATATTCTTCCACTGAACACACACTTTATTCAAGCCTTCTTCACTTCAGTCAAACAAGTAGGTCACAAAGTGGAATGCTAAATAGGATCCTTGTGTTTTGTATCAGGAATTAACATATTTCTGCAAATAATATTATGAAACTAAAGCTGGTGCGTGTTATGTTACGGTAAGCCCAGCCCACACTCTGGTCTTTATCTCCACAGCAGAGTGGAGTGTTTTCTTGTGTTTACTGGAAGGCAGAGTGGGCTCCTGTTTGTTTTCACGCCGCTCCAAAAAACATAAGCACGGCCCGTATCTTCATTCTCATCTGATCCATCCAGGTAGAGCAGCAGGCGACTGGCAGGCGAAGAGTGGGTCTGGACCGAGGCGAGTCGAGGTATGTGCCTCTGAGGCATGTGAAGAGGCAGCTGATGGGATAGGAGGGTCTGGTACTTCAAGATTCAATCAAGATACAGGCTTTTCTCTACAGAGTACAATAAAGAACTGTGTAACTGGGATCATTTAATATTAACATTTTACAAATAAGTAGTAGTAAAAGAAGACTGTATTTTGAGGAGGCAAACAAAAAAGTTACTTTGGTGGAAACAAAACTTTTATTATATCATGGTTATATAAAGTTAAAACAAACCACACCAATATATTCTGGCACAAAGGCCTTCTTTCGGGTGTACAGGCAAGAGATAAGGGACATTCAATTCCTTATGCGATAATGAGCGAGGAGGGGAGGAACCTGTATAACCTCTCCAACCATACCAAACAATCACTAACACAGAGAGAGAGACAAAAATTACCAAAACTAAACAATAAATGCAAGCTTTCACACATACATGCACTCAGACGCTTATGTATTTTGAGCTCAGTATATTTCCTACCAGGACACAACATTCAAATGTGACTTTGTGCACACATGCCACACATGGATGTGGAGATGCATGTAACCATGTATTACAAAGTACTTTTATATTCAGTTTATTGGCCTTGAGTCTTTTCTCAGAAAAACAACCACATAAACAACATACAGACAGCAATAAGACAGTTCATGGAAAGATGGTTCATTTTTGTAATGTGAAGACCATACTGTGGCCAGAGATTGCTAAGGTCATGAAAAGTCTTGAGACCTAAAGTTAGCTGAAATAGTTACTGCCCCCTCCTTGGATTCTGTGTTTAAATACAAAATACAAAAAATGATCTGACTGAAGCAAGTCATTGCATGATTTAATAAATGTCCAAGAATGCCAAAATAAATGTGATGACTGTTTCCATGGCATTTAAAAGGGTTTGTTGCAGCCAAGTCCTGCTAATCACCAGATCTTGATTATCCACAGGGTTTCCAGACCCTGTTAAGAGTCTGAAGCATTTAGGTGTGTGTTCACACAATGCCATCAAATAGACAATTACAATAGAAAAAAAATGTTGCTGCACGTTAAACAGAAATGGTTATAAACTTTGTTGTAAAATTTTGTTGTAAAATAGCCTTTCTGTAAATGAATAAAATGAATAAAATCCTTATGGCCTTTGTACATTCGCATGTTTTACTGTAGGTATTATTTTACACATATTACACAAAAATGATGAAGGTCTTTTCATACATGCACTATCCAACAGACTTCATCCAGACTTTATCTGGCACAGCTGCATGTTTAAACACTCTCCATATTTAAATTAGAGGATCTCCTGCTGGCGAACTAATACAACCTCCAGGGGGCATCATGTATGAACTGAAAATTGATCTGAAAATCCCCCGGAGGAACAAGAGGGGAGGGTGTGCTGTTGGAGTCTATGTTTGTGTGGTTTAAATTGTGTGGCTGGTGCTGTAAGCGGAGTGCATGGAGTTAGGAAGCTAATTTATCCATAGCCCATAGTTTTAAATGTACGTATTGATATGGCTGTGTTGAGAGCCAATTTAGAGACTAAAATTGAATAATAAAAGTAAAGTAAAGTCTGGTTAACCCCAATATAAAGTGCCTTGCAATAATATTTATATTGTCTATAGTTTGACAGTAAGTCTATAGTCGATTATGGTTATATAGACAGCTGATTATTGATTATGAATGCAGGCTTGGTTCTCTTGTAACCATGATTTTAGCATGTTTTTTAAAGTTATATGTGTATCAGCATTGCGTATATGAGATGGTGTGGTGTTCCAAAACTGGGCGGCTCGCAATGTGAAAGCTGACTGACTGAAAGCACTTTTTCTTAGGGGTACTATTAGATTATTTGCATTGACAGATCTAGTGAGTCAGGTTGAAAAATTTTGAAAATGGTGGTGGAGCGAGACCATGACAATTTTAAAAACCAAATTTGCATCATGAAATTTAACTAAATTTTCCCAAGATAACAGGGCATATTTGTCCAAGATACTGCAGTGGTAATAGCGAAAGGGTTTCTTATCTAAAACTTTTAACACTGGAGACTTCAATATCCTCATTCTTATGAACATCTTCCTTTGACACTGCCTCCCACTCTATTCTGTTGTTCCCTCTGTGTGATCTCCTTGGCCTCAGTTGTGTTGGTTTTTCCTGGCTCAAGTCATATCTTACAAACACTCAACAGTTTGTTACCTTTGGAGACTCTAATCCAAGTCTGACGCTGTGTGACTCAAGGTTCTGTCCTCTTGATGATTTATATGCTCCCCCTTGGTAACATACAACTCTTATCTGAGCACAAACAGTATGCACCTTCAGATTCACGTTATTGGTATTGGCATGTTGTAAACATCAAGATTTCATCTGCCAAGAACATGTTATACATCGCTTCCACACACCCCTTGTCGCTCAGTTAAACCACCTTGGATTACTTTCTGACATGCAGTCCAGAGGTAATTCTCAGTCATTCCTCTTCATTCAGTTATATTGTTGTGAAAGCTTGCAAAATAACATGATGTATCTTCATATTCTCAGAGGGGATTGCAAAGAAAATCATTACTATTTCAAGCTGCAGGTATTAATTAACATGACAACGGAGAACATCTGAGAAAACTCACATTTTGCGGTTGTTTCCATTCAAAACTAAGTCTTCAAATGGACTCCAGCCCAGAGTAGCATAACCCACGAGGGAAAGCCATAACTATGACCTCAGCGTGTTATTTTGGTAATGGCTAATTAGAAGGGTCTTGTTTCCGATTAGCTCCTAATGTTACTTCCACAGACCATTGCCTTGTTTCCGTGTATATTAAGTTATCCCTCCGTGAACCTCCCTCGTGCTTGCGCTCTGCTGGAACCACCGCTTGAACCGCTCCAATCAAGCTGTTTGTTTTTGTCGCTGATCACATACACAAGAATGGCACTGCTGCTTCATTATTCTTGCCCTGCTAATCCCTGTATTCATCACTTAACGTGCATATTCCATTGGCGGTAATGACTGGAGTGGAGTCCTCGTGGGAGCAGGTGATAAATGGGACGTGGGCTGTTAATTAACCTGAGCAGAAGGATGGGGCTTATCAACGTGGTCGACCAGCCATCAGCTCGCTTCTTTCTGACAACTTCCATTTATTAAGAGGCATGGTCATGCTCTGTCTTTGAAATGTGTTACACCTGATGATCTTTATTACATTTTGGGTGTTTTCACTGGTCAGAACAGGACATTACTTCACTCACTCTTGGACCTTTGTTTGAAGTTATTTGTTCAAAGATATACTTCTCAAACCAGTAAAAATAAAGTCAAAATGAGCCACCTTTTAACAGATACACTCTCCAGTTAAGAATGCTGTTATGTTTCTTCCAGGCCAGTAGGAGTGCTGAGAACCCCGGGCGTATCTAACATTACAGTGATCATGAAATAAAAGAAGAGGTAGGCAGAGTTCCGTTCCAAAACATAGCTTTAAATACCTGTCTTTTTCAGTGCAACAGTTGAACAGAGTTGATTAACTTAAGCCTCGATATAAATCTATACATCTGATATATATTGTAGTATAGTATATTGTCAAAAATAAAAAATAAATAAAATAAACTGTATTTTATGTATGTTGTAGTCACTCGTGTCATCAAAAAACTAGATGTCTAGGATGTCATTCTTTTCCTAGGTGTCTTAACAGTTTATACCACAACATAGCAACAGGTATTTTTGAACAACGTGAAGCAAGAATGCCGCACATGAGTGGTCAAGATGCTAAATGTTTTTGTTTTAAGTGGAAAGCATTCCCATGTAAACTGCCTCTTATAGTTACACCTCACTACCCGGTTTTATATTTTCCATCACAGTCCCATACCCACCACCCATCCACAACAGCATAACGACCTGTCCTGCTTTTTCTTTATTAAAAAAAGTCCAACTGGAACGCACATACATTACATTAAATCACAGTTCAAAGCTTATCTTAAACTTCCACCTTTGAGTTCAGTTTTAGATCAAGGCAAACACTGAAATTATTTCATAAAACATTTGAAAGACGATATTTATATGCATTTTACTTTGCTTTGCTTTTTTGTGCTTTTCTTTTTTGTGCTTTGTCTCTGTGGAAGTAAATGTTGGCAGAGCTGGAACAGAAACTTTCTCAATTTTGTCAGTAGTCATTAATTCAATAGAGACCAACAGCCAATGGGAGCTGCCCTTTATTCAAATAAGCAAGTGTGTGTTTGACCCAAGCTTTCATGTGCACTGTATATTCATATATTAAAGTCATTGACAGTAAAGCCTAGAAAACAATTTTTTTTTCACAGCTTGATGAACAATACAGTATGCTATTTGGTGAGTCTTTCTCACATACAAGAAAAAGACATACTTCATTAAATGTTAAAGTCTTTCGGCCAAGTCTTTTTTATACAATAGCTGCTGTGTGAACCTATGCAAAAGTACCTTTAAAGGTGCGGTGTGTAGCCCCTGGCATCATCTAGTGGCAACATTCCAGATTGCAACTTCACAACTCATACTCCTCTTGTGAACATCCACAGAAGGCCTACAGACACTTGATATTTGTTAGGGTCAGATAATAAGAATACTTTAAAACTTTAGAAACAATGTCGGGGCATCTCATAAATGTCCTAGCCTTCATGCAAAATTGTGTGTTTAAACAAATAATGTGCAGAGTTCAATTTAGTTTCAAGTTGTACTGCCAAGAGTATAACAGAACTTCTACTATGTCCTATGTTCTGTTGAGCTAATAAAAGCAAACATGAACTTAGTTATTTTGACACATTTATACATTTCTGACAACAAAGCTTTGATTGATGTGTTCTATTTTGCTCAATACACTACATTTTACACTTTTTTTTTTCAATAAACATTGTTTTGTAAAGGTTTATGTATGTTTACTTGTTCTTATGGCTGAGAAATGGTAAAACACAATGTTGTCACAGGAGTCTACATTGTGAAGAAGATCAAAATTAAAGGGCAAAGATTGCAAGACCTCAACTTGTCAACGTGCTAGTTTGTCACTATATCCTAGGTACACAGGTAGGCACAGCTTTTGCAGTCATACAATACAAATACTGTTTGTAAAACTGCTAATTAACAGTGGTCATAATGTCCTCATTTAACTTTTAATTTTGTATTACATATTCTTGTGATACCTTCAAAGAGCATGAAGGATACAGCCTTGGCCACATGTAACGTGATCATGACTGTGTGTTGCAGTGCATGATAGTGTCAAGAGCCCAAACACTACTTTACATTCAGGTCAGAAAGTCTGAGCCTGAGAATTTTATGTCTGAGAACATAAAATCTGTATTGGTTTTACAGCTACAAGACATTACCATATTCAAATATGTGAAATTTAATAAGCCCCTGGCTGAATGTATAATAAAAGTAGAGAGGGTTGACAGTAACTATATTCAGCTTTATACATGTCGGTGTATAAAAGTTGCATGTTGGAGCTGGAGCAGAATGTCCTGCTGCAGTGGATCTGGCTGCTCCTCTGAGGCCTGACTGTCACGTTCACATGCAATCAGCCACATGTGGGTGACTCAAACTGAGGCAGAGTGGCCACTGAACAGCAGAGGAGAGTGGAGCTGTGGAGGGAATGTGCCATTGAGAAGGGACTTGTGTCATTAGCTGTCGTTTCAGTTACAATCTGGCCTCACTCTCACCAGGAGCTCAAAGAAAACTCACTGGAGTCACTATGGCAGCTATAGGGCACACATATATGTTAAGAATAAATATCAAATGTCTTTTTTCAGCAAGAAGCAGTCCAGGGACAACAATAAAAAAGTATGGCACAAGGAGAAACGTTTTAAAAACACTTAATGTAACGGCAGAATTATGTTTTATCCAAGAATGTTCAAGTGGTGGCCATTGGGACCATTTTGGAGTTACATTTGTGTTTAAACTTATATCACAAAAACCTTGTAGCCTATGCACTGGACAGGTTTTAATTTTGGTAACCTGGCTCTCCCGATGGGTGTTTGTTCTAAAGAACCATCTGGGAGGGCTTCCAAAGCATTTGCAAAGTGCAGGTTCTTTAAATAAGTACCTGGTTGGTGATTGTATTTATCATCTAACCTCAATATTAGCAGAGCAATCAGAGCAATGCCCTGTTTTGTACCTTAGTAACAGTAAACCTGTCACTACATTTTCAAAACAAAAACATGCCCAAACCTGTCAGTGCTGCCACATCATTGGTCGGGCCACCAGCTGTGTGAGAACACATGCTTTGCCTGGAGCAGTACAAGATGGATTGCACAATGTAATCATTTTTAACCAAACGGAAATAATTGGTCACTTTTTACAAACCATTGGCCTGTTCCATTTACACACTCTCTGATCTCTTATCATCCATATTGGATAGTATGTTAATACTTAGAATGAGAAAAAGGTCATAAATTGTTGATAATGCTGGTGTAAATATGGGTTGGATAAACAAGTATAACCAAGGATCCAAATCTCCTGAACCATACCAGAACTGAAGCCACATCCTACACAGAGCCTGGTTGATGTGATGGGGTAAATAAGGAAGTTTGGGTCAACAACTTGAAATCCACACCTGTCTCTGGCCTTTATTCAACTTTTCACTTTTTTTTCAAAACATTGTCTTTTCCTGTCATAGATTTTCAAGCATATTTTAATCCTCTGCATCTTTTAGAAATTGTCATATTTTTGTATTGCTTTGAAAATTCGGATACTGTGCTCATTTGGATTCCGTTCTGGTGCAATCTGATTTGTGCAGATTGACGCGGACTGGCTCCACCGTCAGAGAAAAACAGAACTGCTGTGTATCTCGTCCGCTGTGCTGTGCACTGTCAAACCGGAGCCACAACGCAGCAGATACTGTGGAAATGCTCTCATTGAATACAAAGGAAGCGTATTTGCTGAGGATTGCGCGGCACAAAGGAGCCGAGACACATGCAGTGGAAATTGGGGGTCAGCCATTTGTTCCAGGTCTAGATACAAATGTGGCCGATTTGTAAACATTTGTCTGAGCATCATCCAAAACATTTCAGAATTTTAAATGATGCAATTCATCAAAGTTCATTCGTAACACATCATAAAAAGAAAACAGAAAAATCCTCCACAGTCAAGCTTGTTTCGTCTCATCTCCGTTGTTCTGCATGTTATTTGCACCAAACACAGGTTGAAGTATTTTGAATTTGCAGTGATTGTGTTCGATGCTGTTGTGTTAGTGCATTTAACCATGACCTGTAGAAAATGTGGTAGTCATAAACTGTAGTATAAAAAAGGGGAAAAAAAGAATAGTGTTTTATTTTAATCTTCATATTCAACAAAGCCTTTAAATTAAGAAACATCTCATCAAATTAATGAATGCTTTTCTCAAACAAGTACATGCAGTCTATTTTAAAACGGAGTGAGGGTGTTATGGAATCATTCTTCTCTGGCTTTCATCAAGCCTGCAAGTCGGTATCTGTACATTGACTGGAACAATATGTGTTGAATGAGCTGTCAGCGGTGCCTTTCTCTCAGTTATGGCCACTGGTCTTTTTTATCAAGCAGCTTTCAGTGCGACAGCCTCTATCTGCAGCTCCCAGCCTGCTGTCACCCTGCGGCAGGTGTCAGAACTAGGCCAGAGAACAGCACCGCACTCTCTTCACACAACTCACAGGCCGGCTCTATTCTCACAGTACAAGAGCAAATGAAAAGCTATAAAGAAACTGTGATGACATTTGTGCTTGTGTAACTCTGGAGTAATGTAGGTAGCGATGTGCACGCTGAACCCCATCAGCCAGAGTTCAGTTTGACAGACTTGGATGAGGAAGAAGAGGATTTTTAATTGTGGTGTTATTTAAAGTCCTGTAGCCTTTAGCCACTATAGCCTAAATGCTCGTAAACATAGTACACACATATAGCGCACCATAGTGTAGTCCTTCTACCCACTCACTCACTCACTCACAGCACACACATACTGTATAGTATATACATAATATAGTCAATGGTTTTTTCCCAAATCATGTTGTTTATGCAGAATATGGGATTTTTGTCAATGTGTTGCTGACCATTTAACTTTCATATACATTTAGAGTATGTTGTACCAGACATTTCATTTCTGTATTGCATCAGGCCATTTGTATGTACTATTTCAGGACAGATTACCAATACTATTAAGTATCAACAGTTACCTCTGTATCCAAGAGCCTACTTAAAAACTACTATAAATTATCACTTTTCTTGAGGCAGTTGTTACCCTGGACTTGAACAAATTAACAGTGTTGCTATGAAGGCTGGAGAGTAATTACATAGTGTAGGCTGCAGCTGAGCTAAATAGAGGTATTGTTGATTTCACCTGAGGAAAGCAGTGCAGCCCCTATAGATTCAGAACAAATCCATTAAAATTAATGGTGTAAGGAAGACAGTCCCAGAAGGCCCGCTGAAACAAATGTTAGCCTCTTTTAATAAAGGGAGCTGTTCTCACGGGAGATGTGTGTATTTGTTTGACCTTCCGAACATCCATTACACTTTCAGCTGAGTGTAAATACATTTGTCAAATTGAAATGGAGCAATGTGATATTTCCTGTTCTGAAATTGTTTATCCACCGAGTCTGATGAATTCACTTGCTTTGAAAAAGGTAGAACTGCACCAGAGGGAACAACATGACAATTGCTTCTGTTAGATTTGGTGCCGTGGGTATGGTTTTGCTGCGTAACCAATTATGAACATAAAAACTCTAACCTAAAGAACTGGGCTACACTGACATTATTTTAAATTTCTTAAAATGAATGATTCCAAATGGTCTCCTTTAT
This sequence comes from Rhyacichthys aspro, assembly GCA_036850595.1. Lineage (NCBI taxonomy): Eukaryota > Metazoa > Chordata > Actinopteri > Gobiiformes > Rhyacichthyidae > Rhyacichthys > Rhyacichthys aspro. Next base: position 3,498,896 of record CM072152.1, read on the forward strand.
TACACATATTGTTGAGTTCATGTACCCTTAAGTTTCCATATTTTGTATAAGGTCAGTGTTAGCAAAGTGTGATTAATGGAGTTGTTTTCTTTATTGATCTCTTTGAGAAAATGAGTTTTCTTCTTTTTGCCCTTACAACATCTAGTGCCACTGGGGTGAATCTGTCAGGAGCCAGCTCTTCAGCCAGTATGACAGTCATGACTGGGGAATAGCTAATAGTATATATGGTTTAAGTGTTGGAGGGGGAAACCAGAGAGTGCGGTGCAGGTTGGATCAATACGGGTACATTTCCATTACCAAAAGGTTCCAAAGCACTCCAAAAAATTGTACTGTGGTACTTTGGGGCTGCCTCAGCCAAGGATCCCAAGTGATCCCTAAAGGTTTGTGGTCCACTTTCAAAAAGGTGGAGCTAAATATTGAAGTCAGCTAATTGAACAATAATCATTACTTAAGCAGAAACAAGGAACAAAAGGAAAAACATTAAACATAAATGTTTTTTAAATAAATTATGCCTTGTTCTTGTCATATTCAAGCAGAAAACATTATTAATGTTGTACTTTTTCCAAAGCTGTTTATTAGCAAAAGCTGTTTACCTTAAATCAGGAGTGCAGTTCTATGGCCAGGTCTTGAAAAAGAGATTTTATCTCAAGGTACTTTCTGGTATAATAAAGATTAAAAATATGAATTGTTTCAGAATTTATATTAATTCTTGACAATGCATCCAAGTTTCTAAAAGTCTGCTACAAATACATTTTCTATCTCAAATAGAAAAACTCTCGAGCATAACAGAAATGTGAGGGTCTTTGGGGTCCCCCGTAACAAAGTGAGCCGTATTGAGTCGACCAGTACTGTACCGCTCCAGTAAAAATGAGGCTCAGGAGAATATCCCAACTGTCCTGGCCAGGGATCAAATTCAAGACCCTCTTATGGTGAGCTCTTATGCTGCCTTTCCACCAGTCACAAAGTTGCAAACTAGTGCTAATGTCCAGTTAATGATGTTTGGTTAGCAAAAGATGCTAACTGATATCACAAAAGAACAGTCCATTTTTAATTTAAATGTAAAGTTATGAATTTTATAATCAGGCTGCAGCTAAGCTAATGACAAGCTGCAGTCTGTCCATCAAACATCAACATCTTGAGATTTAAATTTGAATACACAGACTGAATAAAAATAAATAAAAATACAGAAAATTATGGATTATATTATTGTTAGTTGTTAAAGGTCAAAGGTCCACAAAGCAACAACTGATGACGACAGATTACAGTGATATTAGTAAATTGTAAATTATACAGCAGACTTATATTGATTTAATATAAATAAATAAATAAATAGTAATAAGTGGTAAAAAAAAAAAAATCAAATAAAGAAAAAACAAACAAAATCAAATGAGTAATATGTTCCAAGCTGAGGGTAAACAACAATTTCAGAATATTGTCAGAGAAAATGACATGGTAGTATTTCACTGTCTTTACAAAACCAATTACTTTCTTCACATAAAATATTATTGACAAACAACATGTGAGAAAATTACTATATAATATTAAGTGAATTTATACTTTGCTACTCCCAACTGTCCATTTCCATTGAACATTTTCCATTCATAGTGACTCACTGGGAATGCGTTTTACTGCCTGGCTATGACTGACAATGCTTGCTTCTAATTACTGAAAAAAAGAAAGATGATTATCCTGCAAATGTGCTTCAAACTGATATTAAATCAAACCCATTAACCAGTGTGTGCGGCGAGTTTTTTTAGCTGATTTTTAACGAGCCACAGAGACGGGATGTGGCGGCTCTCCTCTGAATGTTATTTATGGAGCCGGTGGGAACGGAGCTTCCAGAAAAATCAGCCGCACTTCACAAGGCTTCAGAGGGGGGACTTGTGATTGGAGATTCTCAGATGCCTTCCTCTGCTCCTCCCCCCTGCTGCGGGACTCATCTGGTCCTAATATTACACACTGCTGTGCTGGAAACCTCTGTAACGAATGCATTATGCTGGTCCCACTCAAATCTGTAGCGGGCTTTTTTCAACAGCCACGGCAGTTTTCAGGTTCCAGGTAGATTAGTGCCTCCAAACCCAGGATTATACATTATGATTATACACAGATATTGATTGTTATGCCACATTACTAACACCTGTTGCTCTGTAAAATGTAATGGTGAAATATCACACATTTATCATTGTAGTGGTTTGACAGTTCATTAAAATCTCCAGGTAATTCAAGAGCTAAACATCCAATACTATGTTCTGAAAGCTTGTTGCATTGCTGTAATGTGCTGTTTAACAGGACTTTCACACTAGAACAGTTCGGTCCAGACTTTGGGACTTTCCCATTTAGTTCAAACTTAATCTTCAGGAGTGAAAGCACAAGCGGACCATGGCTTGGACCAAACAGCTGCTCTTTGGTTTGATCTACTTATTTCTTTCACCAAAGGATATTTTAAGCAAGATTATGTGAAGAGAAATTGCTGCACAAGTATATTTGTATTAACTCTTAAGAAATTGTTTGCAAGTTTTAGAAAACAATACTGGTACCATGTACTTAAGTACATAATTTATCTGTCTATACTACAATGCTGGTGTCCCGAGTTTGATTCTTGCACTTTTCAGTACTTTTACTTTAGTACAAACTTTAACTACTCTAGCCAACTCTAAACATATGATTGGTGTTACCTGAGAGTTACAGATTTATTTTTTTTTTTTTTTTTTGCATACAGAGAAAATAGGCAATAGGGCAGTGAAAACCACCTATTTCACCTGTTTCCTAAAGAGTGTTTTTGTCTGACCTCAGAGTTGAATGTGAATACACATTTTAAAGGGTTGTAAATGTGGTTTTATAAAAAACTTACAAAAAAACAATTTATCCCCAAAATTTAAAAGGGGAGTGACCAGGTTGTGAGGGACAGCACCGAATGCGGTCTAAGAACAAAAGATATGCAAATAAAAACTTACTACATAACAAAATTGCACCAAATTTGAAATCTTGTTGTTGGAAAAGGGGGCAGTGAAAGGCAGTGGTGGAATGTAAAAATACTCCAGTACTGTATTTAAGTACAATTTATAATAATATAGGGTACTTTGACTTTTACTCCACTACATTTTAGAACGAATATCTATGCTTTCTACTTCACTTCATTTGTACATTGGCTTTACAAGTACAAGTAAAATTGTATTTGTAAACTGCTCTTTTCTGTCCTTAAATTATACTCTGTAAATGCAGAAAAACTATTTATGAAATGCAAAAACCTTCTGTGGAACAAAAGAACAAGTTGTGATGCAATAAAAACATGCAAAGTAAGGATCTTTGTGCTTGTTTGTGCTTTAAACAGATCTACTTCCTGTTTCTTTTTTCTAAGTAAAGAAACTAGAAAATGGATCAAAGTCTGTGAATGTGAATAACTCATATCTTCTACTGTAACATGGTGTAAGTCTTTTCACACACCGTTGGCCCTCTAACTGTCTCTTACCATTTACATTTCATTATCATGTAAAGAGCATCAGTAGCCTCTAGCTTTAGCATGACTCCAGTACAAAGAGAGGAAAATACAGCAACTCTAAAACAAGCTAATAAAGCTTGCTCATTAACCTGAATAAACTTGGCATTTACCTGCAACAAGCTCTTAAGTAGATTAGAACAGCTTTCTTTTCCTGGTGTCAAACAGTACAGACATGGCTTTATTCACATTGGTGAATGAGCTGTCAAAATAAAATACAAAGCGAGAGACAGGCACTCCAGGTCCTTTTCGTGCAAGCAGAGAAATTACAGTTCCTGCCTTAGTCTGATTATAACCGGAGTAACAGATAATAAATCAGTATTTTTTTTCCATAAACTGTCATTCCATAACTATTTAGGGGTCGCCTCATCACATGACACCACTTCAGACCCGGCAAACCAGCTGTACATACACTCAGCAGCGCCTACATAAAAATAAAGGACATGCAGGCCGGCACATGCACAGGCTCTCACATATTCATTATCATAACCAATGTGAGAAAGCAGCTGTGGGAAAAGCAATAAAATAATAATGTTCTAATCATAATAATCACTATTTTCAGTCACAGAGAGAGGCACTGTAGCCAAACGGGGCAAAGGTGACGCGACTGTGTACACTGTCAGCCAGATTTAATTAACTACTGTATGCAACGGCAGATTTAGGCCAGCTTTTAGTCTTAGTTCATATAAAAGGGGGATTTTCTCTCGCTGCTGAGAAAATGGGCCTTCTAACTTGCACTGACCCACATCCTGCCTCTAACCTCCCTGAGAGAATTCATAACAGTCTGCTATGCGAAGCAGGCAAAATATTTATTGGCTTTGTCTCCATAGCGCACATAGCAGCCAGCGATAATGATCTTCTAAGAAGCAGCAAATATTTCACAGCGACAGATCTGTTTGACTCCTGCTCTGGATCTATGACTGGGTTTAGGGAGGTGTTTTTAGCAGCACATGCTAACAGTTAATTGGTGGTGTTGAAGTTTGTATCATTAGAAGTTTTCAAATGACACTTCTGAAGACTCCTGTGCAACCTTTAGCAACAGCAGGTTTGTGTTTTTGTCTGTGAGGATGTTGTGACGGCGGAGCACTGTGACCTGTTATAACACCCAGACAAGGCCAGACTGGTTCAGACCATCTGTCAGAGAAAGCACCAAAGTCACTGTTCAGTATAGAGTTGAATTTTCACTGTAAATCTTAAGAAATCCCTTAAATCTTGGGTTTAGAGCTAGGCATGTCCCAGGTCAAGCCCGGTTTAGTTGTGTTTGCACTCATATGGTCATGTGTCAGTCCTAGGTTTGATGGGTGTAGTCCTGGGTCTAGTCCAGGCATAGCCCAGAGGGGTGTTCCATAAAAGTTGCTCAGAAAAGCATAGCTTACAGCCCAGATTTTCGTTTGCATTAGTGTAAACATAGAAGTCAGGGCTTAACCTGTTCCATACAGATTACTCTATGCTCACACAGACCAACACCAGTCTCACTTGAGAAGCGTTGATTTTGTCGTGCGTCATTAGAACATTGAAGTTGAGCATTGATTCAATTGAGCCTCAATGAAAAACTACGGCGAGGAAACACCCACCTCCACTGACATTCCTTTAACACTTGGGGTAAATGATGAGCGAGGAGCAGAGAAACTAATACAGAAATATGCTGCATTTCACCTCATTGATGGACCTTTAGACTTGTTATTTAGTGAACAAGAGGACACTGATGTCTGAATTAAACATGTTTTACCAAAGTCACAAAGCACTATGAGCTGCACAAAAATAACCCAACACAGACATAATGTGATTTGTTAATGGCTCTGTTTAGATGTTCCAGAGATTCCATGAAAAGTTACTTTCAATTTATCTCAATTTATCTAATTTATCTCCAGAAAACACCATTGAAAAATGGGCCTATTATCCACAAACCTGTAAAATACATGTGATATTTAGGATTATAATATAATTAAAATTAAATACCAAAACAAACAACCAGTCCTGTAGATTATAATGTATTTTATATTTTTTAATTTATCTAAAATTTATTTTATAGTTGTAGTGGTTAGTAAAGATTATATGGTTTAACATTAGAGGGATGGATGTAAAATGAGTGCTTTTACACCTCTTTTTTGTGTCTCATTCCCCAAATGTTTGCTCTATCCAGTTTGCACTCTTTCTAATGATGGCTGTTTATTTCCTTTCTCACCGCCTGGATAAATATTGTTGTATTGGGAGTAACAGTTGATATACCCCCCTCATAAGGTCATACCAAGACCTTTCAGACAGCTCTTAAAGTTACTCATTGACCCATGGCGTCGCAGCAACACAAGCCCAACTCCCTGTGAATGCCACAATAAGTCACTGATGTTTGGAAGAAAAACAAGCCACACTATTGCTTTATAAATCATCAGGGGGATGGACGGAGTTTTGACAAAATCAGCGACACCCATGGGAGTCTTGGGCTCATGGGAAACCGCAGAGCGATGGAGATTGTATTGCTTTTGTACGTACATCTTGTTTCGAGGCGACATAAAAAGAGCAATAAGTCATGTTTGCAGTTTCCCACATGGCCCTCATGGCTTTGACGGATCTGAAGAAGAGCGGCGCTGATTGCTCGATGGCTTCTCTCCAAAACACCCGCATCATCACACGCTGAAAGTGAGATGTGCCTGTAGCTGCACAACAAAGGCTTCCAGATGAATGGTTCAACAAAGGAACTCAGAAGTAGTCAATATATGACAGTCATAGCTGAGAAAACTGGGCACCCCGTTCAGTTAAAGTACTTCAGAAATCTTTCATTAGATTCAGCTTCAATTGGCATCACGCATTTAACAAGTACAAAGCAAATTAGCTGTTGCACTGTGAACTACAGTACAGACTAAACAAAACTCTTCTTCTTTCTTCCTTGTTTCTCTTCCTTCTTCCTTGTTTCTCTTCTTTCTTCCTCTTCTTCTTCTTTTTCTTCTTTCTTCTTCTTCTTCTTCTGCTATTTGAAGCATCTGGAGAAAGTGTCTCTAATTAGTGATAAGGCTCACCTGAAGCAGCCAAGTGGTAGTGGCAGCAGGGAGGCAGCATCAACACTCAGCACACTAAATACATGCATTCTAAAAATCCAATTATCAGATTTTGGAGTTATCAGATTATTCAAGTGATCATGGAAACATCATAATCTGATTTCCTTTATCTGATAATGGCAGTTATCTGATTATAAGAAATCAGATTAACACACCTGGATTTCTCCCCAATACTCCAATATCTTTGTGCATGAATACCCATTAATCTGATTCATTTCATTCTTTTAGATCTGCGCATGTGTAAAAAAAAATGCAGAAAACTGACGTGACATTTTTTATTTTGTCACAATGTCTGCAGTGGACAAAACACAACAAACATGACGTATAAACAAAGGACAGCAGCAATACGTAGTCTATTTTGCAGACCAATGAACTTCCACATTAGGACACATATTTTGAAAATAATGGAAGGAAGTTTGAGTCATGCCGCACTATGTTCGTACGTACTTCCAAAGAAAACCGATAATGGACGGAAACATGTAAAGCAGGGTTTTTCAATGAATGCTTTTCCGTTTTACAGTTATCTGATTACTCCCAGTTATCGGATTATTATGGTCATGTAAACAGGCTCAATATGGGCTTTTCTAAAACCGCTCGCTATTCCTTTGCTCTTCACACTTTCACTTGATTTGCGCAGAAGGTCCAACATATAAGGGGCTTTCTGATAATAGACATGTAATACAATCATGCTGCCAGAAGAAAGTAAATAGCTTTAAGATTTCATACATTTTCTAATCTGAATAAAAAATCAAATATGCAAGGTTAAATTGCTGAGAATTAAATGGTCTTTGTTTGCATTTTTCCTCTAATTTTCACACTGTGTCAATTACACATATTTCTGCAAAATGAGCCAAATAGAAACACACATAAATAAATAAGGCTGTTATCATTAAACAATGGGTTCATCTGGAGCTGTACCAGCTAAAGGTTGCTGCTGCTATGAAGAAAGTAACTTTAGTACCTTTGCTCATGTTTTGCTAATCCTTCAGCTAAGCATCACTTCTCTGTCTCTGTTTGTATCCACCACTCATTGTTCATTCTGTGGAGTAACAAAAGACAAGACAGAGCTGGTTTTCCCAAGAGTTGTAACATTGACAGTTATTGCCAACTTATCTAGCCTTTTTCTGAAGAATAACCACTCAAGTGCCACTCTGTTTGCATCAAAACAACCGTTTGCACCTACTTTTCACACAGCAGTTCTCACTCAGCAGCAGCTTTTGCTCAGCAGCAGCACCTACGGAGTCTGTGCACCGTCCACTACACAGAGAAGTGAGGAAACTCATTACAGACAGGTGCAGCCAACTCCAATTCATGAAGGAATTTGGAGTCATTTGGTGTACATAGTGGGGCCAGTTAGTTTATGGCGATACACCAAGATTTGTGAAATAATTGTGGAAAACGTGCTAGTTTGTGATCAAGATCACTCTAATTGAGCTAAATGCTAGCCTCAAGCTAGAAAGGAATTGTGCTTCCTCATCAAACATGACACCGTTAAAACAAGATTAGCACAAATTGCTTGTGTGACAAAACCTACATTAAAATAAAATACATTGATAACCAAGTAACCATGATCCAAAGCAGATTTGAACAATACTAGAATATGGATTCATTTGTAAACGAAATTAAATTTAAGAGTGCAAACAGACTGCAGAAATGATGTAGGATAGTGAGATACAAATGGTAAACTACATACTGTATTCTGACACTGTACCTGATATGCTCAAGGCATTTTTAGAGATATTCATGTTAATATCATCCAGCAGATCTCAGTTTGATAAAGAAGGGCAAGTCCTAAAGAAATCTGTGAATAACATTGGCTTCTCCGTGTGCTGTTTTGTTCATGTCAACAGATAACATGGCCCTAAAAATACATGACCTGTAACTTGCCTTTAGCTGGTGTAGCCTAAATACAGCAGAATGAACCACTCAGTAATGTGTTATATTCACTTACTGATAGCACACAAAAAATTGGCCATAAATTGGCTGACACTTGCCCTAAACTACTTTGTTTATGCAGAATCTTTGATTTTGAATCTGTTTTTAAAGTTTGTATAGTTCTAAAGATGTATTGCCTCTGAGGGGGGGCTTGTTCTCTTAGGTGTCTGTTGTGCATACTGTCTAATGTAGAGGGTTATCCAAACTTGTGTGCTCAGTGTTGCAAATAAACACCAGTTCAGCTGATTTTTCCCTAGATCCACAGGAGCCAAAGGGACAAAAAAGCCCCATGGTGTACCTTCAGCTGTTGATTGGAGCTGCAGGGCTGGAAGCAGTATTTAAAACCAGTCTGTCCTGTGCCTCACTCACAGTTTGGCCTGGAGGACTGGGATTAACTCTTATCTACAGAGGGACATAGTCTGTCTGCTGTCTCTGGAGTCACCTCAGTGTCTGCTCCGTGGAAAACATTCTTCACCAGACCATTCCCATCCACGCACAGATAAGGTATCAGTTGGTCTACCACACTGTACATACACCCTCTAAACTCCAGTTCTCATAACCTCCTACTGCGGCAATAAAAACAACCATATCTCACTTTTTTACTGTTTGCCTGTTTGTTTTAACTCCAGTTTGAGAGTGAACAGCTCTCAGAGCGGAGCAGACCAAACAGCCGGTGGTAAACAGACGCACACAGACAGGCTGCTTGTTTGGAGTGAAATCGTAAATCACAGCCTGCGGTGTGGTCCTCAGGTTAAAGCCTGGAGGTTACTGATATATTCCACTTTTGAACGCACTACACCTGAAGCTAAAGAAGAAGATGGCCTGGCTAAAGAAGAGACTTATACTTAAATAATATTAAGTACCGTATTTTCCGGACTATAAGCCGCTACTTTTTTCCCACATTTTGAACCATGCGGCTTATACAGAGATGCGGCTTTTCAGGTATCAGTTCAGTTCAGGTATATGAATAAACACTTATGGTACAAAATCTTTCTATGTAAATATCTTATTTCTCAGCCTGGATATCGGCGGCTTATAGTCCGGTGCGGCTTATATGTGACAAAATATATATTTCTTTTAAATTTTAGTGGGTGCGGCTTATATTTAGGTGCGCTCTATAGTCCGGAAAATACGGTATACCATTGTATAATTACTGCAATGATAAATATGTTATTTCACACACACACACACACACACACACACACACACACACACACACACACACAGTGAGTAGATTCATATTTTTTCTGTCGGATCTAAACTTCGGTGTAATTAGTTTGCTCCTCACATAAATTACCATTCTGAGCTATCTTCAGTTAAATAATTGTTATATTTTATGCATATGCCTGCAGACACATCAAGGTAACAAGTGAGGTGACAATATGATAAACCCATTAGGCTTAGTGGCTACTGCACAGGAATACTATAGTAAATCATCTAGTTTTGGTCTGCATAGAATTTTGACAAGTTGTTCAAGCTAATGATGTCAGTGTGAATTCCCTTTTGTTAGATATCTTTGCAGGACATTTTGTGGCAGAGCAGTAAGCATGTTCCCAGGCCAAGCAAGAGTCTTTCACTGGGCCTCCTCCCAGTCGGACATACCCGGAGGCATCCAGGAGGCATCCAAAACAGATGTCCGTGCCACCTCAGCTGTCGCCAGTTGATATAGAGGAGCAGTGGCTCTACTCCGAGCTGTTCTTGAGAGACCGAGCTCCTCACCCTGTCTCTAAAGGAGTGCCCAGCCACCCTGTGGAGAACGCTCATTTTGGACGCCTGTATCCAGAATCCTGTCCTTTCAGTCATGACCTACAGCTGATGACAATAGGTGAGAGTAGGAACGAAGATCGACCGGTAAATCGAGAGCTTGCTTTGCGGCTCGGCTCATTCTTTACCAAAACTTTGGAAAACATTTAGACAATAATAGCCCTTGAAGATGCTTTTTTTCTAGGACAGAGGTGCAGGATATAGTCAGCTTAGTAAACACACAACATGCATTCCAGTTGAACTTGAATAAAAAAGAGAGTATCCACTGTAAGTAGACTGGAGATAAAGCCATATGCAGCAATAAGGGCAGAAGAAAAAGATTGGTTGTAGTTTTTTCCCCAAGTGTCACAAATGCTGTTGTTGACATGATTGCAACAGTTTTAGTAACAGCTGTAAGATGCTCATTCTATCTCTGACTGAGTTTTTTCAGTGCTGCATTTCACATTGTTTCTTCATGGAATATAGCTGTTTATTTCAAGAACAAGACCAGCTTCATACCACATTTATTAATTACTTTTGTCAATCCTTTTCAATTGCATATTTAACGATTGTCTAGTCTAATCAACCGACTGCAGTGGAACTCCACCTTTGAGAAAACTACTGCTGAGGGGTTACCTCAGTGGGATCATATGCTTATTTAGGACACTTAATGCCCTTCTGGTCAATAAAAACTGACCCAGTGGAAAAAGTGAAACCTATGGCCTTACTCCCTATATCTATTTCAACATTATATGACACCCTACTCACAGCATGTATTAGAGGTCATTTTAACAAAACAAGCTGTGTACACAATACAAGGACCTCTGACATTGGGTTTATGCTGTAGCCCATCTAAGACAAGCCATAACATCAGTGTAGAGTTACCAGTCAGCTCAGACTCTCCCGGTTACACTTTGTCCAAGAAGTCTTTGAAAAGCTCTTGTTTTTAGTTCTGGATAACGCACATGTGGAAAGGTTTTATTGAGCATTGCATTGCATAAAACTGGATTTCCCAAAGAAGGAGGACGCACTTTGAACCAAGACAATGTCACATGGAGGGACACACTGCCAGAAGAAATTTGGACAATTGTTTTTTTTTTGAGAGCATTTAATATTCTATTGAAGTACGAAACCATTTAATTATTTTTTGTTTTACCATTGTCCACCTACAACCAGACTTTTACATTACATTGTTTTACTGAACTGCTGTGCAGCTCTTTGATTCTCCACCTTGGTTTTGAAAGAGAAGTAAAGCGCTAGAAGCATAACAAGACACAAATAAAAATGAAGAGTGATTGAACAAGGCCCAGACAAATATTTCAGTTTTTACAGGTTTTCAACCATTAATGTGCTAAACGTTGGCCTGTAAATGTTTGATGATTGTTAGGTCAGTTACCTGATAGACCAGCAGTTTAACCTGTCAATGCTAAAATGCTAAGAGAGACACATTGCCACCAACTGTAGCATGTTGGACATACATTTATTGACATGTTACTTATATAATATTAGGACAAACAGCTGAAACTTCAAATGCACTCTTTAAGACGTGATTTGAATCACTGTGATGGCCATTAGGAAATGTTCACAGGAGGCATTGAGCAGCAACAAACTTGACTGATATCCATTTTGCCCGTTTCCTTACTCCATTCGCTCTGAACAGTTGTACTAAAAAAAAGAAAACAGAAGCTGACTCAGTTTCACAGGAGTGGTAATGTCTGCAAAGTTGTCTTGATTTGCCGAGATATTCGTCTTCTTCAGTGTACCGCAAGTAAGAGTTATAATTTATTATATATTTCATTTAATAAGAGTTATCATCTGAAGAAGCCATCAATCGACTATGACTTTAAGGCGTCCTATTTTTATTCATTTCAAGGTTATGTATTGTTAAGTAACAGTCTTAATTTAAAGGATGATCTATTGGAATTTTACGTATCACATTGATATTTTTGGTGAAATTATGGCAACATCTAACTCCAGTTCAGATAAGGTATAATATGGTTCAGGATTGGATCTGGCCCCTGGTTCTTGTGTTTAACATGTGTGGACTAATAGTGCACTCAAGTCGTGGTGACAAACGTGTAGTAAGAGCGGTGTTGAGTTGCCTCATATATCCTCATCCATTATCACTCAGTCTGTTGTTCTGACTGTTATCTTCTCTCAGTGTGTTGAAACAAGCTTGTGGTTGGAGCAGTGTCCTCCCAAACTTACCTGTTTTCACAAGTGTTGTGCATGCCTGAGCGCTCACCCACCGCGCTGTAAATATCCAACTGACAACTCAGCTGGTCCAACATTTATGTCATGGAAAGTGTTTGTGTAGTGTGAAGAAATACACTGGGGGTACAGACACATTCATCATACATGTCCTGTACAAGCTGTCCAAAAATTATACTTATTTATTTGGTTACACTGGATAAAGTTTATTTTTTAAAACGTTTTAAAATGTAAAAGATTAATAGCAAGCTGCTTAATTTGGATATTGTGTCACACAGGTTTTGGTAGTTCTATAGTGTCCAATTCAAACATACAAGGCACACCTTTGTCTTAACTTGATCGTTGTCCTTTAGTGTTGAGTGGTTACATTTCTGAAAGAAATAAAATACATAAGACAGATTAATAGGGTAATCAAATTAGTCAATTTTAAATCTGGAATACACTGATGTAATAATGGAAACAGTATTATTCACTTCACACACTCAGGTTGAACTCAGGGACTACTAAAAAACTAAAGTCTACTTCTTGCTAAAATAAATTAAAGCAACAAATGACTTCTGTGATGCATTTGAGAGAAAACATATTTTTTCTCCAATATGCTGATGGGGTAATTTCAAACTAAAACTGAACTTCAAATAGAGTGCAGGCTAGGTGCCTCTAATTGGCAAGGGTGGAGTGAGTGAGTCACATGACTTGAGGTTGTCACATGACCCTTGACTTCTAACATGTGTAGACATACAACCAGTAACAGAGAAAAAAAAAAAACTTTTCATAAAGCAAGCCCCATTTTAGATCAATTGTTATTTATCTAAAATGATTCCATACCCATTTTAAAGAAACATTTTTTTTCTATGGCAACAAAGGTCTGGTGATTTTTTTTTTTTTTCATACATTGGTGAGATATACTTTTTATGGTGAATATCAAAGTTTTGTCCTTCTTAAAACAGTCAAACTTTTTACGACTTTATTCTGCTATACCTCTATTCCATAAGCCATAGTGCTTTACATAGTGCATTATATGAGGTAACATTAGGTGAAACAGGTTTTCATAGAGATTTCAGTTCAGTTTTGATCATTTTCATTTGTTTTGTCCTGAACCAAAAACTTTGCAGGGCAGGAAGAGTCAAACACACTTACAATGTAAAACAGGCCTATTTAAAATTTTCCAATTGGAAATGTAATGAAGAAAGTGGCAGCTCACACATTTCCTTTCTGGTTTAGTCTGCTTTCTGTCCATTTGTTTTATAAACAACTCACTGAACTACTTTTGCTCAACGCATGTAAATGTTTGTTGTAATATGTTTTTGTTTTTTTTTATTTGTAAAAGTGTTGTATATAATGTAGCCTAGAGATGTTTCATAGGTTAGAACGTGTTTTTATTTTCTCCATTTGTTTTGTACTTCCCAGTCAACATTAAAAATGTGATGGTGAACACTTCTAGTCTAAGTTGCTCATGCGCAGCTAGTCCGGGCGTTACGGTAGAGAGCTCCTGCACACTTTCACCTCTGGGAGTGGTGACTTCACAGACGGTCCGAACTATGGCTTTACCAACTCAGATAGTTTGAAAGACGCAGCCAACTCTGTTTAAATTGAATACTTTTCTCGCACCTAAGGTCACTACTTCGGACAGAACTTGGACTTATGTGCTACCTGTTAAGGAATAACTTTTTCATTTTCAAAAGTATGAAAAGTAGCCTTCTTTCAGTGCCACCTATGCACTTTAAACTAACTTAACTTTTCATATGGGACGTTATGTTATACGTTATGCCTTTGTGTTTCGTTAAAAGTTGGTACAAGTTACTTTAAAGTGCGCTGGAAAAGTTTTAAAACTTTGCCAAGAGAGTCTCCGAGGCGCTCGTGAAGGCACCAAAAGTCTCGGTCAATTAGCAGAGTTTGTTGAGTGGAGCCTGTAGTGTGTGTGAGAGCGCTGCACCGATGACCAGCTGAAGCCCCCCAGCGCGGAGTGGGGACTTTGGACTGGGACTTTAGCTTTTAAAAAACACAAAAGAAAACCATGGGATTCGAGCTGGACCGCTTCAAGGGCACCGTGGACCCGGATTTTAAATGCAACTTGTGCAACAAAGTGCTGGAGGAGCCACTCACGACTCCGTGCGGTCACGTCTTCTGCTCGGGCTGCGTCCTGCCCTGGGTCGTCCAACAGAGCAGCTGCCCCGTCAAATGTCAACGAATCTCCGCCAAAGAGCTCAACCACGTCCTGCCTCTCAAAAACCTCATCCTGAAGTTGGAGATCAAATGTGACAACTACGCGCGGGGCTGCGACGCCGTGGTCAAGCTCCAGCACCTGGCCGAGCACGCCGAGATGTGCGAGTACGCCGCGGTGAAGTGCAGGAACCGGGGCTGCGAGGACGTGCTCAACCTGCGGGACCTGGGCGCTCACATGCGGGAGACATGCGACTACAGGGCCGCGGGGCAGTGCGAGAGCGGCTGCGGCTTGATGCTCAGCCACAAGGAGCACCGGCTCAAGAGCCACTGCTGCGTGCGAGCCCTGAAGGCGCACAACACGGCGCTCCAGTGCAAGATCATCAGCCTGGACCGCGAGTTCAAGACGCAGACCATCAAAGCCAACAAGAGGGAGAAGGCACTGCTCGCACAGCTCTCCGCGGTGCACAGTGAGCTGCAGATGACAGCGCTCAAGTACCAGAAGAAATTCACGGAGTACAGCGAGAGGATCGACTCCCTCACCAAGACTGTGGCTTTCTCCTGCAAGGTAAGTCTGGGAAGTTATGGAGAGGGAGCTGCTGCCTCGTTCTCAAGTCAAAACTTCAGTAAAAAGTCACGCTGGGATCAGAAAAGTTGCAGAAAAGCCAGTAACTCAGCAGTTTGTTCAGCTTGTGGATCTTAATCTCACAAATCTGTCAGCGTGTCACTTTCGAAGGGAGTTTATGTGGATTCATCTTTTGCCCCTATATACATATGGTTTGTCATTTTAAAGATAGAGCAGGCATTTATATAGTGAAGCTTGGCCTTCTCATAGTTTAGTCCTGGGTTTAGAAGAAGTTTCCAATCCTATTTTAGCTTGAGGTTAGTCTTTAATATAAGTATGGATCTATACAGAATTTGAAGCATTTTTCCTAAAGATAGAGTAGGCATTTTTGCAGTAAATAAAAAGTAAATAAAGTTTGCATTGCATGCACTGTTATACATTTTACTTTGTACAGTTTACAGCCATTCATCTTAAAGGTAGAGTGGGCATTTGTGTACATTGTAAAGTATTTCAACCATTATTTTTAAAGATAGGATCGTCTTTTTTGGGTAAACAGTGAAGCTTGGCTCTCTGAGAGTTTAGTGTTAGTTTAGTCCAAGTTATATCCTACTTTAGTCCCCAGGTTGTTCTTGGCTAGTCACTCCAGTATTTGAACCATTCATCTTAAAGACAGTGTAGGAATTTCGAGTTTGTTTCTCTTGTATTTATTCCAGTGCTACATCATTTGAACTTAAAGACGGTTAGATTTTTTGGGGTCAAAAAGTCAAGTTTCTCTTGTTTAGTTTCTTTCCACTTTAGTCCCAGGGTTAGTCTTGGGTACATTTTACCCTACAAAGTATCTTTTAAACCATTCTCATTAAAGATTGGATAGGCATTTTTGGTTTTAATGGTTTTAGTTCTGTTCTTTTTACAGTGGCTGTTTGAACTATTCAGTAAATGCTCCTTATGCTCATCTTTATGCATGAACAGTTACATTTGTTTCAGTTTTAGTTATGTCCTGGGTTCTATGTCAATCCTGGGTTAGTCCTGACTACATTTCACTCTATACAGTAGCTATTTGGTCTGTGCTGCTTAAAGATAGGGTAGACATTTTATGTGTTTTCTGGATAAACTGGATAAACTAAAAGTGATTTTCACTCATAGTATAGTTTTGGATTTACTCTATTTGAGTCTTCAGGATTATTTTGGCTACATACTTCGTACAGTATTCATCTTAAAGATAGGGTAGGCATTTTTGGAAGGAAATCAGGTTTGTTACTCTCATATTTTATCCTTCTTCAGTCCCTTTTACATTAGCTATTGAAACCATTCTCTTTAACAATACAGAAGAGTTTTTTTTCTTTTTTGTGTTGGTTTAGTCAGTGTGTACATCCTATCTTTTCATATGCCATTCATCTGTTGATCTACAGCTTTTAAAGACAAAGAATGCATTTTACTGCTGAAAGTTGAAGTTTGTTTCTTTTCTGGTTTAGACTTAAACTTTCAAGGTATGATCTGTTTGGATTAGTTCTGGTTTAGTCTGATGTTGAGTTTGTCTTGGGCTACTCCTTGTTTAGACCTAGCTGTAGCTTTGTCTTCATTTATATTCCGGTTAAAGATGTGGAACATGATTCAGTATATTGTTTTTTAATGCAGTTTGACAGAGACTTCTGCACTTCCTGTTTTATCCTGTTTAGTTAGCCATCAGTTTTTATAAAAATGAGAGATTGCTGTCATAATCCTTTTACATATTGCTTAGTTTATTGTAAACGTATGACAGCTCTTTTCAAAGATTAATGGGAATGCATATCTACTTTAACAAGGTTTTCTTTTCAAAGTAAGTCTTTGATGTGAAATGAATGAAAAAAAGGATACAAATAATGATAAAATGTCAAGATAGTAACAGCATTTTTAGCAGAATGTGCAGAGTTCTTTCATCAAACATTGGCTTTACCTTGACACTTTACAGTGACCTAAGTTGAAGAAAACTCACAAAAGTGTTCCATTTTAGTTTTGTGTTTTCTCAAGCTTTTAGTGTGAAGGGCCAGATCTGGGCTGTCTTTGCTTTGAGACATGGCTGTCAGCTGTGCTCCTGGCCAGCTGGCAGTCAATGGGGGAGGGCCAAATATTTACTGCAGTTCTGTACACAACAAGAGCCAGCTTCTACTCCTCCAGCCTGCTCAGAGCCTGCTTATTTGAACCTGCCTGCCATCGTTCACTCACTGTGTTGCTGGGAATTCATCTGTTAATGCAGCAGTAAAATTGGATATCAGCCCCAGCCAAATTGCATTAACTTGCTTAATGTGAAGCAGCTAATACAAGTCTACTTCTTGATGAATTCTGTGATGCATTTGAGAGAAAACATTTTTTTCCCAACATGCTGATGGGGTAATTTCTAATGGTTGTATACTAATGCCAAAAACGAACTATGCACTGGTTTTAATGCAGCAGTGTCAATGCAGGACCAAGTTTGCCCTTGACTTGTGCTTTCAGTTACTGGTCACTTTGGTTACTTGCTTTTGATGGAAACAAGCTATAAAGCATTTTCCCTATATTTTTATTCAGTATGCTAACAAGAACTATGATTGGCTAAAGTTATCCTGCATGCTCTAGAATTCTACTTTTCTTTTGTAGACCACTTGAGTTGCTATATGCCAATGGGTCATTATACAACTTTAATATATTAAAGTTATTACTCACCTTTAATGCATCTGTTGGACAGTGTACAATATATTGACAACACTATCAGTATTGCTATATCAACACTGCCAACTATCCCAATTTCCTATGTCAGAAAACTGCATTTGACAGACATCACTTGTTTGTCCAACTGTATAATATCAGATCTTTAAATCCTAATGTGGTCCATCCAGTGAAAACTGAGTGGCAATAGTGAAACTAGCGGTGGCAGCTTTGTGTCTTTATATCTCAACGTTGCCATAGGGATCATTAAAAACCTGCAGGTCATGATGTTGTCACAATATTCCACACGACACATATTTTCCTGATTTTTGTGCAGCCCAGTTAGGCCTCAAAAGTCGTTTCCAAAAAACTGAAAAATGTTCAAAATCATTGCCTTGTACTCTAAGTTACTGCTGATTTTGTAATTCCTTTCCATTTTAGCCGTATGAGTCATTATTTTACTCCAGTTGCTCTGAATATATAAAGTGATCGTGCAGAGACTAAATATTGTAAAGCCTAAACCAACCAGTAATGTGGGGTTGAGGTGTCTACTTTTCTTTTGTAGATTACTTGCAGAGTATTACAATATATTGAGGAGTTATGATGGTTTTCATGCATTGATATAAAAATAACCTGCCCCACCTTTAATGCAGCTGAGTCAAAGCAGGACAAAGTTGTGATTAGACCAAACCTCAAGTCTTTTTCCAAAAAACGAAAACACATTAAAACCTAGCCTTGAGCTTTTTGTTACTGATCCCTTTTAATATGACCTATTTTTAGAAATAAATTATGTCATTATGAAGGCATCAGATCATTGAACCCAAACTCGGGCCGTCAGCTCAAAACAACTCTGGGAATAATGAGTGTGTTTTATGGCTGGGATTTAAACCTAATGCCTCATAAAGACCAATTACCCCCGTCATAAAGGACGCAAGAGTTCATAACTCTGTTAATGAATTAAGTTAGTTTACAGTGCTTGAATTAGGGAAGAAGAGCAGAGAATGGTCAGGCTTTATTGTAATAAAAACTCCTAGAACAAAGGGAGAGGCATTTTATTAAATCTAATCTGCGGCAATTAATCCAATCAGTATGAAACTACAGGCTCAAATGACAGGATTTGATATTTATTCTTTAAAATACTAATGAAGGCAAAAAATGACACAACAATTGTCTGTGTAGTTATTGATCCAAAAACTTCTCAAAAAACACAAATGTGTGACTTGCTGCCTTTGTTTAAGCCTCACATATAGATTTGTGCTAATAAGCTACTTTTTTTTTTATTGCTGGTGTTTGGTGATAAGTTTTGGCTCAAGGTCTGCATTTAAAGTTCCACCAGAAGTGTGCAGCTGGCAATAGGACTTGGCTTTCTGCAGACCACTCAAAATCTTTCACACTGACTGATTCAATCATTTCTTTTTGAACCTTGCCTTGTACACAGATGTGTTATCATGTTAGAATAGAAAAGGGTCCTGTCCAAACTGTTGCTATGACAATAAAAACACACAACTGCCTCAAATATCATTATAAGCTTAAATGTTAAGAGTTTTTGTCAGAAATGACCTACAGAGTCAAATCTTTTCATTACAAAGGGGTAACCCAATACGTTTGGAAATATAGTGTGTCATTTTGATTAACGCAAACGTGTGTGGTGGAGCTTTATTATACGTATTAGGATAGGTGCATCCCTAATACTAACTCTATACAAGAACCACATTTAGCCCTATTTCAAAAATCCCAGAATATCACTTTAAATACTGCAGTTTTACACAAACCACATCTTGTTTTAGTGGACTTCCTTCTTTTCTGTGTGGCTTAGAGGCTTGGTTCGTTCGTCATGGACTCCCTGCAGCATGTGTTAGATGGTAGACTGGTAAATTGAGCATCAAATGCACCTAGGCGGGGAAATGGTGAAATTGCTCATGCTGGTATGAAGAAGCTCACTGGGTCGGTATCAGAGCTGGTTATCATAGTCCATTTGACATCAGAAACTCAGCGATGTTATGTGCATTCAGCATTTTTCTCTGAATAAATGGAGTTTTGCATTAACACACGCTTTGAGATTCCAAAAAAGATGTGTAAATTGTTCAGGTAGTCATCTGCGTGAGCATTAGTAGAGTTCATCATCAAGAAGCAACACTTTTGTGGAGTTCCTGGTTTGTTGGAAAGCGTCAATTCTGTGCACCTTCTTTCACCGAGTGTAGTCAAGCAAAAGAACAGGATTGTCTGAAGCAGAAACTCAATGTGCACATGGCAGTATGCAACAGAGCGTCACAAGCGGGATTAGATGTGTGAGGCAAGAGACTCATAGACCGCCAGGGAAGCTTCTCAGGCAGTGTATCCCCTTTTTTTTTCTCTCCCAGATGTCAGTTGTTATCAGATTTCAAATAATGCACGGGGGACATTTGACATTTTATGAAAAGCAGAGTTGATGACAGTGTTTCATTAAGCCATGCCAGGAAACCAGCGGGTACTATACAGGTGCCCTGTGGAACGCCTCAGTGGAGCACATCTGTTCAGTGTGTCTCTCCTCTCAAAAAAATGAAAGTGTTGTGAACAGTCTTTGTTGCAAAATGTTCATTGAGCCATCGTGAACAGGGGAGACAGCCCCGAGACTTGTGATTTCTTTGGCAAGGTCATATTGTTAATGGTGCACTGTGTAAAATGTGGCATGTAGTTGGACAAAATGGAACACATCAGGCAGGACTAATTGCCTCAAAATACAACTCTTTGCATGTGTACTTCTTGGAAAAATTGACATTTAAAGCTCCATATAGAACCATCCTACACCTACCCAGATAGGACAAACTGAGTACTACTTCTTTTTAAGCTCACGTTCTTGCAAGAAGTTTTTTAGAATATCTGTAGATTTAATTTGTAGCTTTGTAAAGTGAACTCATCACGTTGCATAATCTGCATTGAGCTCTACTTGCTGCCAAAAACAAAACACACACCTTTAAAGGGTCAGCTGTGTTAGGATGGAAGGAGGAACTTTTGCTGTGCTATGTGATGTTAGTGATTTAGGGTTCATAGGAGAAAGTTAATTTGTTATCGTATGGATTGACATATTTGAAAACCACAATGCAAGTGTGCAAGTGTGAGAGTTGTCATCATGAATGTTGCGAAAGAGGAAAACCCTTGAACGTCCTTTATGAGTGATATGTTTTCTGCTCAAGCAACCCTTTTACTGTCTGTAAACAACATGAGATGTGGCCATATTTTGGCAGCTGGAAGTTAAGCATCCACCAACAATTGTAAATTCTGCATTAACAAGATTATTTTGGCAAATGGCAATTGACTGACTATGTGTGTGCTACCAGTGAGTGGGTGAAGAGACTTGATATTCAGCTTTGCTATGTATGTACAAACATTTAGACTACATCAGCTAAAGGCTATACGTTTTAAGTCACTGGAGGCTTAAGCCTATTTTATGCTGGACTTATGCAGAATGCAAAATAACACCACATTTGTTAAACAGTGTGTGGACATGTGGACTCAAATTAAATTTCAAACTCAAAACTCACTAGTGTGGATATAGTCTCACGTGGCGGATGATAGAGAAGTTTAATAACAAGAAATGACTCTGGGAAATATATACAGTATATATAATATGACCTAGCCATATGGAATCACTGACTGGAGCTTCTAATATTAATCTTAGCACTTTTTAATGAACAAAACTTCTTAAGCGAGCCAGCCAGAGCAATAAAACAAAGTCATAACTGTAGCAGGATCAGACCAGGTGAGTTCTGGCTCCCTTTAGAGCTGATACAATTGCTGGCATGGCTTCCATCCTGTATTAGATGTCTATTTACAAATGTGCTGCTGTAACAGATGATATTCTTTGTGCCAGGAGCATTTATCAAAATCACAAGGCATCAAAGACATGAAATCTGCACAGAATTTAATTTGGCTAATCATGAGCCCCATCTGATTAGACTAATAGAAGGCTAATTTTGAAGTGTGAGGTTGTGTGATCATTTAACAGTGGGGTCATTTCAAGTAAAATCAACAGAGGCCTCCCATTTGATCATTTTGGATTTACTTCATTTTTGTGTAAACCATGTTAGACCACTAGCATATATGCACAATGTGTTTTTAGGTTGTGGATGTCATACTTAAAAATATTACCATGGCACTAAGAAAGACAAAGGCAAAGTCTGTCTTTTTTGTTGTTGTTGTTGTTGTTTTGGATAAGGTACAACTTTTAGCATTTGTTCTTCTTGGCATAATGACTATTTACTAGAACAAAACAAACACTGCTGTTGTATTTTTTTCCTTTAACATGTCATTTTGACCCAGACGTCTAGCTCCCCCTTTCACAATAGTGGACCTAAAGTCAAAAGGTTACCAAAGTGGATTAAGTGGTTGCACCTTTTTTGACAATGGAAATACCTCTAAAAGCATAATTTGTTATAGTGGTGTATATAGTTATACAGCCAGTTAAGTAATTTAAGTATGTATTTGCACCGGACATGTTTTGTCAGCATTAATTCATGTGATTACCAATCAGATCACATCTACAGACTATTAGATGTGCAAATTACCTTAATGTTTTGAAAAATGCAGGAATGAATGTACTAAAATAATGCGTCATAATGATTTAAAAATAAAAATAATAATAAGTGCTGGTATGTTCATGTTTTAAATGACCCTAGATGGCTTGTTGTGTCAGATCAAATGTTTTCGGTTTTAGTCATGCATTGCCGAATGTCCACTGTAATTAGATCCACAGACTGAGAAGAATTTGGATGGAGGACATACTCTAAAGTGTGACTAGTGATGAGGTGAAGAGTCTCTATGAGTGTGCTCCCAGTCACCAGTGAGCAACACACAACACATTTACTTCCAACTCGCCCTGCTCCTCTTTTTCCATTAGCTTAACATCTACCATTTGTTTTCCTCCCCTTGCTTCCATGTGTTTTCCCTCAATTGTTGTCTCTGTGATTGTGCTTTGCATTTTTAGTGGTAAGGACATTTTAGTTTTATCACCTGGACATACCTAATGTTTTAGTAAATGCACCACCTCCTGAAGAGTTAACTTTGTTTTCAGGGTTTGGGTGTAGAGTGTTTGCAGATGTGCAAAACACACTCCTTAATTAGTCTGAGATCATTTTAATGGCAAACACAATAGACCCTCTTACTGTGTGTAAACAACATCAGCAGTGTACACATTTTGCCAACGGAAATGAACCAGGCCACAGAACATTTTCAATGGATGAAAGGGAGTTATCCACCAAAAATTGTATATTCTACATACATTGCATTTCCAAACGAGCTGTGTTTTTTGCAAATGACAACCAACTAGCTAGATGTGTGTGCTGTCAGTGAGTGGGAAGAGAACATTAGCAAGTGGTTCATTATTTAGGTGTGCCTTTTTTGTCGGCATTTAGGGTACACCTGCTACAAGGCTACAAGACACTTTTAAAGCTAGTAAAGCTGTAGCTGTAAAACCTATACTAAATAAAGGTTTTAATATTAATAGTAAAATATCAAGAGACAACAGTAAATGCCAGTGATTTATTCATTTATTTATTTTTTATGGTTAAAAATATGTATAAAACTAAATCTGTCAAAATGCAATGTTTTATTAAAATGAACAGGAAACTACTATAATATTACATGCTATACTGTGGAATTATTTTGCCTAATCTGCCTCTAAATTTACTGATTTTAACTTTGACTCGTACAATTGAAGGGTTACTGTTTTGTTGCCTTTATTGCTACTGTGAATGTTGATTGGTTTAACAACATTGCTTGGTAAATGTTCAAGTCTAGAGGCTTGACGCAGATTCCTACTAAAGTTAGTTCATGTTGTCTTTATTTCTGTCTCATCAAAGTCCACTCACTTTTCACTTAATGTCCAACTGTCTTCTTGTTGACAGCTCCAGTCTTTGGCTGCTATAATGTGGAAGCATGTGTCGCTAATGTTGCCGTGACAAAGTGCAGGGCCTCACATTCCTGCGCTGCTCGTCAAGCACACGATGGCCCTTGTAGCCTATGAGGACACTGTACACGCCACTAATATCTGCTTTATATTTAGTGCCTCTATGTTGCTGCATACTGAAGTGGCAGCTGAAATGATGTTTCCTTGTAACTGGCCTTAAAGCCCCCGTTGGAGCCCCAGATTAAGAGCTGACTCTGCGACTTTCCAAGAGGTCTTCATGTCAGCCCTGAGTAAGAGGTCTGCCATGTATTATTTTACATGGGACAACACTTTGTGGGAGGGAGGAAGTCTCAACTCGTCTTTGATCTGGTCAGGGACCAGCCTTTAGACTGATCCAGCCTTTGAGAAGATGGAATTTAGTCAGATATGATTTTGGCTACTTTAAAGTCACCAAAATTTAAATCAGTTTAAATCAGAAAAAAGGATGCAATAATTTGCAGACATCAAATGAAAGAAAAAAAAAGAAATAGCAATTAGAAGAGAAGAATTCTTCACGACCTTTTATGGCACATAGTTTAAAGACTTAATTATATTTTCTATTATAATGATAATAATAATTGCTGGGCTCCCAGCATGTTTTTTTGATGTTGGTGGGGGAAACCAGAGTACCTGGAAAAATCCCACCCCAGCGCGGGAACAACATGCAAACTCTACACAGAAAGGCCCTGTCAGGAACTCTGGACCGTCTTGCAGTGAGGTGACAGTGTTAATCACTGTGCTAACATGCTGCCCTAATCCATGCTTAACATATGCTTCACAGTCTTAACCAACTATAACTAAACAACTTAACCAGTCACCTTTTGATTCATTGTTGTTAAAGCAACAGCCCATAAACTCATACTAATAATAATACAGTATGTTGTATGTGACCCTGTAAGAACATGCCCTTAACCAACTTCAAGGTCCTGACCCAACAGTTGAGAAAACTGGATGTGCATTTTAATTGCATCTAAACGTAGCATTGTCTTGATTGTTAAATCTGCACAGTTGGCAAACAAAAGACTGACAACTGTAGCAGCTCATCACTTTAGCTAATGTTCGCTTTACATTCACAAATGGAGCTAGCTGCTTGACAGCTTCTAATCACAAAGGTCCACACTGTGGGTCTCTGAGGTGATAAGCCTAAAATAACTATTATTTTCTAAACTTAGCATGTAGATCCTAGCAGCTCTGTGTAACAACAGTCTGTCATTTGCACCTAGCGGGCTACATGCAAGCTAACTGTTTAAAGTTGTGAACTGATGTTTTTTTGTGTTTTTGCACTTTGTGTGGTGTATGGTTATTAACAACATTTTAAAAAAGTTTAATTATTTGGGAGTCAACAGTGAGGAAATGTTCTTTTTACCAGCCCAGAGAACTGAGATACTGTTAATTAGCTACACCTGAGTAATTTTGCTAGAATTTATTTATTTATTTATTTATTCATTTATTTATTTATTTTATTGCTCTGAGTAAAAGCCAATTGGTTGTGGGTGATTTTCAGCTGGTTAGAACTGGCCGTTATGTGATTAATGTAGATTATAGCCTTCACAGTCTACAGACAGATGAATTGCAAGGACAGTGCACTGCTTTAGTTATTACGACTGGTCAAAAACAGGACACTCAGGCAGAAGTGGTTCAAAATTGGGCCATAGTCTGTTCAGGTTTGTCTATATATCTGTTGGGACACGAAGCAAACACCTTAAAAAAGCAACATTCATCAGAATTTAAGTGGGTGTTACCAACAGGTCAGAACTGCTTCAGTGACCAACGCAATTTGGAAAACAATCACCCATTTTAGGTTTTGATAGTAATGTAGTGATTGATTTGGTGGAAATTTATTGAATGGGAGGGGTTTCGGAACCTCTTCAATCAGAAAGTGAATGGGTTTGGCTGGACAGGCTAGGGGAAATCTGTTCTGGGCTACCTGGGATTTTTTCTGCTGCAATAGTGTGAGTGACCACTGGTGAAAGTGGTGACAGGACAGACAGGACAAACCTACATTCAGTTGTTGTGTGTAGTGATGTTTTGACATGTATTTAACATGTAATGTATTTATGGCCATATGACTTAATGTGTTTGTGCTTTTGTTAGTGGTTTGCTCATTGTTGTTTTTCAAGATTTGACAGATTCCTTTATAATGAAGCTATCTTGTCTATGTTAGGCGGCGGAACCATCAACAATTTAAGGTTAACTTGTTGAAATTTTGGTATCTATAAACCCATTTTTATCTGGTTCAGTGGCGTTCAGCGTAAATCTTATGGACAGACAGTGTTATCTGTTTGAGTTTGGACATATTCTCCTGATCTCAACTCAGTCTTCCTAAAAGATTGTAATGAGCCTCTTCTGCCTTTTCTTTGCTGACGTGTCTCCCTCTCTGTGTGTCCGTAGGAAAGCGAGACTAAAAGCGTGACGGTTGTTCTCCTTCGTGAGGGCGGATCTCTGGGTTTTAACATCATAGGAGGAAGGCCCTGTGTGGTAGGTTGAAAGCCTGAAAGTGTCTTGGAGGTTTCATGTACCCCCCGTTGATCAGCCCAGTGTCAAATAGCAACTCAAGAATGAATAGCACATACAGTACTTTAAACACCACATGCCCCCTGTGCACTGACACGCTCGGATTGTAGTCTCCTTCTGCCTGTGGACAGACGGACCGCATCTAACAAGTTTTATTATGTTTATATACTGGTACGGTTTGGTGGATTTGGCTTCTCTGATTAAAACGAAAACTGTAATTACTTTTACGAGAGTTAAATGTAGGATTATGGCTTTGACCACACTTGTTTTGTCTCTAATTGAGGGGCTTTTGGTGGTGAGGCAAATAGACAGAGAGGAAAGAATTGCAATCTGAACTTTTCGCAGAAGTTCTTTCCTGCCTCTGGGCTCTGAAGTTGTGAGTGTGGCTCATTAATGACAGTGTTTCCCATTCCCATGTTGCTCCTCCATAGTCCCAAAATGAACTAAAAATTGACTACAATGTTTCAACACTGCATTTTTTGGTTATTTGTGTTTGTATGTTATAGTTTGTTGAATTGACCATAGATTGTGGCTGTTATGTGAGTAGCCTAACTGCTCTGAGATCATTGCAAACTCTGTGTATCTAATGAAGAGTTGGATTATGTTAGGGCTGGGCAATATATAACAATATTAAAGATATATCGATATCATTTTAAACAAGATATACCGTATTTTCCAGACTATAGAGCGCACCTAAATATAAGCCGCACCCACTAAAATTTAAAAGAAATATATATTTTGTCACATATAAGCCGCACCACACTATAAGCCACCGATATCCAGGCTGAGAAATAAGATATTTACATAGAAAGATTTTGTACCATAAGTGTTTATTCATATACCTGAACTGATTGTTTCCGAACAGTGCCTGTAACACAGCAGTAAAAGCGCTGATCAAACAAAACAGAAAAGTCATTGATGGTTTTATTCATCTTCCTCCTGTGCACTAAAACCAAGTTGCTTTATTTTTCTTCCTCCTGCGTTCTGAAACCACTGAACACCAAACCACTGTCACTTTTTCTTCCTGCGCACTGTTAAAGCGCAACTGCGCAACTATTAAAGTCGCTTCATTCTCCCGTGCACTGAAACCACAAGTCACTATTCATCTTCCTCCTGAGCATTGAAACTACTGAACACCAAACCACTGTCACTTCATGTGTTTTACATTATGAGGGGGTGAGGGTGTAATAATATTACCGTATTTTCCTGTTGTGCGTCTTGGGTTGCATGTGCTAAGAATAAAAACTGGTGCTTTCTTGTTTGTACTACCGCTGCCTGTCTCGTTTTTGCAAGTCCTGCTAGAGCGCCCCCCTGAGGGCTGAAGAAAAATTCATAGAAAAGCCGCATCTCTGTATAAGCCGCATGGTTCAAAGCGTGGGAAAAAAGTAGCGGCTTATAGTCCGGAAAATACGGTACATTTTGTCATATCGTTTATATCGATTTTGTTCTGTTTTTTACTCAGAGACATGACACGTCACTTGTTTTTCCCCTAGCAGGGTTTTCATCACATGTAGTAAGCTATCACCTCACTTTACACCACACACCAAACTAGCCCAGTCAAAGAGATTCGCACTTGCTCCACAAACTCTTTCCTGTGCCCGTCTTTTTCTCACAGCCTGACAATGCTGCGCACTTATTTAGCGAGTTTTTGGCTTCTACTCACTATTTGAATAATAATTAGGCCTCCTGTCGTGCATTACCTCACTTTACATCACAATCCAAACTAGCAATGGCTAATAACACTCACATCCGTGTGCTTATGCCACGTTGCCTGTTTCAAAAGTATCTTGTATTTCTAAGCTCAAGCCAATGACAAGGTTTGAGCTTGTCATTGGTTTGAGCTGGTCAGTGTCAGATCTCCTGCCACTGGCCGCAGCCAGAGACATGCCCATTAGAACCAACAAAGTCCTACAAATTTTTTTTGTTGAGAATCACATATAGACAGAAACAAAGATAAACTCATGTTCACACTGGGAGGAGATCCTAGTCTAAAGCTGAATTTAAAATTCAATGAAGAAATGGAAAGTTAGAGATCTGCTTTTGTTTAAAACGGACAAAGTCATTTCACTTCTGCAAACATGAGTCAGGACAGCAGTGTTGTCACAGCAGAGATTTAGATCTGATGGAAGTGGAAAAAAGGCATAGAAATTAAACATTGTTTAATTGAAAAATGACAAAGAATCTGTGTGACTTGATTGTGAGATAATTGACCTGTAAAGTCTGATGTATGGCTCTAGGAATATGGCACATCTATTAAGATTCCAGCATCCTGTCAGTATTGTTATTAAGCATTGCAATGAAGATACATTTTTGCAATATACACTTGGTTTGAGTGAGGTGCCCTTTTTTAATGTTAGAGCAACAGGCCCTCAAAATGTCTGTGCACATGGCGCCTATTGTAATAGTGGAGCAGCCTGGTTTGTAATGTTACCTTGTGCCATTTGACACATAAGACTTGTTGCACATAAGTTCCATTCCATTATGAGATTAATACATTGAGATATAATTTTTAGTCCATATCGCCCAGCCCTTCTGCTGCTGAGCTACTTCAGTGAATACTGTACAGGAAAGGATAGATGAGTATTTGTATTACAACTTACCAAGAAACAATCGCTGTCCCTCCTTTTTCTTCTTTGCAGTATCCATCTTTATCTGTCTTTATTCCGTAGTTTAACAGTTCAGTATTTCGCTAGTAGGTGTGCACAAAACAAGAATAGGATGTAGTAGATGCTGCATCTGTGTTTATTTCTACAAGTTATTAATATGCTAATTGATTTCACCTGGCACTGTATTGGTTTATTCAATTCAATTTCAATTCAATTTTATTTGTATAGCCCAGTATCACAATGACAATTGCCTCAAAGGGCTTCACAATAAATGTTTATGCATTTAAACCACTGTGAATAGGTGGAGCTCAAAAGGACACAGTGACTTTTGCATAAATAGCACCCAAAACTGATGATTAGAGATTGTTGATAGGAATATCTGCACTGATGGGACAACTGTACACATGTTAGGGAGACCTGACACTATTACAATGTCAGGTTTTGTGTATTTACTTAACTAACATGTTATGCTTTACATAATACGAAACACTAAACATTCATGCTTGTATTATAGCTGCAAACCTGCAGCATAGGATTTCAATGCAACAATATAGGTTCCTTACAGTATCTAAACTTTCTTTGGTCACAGTTCCCTGGAGACAAAAACTCATTAATAGCACAGGCTTAATTGCAGGTTTAGTAAAAAGGTTTCAGTGGGAGCGCCACCATGTTTATACCTGAATTTAACTTTCCACAATAACTCCTTTTAACTTTCGACGATAACTAGTAAAACACAACAGAACGCTGCTCACAGTTCTATCTTCCATACAAGGAGTCTTTGAGCGCACGGGCTCTTTTGAAATGGTGTTGGCCATATCTGTTTCACTGGGACCATACTTAACAGTTACAAGGCACTTTTCCATAGCCACAGTGACGCACGCACTTTCTCCAGTCACATACATTATCACAGTAAAACTATTTTCAGAAAGCTATAAAAAGACATAGCCATAAAAAAAGCTGCAGTGTGTTTTAGCAGAGATCACAGTCTGGCAGACCTCTCCTGCCCCTGTGACAGAGCCATGGATCAAACTTAACCGCCGCAGATAATACTCTGCTCTCTCTCCACAAAGGCTATTCATTAAAATGGAAAGAGCTAATATCCACATGGCCTTTGACACGTGCGTTTGATGTGGCTGTTATTCGGCCACGGCTCGGTAAGAGTAATCAGCTGTCGGGGTCGGCGAAGGGGCGGGTTCATCTTCACCCCTGACATGGTGCTGTGAAAGTGAACATTTGTACCACTGAAAATTATACAGCAAAAAAAGTTTGTGATGCTGTATACAGGGAACAAAGTGCTGAATGAATATTGATGAAATGAATTTGATCTTGTATTTCTGGACTATCCCTTTAAGATAAGTGTACAGTTTTTAATATTGTAATAATTCATTTAGTTCATGATCTTTTCTTTCTTTTTACTGAGCCCATGTTTGTCAAGCCCAGTGAATATTATGTTTAGCGGCAAAATATAGTTTCAAACATACAAGCTATTTAAATATATCATATGTAATGCTGATTTGTAATATTATTAGTCATACATTGCAAAAAAATGTGTAAATCCATGATTTTATAATATACATTTATACAAAATTGTCTTCTTTTTTTTTTACCATTTAAAATGATATGTATGTGACACAATTACAATAATAAATGATAGAATAGGCCATGCACCTGAAAAAGGGGAGGGGGGGGGGGGGGGGGGGGGACCCGCGGGGGGGCCCCCCCCCCGGGGTTTTTTTTTTTTTTTTTTGGTTTTTTTGGGGGGGGGGGGGGGGGTTCGGGGGGGGGGGGGGGGGGGGGTTGGGTTCCCGTTCCCAAAACAAGGCCGGGCTTCTTTTTCCCGGGGTGGTTTGGCTTTGGGCCCTTGGGTAAGCCCCGGTTTTTTTTTTTTTGATGGGGGGGGGGGGCCATGTGCCTTCACCAACTCTTTTTGTCAAACTAAAAAGCAGCTGTTTGGTCCTAACCATGGTCCACTGGCGCTTTCACACCTGAAGATTTGGTTCGAACCCAATGGGAATGTCTAAAAGTCCAGACCCAACAGTGTGAGAGTAAATCTTTTTGTTCAGTTTCAGTTTTGTTCTGCAGACTGTACATCTATTGGGTTCTTGTTCATCTAAGTTTAAAGTTTGTCATTTTGTGCCAAAATTTTAAAAAAAATTTTTTTTTTTTTTTTCCCGGTTTTTTTTTTTTTTTTTTTTTTTTTTTTTTTTATTTTTTTTTTATGGGGGAGTAAGGATTTAGATAATGGAGATGTTTATATTTTAAATCTGGAGATATGTCTTCTAACTTTGTCAGTTAAAAGCAAATGCAATTCAGTTGTACCGATCATGAAACAACAGTCCATCTACATCTACTCATAATGTTCTCACGGTGTACAGTCCTTCAAACCATTCTCAAACACTGGTCCTAGAGTAAACACCAAACAGGAGTCAGCTTTGTGTCCGGAGAACTGTATATGTGACCGGAGCCTGTCACATCCTCCACACCTTCTCAGACGCCCTGTAGAGCCACAACAAGCAGCTTTTATAAGGAATACAGCAAACAAAGCCACCATTTATAACAGACACTGGGATCACTGTCCCATCACGGTGTTGCATGCAGACTCTACGTCCAGGTCATTCTGTTCATCACCAATCACATGTGAAAATGTTCCAGTGTTGTTAGGAGACAGCATCATCAGCTGATTTTTTTATTTTCTACTCAAGCCATACTGAATATGACTTGACATACAGACTTGACATAACATTTTTTGCTCACTGGCCACTGTGGCCTTTCACTGGTGCTTTCACTTGCTGAATTTTAATTGCTGTTTTTTTATTTGTATTATTTGTGTATGATAAATGAAAATGTCAATGCACTTCCACACCACATCACAGTGCTTTAATGTTAGCACCAGACACTGTTTGATTGTAAATGAAGTCTCTTCAAAGGGCGACTGTTTTGAGCATAGCAGCAGCAGCTCAGGTGAAATGCAACAAAATGGGCCTATGTAACAACTCCATCCCGCCAAAGTGACGAATTTGGAATTTGTGTGTCCCTGTCAGTCCATGCTTATTGAAGAAAAACAAAAAACTACCAACATCCAATATAAATACCAATACAATACAAGCAAATGTGTTTTGAATTAAGGACTGCATTGTTGCAAGTCCCCTAATGTCTACATGTGGGACCTTCAAAATCTTTATATATATAATATATTTGAATTGTTCATTGTCATTCGTTCTGTTGCAGGATGACAATGACAGCACTTCAAACGAGGGGATCTATGTTTCCAAGATCGTGGAGAAAGGTCCGGCGGATAAAGAAGGTGGCCTTCAAATCCACGACAAAATCATTGAGGTATGGAGTATTTTCTGTTTTGTTATGTAGCCGAGAATGAAAAACATATGATTGCTATGTTGGCTGGACAGAGAACTGAGTGTTCAACTCTAAATGATTGTTATGCCATTATTTAGAAAACTGAAATCGAAGAAGAAAACATAAAACAGGCACGTAAAACAGGCTGTGACTTACCCAAAAGTGTTGTGATCTTGTTTATTTGTGCTCACAGAACCATGTTTGTAGATAAACATGATAAACCTTTGACAATAGCATCATGTCCCTAACAATCGCTAAATAATCTAAACAAGGATTGAAGATGAAGAAAAAAGAATGCCACTAGTAGACGGCGACATTTCTTTTACCAATCAACAATTAAGCCATGTCTGTTCAAATGGGGCATCACTGCAAATAGATGGAGATAAACAGAAGGCTTGTGTGTCTGTCTTTGGTTTGGCTAAATCAGAAAAAGCCTGTGTTTGCTTCCTCTCTGGCAAAACACACATGACAGAGCTCGCTCGTCCCATCTGATTTTTGTCTTTTATAGAGAATCACATTCGAAAGGCCAGCTCACCCTTAGGTACGATTTGAGGGATGCTCTGAAAAACGCACAAAGGTGTCTTTTATAGAACAGTTGTCAAACTGAATTGCACACAATGGCTGCTTTGAAAGCATCGGTTTGTGCAGATTACAAGTGTGTGTTACAGCGGGCTGCATGATGACAAATGTGGTTTGTCCAAGGCTTTATTGCCAAAGCCCCTGAGCGTTATGACCAACACAAAGAAAACAAGATCCTGACATCTGGACCGTGTTGATCACTACATCCTGCCGTTTATATGGTCGGATGCTGTGTTCTTACAAAAGCTGCCATAAGTCCTCTGGCACTTTCAAACATTGTGGTTTTAAACGTGGCTCCGTAACTTTCAATGTGACATGTTAGTCTTCAGCTAGAGCCTCTTCGAGTAACACGCACCAAGTCGCTCAAAGCACAAAGCAACTTGAGATTTGTCACCAGATCCCTCAAACAATGGACAGGTTGAACCGGCAATTCACTGGGATCCCGAAGACTTGAGGCCATACCGGGACTCCAAGTGGGCCACTGCTGATGTGTGAGGAGATTAGCTCGTATGTCACACGCCTTTTGTATTTGCTGCCCATATCTGTTTTTAACGGTTGGCGATGCATGCGTCTGAATGGGCGTGGAATCATGTTAATAGGACAGATGTGGCTGGGGTCGGTTACGCGAGACGATGATCCTTAGTGTTAAAAAAGCTATTCAGACGTTAATGGCCACCAAAAGACACATTTAGCTTTAGGAGAACACTGCACTTATGTTTGTCTTGATCTTGAAGCTTTGTGGGTGAAGTCATCAAATCCCAACAGTGCTATAAGGACAGATAGAGGCTAAAGAGGATGAGAAGAACGCTGTCTACAGTGGCAAGTCAGAACAACAAATGACAAAGCACAAAAAACAAATGGTTAAAAAAAAAAAAAAAAAATCACATATCCAACTGCAAAATAATAACAAAAAATGCCAAATGCAAAAACAAATTGTATAACATAACCAATCTAGAAATACAGCAAAATCCAAAAACTCATCTTAAACCAAAACAAAAACAAATAGCAAAAAGCAACAACAAATCGTGAAAGAAAGACAAATCCAGAAATGCCAAAATGCAAATATGCTCAAATAAAAAACACAAAACAAATAGTAAAACACAAAAACGCTTTGTGACTTACTAAGACTAAACAAGGAACTTAAAAACAAATCCCAGAAACAAATCCCAATACAAAAAAAATTTTTTTTTATTAAATTAAACAAATGCAAAGACAAAATGGTACAGGACAAAACGACCTCATTTACAAAAAGAGGAAGTGGCTTTATTGTTAAATGTATGAAACTGAAACCAGGATGTTATGTAATTATGCACTCGCACTTAAAATATATTACATCAGCATTACCACTTACCACTCATCTAATGTTAATCTGTAAAGTACACACAACTGCATTAATAGCATTGCACTTGTGATCAGGACACAGGAAATGGCTCTGTTCTGACCAATCACAAACACTAATGTTAGTTAATTAGTTTTTGTGTTTTACAATTGGTTACATGGGTTTGTTTTTCCCTTCTGTTCATTGTTTTTGCCTTTTAGTCTTGTAGTTGTGCTTTGTGAGTCATCATTGCGGCTTGCCCTTCTGGACCACTATACTTTTCTTTCCAGTTGGTAAAGCATTACTCAACAGAAAACACCAAATAAATCACTGACCTATTGAAACAGAAATGTATACAGTTGTTGTTCCACTGCAATGCTTTTCTTCACGTGGGAAACCTGATATTTATGGAGGTTCGGATTTCACAGACTCTTTTTGCTTAACAAAAAGTCCCATGTCATGTGTTTTGAGGCTACAGTTTGAAATGCAGCGTCATGACGACATGGTTGCATCTTTAACCTCGGGTCATGAGCTGAGCGAACTCTTTGCTTCAGTGAGGTAAAAGGAATTCTATACTAAACCTCCTGAAGGCAGTTTCATGTGTTTTAAATAAGTGGGCTGAGAAGGTTGTAATACTGTCCTATTTAGCATCTTTGTGTGGGAAAATGTCGCCTTGGAGTAGTTCTCATCGCACCACTCAGGAGCTGTTTTTTTTGTCAGGCATGTATAACTCCAGTGGCATTCACACATCAAAGCAGCTGAGATGGTTTTGATACTTGCCAGGGAAGATATTTTTAAAGTGCACTTGTTAAAGAAGCCATGGGTGGTTGACAAAATAGGCTTCAGTGCACAAGATCTGTTACCCAACAAGAGGCCTATGAAGCACTCAGTTGTGATCATCTTTAATGGATTAATTTATGTAACCTTAATTATTGTAATGAATGTTTGATTTACTGTGTAATTTAGTAGTGCTTTTACTTGCTATAATTAGTCACTTTCATTCCAGAGGTGCATGACATAAATTACTGAGTAGTGGATCTTTGAAGTGAAACTAAACTCTTATCATAAGTGGTTACTTAGATTATTTGCAATTATTTTCCTTTACAACTATACTTTTTTCTGCCTATGCACCATTTACTAAAAGATGAGTAAGACAGAAAAAACATACCCGAAGTGTGCTTTTCTGCAATAGCATTATGGAATAAAGGCCAGTGTGATGTATAGCTCATATCAAACATTGTCTTCACACAACCATGGTTCTCAGATAATGGACACAGAATGCATATGAAACTGAAGGGGGTGCAACAACATTGAAAAGTGTTTTTGAAGAATCTCTTTGACTCAGGTGTGGATCCACATCAGTAGAGGCAGTGTTGTTATCTTTATGTTTTGGCAGCTGTGTTCAACTGTCATATCTAAAATGCATTACATGGACTGTACAATTACATTCTAGTGCAGTCCATAGGATTCACTGCAACTATAACTCTCAGTAACTTATTGTGTAATAGGTTTACTCTGACTCAGTAAAGGTTACAGAACTTAAAAGTGAGGAAGTAATGTGAACTCATCCGCACAAATACAGATGTATTAATGAACAGTTAATTTTCCTGAAAGTTCACTAACAATTCAGCAAAAAGTTCAACAAACTGGAAAACCCAACGCAGTCCCAACTGTTCTAAGAACAAAATGTTGAACACGGCTGCTTTCTTAAATGTTGCTAATGTTCTTCGCCAAGTTTGTTTTACAAAAGACCGTCAGACTTTATCTTGATTTCATCTGAAAGGACTTCATGTACAAACGGAAATGTTTTGAACTGTTCATTATCCTCCTTGTGTCCTGCCACGTTGTCTCTAATGAAATAACGCATGATTCTTCATGGTTCTTTAAAGCAGTATTTTTCAACCATGCTGAGACCCATATTTTTTCTGATCCTTTGTGACTAAAGATACACTTTACACAGA
This sequence comes from Rhyacichthys aspro, assembly GCA_036850595.1. Classification (NCBI taxonomy): domain Eukaryota; kingdom Metazoa; phylum Chordata; class Actinopteri; order Gobiiformes; family Rhyacichthyidae; genus Rhyacichthys; species Rhyacichthys aspro. The sequence continues at coordinate 3,534,975 of CM072152.1, forward strand.
TACATAATTTCGTAATAGCCTTTATGGAATATATTTCAAAACTGTTTTTTTTTTTCATCCAAAAAAAAAAAATCAATATTAGAAATGTTTATTTCTCCAAGTCTTGTCAACAACATAAACTTAACCCGTCACCCAGCTTTGATTTGTCGTTAAAGTCAGTCTCACAGAATATAGCAAAAGATTACACCTACATTTGAATGCAACATATTTTTAACCACACACTCTGCAAACCTCTAGTTGAGATACACGTAGAAATAAAAAGTAGGTCTCATAGTGTCACAGAAGCACAAACAGACCTCTGTTAATAATTAATCAAAGTACTCTTACTATTAGTAATACAATCATTAATTCTGCAGTGTAGTGTAATGTTGCTAATGGAAAAGCTGTGTTACCTCACAAACAAAATGAGCACAAACAATGAGCTAACCCAGGCTAAAACGCTCCACAGAAAATCACTTTCAATTAACCCCTGACCTCACATATAATTATGTCTTGTTTTAGTCACTACCGCTTTTCTGTTCCATCACATGGGAAATGAACATTTTCACAACGCATAAAATCTGTATAACTGGCCTGCAAAAGCGATAATGTAGAAATCCATTCAAAAAGCATAACACAGCCTTGCCATGGTGCTCAACCACGCTGTATAAAGACAATTGTATTACACGGAGCAGTGAAAAGGCAGTGCAGCGAGGACAAAACCGCAGCGATGTCAACATCTTCCTGAAGCGGAGGTGTTAGTTCCAGTAAGTCTATATGGATGTATCATGTCCGTGTTGATCCACGGCTCGTCCTTCTATAACAGGCTCTTAGCGGGGGAGTGCGATCGCAGATGGCCGTCCTCTAACTGAGCTGTAGCCTGCTATGAATCAGCACATGAATGTCTCCTTGTTCAGCCAGACATTTTTCTCATAAAAACCACTTGTGTTTGGTTCTGCTCACCGTTCTGCAAGCTGAAAACTCTTAGCGCTCAGGATCTGTCTGTGTGTGCAACAGGATTTGATAAATACTCTTGGAGTCAGTTTTTATGTTCAGATTTATATGGTTTGGAAGACTGAGTAAAATCATAGGCCTTGTCTAATGTACAGTTATATTATCTCTAGATTTATAATGTTGTGCATTTTACCGTAATGTAGGTTTTACTGCTTCACTGATGCTAATCTCAGTGTTTGAAAGGCACAGGTCCTGAAAAATCTGTCTATAACTTGGTTGGTTGGTGTTTCAGCAGAATAAGTTCCTCATTATTAGCTTATAGTGGCTCCAAGCTATATTCATGTATAAATAGAGCAGCTAAATATGGAGCCAGTGTTTTCTAACCAATCACTGACTGCACACATATAGCCAGTCTGTTGCCACATTCCCAAATACCCAAAAATCATATTGTTTATTGTGAATCTTTGTGCTTTTCATCCATTTAAATTGTGTCGCAGTCCGCTTACCGTCTGTTTTTGAAATGTACATGCAACTCAATCAGTTAAGAGTCTATTCTCCAACTGTACCTTACAAACTCGAAGCAATATGGCCACAATGACTGCATTGTTTACTCCACATTGAGCCAGAGTTAGCTGTTATGGATTTTCCACCAATGACTTTCTTCAAGCCTCTTTTCTTATGCAATGTGTCTAATCCAATGTGCCAGTCCCAGAGCGTCTGAGCTCTGAGGGCGAAGGGGACGTTCTCTGCGTGGGCTTGTGAATGTGGAAATAAGAAGAGAATGGAGCTGCCCGGGCTGCCGTGGTAAATGTCACCTTGTAAACTGTCAGCAAACATTCTTAGGTCGCCAAAGGTGAGCAGCAACAACTCCTTTTAAATAAACTGACATAAGGAGATGCCAGTGCTAATATGGAGGATGGGATTGTGTGTTTTTGGGTGAGAAGGTGGGGGCGTCAGCAGGCAGGAATGTGTCTGAGCCAGGGTAATGTTGATATAAATATATAAAGTACGTGTCATCGGATTTGAAAAGCAGGGGCAAGATTCAACAGAACAGGCTTTTTATTCAGTACAAAACACTCCACGGGCGATGGGAAGCCATCTTGAAACGTGGGCCAGAACAGCACATATGCAAGCATCAACACAGTTTTATAGCAGATGATGCAAGTTAGATTGGCTCGTGCTTCCCTCTGGTATTTTATTTTACCAGTTTTCACTGCACTATGCATTCAAGACGTAAAGCGTGAAGACGACAACAAAGATGTGGTGGGAAAATGCTGAGGGTTAAGAGAAGCACGTGTGAAATGCAAAATAGGCTTAACTCCACATACAGCTAACTTATTGGCACGAGGCTGTAAAACTAAATACTTACTACATGCAAGTGGTATTTAATACAGGACACACCCTTTTGGCGTCATGTTGGGTGTCTTTAAAAAGCTAAAAATAGCCCACATTTCATTAGCGGACTTTCTCCAGGCAGCACATCTGCTCCCTCTTACTTGTCACTTGGCGTATGAGTTGCGAGCTTACCCACAGTGAGACACTAAACACCTCCAAACCTCTCCGCTGTTACTTAAGGATCAGATCACAAGAACAGGGACGCTTCCAAACGCAGCCACGCAGCATTTAGCGCCGACTGACATGAATGTGTAGTGAGCCGGGTTGGTGGCAGTCATAAATGTTAAAGTGGGAGTAACTGAAAACCCTTTATCTCAGGCTCCCAAGCCTCATGACAACACACTGAACCACCAGAAAATACTAATACATTACATCAAAACATTTAGAGCTGAATGTGAGAGTGAATGGTTGTCTGTCAGCCATTGTCCATGATGTACCCTGCTCAAGGCCCAAAGCTGTTGGGATAGGCTCCAGTCACCCACCACCTCTAAGATCAATGTTTTGCATTTGCGTTTCTCTGTCACAGCCAGTGCTGGAATACACACCAGATAGATGCTTCCTAGTTAGACTTTCTGCTGCCATTGACTCAATGTTGACAAGCCATGTGAACCAACAACCAATTGGAGCATCCCTTAGGCTGGCAATATACTTCATGTTATCATGTTTGCTCACATGAACCCATCAATACAACAGCAATCCAAGCAAAACATTGATTTTGTGACCTGTATCCAAAGACATGTCAGACCTACAAACCGATTTGTGTAATAATGTGCTTGCATATGCACACATAAACAGAAATTATATGTCTTGTCTCATTTAAAAGGCAGCATACCAACTTTTATGATGTGATTGGCCTAAGCTTGATCTATCAAATGTCCTTATATAACCACAAAGTCTAGATGATCTTACAGTAGTGTACTATTAGGTGATCAAACAGTTTCCCTAAAATGAAATAAAAAAGTTACCTGCTGCATGTTTAATAAAACATCAGTACCTGATATCAAGCAAAATGAGCCCTCACCAAAAATTTTTCATCCAGGCATTGATCCCTTCGAAGCTGTCATGACACAAAGTGTAGTTTATTATGCTACATTCAGTAATATTCATCTTCATGGTTTCCTGGCAAAGTCTACAGTGGAGGGCTCCGGTGTAATTTGACGACTGAATGTTCAGTGTGTTTGCTCTGACTGATATTTTACACTTGACGGCTCCACTGATGATTATTCCTCTCCGAACTGCTTTTTGGATTTTCGGTAAAGCTATCAAATGTGACAGCAATTTTCCCCAGTGCATCACTGAAAGTGCATTTTGAATGTCATCAGTTGGTGAAGAAGAAATGTGCGACTTGAATCCAGCGTTGTGGTGATAAGTCGTTGCAGCACATGGTTATCTCAGCGGGACATGTGCCAGGCGTTCCTCAGGCGTTATTTCTGACCCGCAGGGCAATGAGGAACAGACATTGGAGTTATTTCCCTAAGGGGGATCACATGTTTTTTGGCATTCTGAGGCAAGAAGCAGGCCTTTGTCTGACTTTATTGGATTTTGGCCCCTGTGCAGCCTGTGTGATATCCCCAGCAGAGTCAGCTAGGAACTGGTCACATTTACACCAGTGCATTTACTGACAACAAACAGTACTTTACGAGAACAATCTTCCAAACCCCCACTTTTTACTTGATGAGTTTTGCAAAAAAAATTGTTTTACTTTTACTCAAAAAGAAAAGACATTTAATGTATGAAAAGCACAATGCTCTGTTCTCTCACAGTAAGAAGAACCTTGTTAAGAAGAACCTTTGATCTACAGTCAGCCTTTCAGTAGTAGTTGTAACGTTGTGTTTATCATGAAAGATATAACCGTATTATCCAGGTGTGTTAGTCTGATTGACTGCCCCTTCAATCAGAGTAAGACGCTTAACTCTGGTTATAATAGGACTAAGAGTTTCCATTTCCAAAAGGGGTTCACAGTGTCCTCAAAAAGTGCAACATGCTACTTTGATAACCCTTTGACTCTCATCACTGTGGTACACTTTTGAAAGGTCTGAGCAAAACTTAGCAGTCTTTTGATTGGCTGATGGAGAATACCCACCACAACACAAATAAAAGGAAAAACACAAAATGACAAAGTTTTCTCAGTGATGTTTGTCTTGTTCAAGTTTCCTTGTACCAAACAACCTGACCCATACTTTAACACTGAAGACATGTGTTTTACTCTTACCCAAGTGATAATCTTTTGACTACATTCACTTCTTGAGATTTTGCCTCCTCTACTAACCTCTGATCCCCAGATGGTCAGGCACAATGCATTGCTCTTTGTTGCTGCTGCCTGACCCGGGACAGGATGAACCCACTCCAGACCCGGCAGAGTCAGCCTCAGTCAGCCACATTCCACTGCCCCATGCTTCAGCGGAGGCAGGAGCAGAACATTAAATCAAATCAGAACCTTTAAAAGAAGACCATTATCAGCTTCTGGCAGTGGTGGCTGCTGCTCAGTCTAAAGCTGCTTTTAAGACATGAGGACAAGCTGTCTTTGTTTTTAGAAATATTTAAAATAAGGAGTATGTTTGTAGGTGATGTGAGGTGAGCTTATGCCTTACTCTACCAAAAAGCTGTGTCTGTTTCTAGCTGCACACAATATAATATTTCCTCAATTCAATGTTCCATCAGTATTGCTCATTGTTAAATTTGTAATAAAGCAGTCTGCGCTTGTTTTATAAGGAAAAATGAAATGAAAAAGAGCTGATGAGTGTATATGCATATGTGTAAATGTAATACGCATTGGGTTCTTACAATATAATGATCCCATTTACACAATATAATAATCTTGTTAATAATAATATTATCTTGTTTAAAATATTAAAATGTTAAAGTGGGGCTTTAAGGACTCTGTAATTTTAAATAGAAATGGCAAAAACACCAGGGCCTTGTGCTCAGAAGCTGGATTAGTCAAGGTAACTCACCATAGTTTTTCAGTCTCACAAAGCTGGTTCTCTTTCTGTCACGTTGGACACTGAGCAGCTAACCTGCTCTGGACAGTGTTAACTTCTAGATAGTGGATAGAAACGCAGCCCACTGTCCAATCAGCAATGATAAATGAGCTGGAGGTGTGGCAGAGATTTGTGGAGAGAGGAAAAAAAAAAACTGTGCTGATTTTGCAAAAATATAGCGAGCTTTGACTGGTGGCTTTGTAAAGTGGTATCCTATCAAATTATGACTTATAGGTTTATACTTGGTCTTGTTGTTAGGCTTTACTTGTGTATGTGCCATTCATTCAGTCTATGATGCTGTTCATGTCTCCATTATAACATATTTCCAACCTTTTGGTGTGTTTGTTTGTTTAGTGTTGACATCACAAGCTCACACCTCCACAAAGGCACCGAGGGTTAACTGAGCATGCTGCTAAACCACTTTGTTATAGCACTAACAAAAGCAACCATAAATGCTCCTAATCCCACTGTTTAACTACCTTGGCCCTTGGAATACAAACTGGCATCTATTAGACCAACCTACAATTGGACAAACCTACTATTACAAAAACACTCACAAATCACAAAGAGCTAACAAAACAAGGAAATGCCTTTGACACCTTTTACATCACCATACATCATACTACAATACAATTAAGGTTATTTCTTTACTTACATTATCATAAAGCAACATTAGCAAAAAATCCCTAACATTTATCTATTTCCTGTTTGTACATTTTTTTTTTTTTTTTGTTCTGCTCTAGTGCAGCCCGGCTCCTCCGTGATCGTACCTGCAGTGCCTTAATTTATGGCTCCTAAAAAGTTTAATGAGGCATAAATAGACAGGTGCAATTAAGGCTCATTTTGCTGCCAGTCAATCACTAGCAGTGCGTAAATGGATCAGTAACAACGGTGTCGGGTTGCTCCTCCAGCTGCTCCTCGTCTCGGCCCGTGACCCTCGAGCGCCGACTGCCCACCAGCTCCTAATGAACTACCCTCAATTAAACCCTAATAGGCTGATTAAGAGGGGCTTGTTGCGCTGTAATGGGCCGTCGCTTCCTCTCTGTGCTCCTCTGAAATGCATCCTGACTGAAGCATGCTAATCACTGCCCACTTGCTCTTGGGCGCCCACTCAGACTGTAGCTCTGCTCAGCGCTAAGACACACTCAGAACATCTGAATTGATCACACAGTAGCAGCTGGTTGGCAGGACTTTTTTTTAGCATTATCAAGTAGATAATTACTCAAACAAAAGTAAAAACAAAATTGACATAGGATCAGTGGCTTAAAAGAAAGTTTCAATGGAAATCAAAGTTGGCTCCAAGAAGCATGGTATCTATTGACTCCCACTGACACGTTATAAATGAAAAGGTATATGAATTATAATTCTCAACAGGTATGAATCAAGTGTTTTTATTTGTTGTTTGTGTTTTCCTTGTGTTTTTAGTTGTTTTTGAACTTTAATGTAGTTTATTTCTGCCTAAAACAATATTTTTAGAAGCCAGACCCTTTGACTTTGACTTTCCTTTTTCTTAGTGACATGAAGTGGGTCAGGAACCTCTCCCACCGAGTTCAATATGTGCGACCAATCATAACTGTTTTTTTTACAGTGGGGCAGGCTTTAAGCAATGCTCTGTTTTTCTGACTGTGTTTTCCAAATGTCATTGGTCCCTTTGGATGCTGACTTGGACAAGCACCAACTGTCAGACAGCTCCACTAATAGCTGACCAAAATATTTTCATCCTTCTTGCAGCCTATTCTGTGGTTGACGAAATGTTCTGTTTACTGGTATAATGTTGCCTATAGCATTTATAAATAGTTAGGCTGTAGCTATGGCTCAGGAAGGTGATAATAGGCCATTTTAGTCTATTTGACAGTTTAAATAATGTGCAAAGCCCTCAAAATAATAGGAGTATAATTTACGGTATAATTATAAAAAAATTATAAAATTACAGTGAAGATTTTATTGTTTTTTATTATTATTATTATTATTATTGTTTAAATGTTTAAGTTTAGAGGTGTTTTATTAAATTACATTATTAAATTATTTTCTCATTTGGAAATGCACTCAAACTAATTCAGAGTAGTGCTACCCATACTTGAGCATTGGTCAAAATAGCTGTTTATAACTTCTTATAAACATAAAAAATAGCCAAAGCCTTTCGGACAAATGGTGAAGCAAACGTACTTTCATCTTATGCTTTAGTCTCATAGCAGTCACATGGTCCAGTTGTTCTTTAATCTATGTGTGTGCCATAAATGTGAGTTTAAAAAGAATATATTGTATATATTTCAGTATCTGTCATGTATATTTAATTATAGTCTCCATCATTAAGCCTTGCATTCTTTGCAAAACTTCAGACACATTCTTTCCTGTTTCCTGACAGTACTTTTTAATAAAACACCATCAGGCCACTGCTTGGAGGATTTTTTTATAGCCACAATACAAGATAGAACACTCTGATATTCAGTTCCTTACAAAATGAGTTAGTATCAATAAATTCCCATAAATTTGGATGACAGTCCTTATTTCGTTTTTCATCCACTGGGGAGTATGTGCCCTATTACTTGTTTCAATTTTCTGCCTTTTTCCTTAGAACCACAAGAAAAGTAACATACCAAAAATAGACCGGCCTGTCTATTTAGCATGTCAGTATTGAATAGATACAGTTGGAATCATGAGCTCCGAATAAGAAGAGGAAACAGTGGGACAATCCTTACATCGTCAAGTTAATGGAAGCGTTGACAGCCTCCACAAGATTTATCCAAACAGTTGTTGCCACATTCAAATCACTGCAAGACATTAACTTATTATGTGCAGAAATAACGGTCTACTGTAAATGCTGAGCGCCCTAGCTTCTCCCAATAAAATAAAACTGCTTAACTAGGCCCACTAGGCTTGTGCAGGGGTAGTTCAGTCCACTTAACGCTGATAGATAGCAACATTATGGCAACTGTAAAACTAAATGGGCACCAGCGACTGAGGGAATGCTTTATGCAGGGAAATCAATTAGGAGCAGGCTGCCAAACCTCAGTGGTAGCCTTCGAAATAAATCACAAGACGCTGACAAGAACACCGCTTTGTTTGTGGGATTCTTGTATTTATCGTAATCTTATTTTTTCCACTTGAACCAGGCGCCCATTTTCATCTCTTTTGACACCAACTGGATCCTCATGAGTCTGTATTATAAGAGCCAAAATAATGCCATTACGCAGAGGAACTTTTCTGTTGTATTACACGAATTCCATCTCTGGCTTGTTGTGTTATAGGCGTTTTCTATTGAAAGAGCAGACGTCTGACTGTGATGTAAACCTAGTTTCTGTGGCAGCGTGTGATCCAACATGGCTCCTTCGGCAGATTATAGGCTATAGATCCCCCTCATTCATCAAAATGCCAGGGTCTGCTTGTCTGTGCCTCATATGGAATCATTATAGTTGCTTTGGTATGATGATGAAGTGGACTGTATTTCATTTCCCACAGCACAACTGTAATCTCAAAGTGCTCTTGATGATATACAATATATGCCTTTGACAGTGCTTTCTGCATTGACATTATGGTTCATTATGGTTCATTACGGTTCGGTAGCTTTGTAAATCTAGTAACCTGTTGCATTAATCTGATAAAAAAATGCACATCTCTGTAGTTTTAAAGAAAATATCAGGTATGTTGCAAAAGGCTAACAGCTAATGGCTAGTGTTCATGGTTAACCCATGGAACAGACCAGTGTGTTGTTTATTTTAGAATGTGGTGACTGTAGGCAAGAAAACTCAAAAATTCAGAGTTTGCTCTGTGCAAACGTGTTGTAGAAGGCAAAAGGTTGTTGCTGTAATAGCAGCACAACCACAAGGCTCCATAACAGAATTCACTTTTACTACCAGCGATGATGACTTAAAAGGTAATATTCAAGTTATTATTATGTGGAAAATGCATGCTCCATTGTACACTTCAGGCTCATTGTTTTGAATGGTTATCCAATAAACATTTAAAATTATAGATTAATGCTTGACCCTCCTCCTTTAAACATTCAGTCATTCAATCATCTTCTACCACTTAGCCCTGTTAGGGTCACAGGTGACTGGAGCATATCCCAGCAGCTTTGGACCTAAGGCGGGGTAAACATTGGACAATGGCCAGTTAGTCAAGGTAGGACTTTTAGACAGAGACAGAAAACCATTCACTCTCACAATTATTCACTAGGGTCACTTTCCACAGTGGATTCACCAGTTCACCCATACATGAACGGTGAGAGGAAGCAGGTGTACCCAGAAAAAACAACCTTCACGGAGAAGACATGCAGACTCCTCACAGACTACAAAGACCGAGGGCAGGCCCAGGGATCGAACTCATGACTGTGAGGCAGGTGTGCTAACCACTCTGCCTCTTACCGCAAACAATCAAATGATTTCCTTCGGCTGCTCCCTTCAGAGGTCACCACAGCAAATCATCTAATGGTGCTCATATTTAGTGCCCTTCCTGACAAACCCGCTCCATTTTAGTTCAGTTTCAGTTTGGTCCGTTGCACAAAGGTAAATGGTCTTGTGACCCCTTGTGGCTGGAGTATAGGCTCCCTTTTTGGGTTAGTCATGTATTGTACCGTATTTTCCGGACTATAAGCTGCTACTTTTTTCCCACGCTTTGAACCATGCGGCTTATACAGAGATGCGGCTTTTCTATGAATTTTTCTTCAGCCCTCAGGGGGGCGCTCTAGCAGGAAGTGCAAAAACAAGACAGGCAGCGGTAGTCAGTACAAACAAGAAAGCGCCAGTTTTTATTCTTAGCACATCAGCAACAACAGCAAAATACGGTAATATTTTTACACCCTCACCCCCTCATAATGGAAAACACATGAAGAAATTCCTATGATGCAGCTTTTAAGTTGAAGGCCATCGATCTGGCTATCCGTGAAGGAAATAGAGCGGCTGCACGTAAGCTTGGCGTTAATGAATCTATGGTGAGACGTTGGAGGCGGCACTTATTTCTCAGCCTGGAAATCGGCGGTTTATAGTCCGGTGCGGCTTATATGTGACAAAACATATATTTCTTTTAAATTTTAGTGGATGCGGCTTATATTTAGGTGCGCTCTGTAGTCCGGGAAATACGGTATTAACTTTAATATTGATTGTAAAAAAATGGTTTACTAAAATAATGGATTTTTTTTTCTTGCTCGCTAGCAGCTGTTCAGCTTCTCTTTTGCAAGGCAACTTCGACATTGGACAGTATTTTCTTAATCCACAGTCAATGATTTTGTCATCAGTACTAAATTGGTTTTCACAGATGTAACTCCCCTGCTGTGTGATGTGTGGACTGAGGAGACATAGGAGATGTGTGCAAAGCTGCTGCTGACGGCCACACAGCACATGATAAATGTGCCGTGGTGAGCTCTGCAGTGCATTCAGCACAACAGCACAGCCACCCATCTATACCTAATATGAACGAATCAGAAGGCACTGTGCCTTTTCTGTCACAACACTCAAACCATCAAAGGCCAGCGTGAATCACGAAAGGAAAGGGTCCACTATTGAATTACAGAGTAATCATCTAAACGTCTTCACAGGGACAGACTATACTTAGACTGTTAGACTGTACAGGCGGAATGTAGCGCTGACATGTTTTGTAATACTAGCCGTAGTGTGCCATAGAAAAATCTAATCAGCTGCTGGCAGCATTTGATGTCTTTTTTTGTGCTGATCTGCATTTAAAATTCACAGATCCTTGACAATAAGAGGTGATAATTATTCTTTAAAGAACTTAAAGACCGGTTTCCTAGCATTGATTTATTTTTTATCATTCTTACCATGTTCAGGGAGACAGAGACTATCCCAGCTGCTTTGGGCTTGAGATGGGGTACAGCCTGGACATTCTGTGACAGATAGCCATTCACATTCACATAGACATACAGTTGTCTTCATAATAAGAACAGTGTGTTTAAAAAGTTTGTAAAGTTCAAAATCCTCAAAACATCTTTTATTTTCATATACACAAAATCATTGGGAACACTGCACATTCTATTCCAAATGAAAACATGAACATCATAGGGATTTTGTACAACCCACTGCTATTATGACCACAACTGTATAACCAAGAGAACATGGATAGTACCAACGAATCAACAGCCTCTGGACTGACACAATCAGAGAAATGAAGCATTGCCCCATTTTAGAGGGAAATTATTAACAGTCAGAAATACAAGATGCTTTTCACTTCGTGGCCACAATGTGTCTGGCCGTGCAGGCATGTCTCTAAATATCAATTGGAAATGATGTTGTGATTCTTTTTGGAGCATGACATGACGTTAGCTGGTATGAGAGAAGGGAATGCACAGAAGGGTGTGATGAGGCAGATTATTCACTGTGGTTACCCCTTGAAAAGAACGGCAGAAAGGAGAAGTTTCTTTTATAATGTAATTATAACTAAAAGAAAGGCTGCGTCCATACTACTTTGCCTTTTAAGGAATGCTAAAAAAGACTTGCTGGGAACCCCATTCCAGATTGTGTATATTATTTAAAGACCTAAAAAAGACCTTCAAAGTGACATTGCACTCTTCTCTTCATTGGCTTATCTTATTTGTTTGTTCTCTCTGTCTTCTCTTATTTGTTGCCAAGAGAAATACATAGTCTCTGACAGCCATTTCATTTCAAATCATGCAACAATGTCTTAGTCCTGTGAACATTTTCATTCTGTATTACCCTATTGCCATTGTCCAATCTACCCTTGAACTGAAGCCTATTGTTTGCCAAAAAAGTATGACATGGCAGATCCCGCTTCCAACAGATGTTAGATTTTATTTTGTGAAGCTATTAGGATTGAACAGATGCTAAACACACCAGGCTGACATCATCGTTTATAACCGTCCCTCTTGTGCGTGACAGATGTTTGCTCATATCGGAGCTAATTGGACGACAATCAACACACATTTTTCTTGAAAGAACTTTAACTCGTGAGCTTTAGCGTTACATCACGTACAGTAGTCCCGGGGCTTAAAGTGGATCTGTGCACCTGCTCTGCTGCTTCCCTCGGACCGTGTTGAACATTAGTGAATGGGGTCAGCTGTCGGGAGTATTTACGGCCTCCTACACAGCAGACGTGCAGCTGGACTGGCAGTGGACGATCACCAGTGGAAGTTACAAATGAAAATGGCTATTAAATGAGTTTACAAGGTATCAGCAAATGAGTTTTTACATATAATAGATATTTTTGCAACATTACGTGCTAAGACTTTATACGTGATTTTACTCGTTTTGGAGTTAAATGTTTCTTTTTCTTATTTATGAGCAAACATGGAAGTATAAAAAAAACCTTTACTGCTTTAGATTGGAAGGGAAACGGAAAACTTTATTAACTGTGAACCATGTAACATATACATCAATTACTGATCTTGTTCTATTATCAACAGATATTCTTGTAAATAATGCTACCACTTTTTATTACAGTTTTTCTCCCTTTTGATGGTAGCGTAATGAATGAATTTAGCCTTACAACTTTTCTCATAATCTGTTCCAAGCCTGGGACATAAAAGGATATCTTTCATCTCTGTTAAAAACAGCAAACCTACCAGCCTGTTTTCTTTTCTCCATGTAGCAGACCCATTTGCTGTTGGAACAGTGCCTCTGTGTCTTTGTAAGCAGAGGCAGAAGCATTCCTATTGTTCCCTGGGTGTCTTTTTTTCCATTGGGAATACTTCATAGCCAACCATACTCATATTTTCCTTTGAATTAGCCCTGATGCCAGCGTCCAGCACATCTACCCATGTTATAGTCTGTTTTGTTAACTCTTGATCCCCTGAATCTTTGATATTACAGACCCTGACGTCTGATTATTGGCTTATTTCTGTGACTTCGAGGTAAATCCTTTTATTTCACTGCAAACAATGTCTTCAGTGCACAACCACTTAGTATTGAAGCCATTTGATGCATTTGTAGAATGCTAAAATTTGGTTCTGGTGCCATCCAGCTTTGTACATTTAAAATTTAAATAGAAAACCAGTGATTCAAAATTGATATTGTTGAAGTGTACTGAGCTGACAATGGTGCACTGAGTTGGCTCATGCCAGCCGCTCTTACTATGTTTTCCAGGATGCTCCACACAAGACATTTCCATGTAATCTAATACGCCTTTGGGGAAGATTTGTTTCTTGTTTTGATTTTGGTGAAAAAAAAATTGCTTATTTTCCTCGTAGTTCAACTCAGAACATCCTGTGTTTACATTTTTAGAGATTTTATTGCCCCCTTACTACCTTCATCATTCAATTGTCAAAGGCACAGCATATATACTTTTAGTGCATGTTCTACTGAAAAAAGACACATGGACCTTTTCTACAGGAATGATGCATATTAAACGTTCTTATTCAGAAAAATGTAGGAAATGAAAATAGAAAGCTTTTTTGGTAATAAAGGCCAAGTGTTCTATAAACGTAAGTCATATGCAAGTAAACTGTCAGTGTTTCCACATATCTAGTGAAGGTATTCATATATGTAGTCATTTGCTAATATAATGTGCTAACACATTATTAAAGTTTTTTTTCCAGCAACTGATCTTAATGACACGGCGTCGACTTTCATTCATCGACTGGTGGGACTGGTGGCCGCCTTGCCATAATTTCTGATGCAAATGTCTGCAAATAGAAAACATCGTTGTTCATTTTGGTCTCACGTCTCCGTTACGCCACTCTTGTCTGGCCTTTCTCCCCTTCCCCTGAGAGATATGTTTCCCTTTCAAGTGTTACCTCTTTTCTCATTCAAGACTTCCTTTCCCTTTTTTTTTGACAAACGTTCTGGAGAAAAGGCCCGAGCGGCTCATTGAGCAGCCTTTTTCAGGGACAGGGAGAGTAGAGAGGGAGCGATGTTGTGCAGACGCCTCCCGCTCACGTCTTATTTCTTCCACCGTTCAGAGGATGAATTATTCTGTAGTGGGAAGTAAAGTGTTCTTTATCCGTCTACTCCCCTCTCCCCGGGAGGATACCGCTTCTTTCCCTTTGAGTGCACACTTCCTACTCTTGGCAAGGTACATGTGCAGCCATATATAGAATGAAAATACACTCTGAGCCCCAAGCCGAAATGACCGGTTTTGACTTCTTTCTGATATTTATGTGCAATAAAGCTATAAACCTCAAGCTGGTGATTAGGGTTGAGGTTTGTAAACCGTGTAATACAAAATACCGTGATATGTAACATGTTGGAAACGGCAGCAATATCAGAATACAGCACTTCTGATGATGATTTGGTACATCATAAAACATGTATTTCCAATAAATTACAACATATGAAGTAGAAAAACATCCCTAATTATAGAGTTTCTGTAGTTTAACCATCTACTGTTACTCTCTTCTATTATTGATGCTTATACAGGGCAGAGGAAAGTGTGGCCCTTTAAATTTTAAACAGTCTGAAACCAATCTTTATAAAGAGCACTATGTAGTGATCTGACCGTTTTGTAGATCTGTCTGAATGTCTGGCAGACTTCTTGCATGATGGTAAGGTGGTCAGCATTGATGCCTCACAGCAAGAAGGCCGCAAATGTGATCCCCTGTCAGGACCAGAGCCTTTCTGTGTGGAGTTTGCATGCTCTTCCTGTGTCTGGGTGGGTTTTCTATGGATTCTTCTTTTGGAAAAATGAGCACACAGCAGGCTAATCCATCAACTGGTCAGTTTCATGACTAAGGTACTGGCTAAAGATCTGGAAAAGGGCGTTGAGTGGTTGTTCCTAACAATCCCAGCACCAGTGAATGATGAATGGATTAAATGCAGAGAGCAAATTTACGTACAGGGGTATTAATGCACTCAAAGCATCCCACATTAAATCTTGAACAGTAGTGAAAGCAATGGTCACATGACGAGCAAAGAGACAATGCTTAAGCTGATTTATTGGAGAAGACACATCTTAAACTCTACACAACAGTTTTGATCAATGCTGTGGCCATGTAATAGCTTGTATAGACTGATGTATAACAGCGTCGCCCCTCTCAAGCTCTTGTGGTATAAAAGTCCATTGCTGGTAGAGTCCAGACTTTTCTTTACTTTGTTTGTGACACATGATACTAACAGCCACAGAACATATTATATATGTTGTATATGGTCATTGTTGGCGTCCACCCTATATTCAATTGGCCTATGCAGCCCTAGCCCGGCCAGTTATCTTAATTCCTTTTGAGTCACATTTCCAGGGAGCGGAATAAATAGAAATTCACAGGGAAAAAAAACATACACCCAACAGAGCATCACATAAAGCCTGCTCCATTATAAAAAAAAACTGTTGTGATTGGCTGGTTGTATGAATGAACTTGATGGAAGTCCTGGTTAGTGGTAGAACTTCCTGACCCAAGAAAAAGAAAGGGTCTGACTGGACAAGATAATACAGTGCAGCCCTATGTTGTGATTGAGGGTTCAGGAACTATAGAGAGTGGTTTCAGACACAGCCAAAATCTGTATTGTGTGTAAATCTGTGTATTGATGGCACATTAATTCTATTGTTTCTGCATAATAGTACAGTTCAGCCTATGGTACAGTAAAGAAGACCTATGTCAGCTACACAAATGGTTATTTTTAGAAAGAAATTTAAAGGAAAATCAAGACAATAGTAGTAGCAATGGTAATTTCTTCTTTTAGGCGTCTGATTGTTTATCACATGAACAAGACAAGCGTTTCTCAGAATATGGTGCGTATGTTTTCTCACATTCCATTCCTGTCACACTGAAATTCTTTATCTTCCAATCAACAGACTGTTTGTCCAACACTACCTTTACTGTTATCAATCCTGTATGTAAAAACTGGTACATTTCAGGCTGATATGATTTGCTCCCTTCTAAACCTTTTAAAATCTTACAAAATTCTTAAACCCAATGGGACTGTACTGTCAGTGGAAGTAAAGTTTTTCAAACAAAATATTTGTTCTATTAGGAACATGTGTATAATAGAGCACCTCTCCCCCAAAGACCTACACCTCGGACGTGGGGTTAAACAGGTTGTGTCCACAAGATCCTGTAGATTATGACATACGACGCTAGTGCAGAGAAAATAACAAGCTGTCAGAGCAGAGGCACCAGACCACCGGCCGAGAACTGGAGCGCTGTGCCAAGGTCAACGCTTCGGTGTCAATAAAGATTCATTTAGGCCCTGCCAACACAGAGCTGCTTTGATTAAGAATATGTAGCGTTTTAATCTTCCAGCCATGCCCCTGGACTCACAGTGGCAGCCATTTTGTCTGCACCTTGGAGCGAGATCCAAGCACATTCTCCACTCACTATTCCTGCAAAGAGCTCGGCCGGAGTGTGTGATTGATATGTGCAGGTGGTAAAGGATATCCCCCTGAGTAAAAGTTCCCAGCTAAACTTGAAAGAGAATATTTTCCCCTCCTTGCCATCCTGTGAAAACAGTAGTCTCAAAGCAGAATGTCTTGATCAAGACAGGAAAAAAGAAAAGAAGTGTAATTTCGGCGTCCAGTGTCTTTAACGTCATGCCTCTCCAGGCTGGACAATAGGCTTTTGTTGCTTCTCACTTTTTAATGCTAATAAAAATGTAAGCCCAGGAAGGAAATGAAGCCTTTTGTCAGTGCACTTTCCTCACTCCACTCGTCTGCAATGCTACACTCTTAAAATAAATTAAAGGGAAATGGTGTGGCGGGTGCATGCTGAGAGGTAGGATGGAAAATTATTATAAAGGTAAGGCAGGCAGCTTTTTCTATTCCACTTTATCACAAGTCCATATTAGTTTTAGAGGACTAGAAGTATGCTATTATTTGACCAAAAACCTTGTCTTTATTTTTGACTGTCTAAGGCTCATTCAGAGATAAATGTCAGACACAATATGCAAGATTGGTGAGTGCCACCCAAGATAAAGTCCCTGTGTTTTTGTACCGTAAGTGCATATTTCTCAGTTTTACAGGAAAGCTCTTAATATACCGCTTCCAATGAACATTTATCCCTGAAAGAAAGGGAACTTGGATAGTCCCTTTTAGCATATGCCTACGGTGTGTAAGCCATTTTATAAAGAGGCACACAGGAAGTATGACACTTGAAAAACTGGCCATGCTAAATCATCCTTGGCCCCTGAGAAAGCCTTTGATAAGTGCTTCTATACAGGGGTACATGATATATAAATATAGGTTGGTAGACTCTCTTTTGGTTCCTAGGGCAATGTTTCATTTAGTAGGACCACAGTGTGATAAAAACCTCTGATATGACATTACTTTTTGCAGTACTATGGCAAATAAAACCCCATGGAGGACCCAGACTTAAACACAGTTGGTTTTACACCGCTGCTTTTGTTGCCACATGTAACTTTTTTTGATTTGCCATTGTTGTTTGGAAGGGACTATATTGGAGGCAGAGAAGAGTAATAGAGTTTCATAGATGTGCAATGAGAGAGGATGTCCAATTGACGTTAAATGAGAATTTTTAATGTAAATCTGCAGATTATTCAAACAGCGGATGGTGTATAAAATGTTTGAACCTCTTTTATGAACCTTTTGAACCTCTCTATTCCTTCATTTGTTCAGGCTCAAGATCACTACCATCTTTTAAGCCCAACCTAGATTAATAGCAGATATCTTTTTGTTTTCATATCACATGGCATCATCTAGCTTTATTCTCCTTGGACACGCACTTGTGCTGATAACGGAACGAAAAACAACATGGCAAAAAAAAATCGGAGCACTCATGGGCTTAGGAATCCAGCCACATGAAGGATCGCTGATGTAGATAAAGCAGAATTAGGCCACGTACAAGGGGTTCCACATCCCTCCACCTGGCTTTTAGGCCTATTTTCATTCATTATTAAATTATGCTTCTATCTGCCCGCACTGGAAAGTCAAATTCCGACTATTCCAAAAGGAATAATGCTGACTACCTACAGTCTTTCATTGGAAAAAATGGAGCCTGTGAAAGAACAAGGTAGGTTTTAAAACTGTGGTCTGTTTCTAGCTCCATGCTATATCAGGCCAACAGCTGCTGTCTCTCTGCAGAGGTATGCTGTCTGCAGAGCCTTGGCTTCCACATACACCGAATCTTACACAAGGCCCTTTATTTTTGGACTGTAAAAAAAACCCCGTCTCTATCTCGGATTTTATTAGTCTCACAAATAAAAACATTTATTCCTGTCTGGTGTGGAACTTTGAGACCCAAAAAAGGCTGTAGTGTAAACTGTGCAGTTACTGTCTTGGTGGAAGTTTTAAACAAGGTATTGCAGGTGAAGGGTGTACGTCGCGCTCCACAAGTTGAATTCCTTGAACGAGAGCCAGAGAAATGTTAGCCCTGGCCCAGCTGTCCTTTGGCACATCAAGACAAGGCCTTTATCTGATTCTGGAGGCTTTGGGATCCTGGGTTTGTTTGAACTGCAGGCTGCATGTCAGTCTGTTCACAAATAACACGGGACGGATGCCACAGAGAGCACCTCCCAGTCAGTCTACATGTGTACCATCACTTTCACTACCAGTGTTTCTGACAGTTGCTCCTAGACATCTAATACATTTGGCTGCGAGAAAATCCCTGTAGAACTATAAGGTTTTGCAGTTTGATACTGTAATTAGCTGCAATATGTGGAATATTTAAGACTTTTAAACACATGACTGTGAAAATAGTGGCACCGGTCTGGCCCCGTGCTGTACAGTAGGTTTAAGTAAATGAATGCTCCTCTGTGTCGTCTGGACCTCCCCCCAGTCCCGTACCTCCAAGAACCCAATGTGCTCCTACAAGACAAACCACAACCACTGTGAAAATACTGACACACTGTCCTGCTTCAAAAATGCCTATTACAACCAACATTTCCACTTCCAGAATTTATACCACTCAAACAACAATTAGGAATTTTTCATGGCACTAACCAGAGTTAACCATGTTTCAGGTATAGTTCTAGAAAGTGAAGTGGTTCCAGGCTGTTGCTGTCTGTTCGAGCTCTATCAAAGACCTGTGATTATTTTGGGTCCAAATAAACCAGCGTGGGTCATGACCTCACTGATCTAAACCAAATGTGCAGCAGACGCAGATTTGCTTTTGCTTTGCTTTGTTGAAAGTCTCAACACTAGAGCCACCAAGCACTTTTCACTTTTTACATCCTTTTTTTTTTTTTACATTGATGTAATGATGCCTTCAAGTTCATTACTCTTTCTAAACTGGTCTTATAAGACATTCTGTCATATTTTTTTACTTTTTGGAGTAATATTTAGGATAATCGGCTAAAACTAAAACCGGTGAAAGGTTATTTCACTCTCCATTTACATGGTCTTTGAAACATTGTTCAACTTTGAATCATATGCATTCAAAAACATATAAGCTAAGTATTTTTATTGCATATTTTTTAAAATCAAGTTGTTGCCCAATTACTGTTTATTTGCAGTTATTTAGATGGAGCTGGACTGGCCAGAAAAGCTATTGATTATTATGGGCTTTTTGTATTAGTGATTTTGTATTGGAAACCTTGTACAACATGCACAACAAATGCTAACATTGTTGTGGCTGGTTGTTAAAATGACCCCTCTGCAGTTTGATAGAGTATTGGGATGTTAGCAGTTCTGTGGCTAACCAAGCTAATGCTGTGTGTGGTGGTGGTAGGGTAAATAACAATAGATTTATTTTCCACATTTTGTCTTCCAAAGCTCTTTTCGTTTCTAAGTGTTTCTTTAAAAAAATCTTCCTCACCACAAACATAAGGTGTACTTACCTTCGACTTTGTATGCACTTGTTTACACATCATTTCTGAGGGAGTCACCCTGCAGGTTTTTAGACAAACACTCAAATCCCTACTCAAGCCAGCTTTTTGAAGGGTCCTTCAAAATGTGTCGAGACAAATGCCTTTCTCATCGATCAGTATCCACTCAGGGATTCATCTCACGTCAACGTGCATGTTACACATCCATTCGAGTGGGCAAACAGCTCATTATGACAAGATTCTCTTTGAAGAACGCTCAAGCGATATGTCAAGTGGCCAGTTTCAACACTTTCAAACATGTTCAAAGCCAATACGACGCTGTCAAGCAGGATTTAGTGATCTTTTTGCTTTTCTACCACTGAACAATTTACATGGCCCTACAATTCTTGTCAATATTTATGTAAGCGTGTACATTAAGGCCTTGCAGACGGAGCGCTGATCAAACGTGGCTTTCATCTTTGACCCTGGTCTGACTTCAGAAGCCTTCAGGAAAAGCGGGCTGGGGGTAATCAGATGTCAGAGTGGGAGCTCGCCGGGGAATTTTACTTTCATACATTTATTTATTTATTATATATTTATTGTTTATTCAATAGGGACAGATACAAAAAATAGATTATCTGAAGTATCCGATGCATGTAGTGTTTATAGCCCAGACTATTTTGCAACACTTGTCCCTAGAAGGGCTTTTTACCGTGCATATTATATTAAATACAACGTAGAAATGAACAGTGAATACAAGAAAATGTACAAAAACCAAATGGCACAAATAGAAAGTCTAGAAACACACTTGCACACATTCATACATATACAGACACACACACGCCCAGGATTTGTTTAGCCAAATAAACACTTTCTCAAGACTTTGTGTTTATTTACTGCTACAGTGTCGTCAGCCTACATCTAAAGGCCAACTTAGGACACACTTGAGGAAGTTTGTTCACATACAGGCTGAAGAGAATAGGCCACAGTATAGTTCCCTGAGGGATTCCTGTCATAATTTTACATGGAGCAGATTTTACATTATCAATAACACATTGTTCCCATCCCTGTAGATATGATTCAAACTATAAAAGTGCCTGCTTTGACAAATTAAAAGATAATAGTTTTGAGAGAAGGAGACTATAGTTTACAGTATCAAAGGCCTTATTAAAATCCAGAAATACTGCACCCACCATGTTTCCTTTGTCAAGTGATTGCACAATGTTTCTTATTAATGCATGATGGCAGTTTCAGTTGAATAATTCTGTCTAAAAACGTACTGCTGAAGGCCGAGACTTTTGCACGTCACCCCAGGGGCCTACTTACCCCTGACTTTTCACTTCACACGAAGCAGCGACCCAAGCTAGATTCACCTTTTTGTAGAACAGACAAGTCAGTCAAGGCTTATGGGACAAACCTGGCTGTTGGCATTTTATTCTGTGTGAGATAAATACGTTTTACTGGTTAATATGTTAGCAGGTTAAGCTAATGATAATGAAGAAGCAGTAATGTGAATGGAGGAGATGTTCACCCCTCCGTGTCCAAAGTCCTGACTGCAAATGAATCGTGCATGCACAAAGCTGCTGCTGGCTGATCTCAGCCAATTTCCAATGTAAATCTAACATTTTCTGTTACTAAGATATTTAGGTTGTTTTTACTTACTTTTTGTCTCTCCAACGACAACAATTACATGCAGGTGATGACGTCATTTATAGGACACCAAATGGCTACTTTCCTTACTGAGTTGGCAACACTGGTTGACAGATACTGTCAATAACTGGCCCTTGATTATAATAGTTATTACTGTGATTCTTCATCACAGTGAGTCATCACTGCAGACAGGATAAAAAAAGAAAAGATGTGGGCCAAATCATAACACCTAAATCCATGGAGAACCCATAATTCCACCTACATTCTTGACATTGTATATTTAAATGGGGCCATGAAATGTTCTGAAAATCAATTTTCAGCAGGATCATGTGCAGTCTCACGTTTGAGGCTTGGAAGTGTTTCTTGGCGCCTCGACCCGACTTTGGTTCTTTTCCTCCACTGCTTTAACTGTAACAATCCATTTATGTAACCATAACATGTCTAAGAATAGGCTTCCTAGAGCTGGAAAAACAAATCTTCACCTTTTATATAGAAAGCCAATAGAATGAGGTCAGAGGTTGTAAAAAAAAATGGCTGCCTGGTAGTATTATGGAAGTGGAAATTTGGCTTCGTCTTTGCACTCAAGCTTTGTCATAAGAATTGCTAATGTTTTCTCATATGCTTTTGAGCTCATTTGTATGGTAGTAAAAAATACTGTATAAATGGGCACTGAGGTTATTTGTCTTCGTCCTGTTTTGTGGGCCAGGGATTAAATTACATGATGCAGAAACTCTAGGGGGCCAGACTGGAGACTCCACCTAATTCAGGAGCAAAAGCAAAAGGGGCGGTCACGTAATGTCTCCAGGTTTTGCCACGGCTCTGTGCCACTGTGCTCAAAATGACAAGTTCTGCAGACTGTGAATGCCTCGCGCTCGCTCTTCCCGCTCCCAGCTTTTCAGTGTCTCTTTGGATGTTTTCTCAGATGGTTCTCTCCTCATCTTGAGCACACATTTATTTTCTCTCCCCCCTCGAAACTTCTGATTAATCAAGGATGACTCTCGCAGGAAAAAATGCGGTGGTTTTTTGATACTTTGCTTCTGTCCAAATATGGGATGTTTTGAGCTAAATATTAAGAGAGGACTTATGAAGGAAGCTTGTTATATATATGCTCCTCTCAACGACTTCTTTGGAGCAAAAGGACCTTAACCAAATTGTTCTAAACAGAAAAAGATGGATCCCAAAAAAATAGAAACAACACCTAGAACAAGGAACGTCACGCCAGACATTCATGAGATTGCCACAGAAGTGTGTTATTGATCACACATCCACTACTACAGCATGTTTTTAGTTAGTATTTAAAACTTTGTAAGATAGAGAGAGAGAAAAGTTACACATCATTTGCTGCACAATAAACTTCTACATTGGTGGAGTTATTGAACAAGTGAATGAAAAACACCTCAGTTTGGAAGGCTTTATCTCTTTCTTTAGCATATTTGTTCAAGGTATAATATCCATCTTTTGCTGATCATACAGAAGATTGCATCCCTCCCTCACTGTGGTTTATAGAGCATCTTTGCGATTCTGTGTTGTGGTAAACAAGTATGAATGACCTAGAATGCACAAATGTCCTGAGTCATGCAATAACATCTGTGCTCTTCTGTTGTGCACAATAAATGAGGTATGCTATGCACTGTAATGCAGCTAATGTAAGTTGTCCCTGTTAACAAGCAAGTAAAAAAAAATAGAGCATACCCAAATTTCAAATGTAAAAAAAAAAAAATAAAAAAAAAAAAAAAAAAAAAAAAGGGGGGTTTTTTTTTTTTTTTTTAAAAGGGGGGTTTTTTTTTTTTTTGGGAAAAAAGCAAAAACCACAAGAACAGCAAACATTTAAACAGACGTACATATAATTAATCTGAAGAATATGACACGCTATAATGCTAAAATCTGAATTTGACAGCTTTCACAGAGCAGAAAGAGCATTTTCTGTTTAGGATAACAAAAGCCTTATTAGTGCTTTCTCCAAGCACATCTCGTGTTAACAGAAAAATTACCTGTTGTTCTGTTTGGTCCAATGCTGAAAATGTCTTTGTGAACTCAAAGAGGTCCTGGAATTTTTGTCTTGAAGAAGTGTGAACACAATCCAAACCAAAATAGCCCTTCCGAAAGACAAAGCAAATCTACAAAACCAGTCAAAAATAACTGTTAGTGCAGTGTAGTGTGAATTCACAGCATGTGGTTTTGGTAAACACCTTAGATCTACTTCTAACATTCACATTTGTATTCATCTACTTATGATTCAACATGTGGGAACACAAACTCGCACGAGAGCAGTTCCAGGAAAAACACTTTCAAGGAGAAACACCTTCCCGCTGCATATCATTTCCGCTTTAACAGCCATTAAAGTAATCTTCCACTGGCTTCACCTGGCTGTTCTGTCACTCCCGTTTTCCCTTTCGTCGCGTCTCCCGAGGAAACGCTTACACAGGCTTTCACAGCTGACCGGCCTGTTTGTCCAGCTCCTACGCCGGGCCTGGGAGAGTGAAAACCCAACCCCCTCCAGACCCCATCACCAGAACAAGAGTCATCCAGCTGGAACTGCAGGAGGATCACTCTCCCACAAAACACGATTGACTTTAGTCCATTAGCTTGTTCAACACAGGGATTCAGAATAATGTCTTTGTGTTGGGTTTGAACTGTTCATCAGTCAGTGAATTGTAAAGCCATGTGTTTTCAATGACTGCATTCACATGGACTTGAGGAGCCTGGTTTTAATCTGGTTTTTGTTTTGTGCTTGTGCATCCTGACAACTTTAGTGGGAGAACTTGTGCTGGTTTTTAGAAGCCCAAATAAAAATAACATTGAATAAAATTGCATTTGTCTTCTAGATACAACTTATTCCCTAAACTTACTATGGCTACTCTTTAACTGTGTGACGTGTGCTCTGTCACTTTGCACCACAATGGTAGCATTATTTCTACTAAATAAAGAAACTAACTTGAAAATGGACTCTAAGACACAATACTAGAAGTGATGGCTAAGTTTTATGTCCATTCCAAATATGTATTGGAAATGTGCAGTACCACAAGTGGCCTCTAGTGAGAAAAGGAATAAGTCTTTGCATTGCACATTTGTATAATTGTAACATTCATTAATTTCCTACTGCTGACCTTGTTATGAGTCATGGGCAGATGGAGCATATCTCAGCTGCTTTGCCCAAGAAGCAGGGGGGCACTATGGATGATTGCCTCTCAATCACAGGGCTGGCATTAGTGACATTTTGGATAAAAGTTAAATACATATTTAATGATGGTTCTAGATGTTTCTTGTAACTGCCACAAAGATCACAAGAATATTCTTAAATCCTTTAAAGGTATTGATAAAAAAAACAACAACAAAAAAAACAAAGGCTATCTCTGAACATGGGAAAAAGTCAGAGCTAAAAGGACTGAAGTGCACATTGAAAACTGCATTCAAAGTATTGGAACTATAAATATGCATTTGATTTTTTTTTTACAAATGAAAACACATATACATTTGTGTATATGTGTGTGTATATACATTACACTACACTAATACACTATCCTTTTTTTAAATATTGCACAAAGAAATTTTTTTGCTTGTTAGGAGAAGGTGAAAAGACAAAGCTCTAAAAATAAAGCTTCAAGAAGAATGTCAATGTATGTGTAAAGTTGTGCTGGCAAACAAGACATGATGTTTAGGTGCCATTTACCTGTTTGAAGTGTGAATAATGTTGTATTGTAGGAGGAAGCAGCATGATTTCTGGCAGGATTCTATAGTTGTTGGCATTGGCTGCTTGTTGAAGAAAGCAAACAGGTTCTGTGAGGTGCGTCGTTTCCGCTGTGAAGGACAGTGCTAACGGGGCTAAGCCGTACAATGATTAGCACGTGTGACATCACCGGCTTGTCAAGTTGGCACAAAGCTGGTGTTGAGATACTGAAAGGAGCTTTGTATACTGTAAAACAAGACGGGACAAAGGAAAGACTGGTGGATGTCTGATGGCTGCAGAGAGAGCTTGAGAAAACATTCCTGTAGGCTTTCCCATCTCTGATACAGAAAAGCTACAGAAGCAGAGAAGACAGAGAAAGGAGTGGAATTAAAACAGAATCGACCTGCTTAATTCAACGCTGCAGGGCCTGAAGGCTGTCTGCTGGCTGCTGTAGAGTGCTCCAAGGGCCACATCCGTCTGGTTCTGCTTCTCTAAGCACATCCAGTCTGGTCCAGTTTTTTGACCCACTGCTCACTTTCAGTCCTGTTTTCTTCTTTGAGCTGGATGTGTGGTCCTTTTGTGAGTGTGGTAAAGGGCTGCCAGCAAAAAGACCACCAAAGTAAGGAAAGGTAAGGCTTCTATCAGCAGGGAAATGGAAGCCTGCCGGAGAATGCAAATGGCATAATACAAAAACACAAGCTTCCCTCTTATTCTTTTTTTATGGCATTACATTGGCATGCTTTTTGTTGATGTGTCTGTAAAAAAAGGTCACTTCACTGAAGTTTGTGAAAGTGTGCAAAAACAACATCATTACTTTGTAGCCTTTAAAACTCCTGCTGAGGGCCTCCAGTATCAATAGAAATGCCTCTGGAGGCGTATCAACAGTATAAAAACATAAAACAGTTTTAAAATCTAACATTTGACCTTAACTTTACAGATTGTAGGTTGAATAGCAAAATGAAAGTCTCGCAGATGAAGACCATTTAGATAGCTTTATTATTAATTTTGAGTGATGACTGCTATGACAGGACCATGTTTTACTACATTTGTTGTGTGGCTTCAAAATGTGCTCCTGAAGCAATATAGTAGATACACAAATAATTGTTTCCTCTTTAAGTCTTGGAACTCTTTATCTATTTTTATCTTTTCTCTGTTCAGACGTTCTAATATGCTCCAGTAATCTCAAGCACATCATTTAGTTAACCTGACTCCGCAAGATTAGAGACTAAATATCTTAGTACCAGATTGAGACTATACTATAGTCTGTTTCACAGTACCATCTGGGAAGGCTCCCGTTGAAAGCGTTTGCAAAAGGGAGGCGCCTTCTGTCGAAAACTTTGTAGGCGATTGGATGAATCACCGACTAGTATCCGCCTAACATGAGGTTTCTTTAACCAATCGTACCAGCAATTCATATGATGTAACACTCTTTGCTCTTCTTTTAAAGAAGAAATACTCTCTACTTCTGAAAAAACTGTTTCGATAGCAGCGTCAACGTTAACGTCTTTCGGCTTAGCCATGTTGATAACAAAGAGGAGAAGAGATCATTGTTGCTTTTGTCAAATTAAAAACCCGCCTCTTCCTGTTAGTGCTGCCACATCATTGGTCACAAGAGTCTGATGAGCCCACAGTTCGACCAAGTAGTTTGCCAGGCACAATACAAGACACCAGACACATGGATATACGTGAGTTTGGAAATTCCCAAATCTCGCAAGAATCCAGCTGCAGGGGAAGGTTATCATTTAGTGGGAAGTTTATTCAATATAAAGGTATAAAGGTATGTGGACAAACTATGCACATTTTGTAGTGGCTTCTTTGCACAACTGTCTTTGCACAATTGTGCTTACACAAAACACAAAAACATTCATTCACAAAGCCTTTAGTAAGAACCATTTATACATTTTCCATATAAATGTTTGCATTGGGTCACACTCTTCGTCCTTCATACCTTTTTGTTGTTTTTGGCAGCGTCCTATCGTCTACATGGAATAGTAATGGATGTGCCAAATCTTTCAGTAACATGCCATTTTCATACATATCACAGTAGACAATAACTGTGTTATTGCGTTGACACTTGCAGTTATAGTGAGACATTTTAAAACCTAAACAAACTTGTCAAAAATTTACTGACAGCTTATGCTCAAAGTGTCGTGGGCTTTCAGATCTCAGGGCCTTGCACGTGTAGCAGGTTTTGAGCTGATCTGTTGTTTAACAAAGCTGTTTAGTTTGGTATATTTCCATTTACTACACTTAACCTTCACCTTAAAATGGGATATTTAATTTATGAGTAGCATTTGTATAAAAAACAAAGTAGATTACCTTCCCGCCCGCTATAAATTAGCCATGTGCAAGTTTTTTTAGCCTTTATGTGCTGCGTATATTTAATATTACTCAAATGCAGGCCTGTTCTTTCTAGAATGTTGCATGAATACTCAAGTTTGTTTGTCTTTTCCATCCATATGGCTATCTGCATACATGAAGCACAACCAGACATGTTGACACGTTGGGCAAACAAAATTACTGAAGGTATGCTAACATCTCAACAATGTGAAACATTATATCTTCTGAATGAGGAATGGAGCAAGGAATGCGCATTATCCTTAGAATGAAGCTGTTTAGGCTGGATTCTTTTTTTTTTTTTTTTTCCACAGAAAGTCTTATTAAAAGATGCAAAAAATGCAGCCTTTACACTATTGGGGTTTATGTAATGTTTTTGTTATTTCTCAAAACTAAGATTTATTGAAGCATCTCACTTCAAAAAATATAAAATTAGGGCGCCTCAGTTGGTCCCAGAGAGTTATTGGCTGGCTATTTGGTAATGTGTAAATGGCTGTTCAGTACTACTAAAGAAGATAATACAGTCCATACCATACTTGGCTAATAATGTGCACTGTAGAGCCTATAGTCCGCAGTCATACTGGTTATGTCCGCACACTCAGCAAGGTTACCAGGGATCTGTGACAGCACTGCAGCCATATTCATTTTCTCTCAGTCCACTTTGCTGAATCATCCCGCCTCTACAGCTCTAGATATGAGCAGCTGGGAGGCTTGCATGTCGCAGACGCATTATTAATGTGTGTGAGTAAAGCTAGAATAACACCGCCGATGGAGACCTCAGTTAGAACTATGTCATTACCCTTGATCTGCCAGTTGGATCTCTTTAAAGTCGTGAATAATGAACCGAAGACTAATGGGTGTTTTGAAATACTGTCATATTCCTTTGCCTTTCCAAACATTAGTTCCCAAACTAGATAAGCGCTGTTCATATTTCATCAGTGTGATATCAAGGCTTGGAATTGGATGTTTTTGGCATCAAACAGCGTGGCACGGAGTAAAAGGAGTTTAATATTTTACAAGATTCTTCTAAAAGATTGTTGTCAGGAGCCCATGTTTCACTATTTACTGTTATTAACAGTGCTGAACAGCTGCACGCAAGACTTTTTGGAACTTTTTCAGCTCAGGAATAGTTCTCAGTGCAGTAATGTAATCTCATCTGGTCTTATCTTACGCTATGTTTGTAATGGCATAATGAAGGCAAATCAAAGGAAAATTGGGGTGGTTACAAGCCTGCTGACTGTGCATGTCAGCCTCCCCGAAACAAGTCATCATTCCAGCCCAGCTCGAGTGATGACACAGGCCCGTACGAAGCCGCAGCGGCCTCTGATATGGGTTTTGTCCGCCGAACAAGAGGGTGTCATTCCACACATTCCTGAGCCGAGCCTCTGTTCTCGCAGGATGACCTTCAACTTATCTCTCCATCAGAGCATGTCTGGGGGAGGGAGGGGGGTCCCGGGCTGAAGGGGACTATCACACACATGTGGTAAGACAAAGAACTGGTTTAGCCTGTTGGAAAGACAAGGGAACCCACTGGTCTGGGTTGTAGTAACATTCTTCCTGACTTTCAGTATATGGAGTTAAATGTCCATGTGTACTTGTACTTCCAGATTTGTCAAAGCCAGTCTGTGCTCGGAAGTCTGAAGTTGCAACATTCTGTGACCTTTTCTGTGACATTCCAAAAGTCTTTAGATTTGAATTGAGTTGGATCAGTAGAGGAAGTTGCCAATCTCAAAGCTCATCTAAAAGACAGAGAAAAGGTTTGCCTCAAAAAGATTTATTCTAATGTAAAGTGCAAACCAAGATACAGATGGTGATCAATCTGTTCATTAGTGCTTTGTGACAAATTCAAACAAAGGCTTTCAAAGCTTATTCATGAATTATGTGTATAGGCGACTTTTTTTAAAAGCCTTGCAGTGCAGGTTGGGTACTGTCAAGCAGGTTTCTTTTGTCAATACAAAATATCCAAGTAACTCGTTTGTCCAAAGCCACAAGTACAACACAAGTGAATGTGTATTAAGTAATTGCAGCAATTTAAAGAGATACTTTTCAGTTTCATCTTTCTCATGGTTGTCGTGTATTCCCAATTCCATCTTCTACATTGTGTTGTACTGATCCAAAACTTCACTGGTCATTAGCGTCATAGGTTTTTCTGCAACTAACTTTGTCTCTGCTGTGCTTCCTGCTTGCCAAACGTTGACCATTTGCCAAGTATGGTAACTTACTTTTGCCATGTTTGTAAAGGTTCTTATTCATCCATGTCATAGTATATGTAAATAGTTTAGAAGTTGGAGTTTGGGCATTCCAAGTATTCTACACTGTGTGGTTTAAATCCGCTCCTGTATATTACCATCTCATTTTTCATGGTGGTCACATAAAGTTGGGAACTTGAATACGGCTGCCAAGGTTGTCTCCACAGTAATATTCCATCTCAGTCCATTTCTGTGTAAGACAGTCCTGACAGTTACTGCATGTACTGTTGTAGATCACATTTTGGTGGTTTCAAGGGCCCGGCACACTCACGCACACGCTGGATAGGAAACAGTCCCCCGTCCAGCCTCGCGTCTTCAAACTTCCACTTTCCCTACTCAAACTGTCAGCTTGCCTTTATGAAGTCATTGTAGCCCTGTAGGATCTAAGACCAGCTTTAAATCTGTCATTCGTCCACAGTACAGGCCAGGAACACACTGAGCGTAAATTGAAGAATATTACCTTTTGTCACGGTAATGTAGTCATTGTAAAGAAGTGAATCAAGTTCGGAGGCTGCTGATATCCTCCTGAGTCCCTCCAGTTGATTTCTGCTCTCTGAAGTGGTCAAGATTTCCTACAATCTGAATGTGACTTTGTTCAGTCGGTTTCCTGTCTTTATAAAATGGCCGCTTTCTCAAAAGAGCCAATGCTAGAGCACAGGGCAGCTCAAATAATGTCCACAATGACTGCAGAGCCTAAAGACACTAATTTAGCATTGGTTTAATGAAGTTGCAGGGAATTGACAGAAATGTGAATAATGTTACTGCACCTTTGACTTGTGCATTGATTGTTGCAAATTAGCAGTATGTTTAACAGAGCTTTTTATGCATCTATTAACAAAACTTGCTGTGGTGTGTAAATGATACTAGACCTGGTCTATGGCGACAGAGAGGGTGAAAATATAGATAAATTAAAAAATATATATAATTACCATAAAAATCTATTAAAATCATAAATCAGGTTTTATTTTTTAGCCTAGTTGCCCATCCTTATAGTAAATTACAAAATCCAGTTTTTTCCTTTTCCTGTTTCTTTTTTGTTGTGTTGTTTTCCCCAAAATGTACCTGCTGATAGAATGCAGCATGTCCCCGTGTGTCTGAAAAGTTTCATTTTCTTTAATCAAATACCATCAGGATGAAACCTCTGATGTAAAACAGATAAGAGGTGTCAGTGTTACACAAAACAGACATATTGTATCTTGCGTCATATTTTTTTCAACAATTCACCTTAACATACATGTCTTTGGAAGTTCATGGAGGGATCCCACACTTTCATGCTGGAACTCCAACCCATGACCTTCTTGCTACTGTGCACCCCCATTAGAAAACTTTTTTTCTTTGACCAGACATCATCATGAGTCTTACTGCTATTGGATTAGCGTTTCCTGAACTGGAACAAAAGAGAAACATTAATACAACTTTGGATTTTAATAAGAAACACCAGCTTTTGTTACAGTCAAAGAGCGGAGTGTTCTTTGCTACTGAAATACAACAGGCCTAGTGCTAAAGCAGCAGTATCAGGTGACGCTTAGCTGTGTTCTTGTTGTCTCGCACTAATACTCCGTCCGACAGATTGAATTACTTCACACTCCCTGGAACAGCATGCCTGCAAAAACAAAGTTAGCAAGGAACAATTTTGCCTTTATGAGTTCATATTTCGTCTGTGCAGGGGATAACAGCTGCCTGCTTTCCACATCATTAGCTGACTGGATGGATATAGATTTCTTAGCGCCTCACTGTTAAGCGTACTTACCAGTAATGACTGATGAGGAATGAATGATAGAAGTGAATCCATGTAAATGCAGTTTGTGTGCCAGGCTTGGAGTAAAGCCCCCAGGAGACATTTCACGTAATTCCTCTTATTGGCCCGTAAAGCCTGATAGCTGAACGCCGCGGGGCTAATTGGGGATTGCGTGTCTATGTGCTGGGCTACAGCTGAGGTCGCAGAGTGTCATAACCCAGCTAATCAACATCAACTGCCTGCAAATTACCAACACATGCTGCCGAGTTAGTACGGGGTGGGGCCCTGAGTGGCTCCAGGAGGTGTGACCGGCTGACGAGAATTCTTCACACTGTAAGTGGCTCACAAATAGTCAGTATCACACCTTTCACCGCACATTCAACAGCAGTATAAGAAAGCACACAAAAAAATTTAAATATAAAACACTGAAACCTCACTGATTCACTGTACATTGGATCTGGCCTTAGTTGACTTCCAGTTAAGGAGAAGATGATTTTGCTATCAGAAAGATAAAAGCAAGAAATGTCTAACTCTACCGTGGGAGAGCGGATGTATTCCTCAAGAAGAGCAAAATTAGAAACATGCAGGGACATATTATCAGTCTTTGATTGCACCTCTGACATAGTGTCACGATCAATCTGCCAGAAGTTACCAAGATATGGACTGGATAAAACATGATCACAGCGTCAACCAGTACATCTATCACAGATGTCCATCACAGATGTCCAGCATGCCTGGGAATATCTGTGACTGCCTAAACAGAACCTTAAACTGTATCAGAGTCCCACCCATGCTCATCGGGGTCAATCCCAACTTGCCTTCCCAAGCCTCCTTTATTCATATCACCTAAAACTCTACACCAAGGGCTGCTCCAAGAACCTGCAGGTTGTTCTGCCATCTTTGTTTGCTTCACCAACAACATTTGGTTTCACACAGCACTTTTTGTTTGCCCCAACAGACTGTTTGCTGTTGTCATCACAGTGTTTAACTGATCATTGTGACCATCGGGGGCTCTTTTTACTGTTTTAACAGTGAAACTGAATAAATAATAGACTGGTATAGAGCCACCAGAGATGAATTTAATAATTTAATTACCACAACAACATGGCCAGAATGCATAACGTATTCCTAATGGTTTTTTTTTGCCTAACTGATGGTGACTTCCTGTATTTGGTCTGAAAGTCTGAACAATGGCCAAATGAGCCTTCACACTGCAGTTAAGCTAGACCATGGTCCTGTTTGGTCCAGACCAATACTACTTTTTGCCTGACCAAATACTAGTTGTGCCTGACCAACCATACCAACTCACTTGCACAATGTGAAATGGGTCAAGGATCCCTTTCCCTTGATAGCAGCTCTGTTGGTCCAGTCGTAACCATTTTTTTTTTCTAAAATGGCAAGGGCTTAGTGCAAATCTGGTTTGTTGTCTATCAAGTCACATATGCTAAGCACATTTGTTTTGCTAGCCCTGGGTTTGCTCAAAAAACATGTATAGAACATTTATTTGCATCGCAGGAATGAAGTTTATCAAGCTTCTTTTTCCAAAAAATCTAGGCGAGAGGAAATGATAAAAACTTGCTTCTGGTTTTGAGGGTTAAGAACACACACACGGTATGATCAAAGTTGGTAGCCATTTACCAACAAAAATAAAAAATAATAAAATAATATACTTATCAACGTATCAATGCACTGTTATCAACCTTTCTTCCCTGCTACACTATGTACTCCATTTGGATGTTTGGAAAAGTGACTGACAGAGGTGATGGATTAATTTAATTCCCTCAAAAGGGGATTTTCGAGTCTCAGTCTGTGATTCTGTTGGATCTGCTGCAGTGCAGATGAAACCCATTTTTTCCTCTCAGTGGAGTTGCACAGCAGTGTAGAGGCCTTTTGCCTTTTCACTTTATGCAGAGATGAGTCCCAGAGCACATTACACATTTGTCAAAACCATGAACAGCTAGTTAGTCTGAGCTCTCCTGGTACTCCTGCTGCAGTCTGCCCAGATGGCGACTCCACTTAATTCCAATCTGGAGGTGACTCAGCACTTGAGTTCCAAAGAAATCTCAGCATGGATTAGAGTTTACCGCTGTTAACTCCCAGTGTATGGTAAAAGACAGGCATGTTCTATGAAGCTCAGCAGTGGTGGACCCACTGAAAACCGCTCAGACCCCAGACCACTGCTCTGCTGCTATCCTAATTAGCTCCTCGTACTTACAGTCATGATTTAGTTCAGGACCAAAAATCCGTCTGTTTCCCACCGGAGACGATAAATCTGCCTAAAGCTGGCCCAGTCAGAGCACAGGCAGCTCGCCGAGGCCTGTGTACTGTAACTCTGCTCATGTCCACACACATGAACCATTCTAATTTCATTAGCAGACGACCCACACAGCCCCCAGTTTCCCATCGCTGCCAATCTTGGAACAACTCACAAATGAAATATTGTAATCTTGTGAGGAGTGCTGCTGATTTGGTTTGGTTCTGATTTAGGTTCTTGAGTATTCAGACTTGTTGGACTTGGCAGAACAGGGGTCCATCTCATCTTTCTATTTTACATCCCTGTTATCCACTCTTGTGTCTTCTCTTAGTGTCTTAGTCCCTCCCAATGAGGAGACACAAAGGTGAGACAGGAGAAGACAGGGGAATTAGGAGAGATGGGTTTAAAGCAACCGTTTCCCATTATTTGTGAAAAAAACAGCCATTACACTTTGGCATTTGGTATTGGTTAAAGGGATGCCTTGCCTTTTAACCCAATTGGGCTCTAGTTTTCATTCGCTCATTCTATTTGTTTAGTGATTAAACAATTTTGTGTTTTATTGCTCATTTTCTTTTTCTCTTACACTTACTGATATGCAGCTCTGATTTCTACTGCACTTTGGTCAATCAGAATATAAGCTGACGTGAAAAAGTGTAATTTCTAGCAACATTACAGGAAATCCGAAATGTATTAGGTGCCAACAAGCAGCAAATGCACAAAAACTATTTTTTTCATCCAAATTAGCCATGTGCTTTTTGGTTTCAATTTCAGGAAAAATAGCTCTAAAGGGAACAAGGCTTACCTATTTTCCTGTGAAAATTGAGCCCAAGGTTGACTGAGATGAGATATTGGTTGGTGAAATTGCAACAGATATCACAGAAAAGAGCAAAAAAAAAGAGTCTGGTGAGACATGTGGTGCTCCTAAACTCTGGAAACTCTCAGTTGGAGGGAGGTGGCTTTCTGAGTTACAGCTTGCCTCAGCATCCATCTGGAACTGAGCTCATCTCTCCGGCCTGACTGGGCTGACTCTGGCCTGACTCTGGGCTGACTCCGGCCTGAGCGGAGAAGCAGATGAAGTGTGTGTGGGATTGGACCAGAGGGAGGTATATTTACAGACATCATTAATATTTCCCTGCTCGGTGTGGTCACATTATTGGAGTTCGACATCATCAGTGGGATCACGGAGAGCCATGTTTAGTGGCTCTAGTTATGACCTAAATCTCCTTTAGTGTTTTTAAAACTGTCCCTTCAGTTGGCGCTTCTACCTATAAAACATTAAACTGCTGCACGTGGACATTACAGCTGCAATTCTAACTCTGCTGTTGACAAGTCAGTCCATCTCTCTGCATGGAATCAAAGGCACGGAAAATCTATTTCCTCAACAGCTTTAACTATAAAATCCTCAGAAGAGTAATTCTGCAAGTGTTTGTAGTGTATTCATTTTATATCATGTAAAAAAAAAAATTATGCGAACTAACGCAGTATTGTACAAAAGACTAAAAGTGCTGCTAGCTAGTCTTTAGATCCACTTAATGTATAACTTAAGTAGTTTTTATTAATCATTTCAAGAAATTGGGTCTGTTGGTGTGAAAGGATTGGTTTGAATTTGTAAGGTCTGCAGGCTGGTTTTGGAAAGAAGACAAAACAACTGACCTATCGCTAAGCCCCACCTTTAGACATTATCTGTTCCTTACACATAACAGCTTATAGACGCACCAGCTGGATGTAAAAAACTGTTGTGGATTGACTAGCTGGTCAGATCTTGTCCAAAATAAAACCTGAAATGTCAACATAAACTTGAATCAATCGTCACACAAGTGAGACTGCGCCGCTGTCTGCTCTTTATGATATTACTATCACTACCTTTTTTCAGAGACACACTTTTGACTACGGTGACCTAAATTTCATAGCTTTGACAGTGACATATTGTATTGGAAGTGTAGTAGTAGTAGTATTAGTTGTTTTAGTTAGTTAGTAGCATATCTTTGCCTCAGTGAAGGAAAGGGATGGACCTTATCAACTAAATTTGATGATACCTCAAATAAGGAATTATCTAAATAGCACCTAAGGATATATGGTACAACATATTCTGTGCAGATTTAAATTGCAAAGCTGAACATATTTTTATAGAAGGAAAAATGTGTCACTCATACCTCTAGTGGTTAAATGGGCTTGCTTTAAAGCCTGACAGTAACATGACATTCAGCGGATTTATGACATCTGGCTGCTATGCTCTGTTTTTGGTCCAGGCCATGGCGGGACATCTTGGCATTCGGTGCCCACCCACAACAGGTGCTGCTGCTGCTATTCTCAGTGTACACTACTCCCTCATACCGGGCCTTGCATGTTACAGCTGAGGACTCCATCAGCCTCTGCGTGTGTCTAGGCCATCTCCAGACGTCACTTGTGTCTCTCAGATCCTGCGATTACAAGTGGGCTGCCAATTTTCACGCTTCAATCTTGGCATCCTTACCTAGCCTTAAACGAGGAATAGTATATCAGCCTTTAATTTGGCATGAGTGAAACAGATATGTTTTATCACTGCACTTAAGTGGCACGAACTGTCAAAGTAATCAACGCTGGTAGAAACTAATAGCATTGATGAGCGTAGGGCCGTGTAACTTCATATCCTGTCGCTGCGTGCCTTCATAAGGATTTACAGTGATAACCACCTGCAAAGGCTAGTGCTGAGTGTGTTAAAAACACTTATAAACCCGACTTTCAGAGCAGCACCCCATAAACCGGCTTTATTAATAGTCGGCACTTTCAGATGTCGGGATTCTATTTGCATGGCGAGCAACCAAGAGGTATTCTGGGTAGACTGCCTCCCTAAACACTGGCACGCTGTTCACTCCATCGCTCAGGCATAAACGTCCTCCCCTCGCTGGCGTCGTGTTTATGCTGGATTAGGTCATTTGTATCCTTACACCTCAGTGGTCTGCTTTTATCAACAGCTGAGAGTGTGAGAGCACTCTCTCCAAAAGTCTTTTTCACATTGTAGTTCAGTGAGACAGTTTGTGTTCACTTTCAGCTATCATCCTCCATGTTTTCACGTGTTTGTTTATGTAATAGCTGCGAGTAGGGCAACGCTAACATCCAAACATCCTGCATTTGACATGGGGCTTTAATTATGAAAAGTGGTTGCTGCCTTTTGTATGTGCTCACTGTTTTCCAGCTGGGTTCATAGATGTGAGTTTCTCTGCCTGCCTTCATGCAGCTTGTGTGTATAAAAGTGTGTGAGTGGTTTACTCTTAAAGGTCCACATTCATGGAGAGAGGCCCAGCCGTGGCCAAGCGCTTGCTGAGTGTACAACAGAGCGCCTGTTGTGTGACTGGGCTAAGCTGCGTCAGCTACTTTGGGAGGAAAAAAAGGACTCAGTCAAGAGTCTAATTTCTGTATGCAACATTTAGCCTGTAAGCCTGGATTGAGATGGGACTAAGTCAGTCATAAGTGATTTGAACAACGTCTGTGCTATAGTCATGGCTGCAGTAACCAAAAGCATATAATTGAGGCCAGAATGAACAAAGATCAAAGCAGGACTAAGATTTTAGGGACTAAGACTAAACCAAGGTCATGGCAGAGTGGAACCAAGTCAGGACCAAGAGTAGTGCATGTTACATGAAAAGTGATGCTAGAGAACAACAAAAACAATGACTTTAAAAAATCAAGCTACATATTTTAGTTGCTGTAACAATGGAAGTACAGTATGTAGTATGACTGTTAAACGGTGGAACTGTTTAATTGGATAATTTCACACTGCTCATGCTGGCACTACACCTTTTATAGAGCAATAGAGATAACAAGGTTTCTCTAAAAGGGCCTCGTGTGCAGCCTCCTTAGCCTCAGCAGCACCTAAAGGGAATGGTATTAAGACATCATTTTGATTCTCATATATATTGACATGTAAAGCATGAAAACCTGATATAAACTGAAATGTTCTGCGTGTTGCTGTTGCAGTCTCAGATTCTTGACATATTGCACACTGCGCTCATAGAAAAAAAAAGTAATGATGCATAAAATTAAATCAGTTGTGGTCTTAATGTAAAATGCAGCCTTATTTCCAAGATTGAAACAAGATTTATTCTAAGAGGAGATCAAGACCAATGGTTGTACAACCTATGCACTCGGGCCTACAGTCTTAATGCTGGTTTATGATGTCTTTGTTTTAACCTGATAGGAACGTCTATTGTTTCCTGAAGTTATCCACCTTCTCATTCTTCCACCTGAGGAATGAAGAAGAACATCTTTACTCTGCCCACAATCTGATTGATTCAATTAGGCTAACATCCCATTGAAGTTATTTACACGATTTGGTGAAGCTCCAAAATCCTAGATGTGCTCATGTTTCAAAAAGCTCTTGCCAAAAACTGTCTGCAATCTCCTATTTATTACCCGGTTTCATTACACAACCAGAAGACTTGCCGGCACTTGCCATGTCGCCATCAAACTGATGCTAATGTGAAGAATTATTTACGTGTCCAGGGAAAATCAAAGACGCAGCAGTAAGTGAGGTGTTTTAATCAGCTCGTGTTTACTCTGATAATGACCTTCTGAAGATGAAAGCACCTACGTGACAATCACTGGAACTGCCTTGAAGATGCTCGGCTTAACTTTTGGAAACTGGGACAGCGAAAATGTCACACTGTGGTAAACACATTCACAAATCAGACACAAGTAGATCCATTAAAGCGGGTAAACAAAACCATTCACTTAACAAATGTAATTTTTGTTGCCCTACATAAAGTAAGAGGAGATATAATTGTCTTCTAAAGTTGTTCTTGCAGTAGAACTTTTAGCAAACTTTTCCTGAGATGTGTGGTACCACATGTTAAAGGTTAAAACAATGCTTAAAATGTTGCAGCACAAATCTGCTATCCTAAACCACTGTGCAACTGTGCTTACATTTGGCAAGATGGCTTGGCAACTGCACAAACAGCAAGAAAGGCCTGGTACCATTTTATGCCTGGGCCACTGCACAAAAAAACTCATAAAAGACAATAAAACCTGAACATTTTTAAAACGTCTTTATCCAGTGACATTTATTTTGTTACAACTGGAGTCATCTGCTTTTTTGCCTGGTTTCATGCTCCTTTGATTTGAGAAAATTTCTGAAATATGTGGCATTCTGTCGGGAATTACGGGGCTGTTTGATCCTTTTCACAAAATCAAACATTGTCTCGCTGACTATATCAGCATTCTCCAAAATTGCATGTATAATTCACATAATCTGATTCTGCAAGGCTTAGTACTAGACTGTGTGGCTATTCAGTTGCATTTTTTGAACAAGAGCAGCTTTTCCATTCTTCTTTCCCCCAAGTCCCTTAGGTTTGATTTGTAATATTTCTCCTAAATCCTCTGCTTGCTTCGATGGTATAACTCTTGATGATGGTTGGATTTGGGCTCAGGCTGTTGTCAGAACTGGATCTCCTGTTAATGCTTTGAGCAGGCCTGGGTTCTGCACTGGACCGAATATGACTGAGTGCAAGGATAAGGAATGGAATAGAAACATTTGGAAAGGGAATAGCAGTGTCCTTATTTAGTGCAGAAGAGCAGATGGATGCTTCTGAGGTGCTAAGATGAAGTTACGTTTTGGATTATTTTTATTCTCCCTTACATCTAGCCAGTGTCTTTCATGAGGTTCTATGGAACTTTCCTAAAGTTAAATTATACCATAGGCTGGCTTTTTTCAAGTTCTCAGTGTTTCTCATCCAAGTCACTAAAGACTATTCCGAGTGGAGTCATTATCACTTGAAGTCCAAGTCCGAGTCACCAAAAGAATTTCAAGACGAGTCCCAGTCCTGTCAACTTAAGTGGAAGTCCAAGTGGAGTCCCCAAAGTTAGTTGCAAATCAGAATATTTATGTGGGTTTAAATCTGACACATTGATCAGGATTTTAGTTTTGTGCCTGTTTCATAACAAAATATGTAATTATGACAAATAGACTTAAAGACTAATTATTGATTCAGAGCCATTCACAGAAAGGTTCTAAACTAAGCAGCTGTTTATGTTGGAAACTGATAAAGAAACAACAAGCACAACAGTTATCTTTTTTCCAAATATGGTAATATCTGGTTCCAAAAAGCTTGCTGTCAAAAATTCTCAAATGCTGAGCTTTAAACTCTTCTAAAAGGGATCATTAGTCCTCCTCTCTTTTCAATCATTGCCATCATAATCCATTTAAGTAATAATAGTACAATAATTTGGAGCAATTGTCAACCTTTAATTGACTGACACTGTGTTTGGAGAAAGAAAATGTGCAAACTGATTTTAGCCACTCTTCTTTGTGTTTTTGCCAGTTGACCCTTCTATCCAAAAGTACTTAATACCAAAACTAGTTAAAAACACTATTTAATAAAGTAAGGAAACAACAAGATACTAAAGTTCACAAAGAGTAGTCAAAGATTGTTTGCTTGGGACTTTTCAGCGGACAGGCTTTTGCACGGGGCCTGCTCAGCATTGGCAAAGGTGGACCAAATATGACTATCTGGAGAGAGATCAGGTTATTCTGGATCTCTTCAGATGTTGGCGTGCACAGCTGCACCCACAGCTGCATGTCCGTCCACAGCAAACCCTGCTCTTTATCGGCCTGAGTGGTCCCATCTGGTCTGCTTACTTCCACCTCGGGACAGGGGTGGAGGGCGACCGGGGCAGTAGACAGAGGTAGATTAAGGTTGGAGAAGGCCGCTGGGGGATGTTGAAGTGAATGTAAAGTGTTAGATAAAGGCAACATGGCTGTGTTTGTTTGCTAACCAGGTCCCTGTTTTTATTGCCCCCGGGGCCTTGAGACAGTCCTGCACAAGATGGATGGCTTTTATTGCATCCATTATACCCTTGTCTTCTGGAAAGGACTGACTGTTTAGAGACATGAGTACACAATCAGTCAGTTTGTTGGATTGATCTTCTTAGGTTACACAAGGTGGTTCCAAATGCTAATGTCATTGAAATGAGGAAAGTTTAGTGCTAGTCTTGTAGCGTACCTGACTTTTGCTGTTGTGAAAATGTCAAACCCAAAGCGCTTTATCCATAAGGAAACAAAAACACTATATTTTTTGTGTTTTTGTTTTCTTATGCAAAGGTCCAGCGCAGTCCAGTCATTGTTTCAAGTGGGCTTGTGAACTGTTAAAACTGTTTCCTGTGGGTGACTTCCTGATAAATTTATTCTTTTTTCACCATAAACAATGTCTTCAGAGGACACACACTTCTTATCAAAGCCATTTGAAGCAGTTTTTGCCAGAAGGCTTTTCTAACACATGGTTTACAGAACATTTGAACTTTTAAAAGGACAACCTATGAATCAGAGATTAATCAAGAGCAGTAATCGGTGTTGTACTCAGTTGGTTAACTTATGCTGGTAGGTTTAACTATGTTTTCTTAAGGCTTTAGAGAAGAACATTTCCATGTAATTGACCAATCATAAGCATTTTCTTCTCCTACAAAGATAATTAGTGTTAGTTAGTGCGCATTTTCCTTGAATTCTAAGCTTGACCTTTGTTCACAGTATAAAGTTTTGGGTTTGTTTTTTTTCAGAAATATCTAGGCAAGGGGAAATAGTAAAAACCTGGCTAAGAGCACTGTGGCTTGGCAAAATTTCTTTCTGATTACACATTTTTTAAAGCAGTGTTTAGTAGGTCAGTCAGTTTTGCAAACCTGTTCCTTTTTTGTGTGCTCATTTTCTCTTAAGCTTATGTTGCTCAGAAAGACTATTTAAATTAATACTATGTCTGAAAACTTTTATTGCTAATATTTAGTTGCTTGTGTATTTTATTAGCTACTTTTTGGGTAAAAGGTTTGCCTTGTTAAACTAGAAACTCACCATATTGGGTCAAATCTGGCAGCGCAACGTGGGACCGCTTCCATGAAAAGCGATGCAAGAATAACAAAGCAAGAGACTACCGGCTTTGTTTTGATAAGAACTGACTCTCCTTTGACATAATCCTCTGACATCCCCATCTCTCATCCTCATCCATCTTTGCAAAACCTTCCCAGAATACCTCACCCCACCTTGTAAAACCTTGATCTCTTATCCTTTTTTTTTAACATTTTTTTTATTTCCAAGTTGAAGTCAGCCCCCGGAACTCCGTGCCAGCAGCTCGGTGCTACCACAAACCTCAGGGAAGTCTAAAAGGTCTATTAACAAAGCCAGTGACAAATAAGAGCCAAACTGCGCGGCACATGTGCAGCAGTGTATTTTAAAGGCTGAATGCGGCCGAGTCTGTGCTAATTCTCTGCACATGTGAGCGCTATCCCTCGGGCTCCACAGCTCTGGAGTTCTGATCCAGATGGAGATACAAGGCTGAACTGGTCTGACCTTAGTGTGGCATTAGGTTCTGGTGGATCACTGTCAATGTAATACTTCCATCGCCTCCCCTCAATATGTTAACATGACATCAGAAAATAAAGATTTTCATTAATATTATTTCAAGTTTAGGTGAAATAAGATTCTCCTATGAATGCACAGAAACCTCAGAAGACATAAACGTAAAGTAATAAAATAAACCTAAATGACTGATGAAAAATGGTTTTAGAGTAAATGCAAACATCTTTAACTTACATTTTACTACAGTTTGCCAACATAGTATTGAAACACCAGGAATTTAAGCTGGTTTCATTCATTTTTCTAGAGTACATTTTTTTGCCTATCACAGCTGACGGATGTGAGGCCTTCTGGGCAATTACCAATTAATCACATGGGTAACATTTGAGGATATACACTGATAACCATTTTTACGTAAATCCAGTATGGGCAAGAGTCAAGTCACCAACAAATGCATGTCGAAGTTCCCAAAGAACTTCGACATGCATGTTGAAAGGTC
The DNA here is from genome assembly GCA_036850595.1 of Rhyacichthys aspro. Classification (NCBI taxonomy): domain Eukaryota; kingdom Metazoa; phylum Chordata; class Actinopteri; order Gobiiformes; family Rhyacichthyidae; genus Rhyacichthys; species Rhyacichthys aspro. The sequence goes on from CM072152.1 coordinate 3,577,586, forward strand.
AGGGGTCAGGAGCGTGGACTAAGATCCCTCCAAGGTAAAGATCCCTCTACCTTCTTGCCTTTAACAACATAGCTTTATCCTGCACTTTACTATAACCAGATGAATGTATGTGCTGACAGACTGACACAAAAGAATTGTCATGTAAGATGTTTCTACTGTACTGGTTGCAGTAGTTATAATAATAGTGATAATACATTTTATTTATTGTCACCTTTCAGGACACCCAATACCTGATACCTTACAATAAAGACGATATTTACAATGAATACAAATATGTTTTGAGTTTCCCTGGCCTCAATATATCTTTGGGCTAAAAGTTACACAGTGCTCCTTTAAAATAGATGCATTGTCATTATCTACCCTGTATAACAGTTAGAGGCACCTGGGGGCAGGATCTTATCCCATCTGCTTGCCCCTATGGCGGGGTACACCCTGAATGATTTGGGGGCTAAGTGACATAGTCATTGACAGACTATTCACACACTTTTATTCACTATGGGTAATTTATATTGACCAACTGATCTGCAAATGCATTTCTTTGGTGGGAGGAAGCAAAAGAGAAGGAGAGAACCACAACAGCACAAGAATTGCCTTCAGAACGCACAACCCTCTTTCAGAAAGAAGTGCTAACCACTCTGCCATTGTGCACCCATACAATGTATAAAATGGGACTAATGAAACAATTGTTTTGTTGTCTAACATTTTTTTTATGATATTAACCACAGTCATTTTAAACTCTCAAACATCTGAAATCTCTAACAACAATTTTACAGTGTAGAGTTCTACCCCCTGCACACACCCCTCCCCCGCCAGGACCCAGTTTCCTGCCATGCCTCCACGCTGAAATCAGATCCCAGCATCGCTCGGGCCTTGTTTTTCTTGGCAGGGGCTGCACACAGACACTCAAACAGCACTGAGGCTCACCAACCATTTCCACCCGCCATCACTGCCTCTCTGTTTTCCCTCCGCTCTCTGCTTCTCTGCTTCTCCGCTTCGTACATTACATTTACAAGGAAACGGCTTTATCTGCACGCCAGCTAAACTGGTTTTCGCACTAGCGCCATGTTAATGCTCTCCGATAACGCTCAACAGATAAGAGTCAGAGGGATGCTAGCCGAACTTGTTTCTCCAGCCATTATGGGTTTGTAATACGAGCTGTAGCACATATTTTAATGACATTTAAACATGTCCAGATGTCATTGGAATCAGGTCCAAATACATGACGCTTCATGTAACAGAGTGATGCAACTTGTTATACTGAAGGAAATACTTCTTAACTCTTGTGTGGTCTTAACTTTGTGTTCACACCTCCACAAAACCCAATGTTTTTCATTAGAAACAACTAGTTTTTCATCTGATTTAGGACACAGAGAAAAAAGATACAGTATTCAATGCAGAAGAAAACAGGAATACCAAAAATATTACTAAATCAGAACAAAACCACGCACTAAACAGGGCTAAATATGATGATAATAATATAAACTGTAATAACGACATAATGTCAATATAAGTAACAAAATGTAAAATACTGTATTGTATTATACTTTATTGACTATTAGAACTTGTCAGGGCCAGCATTTGCATTATTTATTTGTGCATTCATTACAAACAAAAAAATTTCATACCTACCTATACTAACAATCTCATTTTCATGTCAGTGTCAGTCTACAACAGCATTATAGCATTGTATACAACAACAGTGTGAGTCACTTTTATACACTTTTGTTGACATTTATTTGCTTTTTCTCCCTAGCCATGATGAAGCAGCAGATGAAATTCAGCTGTAATAATAATTCCTCACTAAGACATAGATGCACAGCAGCATTTCATAGAGTGTATCTGCTACTGAGAGCTTTTGTCTCCGCTGCAGAAGGTTTGAAGGAAACACAGCCTTTACAGTTGGTTTAAATCTGTTTTGGAGACACCAGGGAGCACATGTTCCTTTTTGAATCCGCTGAGGCAGACGCAATGTTTGTGTGGAGTGAGACAAATTTGGAGCGAAATTACTTTTTATCACCTGAAAAATATACCAGACTCACAGGCACACAACTAACCAGGTCTAAACCAGGACTAAACACTGTAAACCTATAAAAGAGGTTAAAATAATTTATAGTTACACTAAATAGAATGCAGTTTGTGTGAAGTTAGAAATTACAAGTGAAAGCTACACTTCTTTTTCACATTGAGCTGATGATTTTATGTGAATGATTGCAGGAAAGTTTTACCAGTGCTTTATTGTTTTCAGTGTACAAAACCCAGGAGAAACTCAGAGACTAAACATTTTTTTTATCCTTTTAAAGGATATGACAAAGACAACCGTTGTACCCTTGGTTGTACAGCTTTTATTAAACTATCAAGTAGGGTTTCTACTTTTTCTGAGCTCTTGATCTCTTATTAAAAAAGTTTCAAGTTTACAAAAAATGAATAAGTATTTTTTATTTTTCTCCATGCAGAAATAGTGAGTCATTTTTTACCCTCATGACAACAAGAGTTAATCTATGTCTGGTTTGGAGTTATATTCTTCCCTCTGCTTGGCCCAACTCGGTCTAACTTGACAGAAATGAGTGTTGCAAAGTAAGCGTATTGTTTTCCAGCTCCGGCTCTGTGGCTTGTGGGAACAGGGCTGTAAAGAGGCTTTGAATGACAGAAGCGTGCACTCTGGTCAGTCTGCTCATTGTCGTCGGCTGTTTACATGCCTTTGGCCCTCGCACCACTGCCATGGCCCGGGGCACTTTAACAGCACGGCCATGAGTTAGTGCCGTGTGTTGAAAAGCCACTCTGTCTCTGGGACCCAGCGGTGTCGAGTGTGTGTGTGCTTTTCATGGATGGGTACCCAAGCCTTTAACCCCCCCCCTTCTCTCCCGCCCGTCTGCATGTGCTAGTGTGGTTATGTGTGTGGACGCACATATGTGAGGGGGGTGGAGTGCTACAACAACAAACTGGGCTCATCAGTGACTTTAAACAGTGCCATATTTCAGGAAGAGAGCAAACACAAGCGACTGTTGCTCCCAGCCAAGTGAATGCAGCTCAGGCTAGCTTCTTGCCACAAGGACATTAAATCCAGAGTCGAAGCCACTGATGTGAGTTTAGTTATTTGTGCCGATCAAGTCTCTGTCTCACTCTGCGTGTCCTTCCTCACACTTACCTACAGCAGTGCACACGTGAAACCCATATAATCACACGCCTGGTGAGTTATTGAATGGCCAAATGACCCCAAGATTGACTTCCCATTTAGCTCTCATGCAGTGTTTTCCACATGGAGGGGGGAAATAGTGGGGAGTGAAGAGAGATGAGTGGATAGGGCCTTCCTCTGCGACTCCACACTACCACTTTTCTCTGTTTGAGTCAGTGGGATAATTGGCACATACAGTAGAAGAAGAGGTATGGCAACCATCACTTGTGACGCTTTCAGTAGTCTTTGTATCAGTTCACCTGGATTTTATTTGCAACGGAGGCATGTTGCAGGATTGTACTATACTTGCTTACTTTAAGACTATGCTTTGAAGAGGCATGGCATAAGGGATGGGCTTTGACCTGTCACCAAGTAAATGCCTGACAGAGACAAAGTGGTAGAAGTAGAAGATGAATGAATGAATTTCATTATCACAAAATTCATCATAGCATGTCATATGTTTTCCTAATATCGGTCAGTCCTAATTACAAGCTGTTAAAACAATGTTGTTTCTTTAAGTAATGGTTGCACAACCTGACCAACTTGCACACTCTTGGTGAGTATTGGGAAGTGTTGCACATCAGGTAGTGACAGTTCTGTTGACAGTGGTATTATCATTGCTCTTAGTAAAGCATTGCTTGAGCAGAAAATAGAACATTACAGATGCTAATCACTCTTAATCTTTGATGCTAGCACTACGAGGATGTGGTTTTGATTTAGTGACTTTTCTGCATTATTTGTTTTGCTCATTTGTGTCTGGGCAGATGCCATTAGTGTTTCAGCTTTTTTTTTTCAGCTTTTTTTGCTCTCTTTGCCCACTTTACTTAACTGGGACACAGCTTAAAGGGAACTTAAAGCAGGTAATCATTTTTAGTCATCCCTCTCTTAGCACTCACACACTTGGTTTGTTTTGTACTTGTTAAAAGAGTAAAGCCATAAACTACAACTTAGAAAAGTGTTCAAAAAGCCGGTAAGACATATGAATATTGCATTCATAACGTGTTTTAATTGAAAGTCAATGGGACCCAGACTTCACGGAGCCAATCCTCACTTCCACATGATCCTCTTTATCACTCACTGATGGCACAGAGCACGATTCCTACTGTCTACGGTTATCGCACCATTCCAGCTGTTACAGACCTTGCCTTGTAATGTAGCAGGCGTGCGCTGACAGCCGGCCCCCTTCTACCCCGAGCGACCCGACCAGAGTCTCACGTGTTCTTCCTTTTGCTCATTACGCAAGGATACAGCTGGGACACTTTTTCCTCCTCCTCCACATATTTTTGTCTCCTCTCCTTAATTCGATTTTTCCCGATGTTACAGCTTGATCCCAGCACATGACAATGCCTTGTTGTTGCCGTTCTAAACTGTTTTCTCAGGTTTCCCATGGCTAGTAATTTGAGGAGTGTGATGTGTGGGCTAATGGGCTGGACAGTAAGCTTGTGTTGTGGTCTCGAACTGTTTCTTGTCTGTTTAAAGTCCTAAATACAATCCCCTGTATGTAAATAAACCACATTTTCAACTATGTCCTTGCAAAGCCGTGTTTCCCTATGCCTCCTCCGGCGCACATTTTAACATGTGTCTCTCTAAAGTATATTGTGATTACGGCCTTGGTGTAATTCTCCGACGGCGATGGAGACAACTGCTGCGAACAGACAGGCAGGAGTCTCTGCAGCTGTTCCTCCGCCGCCGCAGAGGGGAGCTTTTAATTGAATGTGAATGCGAGTTGCCAAGGCTTTTAATTTGGCCTTGGCTGGAGCAGTGTACACCGGGGGCGGGGTGTGTTTGTAGCTCAGGGAAAAAGAGAGGAGTGCCAGGGCTGCATCGCTCACATCCTAGACCCACCTCTCCTCTCTCTACTGTTGTAGTACTGTGTAGTGAAGAGCTGATCATCTTTGTGAAGACGTCTAACTCCTGGGTCTTGACTTTCAGATGTTGTCTGTGTGGTGAAACCAGTGGTGAGGGGTAGGAAGCAGAAAGGAGTTTAGAGCTTTGGTCTCAACTTGCTCCTTGTACAGTTTGGCTACAACATCGGAGACCATTGCATAGTGTACTTCTGCCTGTGAAAGTTCCCTCTTAACTAGAAGTATGTGGCTTTAAGGTATACCTCCTGTAACTTCGGTCACAGGCTGAGGTTCGTCCTGTCAATGAGGAGTAGGGAATTGCAGTTATCTTGAACAAAGGTCAAAGGTCATGCACTAGCACATCACAGGCACCAGTACCACTCATAATTTATCAGTTGGGTTTCATTCAGCCTTGCTAGCCTCAAGTAATAAAAGGTTTGTGAGTTGATCAAAATTTAGAATGTTATTAACAGCATTTAAGGAGCCTTTGCGTGGGTCACGGTTTAGTTTGTCTCAGACACTTTATAGGGTTGGAGGACTGGACTGTTTGTATTATTCTCTGTTATTTGTAGTCAGATTTAGTTGAGGTTCTTTGCTGGTTAAACTGGGTAGAGGGAAGATAAGTCCCAGGTCTGGGTACGGTCAGACATCCTGTGAGATCCTCACAGCTGTGACTGCCCCAGTGTTGAAGATGCAGGTGAGCCAGGACATGACATCATATAAGACAATTGCCTTGTTTGGATCCAGCTGTAGGCGTTTGACTTTCTTGGCAAAGTCCAGTGAATTCCTGACGTTGTGGTGTGTGTTGCCAACTTGTGTTCATCACAGGATGTGCAATTCCATTAAAGAACAGAATGCTCATTTATCTTGAGTGAGACTATATTTTTTTATAGTTAATGTCCCCTCCTCCAGTCATCCTTTTGCTTCATGTTTCTTCCTAGTATTCCCCAGTGTCGACGTTTGCAGTCTGTTGACATAGAGCAATAAATGTGCCCCACTTGTGATTGTAATACTCTGTTTTACAGTTTTTACTGTTTATGGAACACGTGCAGAACTAAACCAAACCTAAACCAAGAAAAAACCTCGTAGGATTAAAACCAGAATTAAACCAGGACTCAAAAACGGCAAAACCAGGGTCAGGACTCAATCAGTGCTAAAGCCTAGAAGATATCCAGTGAGAATGTCCAGTGCTTTGTTTAAGACTTAACCAGAACTAAAACCAGGACCAAATTAGGATTTGGTCCAAGACTTAATTAGACCAGATCCAAACCAGACATACAGGAATTACAAAAAACCCTCGAGACAAAACCACTTACAGGAGTGAACCAGGATTAAACACAGAAGTAAATCTAGATTAAGCCCAAAACTAAACCAGGTTCTGGCCACTGACTAAACCAGGACATGGTTGGTCTAAAATTTGAATATGTTCTGCAGGATATGGCTTTGTTGGGGCAACAGTGTCACCTTTGATTTATTGTTTTATTTTTCATATAACAGCTCTCATAATGTTCAACTTGCTATTCTTAGAGTGGAACAGGCCGGTAAGTTTTGGGTGAAATGACGCCTCAGACACCCATTTTCCCGCTCACAGAAGCTGATGAACAAATGCTGTCTGTTGATAAGGTTTTGAGAAGCGAGTTCACTAAAGCCTGGCTCTGTCCAACTTGCTTTATAGTGCACCCTTTTGGTTTGTTGCCCTCAGACACACACAGGACGCAAGAATAGCCCAGACCGAGCCCAAATCCTCTGAATGTTTACATGACTGTCCTATTTCATTGCTGCTTATCTTTGCAGCATAATAAGGCACAATTACACCAGAGATAACCCAACATGGATGACGAGCCAGAGAGAATTCAGGGGAAGAGGGTAATGGCTGGTAAACAGATCCTCCCCCGTCCATATTCTTTGATGGAAAAATCTTCAATGAGGCCGACAGCAATTACTTTCCACATATTGAGATAAGACGTCTGTATGGTCTCAGTCCGGACTGGTGTTTACATGGATTTGAATTAGTTGGAATTTCTCAGAGCCAGCGCTGCATTACGGCTCAGCTGTATTTTACATTTGGCAGTGAAAGGCGCTCTGTTTGTTTGACTCAGTGGAAATTCAGTTGGTGGTCGAGAACTTAAGAATCTAATGTACACAATGAGTTAAGGTTTGATTTGTAGCATGGAAAAAATATAAGACTAATTTAAAGATGATGAAAGAGTGTAACAGAAGTGTGGAATGTTTAAAAATTGGACTAAATCTTTGATAAAAGCAGGGCTAGACTAGACCCAGAACTAAAGCAGGACCAGGACAAAACCTAGTAACCCGGAACTCAACCAAAACATCACTGAGAAATGAACAAGGACAAGGAACGAACCATTCCTATCCAGATTGAACACAGGACTTGACCCAGGACTAAACTAAACCAAGACCTATGAGTTAAACCAGGACCTGGACTAATTTTGGATTGTGGCCAGAACTAAACAGAGTCAGTCAAAGAATGAATCCGGCCTGAACCAGGATGTGGCGAAAACCTGGTAAAAACCCGGATTTATTTGAGTCTAAACCACAAGTAAACTCAGGACTAGACCATGATTTGGTCCAAGATTTATTTCAATACATTTCATCATTTGTCCCACAATTAAAACCAATTTTAAAATGTGGCTAAAGACTAAATCAGGACATAAACCAGGCTCAAAACATGACTAAACCCACCTCTAAACCACAATTAAAACCATGACAAACTTGACCCAGTCACTGGACTAAATCAGAATATGACCCATAACCAAAACTAACCTTATACCAAGCTGGGATTTGTTTTGGCAACAAACCTAGTACTCAGCTGGTGATATAAATAGGATTAAATCAGGATATAAACTAGAATTAAACCAGGGTGATTTAAATAGATATACATTAGCTCTAAATACTACATTAGAAGCTAAAACTCTGCATAGTAGTCTTCCATCATCCTTTTCTCAACTCTTTTGCTCTTCTTTTTGATATGTTGCATTTGTGAAGTCATATCTGCTGCAATGCCAGTTTCTGCAGCCAAACTTCTCCCAAAAAGAACACGTTTTTATCTTAAATATACACTTAATGCGTGTAAAAGGGAGAAACACAAAATAAACATATCATTCATCAAACTCATAATGCTTATCTTTAGAAATGTAATGTCAGCCACTTAGCTAATGTGAGATGTTAGTAAATGTTAAATAGCCTTGATAAATACTTCATGAGCTGCGAGTGTTTTTGGCAACTGTGAAGATATTCTCTAAACAGGCTTTTTATAAATTTGATCATAAAGTTTCTCTTTGTACATATGCATCTTAATATGTGCAACAGGGAAGCCTTTAGAATCCCTGGCAGTGCTCTCATGAATAGCCTCTTTAACGGTGCAGGCTTGTTCCAGAGGAGTGTGATTTTGGGTGGCCACGTCTGTCTCTCCTGAGAGGTGAGCACACATTACAACACGCTGCGCTCTGGCTTCCAAAAAGTCCTCCTCTGTCCGGCTGCGAGGGCCAGGGCCGAGGCGTCCTGTCTGATCCGGCCTAAATTTAAACCTGTGGATAGACAAGTCTCGCCAGCGGCCGGCCTCATTCCAGTCCACGTCCAGGACAGACACAGACGGAGACAGAGTGGCAGCCCCTGGGCCTTTGAGTCTGTGTGCTCCCACTCGCACTCCTCTGCTCTTCTTCACTGGCCTCATTTGTTTTCTGCCATGCACTGATTTTTAGATTCCTCATTTAAATTTAAAAAGACTTTTTAGCCTTCCCAAAAACAAACATTGGAGACTTACAAAAATTACCAACTCTGTACTTAACATAAGTTTTGCAAGTTTTGCACTTTGACCAACTGAAAAAGAAGAAAAGATGTTAACATAGACGTGCAGCTTTGCAAGACACAGTACAAAAGCAAATTGTATAAACACCATTTTTGTGTGTTTACTGCTGCAAAGCCACTGCATGTGTCGACACTAGTGTTTGAGTCAACACTAAGACTTTTAAGCACCACAGCAGTGGCACGGGAGCACTGTTGCCTCAAAGCAAGAATGTCCTGAGTTTGATCACCAGTCAGGGCAGAGCTTTTCAGTGTGGAGTTTGCATGTTTTCCCCATGCTCAGGTGGCTGCTCCAGTTTCCCCCACCAACCTTGAAAAATATGCACACTACAGACTAATGCTCCATGACCAGGATACTGGCTCAGGATCTGGAGAGGGACCCCCAGAACTGGTCAGCGGCTGCCCAGTGCTCCTGCCACAGTGACACTGGAATGGATGGGTTGAATGCAGAAATGAATTTCCCCACTGGGACAGTAAAGAGTAACTTAAAACAATGAAAGTGATTTCCTGAAACAATTACAAAACAACAAAAGATTGGAGGGGTTTTACTGCAAGTAGATGCGCAGTGGATCAAAAGGTAGAGCAGGGCTTCTAATAACTGGAAGGTTGGCAGCTTGAGTTCCACTTGGGCAAGACACATCACCCACCTTGCATCCAGTTCCACAACGTTGTTGATTATGGTGGAGTGTTTGACAATGGTTGGAGAAGACCTTTGGCGCCGTGTGTAAGGCATCCCAAAAGACAGTCCAGGAATTTATGTCTTTTAGCTTTTTGAAAACATGAGCTCTCTATAAAAGGTTTGGGAAGCATTGTTCTTGTTGATCCCTCTGTAATTTACATATCATATTAGATAAATTAAAGTTTCAAAAACTCCATAAAGTACAGATTCCCAAAACTTTTTTCTGTTGTGTTACTTGCCACCACTGCTCAACTCGAGTCACTGAAAGTTGTCATTTTAACTAATTATCCACAGCAACATCCAGCAAACACATCTGTCTTCTCCTCTGTGCTGATGGATCTAGCACAACGCTCATTCAATTTGTGTGAAATCTGTCAGGGGGATGTTTCCCAGAATTGTCCTCGGGCTAACAGGAACAGGGCGCTTCACTTTCAGCTGCTGCACAAATTTCAGCAAAAAGAGCGTAGAGCTTTCCAACGAGTGACGACAATGAATCTCACGCATTTGTGTTTTATCATTTTTGGGCTCTGGTTTTGTGTGGACAGATATCTGCAAATGCATATGTAGGCCCGAGTTATCACAGACAACGAAGGATGTTGGTGCTTCTCCAAAGTAGAACTAAACTAATACAGCCACATTTACAACTTATTGAACTTGTAATTTGTGAAAAGTGATATCTATCTGACCTCACACTGAGGAGGCAGACATGTACTGAACACACAGTACTGGTTTAAGCTTATAATATGTTGTAAAAATTGTTGGCCGGAGCTCACTGCAGTGTCTTCTCTTATCTTTTCACTTAATACTTTGGCCGTTCACATCATGTAATAGATCAGAGGCTGAAGACGGTCTCACTGGGAGATTGGAGCGACTTCAAAAACCCATGCAGATGTCGAGAAACACTGCTGCTATTATGCTACATTGGTCTGCTGTGTTTTATGATCGCTTGGAGAAGCAGCGTGCAGTTTATGTGACAATGGAAAAAAGGGGCTTTGCGGATAGGCTTCTGCAGCAGATTGAAATCCCACATGGCTCACACACAACGAAGAAGCATCAACTGGGATCTGCTCGGACCTCACAGGCCAGAAATCTCCAGAGTTTCCATTCTGGCTCACTTCACCTACCCTTCCCTCGTCCATCCATCTATCCTTTCGTCCTTTCATCCCAGTGTCTTGGGCTTCTCGCTCCCTGTAATCAGGCTCTTTGAAGTGGGCCGAGGAGCAGGATTAGAGCGGGACCTGCGGGGTCTTTGACCTGGGGTGAGTCGGGGACGAGTCATTAGATGAGGAATTAAGAGGAGAGCCAGCCCCTCTGTGTCTGGCTCAGGACGGCTGCAGTTAAACACTGGGGTTACGCTGCTTTGCTTTTACAGATTGGTGTAAAATGATTTTGAAAGGCTAACATTTTATTGGTAGAAGTATAAAAGTAGCAGCTTTTATTGGGGATTAGATATCAAAGAGGAATTCTGAAGAAAAGTTCTAAGACATATGACAGGGGCTGAATGTTGTATGGAAAACTATTTTTGCAATATCACCAGAAATATATGCCACAGAAGTCTATTGTTTTACCTTGAAAAAATGATGTTCCATTTGCTGTAGTGGTCCAAATGTAAGATGCTTTCTATTTGCCCCATTAACGGAATATTAAATAGCGAAAAATGAAGAGCTTTACAGTTTGTTTCAATTTCCCAAAACGCTGCTATTCCTTTTGCGCTAATATCTAAAGACCTAGAAATTAGTCTCTATTAAATGTCAGTTGGCTCTTAGTGTTGATTTTGTCCGATAGCATCACATTTTTGTGCAGAATTCTCTTTTGTTCAAATGGGATACACTCAAAGATGGCTATGTTGGAAGACAATACTCCTAATACACTAGAAACTGTGTGAAAACAAACTCTTGTACTGTCACAGTAATAATCTAGGTTTAGCAACACTGATCGCTAGTAGCTTTTGCAGTTAGGTATTTAAAAGGTGAAAGGTGTCTTTTGAAATGTGCACTATCCCATATTTAATTGCAATTATGCTTGTAAACCCAATTTATTATTTTAGCCCCCCAGCAAATCTCATGACCTTGTATTTGTCAGTTTGTATATAGTCATGGAAAATGAGAGAAGAAGTGGGTCAGTTTGCCCATCAGTGCAGCAGCTAAGACCAGCCTCTGTGCTAATAAACAGTGTCGGTCTGGACGAGCACCCACACGACCAAATATGGGCATCCACTCGCCCTTTCTGTCTCTACGAGGATGCATAACTGAACCCAAACCCTCAACAAGTGACACGAACACTATACTTAGTACTTGAGAAGCACACTTAACGTTCTTTTTCTTCTCCCTTTTTCTTGCAGGTAAGCAACATTGGCTGTTCTGAAAACCCTTCTGTGATCTGCCATGTAAGTAAAGTGTCACATTTTGAGGCTTCCTTCCTGAAATCCTTCTCTCAGGGTCTGTTTGTTCATTTTCTGCGTGGATATCCCCTGGGTACCTGTTGTTGTGACAGGCTCTTGACTTGAAGACAGGGTATAAAATGTAATCTGGGAGCTGCCGTTCTTAAGCCTGTGTCATGCTAATAATGTTGCGCGTCAGTCAAACCCGGCGGCTGATTACAGACTGAGCCGATGCTATCTCTGTTCCTTGTCTATTGTGTAGCAGAACCCCACAAAAGAAGCCATTTACCCAGGGCAATTTAGGCCCGAGAGGACAGTATTGGCTGTGTGCTAATAGAGACGCAGCCTGTGTGGACTTCTTTATGCAGTCCTTAAGCTAGTGCTGACAGCTTCTAGTCTGGTGACAAATGAATAAACTCAATGGGCAAGAGTTTTTGGCACGTTTCTTCTGGAGCAGCAGGGTGCCCATTGAGTCTGTGTGACATGATTTTCAAGGTGTTTCAACTGTCAAAAGGGTCACAAAGCATCCCAAAAAGTGTACTGTGTCATCCTCAATGCCTGCCTTTACAGCAGTGAGGTGTGGTTACCAAAAGGTGAACACCACACGTGATTGGATGATTATGAATCTTTACCCAGACCAAAATGGGAATCCAGGATTTCAAAGAAAAACACAAAATGGCACACAAAATCAATTTCCATAGACCAATTGATTGTACAGTCTAATTGCAGTCTGGAAGAAGAAGTTGTTATGGTGTTCCTTCCTGCAGCTCACTGATCTTAGATGTCCTGTGACTGTTCTCTGTTGTTCAAAAGCCTAATGCAGTAGGTCCTCCAATTTGTTTCTTTATTGCATCCGCCCTGGTGTGTCTTGTTCATACAATAAAGTCATAATCCAAGAAGAAATGAATGTTCAACTTTTTCAAACGGTGTAGTAGCAACAGCTGTGGGAGAGCTGGAATCTGTTTGTTTCTTTGTTTGTTTTTTTCTGTCAGGTATAAACATTGCATTGACTGCTTAAATTACATTAAATACATGTGACATGAAAGTGGGCCTCTTAAAAAAAGTAGTTCTTTTCTGCTGTTTATTGCAGCAGTATGCATTAATGGCAACTCATATACGTTCTAGTAGTTTGTATGAAGTAAGTATGTTTTTTTTTTCATTTAGAAACTCATTTGTGTAGTACATGTATGACATCATTGTTTACATAGCACATAATGGCTTTCTCCTGCAGACAGCTCGGTGGAAACACAAGACTCTTCAGGGGTTATTAAACCAAACTATGCTGTATTGACCCGACCCAACACTCTTGAATCATGCTGGGGGGTTTTTTGGGGTTTTTTTTTTTGCAGTGCCATGTATGTGTGTAACATAGAATAATATTTCCATCACTAAAAAAATATAGCATGTTGAGAGTCATTAGTTAAAGTTAGGAAAATTGGTCATGTTGAGGTTTACTTTCTTTTTTCTTGTTTGACAGTTTGGTTGGGGCTTGGTTATGGGACTTGTTGGTAGACTGATATAATTATTTATCCATTTTATTTTTGTGGCCTTTTTGACAATTTTAGTCATGGCTTGCAAACCATACAAACCATTAAAAAATTACCACAAACAAATCCATGCCACTGTTTTTTTTTTTTTTTTACCACAATTGATTTGTCTTTGCCTGCACACATAGGTAGTTTCCTTTTCATTGTGGCTCTATGAACATGTGTGCTATCAAAATGAATCAATGCCTGAAAGTAGACAATATAAGCTTTTAAATGGTATGCAAATCTGATGGCAAATCAGAGTAACTGCATGAGTGTGAGACTTAATCGAACGTAGTACAAGATCTAAATACAGTAAAGGCCTGTTAAATATTTTCTTTACTGGCTCGAGATAACTGAGTGTATTTCTATTGCGCATATGAAGTCTTAAAGTCTGGTGACTGTGAGCTTGTTTTGCAGTGTTACAAAGAACCATGACGAATCACCTCCTCCATGTGCACCTATCTCTGTCAGACTTCCCACCGTAAAACCTTTCAATCTTGCTTACATAACCCACCTGCCTCCCCCCCTGACCTCGGCCTCATCCTGGGAGCCACAGGGAGCGGAGGAGGGGCTGGGAAAGATAACAGCGTTTACTCTAACGTCGTAAATAACCTGTCCACGTTGACGTCTGACTCTCCTGTATTGACGTTTGCAAAATATAGAACCTAATAACTAGACTTTACCGTTTGAAGGGTTGCATTTATGGTGCGGTTTATCCACTCCCTCGACCTTAGCGTCTGCACAGTAGCCAGTAAAGGGATGACGTAGTGGTTCATGAGAGTCAAAAAGGTAAATCCTGGTTAAGCTGTCTCTGGACAAGCTCAAGAGCAGCAGAGGAAATTATGCTTTTACCACAAGACGTCTGTTCTTTCAAGTTGCATGTAAGAGAGAAGCTTGTACAGTAAGGCACATTTTCCTCTACTTCGACCCCTTGACCTCGGATCTCGCCACATTCAAAGGACGTTTCTTCTGACATAATCGCTGTTTTGCCCATTAGGTTTAGACAGAACAGCTGCGTCACCCAGAGACCGCGTGGAGGCTGCGTTTGGGTTTGAACTGGGATCTCCGGAAGGCCAGCCAAGCCGACCATTGGGATCGGAGAACAGAGCATGTCGTGCAGACTCAAACTCATTTCCCTTCCAAACCGTCTTCCACTTTGGCCAGACCACACAGACCCAAATGCTGATAGTTCTGCTGGCTTGCTCATATTCCCCCTTCCAACCGCACAGTCACGACCTCAGATAGGGATCACATTCGGCCCCGCTTGGCTGCTAACTAGCCTCAATTGCATTTAGGGTTTACAACTAAAAAGAGCTCAAGTAGGCCTCAGAATTTATAAACAGTAATGATCGCATTTGCTCAATGAAATGGTCTGGGATTAGTGCTTTTCTGGAAGGTCAACACAAAGATGGATGACAAGTAGACTGGATTTGCAGAGCATACTCGGGACTAAGGTTTCCCAAGCTCTTGGTCGGGGTGTAGGGGTGGATCATCGTACTTTTTACTTGGGTTTACCACAATATCCCATTCTACGATATCTAAAATCAAGAAGAGTGTTGATCGCCTATGCACATTTCAAACAGTTTTTGATCAATAAAATGCTGAAGCAGGGCTGCACCATGTAAGAAAAAAAGAGGCTACATTGTTATTAGTTTTTGCACACTTTGATTTGTTAGTACTCTTCGTGTTCTCATTTTGACTGCTCCCTTCTGGGACTGCCACAGCAAATCATCTGCCTCTGATCTGGGATGAAAGTCATGTTTGCATATTTAATGTGGATGCTCTTCCTGACACAACCATCTCCATTTATCTGGGCCTGGGACCAGCACAAAAAGTACACTGCTTTGTGACCCCCTGTGGCTGGTATACACTGTTATTATATACTGCAATAATTTAATTTCTTCACTTACAATAAATGAATAAATACAATACAATACAATAAATTATTAATTACAGTATATAAGAAACTGTGTTGTTGCTTGCTAAATAGTGAGCCAACACTAGACATATAAGTGACTTTGCGATATTAAAATGCAATATTAATCGATTATTAATAGAAATTGATTATAAACAGTGAATGAATGGCTTATTGATAGGTTTTTATTAGTTGGTTTAAAAAGCTACACATTAGAAAAAGTATTTACTGTGGCATTGTCAGTAGATGACAAACCATGTTATCAATAAGCTGTTATAACACATGATAAGAGAAAAGGTGAGATGTTGCTTGCCAAAAAATGAGCCCAGATTAGAAATCTATAAATGAGACTTAACAGGTAAGTGTGGATAGCACTAGAACATGAAGTAAAATAGAGAAAATATGGAAATTTTAGGAAACTAGAGAATTTCATTTGCTGAATATGAATATGGCGTTTCCTGTGAGATGATCATAACATTGTTACCAAAATATGGCATAACTATGGTATATTAGAATAAAGGAAAATGTGCAATTAATTGAGCAGTTGTCAAGAAACATAACCATAAAAATGATGAAACTTCAAACAAACAAACAGAAAGTGTGCTCGGTGATGCTTTGTCATCCCTTTTGCATTTTGAAATATAGATCTCCAGTGTGAGGATAGGAAACTCTGTTGGAAACCAGGCTATTAATGTGGTTTGGTGTTGGCCAGACTTCCAGTAAAAAGCGTGGCTTGAGTATTGCGTTACAGAGCCCGATAAATCTGATGTGAGCAGCTATAGATTGCACAGGCAGGACTTTCATCCAATGATAAAACCTAGACTGTTTAGAGGGTGCTTAACATCATCGTAGTGATATCGACTGAGACTAGAAACCCCTGTGGTGCGAGTCTTGAGCTTTGAAATTAAGTTGTGCCCTCTAAAACGGCAACTATAAGAGTGATTAGAGAGAAGCAGATGGATGAATTCATTTTTAGATGAAGAGAAAACTCCAAATCTCTGGCAACAAATCCTCTAGGTGGTAAATTAGATTGGAAAAAAAGTTGCTTTCACGTTTGTTGGAAGTTTGTTGCTAATTGGTCTGCATCGACAGCAGTAGGTCATGGCTCGATGTTGCTCAACATGGAGGCGCTGGAACCATGCTGAGGGAGCAGTGTACCATTATCAAATTAGAACCGAGAGGAAGGGTTGGTGATGGAAGTGTAGGAGGGGGTTTGTGGTATGTGATATGTGATAGAAAGAAGTGATAATGAGCCTTGTCTTATCCCTCCACCCGATCACAGCCATCTGCCTTCCTCTCTTCCACCGATGACTAATGGGCTGGCAGCCTTTCCCTCTTCCTCGTGATTGTCTCTGTGAATCAACATGTGTTCTTCATCAAACTCCAGCTCTTTCCGGGCTCCCACCCTCCTCACATTCATCCATTCTTCATCCTTTTGTCTTATGTGTCCGTTTGTATATTTCCTCTTCTGAATCCCTGTGATCAGCCCACAGCACTGACAGGAGAGATTAATGGACCAATAAAAGGTGACATCACTTCTCAACTCACTTGGGCCTCGGAAAAACGTCATAAAGTGTGTTGGCCAAACCCAGTAGTAATTAGTTGTATTAAGCTTTAAATTGGTGAGATTGACAGAACGTTTATACAATATATATCCTTTCAAGTTGACTGTTGTCTGTGACAGTCTACGATCTTGGCTTCTCTAATCACTAAGTCATTAAAACTTTATTTATTTATCGTACCATTGAAAATCAACAACGGCCCTGACTTATTTTGGAGCTAATAAATCATGACCCAACTTAATGGTCTTATAAGTTAGCTGACACATAAAGGAACAAAGACTTTTAAGTTAGTGGAAGCAACTGTAAAGGGTGTTGCTCATCAAAGACCCTAACCACAGTTGTAGTAGAGGCAATATAATTTGCTTGTATTTGCATTTGACATTTAATTTGTCGTTTGCTGCTATATTGAGCAATTTTAATAATATGTGAACATCTGCATCACCACCAAAAATTTGTAATGGGTGGAACTGAGTGGCTTTTTAAGCTTGCGCTGGTCGAGACAATATTTTTAAGCGTTAACCGTCACAATGTGAACAGTCTGTAGTCCATATTAGTTATGACAAAATGTAATAAAATGAACTTAGAAATGTCATTTTATATATAAAAAAAAAAGAATCATGGGAACTTGGCTGTATGTTCTACATGAAAGTCCTGATCCCAGCCCCAATAATTATTTTCTAACGTCTGAAGTTGTCCTTAGAGAAAGTGCTGATGACCTCCCCAAAGGCTTAAAAACATGGCTGCCTCACGAGAAGAGCTCATCAGAGGGATTGATGACAATGACTTGGCATGTTTATATCTAAGAGTGGCATAAGTTTGAAAGAGCAGCTTGTCATAATTGGCTTGCAGAGTATACTGACAGATCTGGTTCAAATGCCACTTACCCCTCCAAACTGCCAAAGCCAGCTTTAGGATTCAGCGAAGCATCACCACTGAAAGCCTTTTGGAAATGAATGCCAGGTCACTGACATTTATCTGGAGGAAGACTTGACAATGAGCCAGACTGTTGTAACTAAGAAATCCGGGCTTTAACATGAGTGCCAAGACTGAGAGCTGTAAGTTGCTTTTAATTTAACCCCATTAGACTGCCGCACAGCTGGAGCGAGCCCCGTTCTCTGGATACAAATCCTCTTCTTGTACATTGTGTAAACCTCCCCGGAGCGACTCGCACCCCAGGGTACATTCTTCAGAGCTGGGGCAGGGATTGGTGGAAGAATACCAAATATAAACTCTCCATGCAGCGTATGAACTATGCCTGGATAGGTGGGAGTTGCTCAGGGAGAAATATGTGTTTGTAGGTTGTCTGTATTTAGCACTGGGAGGAATAAAGGGCAGTGTAATCAGACTGTGGACTGTGTGAAGAGAATTTGGTAAACATTTCATATTGCACTCATTGCAGCAGTCATTTGAGGTAGTGTAGGCTTATGGAATATTTGCAAGCAGCATGAAATGAAGCAGAAATGAATGTAAGAATCTAAGAATCATGAAAAGATGACAAACCAATGAGCCTTAACTCCTGGACTTATTATTGTTATTACTATATTATTCTCAAATTGGTGAATGAATGGTGCAAAACAGCTCAACTATAAAACACCACACGTAAAGTTGACATATCTTTATAGGGTCAAAATATAAATAGCATGTGTTTTAACAAATATATGTTGATGCATGCACAGCTAGCCTTCAGCCTTTTTGTTTTGATTACATACAAAGCTAATCTTGCACTGCAGCTGGAGAGATTTGTGGTTTAAAAACTCACGAAAATCCATCTTAAACTGCTCCAAGCAAAGTATTCGAGATCGTTTTACCTTTTTACCGTAACGAACGTAAACAACATCGCATTGCTCGGATTGGATAAAATTGCGGATCCAATCACCAACCAGTTATGCATAAGAAGGATCAGAGAGGTTTGGTTTTACAGTTAAGCCATCAACTCAACTCATCTGAAGGCTGTGCCCAACATGGGGAAAAATACTTTGTACTATTCCCTTAACTTTGTATTGGGAGATGGTGTATTTCCATCTTTTTTGTCTTGGAGAAAAAGTTAGAAAATGTGTAAAATTTTGTGCTTGGCTTTGAGCTGCATTCAAGACAAAGAATGAATGAACCAGTCAACCAATAAAGGTAGCATGAACTTTAAAACTTAGAAGAAAAGAAATGGTTGTAGGCTTCAAGACAACAGACTGTTTGCAAAATCAGACCAGTGTCCAGCCATTTTGGAAGAAGTTAAAAATGTGTCTAGATGGAATTTACAAGTACATGTTCAGTCTTGATCCCAACTTTGCACTGGATTTATAAATCCCACTCTTGACAAAGATACTAAAACATAACCACACAAAATATATTTTCGTACCATTGAAGAGACAAAGCCTACTTTTCTCTGGTTTGTGTGACTCAAGAGAAGGCTTAACTAGTCTCACATTTATCTAATAGAATTTAAATCCCCATAATGTAACTCAGCAGCAGAGCAATCCATGCTTATACCACATTAAGTGTGTTTTGTTGTTCAGCCCTCGCCTTTTCAATTTAACCCAGCCTTCAGACAATATAAAAGAATTTATACTCCAGCTTGACTGATTTATGTGGCATTAGCTGTCATTATTGGGAGTAATGACAGATTTGTTACAGAGGCCTGCAGACAGCTATAAACAGTATCCGAGGGGGCTGACATAATAGGGACCTTACAGATTGTAATTTGGATGCGCGGATGTGCAGTTAGTGTGGGCTTAGAAGATGATTGCGGTCAATGGAAGGTTCTCACAAAGACAGAAGTATACATAATAGTGTGTGCATACTTTTTTGAATGCAGATGTGGTTTGAGTGTATTTGTGCGGCCGCTTGTTAGTGCAATGTCAGATGTGTCCATCAGTGACATCCCTGGCTGCACTGTTGGCGGGCCCTAAGCCACAGCTCTGACACACTTCACCTCTCTCCCTGTTTACCTCTTCAGCTGAGCTTTTCTATCTCTGCACTCAAGGCTACCCCATTTCTATTAACATTTCTGCCTTTTTCCAGCTTTAGTCATCCTCTTCCTCCCCACTGTAAAACTTCCCTGGGCTTCATTTAGATTTAGAATCAACAACATTTAGACACTTTTACCCCCAGCCACAACAAAGTCAACATTTTTGATGAAATAGTGTGCATGATGTCCACATAAGAAAATAAACATTACAGCACACATTTTTATTGTTGGTGTATAGGTTGGACTAATAGTAGGACATGTAGCATTTCCTCTTGGTTAGCAAATTTAAGTGACATAACACAGTTCCTAACACTAGGTGATGATAAATAACAGTAGTCAGTACAAGTAAATAAAATGAACAAAATTTGATTTGTGGTCAGTCAATTGGGTTTTTTCTTATTACACAAAATGTGTAAAACTATAGGCTATAAGTGAACTGGTGATTTATCCTGAAACTATTGAAGCCTCTATTGTTAAACTGGAAATAAGCCGTGCTGTTTACACAGAAAGACCTTAGACAGTATGTTTAAAATTCTCACCCTTGCAGAAGTTTTGAAAGGGTGCATTTTCCATGACCTACAAACATGTTTGCTTGGGAACAGGAGGCCAAAACGCACACAAAAGGATTTTCACAGATTCCCTTAATTATTATTATTAATGCCTGAATGGGGTAAAAATGACTGCACTGTGAAGTATTGGTACAAATGATCATAAATGTCTGATCATTTGTCTAAGTTTAGGAGAGACTGGATGCTCAATCAGCAATTGATGTGACTTGTTAGGGCTTTATATGAACAAACGTGATTAAAAAATGTGATCGGGGGTAAAAATGAGCCTCTGGTGAATGTGCACTATGGAAGCCCTACAGGGACATGGTGCTGTCTATGCACAAAACAATGAGGAGATTGGTCTGATTGTGATTTTACTTTAAAAACTTTGAAACCAAATCAATTTAGGTGATAATCTAAATGACCTTAAGCAAGAATGTGTTCAGTTTGTCCTCTCTGGGTCGTAGGAACAGAAAGTAATTGAACTTGTTTTGTGGAGTCTGGAATTGTTAGTTAGTAGATAAAGTAATATAGTGTTGCGTAGAGCTGGCTTTTCCCACCTCTTTAAGAGTTTGTACCTCAAACTGAGCTAAAAATGTACTTAGCACAAAGCTTTATTAACCGAAGTTGATCTTTTCTAACAGGCAAACTCACTCAGGAACTGTGAGATCAAAAAACAACACTCTCCATGTCACCTTCTGGCTGTTGTCACAGCTTTGGACTCATCTAATTCAGTTAGCGGGGGCAAGGGCAGGAGGGCTGTATATGAGGGAAAGTGAGAGGCGCAGAGAGGTCCAGACCGGATGAGTCTTATCCACATCTCTCTTATCAGTGCTGCCCTCTGGGAGGCTGTGTGTGGATCTTGACCCTCCGGGGGCTTCTCTTTTGCAGGGAATGCCTTTTATTCCCCCTGTCTGATTGGACTTCAAAGGCCAGGCAGGGAGTGGTGGACATCCTTTCTTTCATTACCGGGAGCTTTGTGCTAATCTGCAAGGGCACACCTGATGGGCCTCCCTTCACTGACCGACCCGAACACACTACCAGCTTTGGTTTTTGTCAATGGGGCTAAGTGCAGCATAATCTGGGCATGAAAGAGCTTTAATCCACTACAGTGGGATCCTGAAGTTCTAGTGTATTTGAAGCCTAGATAAGCTTTTCCATTTGTCTGTAGGAGCTATGTTACAGTAAGGATGATTTAGTAAAGATTCATGATTCATCCATGGCCGGAAGATAGGCTCAGTCTGGGTTAATGCTACAGTCAAGATAACAACACCGAGCAATAAAGAAGACTAACTTTGGAGTAGCCCGATATAGTCCTTGGGAATTACAATTTAAAAACATTCTCATTTATAATGTAGCAATATTTTTAGCACTGGCCCATGTCATCCTTTATTGATACTAATGGAGCTCTTTGGCAGTCTGTGTTTCTAATGGCATAGATAGAGGTCAAGTAGAGCTTTTTGCCCATAGAGTGGCTGCAGATTGGGGCAGTAGATAGGACCTACAACTTAGGACTTGCCATTGGAGACTGTAAGGCTCAGATAGGATGAGTATCTGTGGATAACATCAGTGGATAATGTGTTAAGAAGACACAGAATATCACAAATAGCCGTGGGTCATGAATGTAAACATACGTGTGCTGGTGCTTTATTTAAAACACTCATAAAAAACAAAAAATCATCAAAACTCAAGGAGGGATTAGTGTTTGGTGAAGAGGGAAGATTTTTTAAAACGAAGACAAAACTTGAGAAGTTTTCATACAATTTTAAGAAAGATGAAGATTTGTTTTGCTCTGGGTTGGATGCCCTTTAGAAAATGGCCTTAAGACTGATCTCAAGCATTTTCTACTCAAGTACTACATTACTACTGTCAGGACATGCTGCTGCTTTAGTTCTTGAACAAATACTTAACAAAATTCCTCTAGCAGCTTGTTATGCCTGTCATTAAAGCAAGAAAAAGTAGGTGGAAGAGAATTTAGAGGGTTAGAGAAATGTTAACAAAAGATGTTTTAGCATGTCTTGGCGTTAAAGTACAACATGTAAAAGAAACATAACACTTGTTTAACGCTTCCCATAAAAGTTTGCATGCAGCAGAAGAAGGCGCTAATTGGCGTACACTGTAGAGACAAGCAGATAATCGTCAACTGGAAAAGTGGAAAAGTCATCTTAGTTTTTAGGCCTTTCTGACAATGATGCACTTTCAAACACTCTGTTCCCTTTCCTTTAGGGGATTTTCTTCTCTTCCTGTGTTCTGCTTGGGAATACTTGGAGATGTATCAACCATTAGCCGACACTGAACACTGTCAAAAGCACGTAGGGTCGCGGACATTCAGAGAAGGCAGAAGACTAAACTTGGCTGCAGGAAAATGATTTTGCACTAACTTCATTTTCAGCTCGGTAGCTCTCAGTAGCATTATCCTGGCTGATTTGCCGAGGGCCTCTGAACACAGTGCATGAGGGAGTGCTTGACTTGAGAGTGCAGTGCTGGTGTGAACTTCACTCCCCGCCCCAGGCCTTAGCACAACTCCTGCCCTGGGAATCTGCGCCAGATAAAGATCGATGGGAGAGCTAGTATCGTGCCCCCATCTCTGACCCATCGCTCTAGCCCACATGCCCCCTGTTTTCCTCCTCCTCACTCTTTCCTTTCTTCCCTTTCTCCAAATCTGCATTCGTCCTCTCACAAGCAGCAGTAATTACAGCAGTTCCTCAGCCACAATGAGCTGTTTGCTCGAGGACAGTCGCCGCTGGTGGCTGTGGCCTGTCTTCTTATGACCAGCCTTGACAAAGCTCAGCGGGAGCAGTCACCCAAATATCACTCAGCATGACCCAGTGGGAGCGCCCAGGCTTCTACCCAGTATTTTGGGTTTTGCCCAAAGCCTAGAGAGCTCCAGTAGTCAAATTCCTCCATCGTACTGTTTATCACAATGCATTTCTTCAACATTGGTCAAACAACCGGTTATTTTTGTTAGTCTAAATACAACCAGCCTTTCATTATACTAAGTGCATTTTAACATTTAGGTCTGTTATCATTTAAAGTATCAGATTTAAAGTTAAAGATGGCTGCTCAAATCATCTCGTGTTCCCCAGGTAGAGTTGGAGGAAGTTTCTGTAAAGAGGGAAGTCTGGCCATCTCTTGCTGCATAAGCAACCCAGCCCTTAATATGGGAAGATGATGGATGGAAGGTAGAATTGCTTAACTCATGAAAATTGTCCAAAAAATCTGAAAATCATTGCCAGTGAAAATAATTTTGCATATTATAGCATTTTGTAATTGCAGTATTCAGATCTGACATATTTGGACACACATTACATACTATATAACTTGGGCTAACTCGGCTAACTTCATGCACATGCAATGTTATTATAGAACTTTACAGTTGTGGCATGTTCTGTGATATATCCTTTGGACTTGATAAGTATTGAGTTAGAAAAAGATCTAGGTAATAGTCTTTCTGCTTTGATCAGAATTATCAAATGTATTGATATGCTGATTGCCTTGCACATGAAACCCATTACATTTACTGCATTTGAAGTAGGCTTTTGCAACATCTATAATGAGACAAAATCATTATACCGCTGAATATTTAATACATTGCGCAGCTTGATATACAGTAGTGCTACGAAATGCCCCAGTCAAGCTATACCCGTTGCTCGACTTAACTGTGCATTTCAAAGTACTGACTGGCAGCACTCTACTGTTTAGATTTTCAACCCATCTGTGGGAAAACCATTTAATTCATCAAATGTTTCAGCGTAAAGAGCCAACAGATCCACCACATGCTGTTTTCCTCTGTGTTTCCTGAGCCGGAGGCTTGAGTGGGAATGAAAGAGCACCCTCCCCAGCGCTGCACAGAGGAGGCATGTTTGTTTACATGCAGCCAAGCCACGAAGCACTGTTTAGGGCTGTGCAGCACATGAACCTACTCGTCAAACTGATGATGTGTCGCGCTCAGGCGGGGCCAAGGCGCTTCTGCTGTTTTTCGGACGTCAGACCCAGGTGCTTCCTGTGTGTTTGCTTGAAAAAACGACCAGTCTGACCATGATAGGTTAAACCAGCCGTGAGCCCTACACCAGCACTGCCTTATGGGACTTGCAAAAAGTGCTTTAAACATGCTGTAATCAGTCATACTCATTTTACTCCTCATGTTTCTGGGCTTGTAATTAAACGGCTATCATCATTGTCTGCAGAAAGACCTTAGAAATTTTCTGCTATGCTCAGGTGTGGCCTGTTCCACAAGCCAACAAATCTCATTTCACACGTATTAGCACTAATTTAGCCTGTCAGTGTTTGCTTTTCTCCTCTATTGTTCTCTAAAGACGCCCCAGAGTTGTACTTCAGTCGTAATCCCAAGACAAAGAAATATTTTGGCAGATCTTTTGCACAAATGAGAGGGGGATTTACAAGGCGCACTGCCAGCTGTTGCAGATCTATAAAGTATTTATACGTTCTCTGAAATATGCATTTTATATGGTACTTGAGCTGTCGGTTCAAAAAGGCTGGCTTTGACCTGCATTTGAGGTGGACTAAGGAGTTTGCTCTCTGATTCTTTTCCAGCTGGCCTTGCTCAAAGCTGTAAAGGCAACAACTAAAGGATGGACTGACCCCTGGTGGGCACTTTTGGTACTTGCAATTTCATCTGAATCTTCAAAGCAGGTTGTCAAAAAATGATCATTCCTCGCCAGGCGAACGTGTCACCGAATGTGGAGTTTGATGAATCCCAACCGCAGCTACATTACTCTCTTCATTTTACTGGCTGACTCACTTCTCCCTTGTCGTGCTTATGTTTTTACGCCTGACACAAAAGCATTTTACCAGCCGGCTCTGATTTATGACTGCTCTGAAAGGTGTAATTTGAGGTTTTCTGGTGGAAGTCTTGAAAAAAAAATAAAAAAATAAAAACCGAGGTGTCTCTTTGCTGTCAAATCATGCCGGGATGGAGGAAGCTGTGATCATTTGCTCCTCCTGACAAGGCTCGGGGGTTTTCAAACTAGTCTGGAGGTGACTGAATACATAAAAAAAGCACTTTCTTGCTCCGTAGCATGAGTCATCTGATGTGTGAATGGCCTAAATGGCAGGAGTTAGGTAATAACGGACAGCCCTGGGAGTACATTAGCCGCTCATAAAAACGAGCTGATGGCACCCACCGCCAGACTCCTTCCCTGTTGTCAGGTATTCATTGGTCTCCCCTTGAGGGTATCTCCACGGCGATGGGTGCAGTTAAGGCGCAGTTTATTCCCAGGTACGGCGGCTGGCCCTGTCCGACGCCAGCAGTCTGCTCGCCCTGATAAGGCTGGCTGGGAGGAGAAGAGACTCAAGGTTAATGCTGGCAGACTGGAAGACGTTTGTTTTTGCTTAAGGCTAAAGTTGTGAAGAGAAACTCTGTTTACCATTTGTCCTCTGTAACTGCAAGTAAATGGTTGTATTTTATGAGAGCCTGGTGGGCCGCTTTATGGCAGGTACAATATCATGTAGGAAATCAGGTGGAAAAATCTTTTGGAAGGGGGTGTTTTGTATCAGATAATATTCATTCATTTCTACCACTTATTTTGTCTGGAATGTATCCCAGCCTCTTTGGGCATTCTTACTGTTCCTATTTGTTTTGGACAGTACAGAAAGAATTTTATTTTATCCATTTTGCACAAACATTTTTGAATCCTTACTCTTGAATAAGCTGTGAGATATCTTCAATCAGAGTCATTTACTTCATTGACAATTTACAGTCTCCAGTTCACCTATGCATGTCTTTGGATGATGAAGTCAGAGCCCAGGACTGCCACTCTTGTAATGTCACATATAAACTCCTGATTGCCCTATGACTAATGTTCTATGCTACTGAGTGAATAAAACACTCTGTTCCTGAAGTTATAGAAGTAGTCATACTAAAGTTTCATAAAGCCAGAAGTCATTCATGAACTGTATTTATTTGACTTTGATTTAGCTATGAAATAACCCAGTGAGTCATGTGGGCAGCAGTACACATCATAATTTAAATATAACACATTTTACAGTAGATTCAAAAGGCACTGAAAGTAATAAAGAGATCATTATAAAAATCACATCAGATTGGTGATTAAGAAGGGTCAAAATAACTTCAGGGTTTGTTATTCGATTTAGACTAATCTTAGCTGTGTTAGCATTATGCTTCTTGACTTGACTTGATCATTCAGTCAAATCTGAGATTTCTGATATAAAAGATGGGAATATTATTGTCATGTATATTTTAAACCACTTCAAGGACATTTTGACCTCATTGATAAAACACTGCACAGTGTTGCTGCCTTGCCAGATGGCAATAACTGGCCTTTATGTTTTATGTATTGGAAAGACACATCTGTAATGACATAAATAAATGAATTTGATTTGAACTGAACTAAAAAATGCTTCATGCTGTCTGTGAGCTGCCAATCACATCTGTCAGTCATCAAGTGAGTACTGTGACACTTGATTGGCAGTATAGTATAAAAGTAAATACTATTAGACCATAAATCATACTGTATAAACTATTCACTTAAAGGGCATGCCAATGTTGCTAATGTCAGTCTTTTACCTTTTCCACTTAATGTGCAACCATTGGCTTACTGACAATTTGAATAGTACTCAATCAAAGCCGACAGCACATCTGAAAAACTGTCCGTTAATCCTCTACTCTCATGATTTTAAGCTCAGAGCGTACACTCTGTTCAAGTCCACAAACAGGGCTGTGAGGTCAACAAAGATCATAGCCAGTTGACCCCATGTGTTGACCTTACGCCTCGGTGTGTGCAGTGACCACAGCAGGAACAGGCCAAGGTCGGTCACGGTGCCCATTTGTCCCTGTCCCCCTTAAGCCCACCCACTTTTTGCTTTCTGTTCTGGTGTTAACAGCTAAATCCTCACTGCTCCCGCTCACTGTCTGACCACTGAGACTCTCATAGCGCCAGAGGTCTGCTGAAAGTTACAGTCAAGCAGCCAACTGTGACCTACTTTACAGTCGGCCTGCATTCTCTGGGTTTTATTTACATATATGTGATATTGTGCAGAAAAACCCAGACATTTAAGACATTTCCACCTGAATAAGTTATTTCGATGGGGCCAGATCTTCACATATAAGGTTTGGAATTGTCGGCAATGGAGCCAGCTGTGGAAACAGAGGATAGAGAGCAAGCCAACATGGAAGTAAAAAGGATTTGGTGTGCAGCTCTGCAGAGATGGAAGTTTTCATTTCCTCAGGATAGCTCTGGCTGTTTGAACAGGTGGGCCGTGCCCCCTGGGGCTGTTAACGCTCCAGCCCCTCTCATGTCATGCAGTTTTGGCCCTGCGTTCTTGAGTCCACAGATCTGCACAGACTTCAGATGGATGTTCAAGAAATATGGGCTTTGAATTAGCAGAAAGCCTAGAGTACGATTCTTTTTCCATTCCATACCCCTTGTTGGGGTAATGTGACAAAGGAAATATCACAATTTCTTACTCTTAAAAACCAGTACTGCTGTGGACCTTCTGCCATTTTCTATGCTCTGTGCTACTGTTCCTGTTAGCGTTCCTAAAAGGTGTTTGTGGAGTTTTGGGGCATTGCAGATTTCAATTCCACACCTGATTTCCTGTGTGTTAAAGCATGTACTGTACAGTAGCCCTGCAGGGACATTGTGTTTGAAGAAATCTTGTAGAAATTGTCCGGAATTAATCCACATAAATGTTGTAAGCCTTGATACAGGATTGTTTTGTGAAAAATGAAAAGAGAATGTGCTTGTTCTCAGCAGTGATCAGTTTGTCCTCTCTGAGCAGCCGTACAGTATCACAAGTAATGGAACAGCTGGTATTATGTAGCTTTGTCTCTCTAATTGTCATTAGATTGTTAGCAAAGCAACATTCACTTTCATTCATTTTTTTTAATTACTAGGAACATTTTCCTCTTTATGTCATAGCTACTTGTACTTGATCAAAAGCAAAGAGTGCTAATACAGTACAGTTTGGTAATATTTATGCTTCAAAAGTTCCGTGTGAAAACCAGATGTTACAGTTACTTAAACTCTTTTTAATTTTTTATTTAGGCCAGTTTCTTTAGCAGTACAAACATGTGTTTTCAGAGACATTATACTTATATCTACTAGAATAAAGTTAAGTCAATTCTTGTTTGTCCAGGTGGTGTTACCCTCCCTGTATGGCACATCATGTGGTGCACAAAAGGTCTGATGACCAACTGTTGATGAAAATTAGGGACTGACTTTTTTTTTTGTTTGTGTTGCAATGTATGGTAATGTATTCCTTATGGTGGGCAGCATATGATAACATGTGGTATTGTGATTGACACTTATACGTATAGTAATGCTTTTCCTGACTGGTATTATTGCTGGTGTGAGCAGCTGGACGTGCAGACCTAGAAATGCTTGTTAAAGGGGGGAAAGTGAGCTCAATGATTACAGAGGCAGAGCCGTGGGCCGCGCTGTGTGTTTTTCAACATGTTTTTGTGTGTTTGGCCCCAGGGCTTTGGATGCACCCAGACTGAGTCACGCTCCACTGGTGCCACGGCTCCGGCTCCCTAAGCTCCACTTCTTTTTCCCCCTATATTTTTCCCTCCTCTCGCTCTTCTCCTCCCACTGCAGACATAAGCAGCTGGTCTTGTGCAAACACACGGGCGCACATACTCGCATACATATGGACGCAGGATCGGATGGGAGGACAGGACGATGATGAAATGCCTGAAGAGAGGGCGCTGCATTGAGATTGATGGGCTGCTGTAGAATGTAGCAGGTAAACACCAGCGTGACCCTCCCCCTCGCTGCAGCGCCGAGGCACTGGGCCACTTGTTGAAGCGGTTTCCACAAATTCACACAAAAACAGTGCATTTACGTTCACAACATTTGATAAGAAACATGATGATGCATTCAGATGGTCATCACAAGCTTAGAATAATGTTTTTCCAAGTTGAAAATTTCACAAACACCTGCTCAAGTCGGAAAAAATGGTTAAAATGTGTTGCCCAACTTAGCTTGACTTGACATGAATCATCAACACAAACCAATTATTCCAGTTCTTTATTACTGTGTGTAGTGTACATGAGCTCACCTAAATACAGTTTATAATATGGAATAACAATAAGCTGTTGCTCACATATAAATGCCCTAGACTTGTTACAGAAGCTATTGCCTTTGTATAAGATAATAAAGTTGACAAAAATGACCTCCTAACTCTGAAAATTGTATAGGTATGTAAGGCACAAATATTGTACCAAGGTATGAAGCAAGAGATTGTATCTACAAATAAATTGTAAACAGCATTTATGATTACATTTTAGTTATAGGTGCCTCATTATGGCCTGTATGGATTTTTCACTCAAGGGCAACTCACATGCAGTTAGAAAAGACAGCAATACAAAACAAAAAGGCAATAATTAAAGCAATAATGTTAAAAACGTATGTATATATTTCATTTTACATAAACCACTACAGAAATGTTAAACAAGACTTTTATAGAAATTGTTACAGAATCAGTTTGCCTTACCACTAACCTGGTTAGCCTATAAATGATGTATGTTATAAGGTCAGAAAGAAAAAGTTTCATAATTTAAATGTGAACATGTTCAGAAATTCTTACATTAAATTAATTTGATGCTTTATAATTTATTGTCCTTCAAACTTAACCTTACCCCCGTCACGTGAATTAGATGAGAAAAGGGTAGTTCTATATGTATAAGGTGATATGTTGTCTATCTTTGAAATTGAAAATGAACTGTTTGTTCTGGATTCATATTTACAAAAGATTTGGCGTTTTGTAAATACCCCCCAAAAAGTCACCTACTCCCCACTTTCACCTTTCATGTCTGTCTTCTTGTTTTTTATGTACTTCCTGCCTTCCCTTTTCCATAATCCATATTTTCCTATCACATCTGCTGAAGTCTCTGCCGTCTTTCACATTCTCACAACATGAAAGCAAAACACAGAGCTTTGAACAAGATGAGACTTCTCTGCTGTTCATAATCCCAGATTTTTAAACACGACCAGTAGGTGGCGATGTGACTCTTCAGAGGCTCTCCACTTGGCCCCGTTTGATCCCACATCCCTTCAGCAACAGCACTGCCTCGTTACCTCTGCGTGAGGGAAAAATGTGTCGGTTTTTCCAGACTGTTTGATGTTCTCTTTATTGCTGCCAGTCTGTGTTTAATAAGAGAGATGAATATGTATTAAACAACAGTGCTGACAATATCCCCAGCTTCACAAACACTGTTGTTTACATGCTTCATTGTTGCATAGTCTCAGTCTAATGCTGCAGCTCTATAAGTGTCACTATTGGCCAGTGTTCAGAAAAATGTGCAAATTAGAAGAGATTATGTCACAAAGAAAATAAACTGTAATGAAATTAGGTTACAAATTTAGATTATGTAAATGTACGCTTTGGTGTGATAAAAGTAGAATTGAGTTTTGACATATAAAGAAATGAAAGGCTCTAAATGAACTTACTTGTGACTGTTTGTTTTTTTGCATCACTTTTTGATTCAAGACTCTGACTAGACAATTATTTCCATATGAAGAAGGTGAATGTCTCAGAATTCCATGCTATTATCGCAATAAATGCAATTCAAAAGATCTTGGTGGTGCAATTGTTGCTATTTTTTTAAAATCTGTAATAAAATGTGCAGCCCAACTTTTTGCACTTTATGTTTGGATAATACATAACCTAACCCCTAACCCAGCTGCAAACTGGACAATAACCAAATGTCAGTGAGTGTCAGCAGGGCTTAGAAATGCAGTGACAGATAACTGTTGATTCTTATTCTCAGATTCTTTTCTGAAGGAGTTTAAATTACTATACGTGACAACTGAGCACTGTATGTGTATGATTTGGGTTGCTTAGAAAATGTGGAACTATTCAATATCAATATAAAGATATAAAGTAGGATATATAGAAGGACCACTGTTTTGTTTTTTTCTTTCTTTAGCATTTTTTTACATTTTCAACTAATAACGTCACTCATGTATTGAACAGTGATATTACCGATGTGTCACCTGTAATACTGGCCATACTGACTTATATATGGATGTCATTTGAGAGAACCTGGGACTGCATGATAGAGTTGTGTCATGTCACATCATGTCATGCTCGATCTGATTGGTTACCATCACTGTGTCAGATGAAACTCATGCGCTTACTTTATAAGCTGTTGTGATTTGGACATGATGTATTGAGATATGATTTCCTCAATAAGAAATAAACTAAACAAATAAAATTCTCTCATTAAGAAAATTTACACGATGGGACTTACTCAATGTGGAAATAGTCTTCTCTTGTCTTCGTCATTTTTCCTTTCACATTAAGCTTACTTATTAACAGAAGTTAGTTGGCTTCATTTAAACCAATCCTCCTCCATTGATTGATATGCCTTTCCCAATATTACTATGTACCATCTAGAGTCCAAAGTGAAACGTATATTTAACAGTACCTCTTTTAACTATTTAAGAGTTACTCTGTGGAAAGGATGGTCCATGTTGTAAAATGTAGCATCCTACCTGCAACACAAGCTTTGCTAAATCACTTCACCCACATTTTCCCATGTTGCTCAGCTGCACAGTTGGGGTCGTTCAAGGTGTCACTCGTTCATGTTCCAGATTTTTCACATTCAATATCAACATCTTGTTATTCTAACCTACACAATCTTCAACATTACATTTCTCTTCGTTCTCGTTTTGCCTTCTGTATGAGACTGGCATGACTTTGTGGACATAACCCATCAGTGGACTTTCCCCTGGGCTTACATGACCTCTGTGTGCATTAAAGACCAGATCAAGTGATTTGAGCCTTGTTTAGTCTGGATGCTGCTGAACTTTCTGTGGCCTTGCTTCTGTCTCTGTGAGGCTTTGGGTTTATATGTCTGTTTTACACGGGCTAGCTGCTCATTTTGTTGTCGTTGTTGGTGGGGGAATGTGAGCAAATGTGCTGCCAGCGACGCCAAATGTGCTCACTGGTGAATTGTACAATCACAGAAGAGAGAGCAGGTGCTTGGGTCAGATTTGTGATGTAATGGGGGGTTAATATGTGCCCTGTTGCTCTCAGGTCAGTCCCATTGGGAAAACCTCAAAATAATACTCTTTGCATCTGTCTATCTTAGAAAAATGTTAATAGAATATGTCACTGCCTGATTCGTGTCAGTTATGCGTCTGTTAGCCAAGCAACATTAACTTTAATAACAGTTTTTCACAATTGCCAAGACAGGGCTACCATAGCTGTATTTAGGAATGCTATGGTAGTCTCACGGGGACATACTGTTGTCTAAAAACATGCTCTAAATATTTTAAGTATGAGGTGTTCTGTGCAATCAAGAATTATGCCACCAAATGTCCCCAAAATTTCCCATTCCACCTTTAAAGTGAACAGGAACAGTTTTGGGCATTTATCATATTTTTCTTATACTTGTATGGTTTGTACAACACTTAAATGAACTGTTTTAAAGTTCAATCATGATCTCACTTTGGGCAGTCTGTCACTCACCTTTACCAACTTTACAGCAAACCATTAATCCTATCCGCAAAGTGAGTGCAAATGAGCAAATAAACACGTCAGTCTCAACTAGAGCAGCGTCAAAGCCCAAAATCACATTGTGGCTCCGGCTCAGGTTACATAACGTCACCAGACTACACACTGCTGCAGCTGATCTGGTTGAATAGCCAAGAGAATGAGCCGGTGATGTCAACAGTCCAGTAACCAATGAACTCCCCGATTCTCAACATCAAAAGTACAAAGAATTGAAAGCATTTAACTAGCCTGTGGTTTTGGAACATTTCTGACATTTCCGCATTTGCAAGGATTATCTCAGATTATCAAAGATGTTGTGAGCTTTAAGAATGAATTGCTCAATTTTAAATCACAGTTCTTTCCAGTTCATCTGTTCATGTGTTTGTAATGGCTTCAGTTTGTTTTCCCCACAAACATGTGCTCCACAGAGAGGAATCTTTAACAATGGGACATCAGCCCCTAAAAGAAACCCTTGACACTTTTAGGATGCAGGTTGCCATGGTGACTGTCAGACACAGGTCTGGTTGCTTGGAGACTGCTGTCCAAGCGAATGTGTGAGTTAGCTTTAGTGTTATAGTGGTCCTAACTGTCTCTTAATTTTTGGAATTTTTGGAAAAGTTTGGACAGATTTCTCAATCAGCATTGTTTTTTTTTACTAATAAAGCAGTTTTATAAACAATAAACATTTTTGAAATACTGCAAAAGGAAAAATGGTAACTTGGTACATTTCCATTAACAAAAAAACAAATAACATTGTGAGGTCAATGACTCAAGGTTTTTATTGCATTTATCAGAACCTTGAGAAAAAGTATAATTTCAGGAGCTCTGTCACCATCAAATATTGCTATTTTATAAATCTGTCTTAGAGGAATCGTTTTATCTGCTGGTCATCCTGTACAGATATGTGTTGCCTGATATCTCTCTCTGAAATCAGAAATAATTTGCTAGGTCATGATTTGTAGGAGGAAAAAAGCAAAAAAAAAATCATCATTTTTGTTTTTGTGAATAGCACAAAAAAATTGTAATATTAATTAATTGGAATATTATTTAAATTAAATGCTCTTTTATGGTTTGAAGGTCTTTTTTGGGCCATTTGGTTGCAAAAGTGGAGAGTCCCATTCCACACCTCACACTCCTCTTTTTTAGAGCCACTACGGCAGCAACAGCTCCGTGCTTTAGGGTTAGGGTTATAAACGTGCTTTTGTGTATGAACAAACCTAGTGGAAATAGATCTGATAGTGATTTCCTTGAAAAAAAATGTTATACTAAATAAGCCTAGTCCACAGATGACACAAAGCTATTTATTTTATGAAGTATTTGACCTGAAAAACATGAAGTAATGGAACTTCCTCTAGGTTCTAGCAAGCTTCAAAGACCATATTTCTACAACAGACAAATGCAAAGAGTTTCTTTTGATGTGATTTTACAGCACTGAAATCGCAGTTTGGACTGATGTCAATAGACCTATAAACTTCCAAAGTGCTGACCTGCCCTTTGTCTTTGTTCTCCGCGGTGCTCTACTTTTTCGAGGCACTGCTCCTCTGGGAGTCTGATGCTTGAGTAATGTTTGTCCCCGCTTCACCTGTTTCTCCCATTAGGGGCCTCTGCGTGGAGAGGGTTAGGGGAACAACAGCATCAAAGCGAGGCTTAGAGAGGCACCATGTCGACCTGTGGTTCTCAATTAGAGACAGGGGGTGGGTGTGAGTGGTGGTGGGGTATTACTGTCGGGAGGCTAATGACAACTCAATAACAACTGACAGGCGGTGAGCCAGGGGATGAGGGGAGATCGGCCGTAAATCCAATCAGCATGTGTTCAATTGGCCTCTTGTTTGGAATCAAGTTAGACATTTCAGGCATTGTCCATACTAATAGGTTTAGATTTCAGAATGCATAACTTTTACTGTGTACTGTCCACAACAATAGAATGCAAAACACTAAAGGCATTACACAAATGCATTATTACATTGCATTACATGAGTCATAAACTACTGACATGTGTTATTATGGTCATTTTAATATGTCTAAAAATAAATCTGCATATTGTTCTTACTAAAGGTAAAGTTTGACGTAAGATAATATAGCAAAGGCTGATATAATATTTTGTCTTACTGTTGCCTTTTGAAAGCATGATAAACAGCATAGCATAGGCCTTATTAAAACATAATGATGCAATTTATAATTTTATTTACAGATAAATGCATTTAAAATTATAAAACAAATAGGTTTGGCAAGAAAAACCTACACAATTCAGTTTTGACATTTTTAGTTTTGCTGTCACTGGCTGCAACAGTGAGAGTGTTACTCTGCAACAGGTTTAGTTGTAATTTCTTTATTCCATCAAAGTACAACAGAAGAAAAAAGCCAAAATGCCATAGACTGTTCAGTATTCACCATTGTCACACAATAGATGAACCTCAGTGCAGCCACTCAAAGTAATTGCCCAGACAGTAGGTCATTTATACTGTACATATAAGTGTCATTTAAATCGCACTTGTTCTCATCTGCTGGATTTAAAAACAATCAGTTACATATATAGTGGATTTGGTTTCATATATTTTGGTGTACTTCATAGGCACAGCTCTGCCCTCGTTGCTGTAAAACCTGATAAAAAGGGCTAGTATGAGCCAAATTCACTTCTGTTTTTACTTTGAGTTTGTTATTGTCAGTGCATAATAAGTACACAGCAGTCTAGCAAGTTCCTGGCATTTGAGCATGACAGCATGGAGAATTGAGTAACTCCAATCCAGCTGGAACCTTTCACAGTAAAGCAGCCAGTGTTTAGTGTGACTGTGCTCTGCTTTACATTTTGCTATTGTATTCAGTCCTAATGCTAGATGTTTGTATTTTTGGTCGTTCGGTGTCTGCATGATCCGCTGTCTCCCCACTGCCATGCGTGACTGGCACATAATACCTGCTCACCTCGACCGCTCAGCCGCAAAAATCGATCTCCGTTCTCCGACTGAGGGACGTCCATTGGCTTGGAAGATTGCAGAATGATGGTGTGTTAGCTGAGAGCGGTAGATAAGGAAGTAGTGTGGACAGGGGAAGGAGTAGTCTATAGAGAGAGGTGTTGACAGAGATGGATGAGCTGGAGGAGGCAGGGGTGTGAACCTCAGTGCAGCAAAAAGCGAAGTTACGTCTGGCGCAGAGCAAAGTGTTCTGCAGCTCTGAAACAAATTGAATTCTGGAACATAAAGTGTGTTTGAAATGAAAGGAACTCTGTGTAACTTTATCCTTCTGTGTTAATGGAGTCACTCTTATCTACAAATGTGTTAGAGATGTGTTTGCTTTGGATTATCCACCACAATAAAAAGAGCAGGCGCAATGTGTTGACATATAATCTTAAATATCATACTAATGGTTCAAAGGGATCATTTTTTGTACACCTACCCAGTTTCTTACAAGTAACATCATTTTTTCCTAGTGTTTTGTCACTATTTTTTCTCTACCAAGGTTTCCCTTTAGTGTGAAGCACTGCCACATGTATTCATATTCAGGGAGAGCAATTGCACCATTGTAAAATGTTTTTGGTGCAAGAAAGTGTCAACCATAACCTTGTTAAACCTTGTTAACCTTTAAAATGCCACGGCCAACATACATACAGTACATCGTCTTAATGTAGTAAAGTCAACTTTGGGATCAGAACAGGTGTATTGTAAAATGATACAGCCTGTTCTTATAGAGACCAAGAAATGTTTGGTCACTGGCCTAACTCATACTCTGCTGATGCTAAAGGTGCCTTCTATCGTTCCACTTTATTAATGTTTATTCTTTATTATGCTGTCAAGTGACGTCAAAGGTGCCCTTTAGGCTGCCAGGTTGAAGTTTGCACGATCTATTCATGCTTAGAAACTCTATTCAGACTACTAAGAAATATCTTTCTAGACTAAGGCAATGTTGGAGGAAAAAAAATTCAAAAATTTACAATTAAATCATTTCCACGTACTTTCTACAATGTCCTACTTGAATGATGTCAGGAGATAAATGTAACATGGTGTTTTAAGATATGAATTTTAAGTGTGACATCCAGGTGGTAAAATATGTCCAATCCACCGCCCCAACCTGCCTCCTGGCTATTGAAAAAGACTATACAAAGTGTACAGGGTCTAAGCCAGCATGTTTAGTTATGGCAAAGGTGAGTTTACCCTAGGTTGTATCATAGAAGCCAGGTTGTCCAATACCAGATGACTCTGAATGTAAATCTGTAACAGTTAGAATGAGCCAGTGACCAAAGCTTAGAATACTACACCTTTAAAAAGCCCTTTTCACACATGCACTGAGATCCAGACAATACCCCGACTATGTCAGTGGGGCCTGGATGTGTGAACACAATCCCTCCCAACTTTATTCCTCTGTGCTCAGCTGGTTTATACTTACCTTTTCACTGTTTGGTTTTATTGCTTACATTTTCGAATAAACATCATACCGACATTAGGGATTTAAATAAAGGAGTTGGCTCATTTATTCAACAGTAAATGGTCACACTAATTAAGCATCATTCCCCGCTGCTACAGAGCATGTGTAACAAGGGAAAAGAAAATCTATCGACTGATATGTAACAAAATGACTTATTCTAGTATTATGAGCTTCATTGGGGTTTGTTTATACCTCTGCGCTTCTCGTTGCCTTCTAAACACCTACCCCTCGACTGCTGCTTTAGCATTTCTATTGTGTCACCACTCTGCCACCAGCTGCTAGGCCATCTTCATTGTCTCGATTATTTTTTAAATTTGTATTCAAGTTATGGTTCGGGGGTCACAGGTGCAGGGCGGGTCTGCCCCGTGGTCACGGACCTCTCACCTCGCCCCAGTCTCGAGGCTTCCAGCAGCATCTCGGCCGGCTGTTCCTGTCATGCCTTGAGTGACAGGTACAAAGTGACCAGTGTGCGCTCGGAGCCTTCCCAAACTCACCGCTGTCACTCAACTGTCCAAACACAATAGGCGCCCGTCCCACCCGCTCGACCTGCCTCTTTGTGTCCTTATTGAATTACAGCGCAAGTCGCCGCGGTGCACTGCTGCAGTAATTGAAAACATGTGATTAAAAAAAGTCGTCAACTGAACGGGAGTCTGTCCAACAGGAGCAGTGGTCAAACCGAGTCGGTGAAAGATGATATCGGCATGTGGCATCCCCATTATGAGGACTTAAGCGTTCTCTTTGTGAGGTGTTAACAGCGGAGCCAGGATTTCAGAGTGATTGAAAGGACTGGATTGACTTTAGAATGAAGTCATGTTCCAGCAGACGGAGCATAACCTTTCAAAGTGCCTCTTTACTTTTGGCATTGTTGGAGTGTCTTCAGGTACAGCAAGGCCTTTAAACCCTTTCACGCTACTCTACTGCTGTGCGGGGTTATTGGAGGTCGATAAAGTCTTCTCCTTTTGGTAAATATTGTTGTTCCTGTTGGAGTTTTTGCAGACTTTGTCCTAATGCACTTCAGTTATGTATTTCTAATCCAAAATTAACCAAACCCCAGATACCTCTCCAATATGGCCGCCAAAAAAACATTTCTCAGCTTTTTAATTTTAACTGGGTTAAGTCTGGCATGTATTCTGATTCTTTCTAGCCCTTTGTCTATTTCCAAACCAAACAGTGTCTTTTGACTTTAGAAGGAAAATGTAGCATACAAAGCTGTTTATCGGGCCTCTTTATTATTTTTCCATATAATGTGAGAATATCTAAGAAGTCATTAAAAAGAGGGGACCCAAAACAACAACTTAGTTTTCAGCCAGCTTTAAATGTCAGTCTCAACCTCAAATACTAATTATCAAAGCAAAGACTGTTAATAACCTTTCTTTAGCCTGATTACTGACTTGAAATTCAGCTCTTTATGTACTGGAAAGTGAATGGTTTACTTATTTTTCTTCTTTCACTTGCTAATATTTTCTGCCATCGCACTGGCAGCACATACATGTAGTCACTTGGTTTCCATTTATCATCTTGCTTAGGTAGAATTTGCTATTTTTGGTGGCCAATGCCCTTATTTGACCTTTGGACCTTAGTTTTAAACAGAAAATGCACTTACCACTGACATTGCAAACCTTTTCTATAACTCATGGCAGTCCTGTTCAAGTGAAATGTTGATTGGGGCACCTAAAAGATTGGGCCAAGTAGAACAAAGGCTAGGTATCCCATTAATAGAAGGACAAGGTCTCCCTGTGGCTGTATATCACATCTTTATCTGTCTGCAGTGCCCCCCTTCTGTCACGGCACAGCTGAGGTGATGTCTCACTGCAGAGACATGTACAGGGCTTTAAGGGGCGTAACTGTTGTTTTCGGGGAGTGTCCGCCTCATGAATGCGCGCCCCTTTCTCATTACTAGCCTTGATTACCTTAATCCTCCGTCTGAAGTCGGCCTGTCACCAGCGCAAAGGGCTCTGAGAGGTCAAAGGTCACGCCATCCCCCCGCTCACTTCCATAATCACATCTTATTCTCTAAACTACAGCCATCTCTATTTCTCTTGTTCTTTTGTTTTGCCTATTATTTGAAGACCGCTTTCTTACTAGACAGAAATGGTAGGTATGGGTTCTTTAAAAGCATGTTTTAACGTCCAAGTTCCATTTGGAGTGAAATGGAGTGTAAAAAGCTGTAAAGAATCATTGGAAGAGGCTGAATTTGCAGTTTCTACTACCTTCTCCCAAACACGCTGTATCTGATATGCGCTGAGGGAACTAGAGCTTGAAGAAGTTAATAATGCTCATGGTATTCAAGGAGAAACCTATACTTTAAGGCTCCATTTTGTAGTTTTCTGATGTTCTGATGTGATAAACACTAAGCTGACACTTTTACACAAAGATTTTGCCTTATACCCAGTAATTTGGTCTGTCATCTTTGTTTGCCTTTGTCCCATTGCCACAGAAAACATCAAAACGTCAGTGCAGTGTATTATAATACTATAATCCTGTTACACATTTGAAATCACTTAGTTCAAATGGGAATTCTATTGGTAAGAAAATAACATCCTCCATAACCATGTGCAGTGCATGTTTCCTATACTATAGCCTTAGTCCACCTATACATCCATTTCATGCCCAACACTTCTCCTGGCAGCCCATTAAGACCACTTATTGACACATGTCACAAATTAATTTTCCATTTGTGCTAATGGCATTGGCATTTGTGTGTTAAAAGCCCCACTGTTCTGGCTCATCGCTGGATCGGTACAGCGGAAAATGGATGCATTGTTCACACTGGATTTCCTGGGATTTGTTAATTGAATTGACTGTGTGCTAACCTGGTTTGTATTGTTGTAAGCAGATGTGTTATGGGAGGCATTGGAGAGGAGTTTATTGGCCAAATCTAATTCATTACATGCCACTCATGACTGCTGTTATAATGAATGCAAATTCGCCAGTATTTAAATTCATGCCTCTGGAGATACATTTGCAGTAAAATGTGACAACGTTGTGCTCAGAATCATCATTTAAACTTTATAAAATAAATGAAATAAAACTATCTCCGTCTGAAAATAGCATTCA
Organism: Rhyacichthys aspro; assembly: GCA_036850595.1. NCBI lineage: Eukaryota > Metazoa > Chordata > Actinopteri > Gobiiformes > Rhyacichthyidae > Rhyacichthys > Rhyacichthys aspro. The sequence continues at coordinate 3,617,958 of CM072152.1, forward strand.
TAGCATTTGGTACAGTTACCCTTGTGGCTAGAGTTAGAAGAGAGTTGTCCAAGTTGTAATTGCTCAAAGACGCAGTAACTTTCAAAGAGTGAGCTCCAGAGAAAATGAAAGTGTTCTTCTCTAATCTTAAAGGTCGGCCCTCCTCATCACACCAGACTGTCTGAGGATTCCTGAGGGATTTCATGCTTAATGATGAGATTTTCTGTAAAAGCAGTCATTTCACACCTCTTAAGAATCCTGCACCAGTTAAAGTGTTCATCTAAACCAGGGACCTTCAGTCACAGTGAGAAACTGTCAGTGATTTGATGCCAGTCACACAAGATAGTCACAGGGTTAACAGAGACATATATTTACACTCACTTTTATCCACTATTGGCAATTTAGAGTTACAAGTTTATCTATACATGCAAGTCTTTGAAGAATAGGAGGAAGCACAGCTATCCTGAGAGAGCCCATTAGGTATCATGGTGAGGACATGCAGACAAAGGCTGTTGGCAGCGCCGGGACAGTCCCATATATGTTCATGTTGTTTCTAAAGCATGGGGTTATGTACTAGCATCTTTCAAAGTGTCTTCAGTCCTGAACTCCTAAAATAAAATAGATAATGCTTTGTATTACTGTATCACAAGACTAAATGAAGAAAATACCCATTTTAAAGCCCCTGAAAGCAATAGTTGCAGTCAGTGCAACTGCAGTCAGCATAGAATAAAGTGCAATGTGGTGGAGCCATAAAATAACAATTTCATCAACATTTAATGTGGAATTTGCCATAATCCCTTTATTACAGCATACTTTGAACACAAAGGCTGATGCCATGTACGTGTAATCTGTATATTCTTGTTGCAAATATATATACATTTTTGCATTGTCGGCAAACAGATGAACATTTCATTACTATTAGCTCTTTTGGTTACTTTCCATCGGTTAAGATGGGGTAAAGTCACTCATAGGCAGAGTGTAGCACCAACAGAATACTATAATATGCAATATGGCATTATAAGATGTGCAGGATCCTAACATTTTGAAATGGGAGACTTAGATGATCTTTAAGCTCTCCTTTCTTATTCATGTATTGCCATTTGTTCACTTATTCACTGTGGATGTCATCTGGCAGCCACCAGAGCCTGACACGTCTTCACAGGAGCAGACGTCTCACTTTGAAATCACTCAGTGGCTCAGCAAAACAACAGGCAGGCTCTGACGGCCCCTAACTGCTCACGAGGCCTCAGAGGTCAGAGCATCAGCCGGACTAATGGGCCCAGGTCACACAGTAAAGAGATTTACTGACTGCTCAGGACATCCAGTTAGCCTCACGAGCAATTTCATCAAACTGTTGACCAGCGGCATATACGGATGTGTGTAAAAATCATACCTCCATTTCCAGAGTTTGTACGTCGTTTATCACAGCTCACTTCAGCCTGAGCTCGTCTGTCTGTCTCACTATTGACTTATTTGAGGGATATCAGTCACTTAGTCCACTATGACCTCACCTTTTCATTTGGAAGAGCACCATAATGTAATGAGACTGAAAGGACCACTGGCTATAACTCACTGTTTAGAAGCTCTTGCTCACACAGGCCGACATATTGCACCATCCAATAACATTAACACATTCAGGGCCTTGTGCAGCATCAGGTCTCCGAGGTCCAGACCTCTGTGTTTTTGTCCAACGTGTCAGCAAGAGTGGATTCGGGATTCTGTCATCCTGTTACACGTAATGTTGGGCAAAATATTATGTTTATCTTTTTAGTAAAGTCAAGCGGTTCATACTGTGAGAAATGACCAGGCATTGAGTGTCACTCAGCCAAATGTAGTGCCTCCACAGCACATCTGTTAGTTAAAAACACACACCAAAATTCAAGTCAACAAAAGCAGTGCCCTTAAAAGTATTTCTACATGAATCAGTGCACATTAATATGCACAGCAGTCCATTAAGATTTTAAAGATTTAGCCAAAACTAACTGGCAGTGCAACATAAATAAAGATTTAGCCAATTTTTTTTTTAACTCTTGGTTATTTTGACTTGCTCCTGTCTTGGGTATTGAACATAGGCACCTACACATACAAGACACAGCATTACAACAGTAAAAAATAGGATAAATAATGTAAATGATTGATTTTAATACTAGATTAAACAAAAACACAAAGATGTTCACCTTAGAAACCTTTTTGTTGCATTTGACAACCATGGATTCTCTGCACCCACTGACACTGGCGGCCTGTTGCTGACTTTGGTTGCCAATACACTGGAGCTGCCAGGAGTTATGATGGCTTATTACACTGTGACAGAAAAAAGTGTGGACTACAGAGCTGGCAAACCTCTCCATAGAGTCTCCCAGCGCCATCACATCATGGAGCACTGCCCCTGGGATGAAATATGAACTGCTTTTAATATCCCGCCTAATAACTGTGTTGACAAGCGCCATGAGTTACCTACTGCAGGAATGTCGTGGCATTTGGATAATTAGCTGTAAATAGTATTTTATTGTACCTTGCCAACACAGTGTACTGAAGACGTCTTTATGGTGGCAAAGGTTATTCAGCAGTTTTATGAGAATTATTGCTCATAATAGCGCTGATAGCAGAGATCTATGATGAATGGATGAAGACTGCATGGACCGAGCCAGAAGAAGCTATAGTCTGTCTGCATCAGGAGCAATTAATTTAGAGCTAAATCCATCTTCTGTGCAGTACTTGGCCCAGCTTCTGGTTCCATAAAAGCAGAGAGTTCTTTTGTGTCTTTGTTAACAGCTGATTTATACTCTAACTTGGCCAAGGATTATATAAAAATCAAAGAAATGCCAGATAATCAAAATGAATTGTAACACCAATATAGACAAACAGGTGATACATCAGAAAAATAAATGTAATCACCACCATTTTGTCACCATTAAAACCCAATCAATCCCAAAAAAGATTAATTTCCTCATATGTTTTTTTTTATAAGCAACATTTTTTTCACACACCTCATTTTTTAATGTTTTTTCTAGGCTGGGGTAGTGAATGGGTGCAATAAAATTAGGACTTGGTTGATACCAGGTATATGTTACAAGAGGAAGTTTGAAGTTCCATTCACATTTGACATAAATAGGTGTATCAAATGTGTCTGCTTTTCTTACCTGTGCAACATAGGATTCTCTCTAGGAACTCCAGATTCCTTCCTCTTTCCCAAGACATGCATGTGTAGGTAAATTCGTCAATCCCTATTGCCCCTATTGAATGAATGTGAGGGTGAATGGCCATCTGTCTTTGTCGGTCTGTAGTTGTTAGCTGTCCTGCAAGATCACAAAATATTTTGAAAAAAAGTTGGGAGCTTACTTTAATCCTCTCACTCTGAGTTCAGTGTCAGACCAGTGTGATCTGCAATTATATGCATCTGCAAATAACTGTGTGTTTCACCTTGTTTCCCATTTCTTGTCTATTTTGGGCATACTGTGTGAGCAGATGTAACCAACACTAAAATTGACACTTTTCCAGTAGTATTTGCTGCCATTGATTCAATGTTGACAAGCGGTGTAAACCAAGTTGCAGGGTTGGTCCATTTTTGAAATGGGCACCGAGCATGTAATAAGCTGAAGTCTTGCCCTTTATTTTACATCAGAGACAAGAGACTTTTTTTTTTTAATATTAGGTGATTGAACAGTTTTTCCGTTGTTAAATCAAAAAGTTCTGAAAATTCAGCATATACTGTATCCAGCAAGCCTGAAATTGTCATTTAAGAAAATAGAAAATGAAATGGGAACAGTTATATGTCTTTTCATTTTCTGCCTCATTCCCTTCCAACTAAATCTTTTACTTTATGTAAACTAACTGGCAGTGCAACAGCAAATGCCTGGAGCTGTTGAACTAGGGAGCAACACAACTACTGTCAAATCTTCAAAGAGCTAAAAGTTTCCATTTTTAGTCTGAACAATCATATTCCAAAAATATGTCTAAAACTGGCTTTGTTACTGTATTTAAGCATGTGGGTCTTGTCAAACATCCCTGTATTTATGTAATTAGACTTTAGTCACAATGACGGCATTATTAGTTGTTTGAGTCTCCAATTACTGTTTCGGTGGCTGTCATTCCGCTGGCTGCTCCCTGTTGGCACCGAATCTTGCTTTCAGAGTAAATAGAAGTACAAAGCTGACAGCTGTCTGATAAATTATGCACCAGCCAGTGTTGCACGTTGAATAGCTGCTCACACATATACACACTGTTCCCAGCGGAACAGTTGAGACAAACGGGAGACTCATTAAACTCCTCCACACATTCAGTCTCTGTTTCTGCCCAGCGGACTGTCTCCTGTTGTCGTCTTCACACCTTCTCCCCGCGTCCCACTCGCTGCCGTTCGCTCATCTGGCATCTCTATTACCTCAGCCCTACTCATATCCTCTGCTGATTGGAGAGCCGATATGAACAGTCTAAAGCCAAAGGGAGGGGGCGGACATGTGGCCAACATCAACACAGTGTCTGACCTCTGACTCTGAATGTCCCAGACCTGTTCGATATCTTTAAAACCCGTTTGGCAAGAAGTTAAGCAGACCACAATCCATTTTCAACAACGAAACGGCATTTGTAACAAAAAATAATACATTCTGCATAAAGAAGATGTCGTTGGCAAACTGTAACTGACTGACTATGTGTGTGCTGTCAGTGATTGGGTAAAGAACTTTGGTGACACGCTCAGTATTAAGTTACTCTTTCAAACATGGCATGGGATATCAGCTCTTTCTTTCTTTTCTTCTCTATCATATAACACAAAGCTGAAGTCCATCTGGAAACTAATGTTTGAGCCTTGTCTGTTTGCAGAAGCATTTGCTTTATTTGCATCTGGAGCAGAGAAGTGAAATCCAATCTTCTGTTGACATGGGCGGACACAGATGTGAACAGTGTGACTAGTGATGGTAGAACGAAAATATGTATCTTAATGAATAGTCTTAAAAGGGCCACTCCAAAATGAATTGATAAAATCTTTTTAAAATTCTTGTTAAAATACAATATAGTAAGTGTAGACTAACATCCATTGGTCACACGCAACTAACATTATTGTTTGGTCACATCATAATGTGTTATAAGGCTCTGACTAGCCAATAATGTAATTCATGTTAATTGTTCAGCAGGTTCTTGCAGCACAGACACTGTGGATGTTGACATAAACATTATATTTGTGATATAGATCGTGCAGACCTATCGAGGGTCAGTGTGTGTAATTAATAATCTATTCATGGAATATTCTTATAAATTAGTCAAGTCTTTTAGATTAGTACATGTGTCACACTTTGTAGAAGAGACTTTGACTGTGTTGGTTACATTTTCTTCAAACTAAACCAACAAACCACCTGCTGACTTCATCTCTCATAATAAGAAGTGACATAAATACTGTCAAAACAGATTGATGCCTCTTTATCCAACCCTCCTCCTGAATTTACTCCTACACTATGTGGTCTGTTCAGTTTCCTGTCACTCTATCATTCCTGATCTTCCACTGTCTGGACAGCGCATTAGGCCACTGTGACGGCACCTGGACCCCTCACTCTTTCCATACGTTATCACTGTGTACCATCAGTATTGGTTTTCCTCACATATTGCCACGTCGTCACCTTCTGCAGACATTTTGTTTTTTTATCCTGCCTCCTCCCTCATCTGTAGATAGAGATTGATGGACACTAAAGTCTTCTTGGCATTTCAGCACATGACCATCTGAAATGTCAGGGTCAGGTTCTGCTGATTTTGTAGGTTTAGGGTCACAACACTCTGGACAATAAAGTATTATGCAGTCATTGTTGTAAATATTCCAAAGTATTTCAAGCTTATCCAAATGCACTAAAGCCTTTCAAAGCAGAGGGACTATCACATGTTAGAAGCTGCACCCCACACACACTTGGTCCACTTTTTAGCAATGGCCACCTGATCCCACTGTGGCTATAGCCAAAGCCATGACTCTTAAACTGGGCCCAGTGGGACCACAGACACAACATTAAGTAGTCTCCATGAATATGAATGATCCAACCAAGCATAGATCAAACGCACTGGTCCTGCCCACTTTAAAACACACTGCAGTTAATTGGGAGCTGATGCAGTAACCTTTGGCACCTCTTGGCTCCATAAAAACAAATGTCAATGTATGGTTAATCAAAAGACATGACATTATTATTGTTATTGTGACATCTCTCTCCTGCTGAGTTAATGAGACAAGTAGAGAATAACGACTATGGAAAAGCACACATTCTCATCTCCTTGATGAATGTCTTGTGTGACCCATTTTGTTCTGCACTGACACCAATGGAGAACTTTGATGTCCTTTCCATCATTTTCAAGTTACTTTTTGTTGATGTGGTTTTGTTAGCTGGCATATAGTTAACCTGCAAGAATGCATGGGAAACTTATAGATGTCAATCTCCAGAATTATTTATTGAAACGAATGAAAACATTCAAATCAACAATTATGTGGGCAATTATTTATAATTGTCATAATTGTCATAAAGTCATAATTTAAATATTTGTTTACTGGGTTTGTTCATAGACAACAGCCTGTTCCTCTATGGTTACCATAGCTGTTCACATGCTCTAACAAGGAAAATTGCATCCTGCACATTTGCCACCAGATGTCCCAAAAAGTCCCAAAGCTGCAGGTATTGTTCCTGCCTAATTATAATGAAAGACATTGTTTGAAAATGACTGATTTCTTGCAACTTTTTATCAAAGTTAACAAATCATTGACGTATAACGTGCTCATTCTGAACCAATTTGCAATTGATTGGTACGTCAACTATTGATGTTAAAGGGCATCTTCAAATTTGGTAAAGGCCCCAAACAGCAGTATATAACACAATATGTCACAAGAATTGCCAACAAAAAAATGAGCAAGACCTTTGTTTTGCTGCAGCAGCCACATTAACCTTTAGTGGGGTTGTTCGTAACAGAGCAGAGCCTCCATTTTGACCCTGCCATGTACGCATTGAATGGGATAATCTCAGTGTGAAAGAAAGATTAGGCGGGCTCGAACGCTGGCTAAAACTCTTTACTGATCCCAGCCCCAGGCACAACAGGACAGCCAGTGTGAGCGGAGAATTGCTTTTCATGCTACATTGGATGGAAGTTAGAGACTAGCGCCCAGACAAGCAGAGCCTTTAGCGATTAGCCACGACGGCTGAGTTGAGCTCACACAGATATGTACCATACTGCCTCCGGCTAACTCTAGTTAACATCACTTCTTCTGCCTCCAGAATATTCTTTATAAAACTACTTTAAGATTCTTGTTGTGGATTTTAGGCTTCTAACAAGCTGTGGGAAAAAAGTGGTGAATTAAATTAATGTTGTACTCAAATAAAGACAAAACTAATTTAATGCTGCGTTCACTCAGTATCAGCATAGGGAGCTTATGATGTTGTCTATTCAGGATTCTGCTTCCTATAAACATATTGTTGTGTTACTCTGCTGCACCATTGACGGACTTCTTGTCAGGCCCGTGGCAAGCTGTAAGGTTGTCCCCCCAAAACAGCTCAGAAGATATATTTTATCACATTTGGCCACGGATATTTACCTTTAAACAAACCTCAACTCATAGTCCTGACTGGTCATGTGCTTGAGAATAATGGTTCATTTCATACCATAATTATATTCTCTGCTGTTATTGCCTGTGGACAAATGTGTGGACTAATAAAATTGGGAGCAAATTTTTGGAGAATTAGAATAAGGGCAGAGTTATGACCGTTCAATGTATTGCTGTTGCTGTGAAGTTGGCTGTAAGCTAACAATGCCCAGAAAAGTAGCACGGAAGGTGAAAAATCTTTGTAGAACACATTGATGATGGCCTGGATTACCTAAAACACTGACTAAATTTATAGTAGAACAGCTCGCCTGCAATGTAATCACTGGTGTCTTCACTGATGCTTTATAAAACTAGCTCTACAAGTATTGGTGAGACATTTTTTTTAAAACTAAGACTTAGCAAATTTTCTCAAAGTCTTGTGAAACAAAGGTAGTAATAATCTTCCAATGGACCTCAAGAACGAACAAAGTGAATGCGACCAGTGAGATTAGTGAAGGCCTGTGTTTCCAGAGCTGCTTCCCTTTGGTTTGCTGTAAGCCACAGTCAGAACCAAAATCAAATCAAAATTGTACTGAGCAACTGTGGCTCATGAGGACGAGCACGATGTTCGATAACCAGAAGGTTGGTAGTTCACATGTCCATTATAGAAATGTCCTATCTGCAACACTAGTGGGTAAATAGGTACTTGGTGTGTCAGCAGGGGTCAATGGTACACATGTAAAGCACTGATTTTTAGCATTGGAAGAACAGCAAAAGTTAAATGCATCCATTGACTATTATTGCCTTGTGCAATGCATCACAATGGAAATACTTCTGAAAGTATGTTATACTGACCCAAATTGTACTACTCCAGATATGCCTCACCTGCTGTCACTGCCCAGTGTTACCACCCCACTCTTATTCACTAAGGTGACATTTGGTTTCTATGGAAATGCATATAGATAATCCTTTTAGGGTAAATACCACAAATACAATATTAGAATACTAAAATATTCAGCAAATGTCATTGTTTCCAAACTGCATGGATCATCTAACAAAGAGAACCTTCTTTGTTGCTTAGTTTTCTGCAAGTCCTTTTGTTCCATGGCCCTGTAATTTGTTTCCAGTGGCATTTGAAATCTACACCTAGAATTTGCTTGACATTTGACTGGAAACCTCTGAGCCTTGTTAATAACGCTGCCGCCTCTGCACTGGGGAAGTGCTGAGAGATAGGGATCAGCGGACACATCTGGTGGAGGAAATACCCCTATCAGCAGCAGGCAGGATTGTCCCACAGGGCCCCGAAGTCTATCCAGGTATGAGGCTCAGAGCTGGCAACTCAATTAAAGCAATCCTTTTGTGTTGGCCGAAGACCGCTGGGATCAAATCATAGAGGACTTAAAAATACATCATGTGGTAGACTCAGTGAGGGTGGAGGAGAATTGAAATTTTCTACTGCCAGAGTTCTCCACCTCAGAGGCCTGATTGTGAAAGCATTTGTCACCCTTCTTGCCCCGGTTATCTTTGGTTGGCTGAGTGGCACCAAAGCCAACAGCAGGAGCCGTGCCAGGTCTGGGTCTGAACCAGGCAGTGGACACCGTCAGGAAACACGAGTGTCACTACGAATAAGACGCTCCACTGGGTGAAGCTGGTGCGGTTAAGCTGCGAAGGGCCCGCATCAATATTTATCTGCTGTATTAGTTTTGCCTGGCTTTAGCGTCTGGTGTTTGAGGAGGGCACAGCATGAAGTTAATCCAAGGACATTGCGTGGTGTTGGCAAAGTGGAGGACAAAACAGTTCAAAACATGTCTGCTTTTGAAGTGGAATCGGCTAAAGTCATGCTGCTTTCGTGGATAAATGGAAGACAATGAGAGGGCTTTGGGTCATGTAGTCATTTTCACATGTTGTGTCAAATTAAAAGATAAAAACTAATGCCAGAAAAACCAGAGTCTGATGAAAAACTGTTAAGAAAAGACATTCTACAAGTGCAGGAATTTGTGGACTAAACAGGTGTTAATGATATTGCATTCCCTGTACATCCTGAAGTTAAAAGAAGAAGATGAAGGCTGATTATTTAAGTTATACACGTAGACATATATAGATACGAAAACATAGAAAGTAATGAAGAACAAAATAAACTATAACAAACTGACCACCATTGTTTTGAAAAATCTTATTTTGTAGGGAGCCAATTGCAATTCTCAGAGCACAGTTAGATAAAATTAAGTGGTATCTTCTTTCTGAGACAGATTTCTGAGTCTGATTGTATGCTCACACAATAGCCTTGGATCTCCATCACAACAACACAACACCAGTTTTATGTAAAGCATGGTTGGGAAGCACAATGTAGTCTAGTTCTAATCTAAAGCTCTAAATTTACATTCATTTGTTTAGCTCTTTTGTACACTGCTTCTTTAACTCTGGCCAGTACTGGTGTCTACACAGGTTATTACACTCAGTATACACAAGTACCACTTACAACCATGACTCAAAAATCCTTTGAATCAACTAACAACATATCTGCAAGTAACAACATGACTTTTGTTCTGACTTTTTTGGAGGAGCTATGGGGTCTCTCAGAAGGGGCATGACTCAGGCTCTTATAACATTCAGATTGCAGTCCAAATTCAATTTTTTTTTTTTTTTTTTTTTGATATATGTGCCAGATCTTAATTGTATAGCCCTAAATATTAGCTGTACAATCTGTTAGTGATTATATTGGTATTAGCCACTTGGATGTGTTTGGCAGTTCTTTTTAATAAATCTGTATACATCAAATAAGCAAAACTAGGATCTAAATATACTGTATCTAGATGCTGCTATCATTTGTTTCATTGTCATAATTTCTTGTTTGACTTTGTGAAATGGACTAATTATTACATCTTCACAACACACAACAGCTGATGCCTAAGACATAAAAATGTTAATGCTTTATTCATCGAAAGATTAATTGTTTTGTGAAGACTTGCATGTGTAAAATATGTTCTAATTAAAGTATGGTAATCTTAACAAATAAATATCTGAGTCTCTATTAGAAAAACATATTAATCATGTCACAACAATAAAAGGCTGTCTGTCACTGGATCTGGATGTGGACAAAAGATGTAATCAGGCTCATTAATGGAGCCGTCTTGTTGTGGTCTGAGCGTTGAGTAAAGCCTTGTCCGTGAGTGAGCCCCTCATGATTATTCAATCAGGCTGCTTAATAACCATGAGGGGGCGGGGGGTTATATGTGCTCAGTGCGTGGCCCGGCTGAGCTCGGCAGAAGGCTGGAGAGCGCCGGAGAGGGTGGGAGCATGAGATGCAGGGAGGGACGAGGCTGAGCTGAGTGCGGGGGGACTAACTGATCGGATCCGGTGTCCTGCCTGAACGGCTGGAGGGGGGACGCACTGGGGAGAGGTCTCCACCATGGGATGCAGCCTCTGTACTCTGCAGAAGCCAGACGAGCACTATAAACTACTGTATGAAGTCTGCCAGGTACTGTGGCCAACAGAGCCAAACTCTTTGAACTTTTTTATGCAGTGTTTTGGAGGCTAGTCTGTAATAGAGTGGCAAAATGTCTTGATGATTGCAATGTCAACAAGTGTGATTCAAATGTCAGGTGCAAGGCATTGTCAATTTGAACCCACCTTTTGTTTATTTGTTTGCACAAGTTTTAAATTTGTGGTAGCCTCACACAGAAATATCTACAAATGGAATTTCATCAAGTGTTTTCTGATGTAGTACCAGTTTTAGTTTGTCTGTTATTGGTTTAAACCTGGTCAAGACCCGGATTTGATTCTGGGTTTAATTCTAGTTTAGTCCTTGTATACTTTAGATGTGCTGTCTGTTCAGCAATAAATGAATATCCTAATAGAGAATATTACCATCCTAATACTATTGGTATTAATCCTTAAATCATATTATGAATGGTCAAACATTATCAACCGGTCTAGACTACCTTTAAATTCATTAGCAAATAATACTGTATAGAAATACATTAAAAAGTAGGAAACTACATAATTATGTACCCCATGGCATATTGCTTGTGTTACTAATATTGTGCAGTTCTAGTTCTACTGGTTCTATATTAATACACTTTTGTGATGCAAAAATGGCCCATTGAGGAACCAGGCAATGATGTGACCGTCTATTGGTCACGTGACAGGAAACGATATAGATTCTGACGCTTAAGTTCAGCGTTTGAAATATTGGCGGTCCATGTGTTTTGGTCTGTGCATAGAAAATGATGAATGATATGAAGACAAAAATTTTATTTAAATGTCAACACAAGGAATACAAATAAACCTGGGAACAACCAACAAGTCAATTAACAAATTCTATAACTAAACTCAATTAAGCATTAGTGAGATATTAATAAATGTGTAATTAACAATGAATTAATAACAATGTTCAGCACATAATTCTGTTGATTAATGTTGGAGCAATACTTTGTATATGGCAAATAATAATAATAATAGTGACAATTGCTTAATAGGGTCCAGGTATTATTAAGTGTCCAAAAAATTAAGCGGTTACAAAATAACCTCTGCTCACAGCCTTACAGTTTTATTTAAATAAATAAATAAATATTTGTTAACCTTTTTTTTTATTATTATTATTTTTAAGTTTGTTTTCATTTTATTCACATTTATTTGTAACACAGTTGCATCATTCGACTGTAAACTCTATTTAAAAAACTAGACATTAAAGCTGTTGCATTCTAACTTCTACTTTGTTGTCTGAGACGAGTGTTGTGGGGGGTTGTGGGGTGAGTATTTTGGCGGTCAGGCTTCTGCGGCTGAACTCAGGTCACGGGGGTCAGCGAGAGGTGGCGCGCTGGGCTCAAAGGAGGGGGCGGAGGGGGGTGAGCGGGAGGTGACAGCTCTCTCAATGCTGTGTGAGCCCACCGCTGCCCACCTCCTCATTGTCAACTGAATGCTGACTCTTGCTGCTCTCGGGCTTTAACCCCGGTTTGACTTTGACGAAGGTTTATGTTTAACGCCGCTGTGCTTGTTTTGCACTTTTTTACACCAAAGACAGTGGAGAAGTGGTGTTAAAGAGTCGGTGTTAACACGCAGGGAGAATTTTTCACATGAGCGCACAAGAGGTGTAGTGTCTGTTAAACAATACATGGATGTGCTACTATAAATTCTGCTGTGATTAAAGGTATGCTATACTAGGATATTCTTTTAAAAATGAATCCTTACACATTGAAAATCAGTTTTATTCTTCACCCTATTTCTTTCAATCAGGGCTCACACAGGAAAGGAAAATGTCTTTACAAACATTGTCCAGTAAATCTTTCAGTCTGCCTTTAATTAATTTACTTAATTTGTCTGCTTTTTTGGTTAAAAAACAAAACAAAAAAAAAACAAAAAAACTACAGCTTTTTTAAATGTATACCTTTTCAGCTTGGAATATTTTCTAATATCTTGAGCGAGTGTGCATGTAGGAGATATAGTTAATGAAAGTGGGTCATTTTTACCCCCTTTGTACCTCTAAATTTGTTGTATGTCCATACCTAAAACCACAGTGAGGTCAGTTTTAGTTTTTTTCATTCAAGTAACTTTACAAAAAATAATAAAAAACATAACAAGTCCCTCTTCTTGAACCATTTCTTATTATAATTGTTTTATTGCCCATCTTGGGAATAAGATGTCAAAATTTTCATTAGCCATTCTTAAAATTAAGAATGGATAAAGGGGTCATTTTTTAGCCCAATGAGATATAATTGTATAATATAGCTGTTGCCTGTATTTGTAAATACATGCTACTATTTCATATAAGAGCCCATCATGTCCTACTTTATGACTGTTGCTCAAACAGTTTTATTTATCGTCCTATTTCAAGTGTAGAGGAATATTGTATTTGAAAATGATAATTATTTTTATTTGAAACACCAGAGGGTCATTTTTACCCCAATGAGTTAACATTGTAAAATATTGTCCATTGTTAGAAATTGCTAGCTGGCATTGAAAACAGATCAGTACAGAGCATTTAAGCACACAACATACTTGCACTTGATTTTAAGACACTTTGTTGACACGGCTGAGGAAGGGGGTTAAAATGACCTCCTGGTGGTTCTCGGGGTATTTGAATTGTTAAGTAGTTCTTAACATTAGCAATATATTATTGTTAATGGATATATAATTTTGTTTCAAGCTCTTTTCTTGTCATTGATGCAAGATTTTAATGTTTTTATGCATATATTATGGCGCTAGAATGTTTCCCTCATCTTTATATCCTATTTGCCCTCACTTTAACTCTGCATGACCTCCCTTTTTTATTACACCTCTACTTATTGTTTTGCCAAATGAAAATATGCCAGTACCATTCATATTTCTTTACAAATGTGGCACTTCAATGACTGGACATATGTTGCTAATGAACTCTATCTCCTGCCCGCTCCCTTTCTCTGTTCTTAGCGGGTTATCTTCAGTGTCAGCTTTAATTCAGACCCTCTCTGAGAGCTCATCTGTGTTTGGATTCGAGTGGCAGTCCGGTCTAATGAGTGAAAACATTGGCCCGCCTGAGACTGCACACTGTGTTGCCCTCCTTCCAGTGGCATATTGTGTCTCTTGCTCTTGTGTTATCCTCCCATCACAGCAAATTACATCTCCATTTACCACACAGGGTGCCTAGTGGCGGCTTTAAATGAACATAATGATCGGGCTCGCTCATTATTCTTCCCTAAAAATGGCACCCAAAGGGGTCTGACATTATTCCTGAAAATGTTTGAGCTTTGATTAGGCCCGTTGTCAAAAACACTGAAAGGTTTGGACTGATCTCGAGGAAAAGATGAGTGCTGTGTAGAGGCATAGTAATTGGATGATGGCTGCTAATGCTGGGGTCAGAAAGCCCCTGACTTGTCCACCCCCTAGTGACATTGTAACAGCAGAAACATGGTGCGTGATGATGGGGGCAGGCTGAGCTTTGTTGAGGTGGCTCTTCGGTCGCAGTGTCGTTCTGGCTGTCAATCATCAGGACTGTCAGAGAGTGCACTATAGACTGGGTGTCAATCTGGGAGTAATGTTTTGAAGAGACAGGACAAGCATTTTCTGACAGCACAGATAACAGAGGTTTGATATGTGAGGCCACAAATAAGATGGTATATAGACTGGCATTGATAGAAAAAGTGTTCTGTTGTATTCATTTTTATTATGGTCATTTATAACAAAAGTCTAACCCTCTTTCATGGAAGTTTCTGCAACATTAGTGAGCACTGCTCCACTTCTTTGTGAGTGTTGAGCACATTTTATGCTCGACGTGGCAATATGATGAGCCACTGTCCACTTTTATTGCAGCATCCTGACTGGTTTTACCAAAAAATGTTATGTTCATGCTGCACAAGCTCTTTCTATATTGCAGCAAATGTCCTGGAATAGGAAAAGCACAATTTAAAAGCAAAGGACTAGTTTGCATAATGTTTGTGGCATATTAAAAACTCATGTAGTCTTCACACCTTTTATGTCATAGATTTCCTGTTACACCGAACGTTCTAATTTATGCTCCATCTGTCTCGACCTTTCTTACCTCTGTGACATCTCTGTTGTTATCTACTGTTATTATCTGCTAACAGGACAACTTCACACCCCTCATTCTGGCACTGCACCTTAAATACGATTTAACGCATAAGAAAAGTGGCAAAATTCTGCAATAAAAAGTGAGCAGAAAAGACAATAACCCCTTATATTAATCCATAATTAAACTATTTCACCTTTTACTCCATTGTCTGTTAGTCTCTCTTGTGACACAAGTTGAATGAATGAATGAATGAATGCCTGAAATGAAATAATGTTATAGGATTTGATGTGACAGACCCTTAGCATGTCAAAATAGGTGGATGATCAGAGCTTTACAGAGATCTGTGATGCAACCAAATTCAAAATTGATTGGCAGTAAATGTAAGAATTCAAGTAAAACATTTACTATACCAATGGGAAACTTTTAACTATCACTGTCTCAATATTAAACATAAAAAGTTTTGCATCCATAAAGCCCTATAACATTTTGACATTCCAAACTATACTTATCATGTTCATAAGCACCGACCTCCACTGCTTCATTGGCCCATTTTAACTTTACATTTCAGCTTTTTCACCTTTACGTCTGTTGCTAGAAGAACTACACATAACCTATCTTTGACTTTCTCATTACAGTTTCATTGAATAAATTCACTGATGCCAAACAGTAAGAGTTGTATACCTCTCATTCTTGTTAGCATCATTCATTACAGACCAGTCTCATGAGTAACTTAACACATTTAATCATTACATGTGTCTACTAGAATGACTGCTTCCATCGCCCACTAGAGTTTTAATGGTTAATGATGGCTAGGTTGGGGCCTGTTTTAACTGTGAATGTAGCTCTATTATGTGTTCCATCAGTTTTCTAAGGCATATAGTTTTGTCTTTGAATGTGGCCTTGAATTGGCAGAGTGTGTGGCGTTCCTTGCTCCTTGTTTGGATTTATTTCATACAAACATTTGAAGCTTAACAAACAGGATCCTGACACATTCTCCAAATAGGGCTCTCTAATCAATGATCGCCTTGGAGCACAGACAGATCAAGGTCAGGAGCGTAACTTGGCCCATTATTAGGCTACTTGTGCAGGTGCAACATGGTAAAACTCATACCATGTCATTACATTGTCTTGGGAGGATTGTTCTCATGTAAAATAACTGTTACGTAGCTAAAAACATACAACAAACATGGTCGAAAAGGTGAAAAAGATAAAAAAATATACAGAGACACAACAGAACTTCTTGGTCTTAATTTTTTACTAATTTAGAAGAAGAAAATATCCAATAAAAGTGAATAAAATGTGAATTTTAATAAAGATGGCTGGAAACTCAAGGCACATTATGTAACTTTTTTTTCCTTATAATAAAAATCAAAAAAATTAATTTTTGGTTCAAGAGGCAAGATCGAGTCAGCCTTATATAAGTTGAGCTGAGTGACCACGAGACATGATGTTTTACTTGTTTTTCTTCTTGTCATGTTTTATAAGATTATTACCTTAAAAAATTCTGAAACTAACCTTAGCCTATAATAAACTCAACTACTATTTTTGCTTGTACCTTTTGGGGTCACCCAAGAAATCTTTCTCCTGAAGCTGGCAGGTCCTCTTGATGAATAGGCCTTTTTTTACTGCTTTACCTGTCGACTTTTGATGACTCAGTAATGCACTCTCCAGTTATTTCCAGTTCATTAGACGCATTGGCTCTTACTCCCATGGCACTGGCGGATGAAATATGTGTATTCACCTTTATAAAAGTTGGCAGGCTGGATCTCATTTTCTACCTGGAGCTTTTTTGTCACTCGATAACTTCAGCAGCTGCTACTTTGGAGTCTACTTTGTTGTCTTGTCATTTGCTCTGATTTATCAGCTGATCCTAGCCAAGTGATTTCTCTTTTTCTGGTGATCATTAAAGGTTTAAGCCACAGCATTCGCTTCAAACTTGACCCCTCTGACTGCGGCGAACCCCTCGGCTCACTCTTCAAAGACAAACGTAAGCCCCATGTGGAGATGTGCGCTCAGCTGCTTTTGTCAGGGACTTTAAGGTAGAGCCCTGGAAACTTAGTTTGACAGTGGCTGGGCTCTTAATCTCCGCAGAGCGCTGTGTAATGGTTGTGGCGCCGTGCTGCGGATCGTACTGAAGCAGCGGCTTAATTAGAGCCTCCACACTGTTGACTGTTGAGCGTCTGATCCTCCAAGTCTGTCGCTTTGGAGGTTTTTTTCTCTCTCTCAATCTGTCGGCCTCTCTCAATCGGTATTCGACTCCCTGTGTTCTCGGCAGGAACAACGTCTTAAAGTAAAAATGATTGATATGCAGAACAAATAAATCACAAACAAAGAGCCTGCTGGAACATTTCTTGTCATGGGATTTGAAGAAGCAATGCCTAATTAGCCATGTTTCCATACTCTGCTAGATTTTTGTGTAATGCCAAAACACATGGAAGAAAATCATTTCTTGGGTAGTGGTTTAACTCCATCAAAAGCAAATTTTCTGCTCACTTTTAGCTGCAGGATATTTCTGTCTTTCTTGCGTCTCACCTCATCCTAAAGGGCCAGTTCCAGCATGAGGGATTTGATATCACGTCTTTATCCCTCTGTCATAGGTGGGAGCAGTTAAAACCAAAAAGCGCATGGCTAATTTGTACAAATCAACACAAATGCTATTATACACTAAAGAGCTCTTGTGGCATGTACATAGTAGGTCACACTAGTTTAGAAAGAAGTTAGAAAGTAGTTAGAAAAACACCACCTACTCCAGTATGTTGAAAGATTATTGTATTTTTTGACATATTTCAGTTTGAAAGCTGGAAAAGTGCCACAAAGTCCATTTGTCAGTGTGCCAGATGGACTCAGCGGTGAGAAAAATGAAATGGAAATATTTGTACTAGTCAGTTCTGGTCCTGTGTCGCACCATTAGAGGCTGTCTTTATCAGTACGCTGGGGGAAAATAAAGAGACACAGCACAATCTGGGTCTGATAATGAGGCTTGACACAGCCAGCGTCAAGACAGCCCGAGATCTGACTGTGTGTGTTTAATGACGGCCATGTTGGACTCTGGAGGGCCAGCGCATCTGTTAAAGCGTGGAGCAGGTGGTCGGCTGTGGACTTACTGTCAGCACAAAGAAAATGACAAAGACCTAACGAGGGTCTGACTGTGCAGCACGACAGCGCCAGGAGATACTGTCCACATCACAGCTCATTTTGTTGATGGAACATGAAATACGACTTCAAGAGAGATGTCAGAGTTCCTTCGTGAGATCCCATTTGACATGTTTTCAGTGATTCTTTTACAAAAAACTGCAGCTCTGTTTCAGTTCTTGCCTTGACGTGTTTCCTGTCTGTTCTGACAGTTAAATAATGACTCAGTGTAGAGATAACATGTGTATGTGGCCCAGGACATATTTTATTGAGTCTGCATTGTAGTGATTTCCTTTCTTCCTTTGTTGTATTCTCAGCAGGCGACATGTGCAATGCTGAAAGTGTACTGCTTTTCCTGTCTGTTAAAATTGCCTGTGTGTTAATAATGCTTTCGGTGATTGCTAAGAGTCTGGTGTGGATTTATTTGCATATAGAGTGGGACGTGTTCAAGTGGTCACCGAAGATGTGTGGAGATGCATTCTAATGCCAGGTCCGTTTGTGAGCAAATCACCAAAAACATTTCTGACAGACGGACTGACCAGTTTTTAAATTGTTATATAGAATAATAATGTGTATTGACTTCAACCATTATGCATCAGGAGCAGATTTTTATTCCCAGTCATAATGTAGCATTGGTCGGTGCTCATCTTCTACTGATGCTGAAGGTATTCTGTATTAGCTTGTTTTAACAGGTTTGTAGGATCGGTTCATATTATATTTTTTGTGCTTTTATTGGTCACTGTATTTTAAATCAAATTGAAGACTTACTGGTTATGTTTAGACAAAACCATACTTTGTATAAGCCAGCAGCCTGGGTTGGTCAGTTGATGATGAATCAACATGTTACTGGCAAAACTATGTAACCTACCCAACATATGGAGCTTGAAAATCACCAGTCTATGTGACATTTAGGCCGTGTGAGGGTATCAACATTATTAAGTTAGAATTTAAGAAAGGAAAACCAGAAATCTCCAGAGAGATCTGATTAGATTCAGATAAACAAGAGCCATGATTCCTCCTCAGATCTGCTCTCTCAGGACACATCCAGCATTCATGTCTGCTATTTAATTCTGTGTCTAATATTGGCATAACGGGATTTTAACATGACAATCTCATTATATTCTCATACATTTATAATAAGTTGCCAGAGTAGATGTTAATGTTTTGAACACATCAGCACTTTAATTCTGCGTTGATTCACCAACACATTTCACACCTTACAGCTCAATTAGGTTAGAAATGACTGCTCAAAGCTAACAGGAAGTGAATCAGACTTTTCATTCATGAACTGCAGCTAACCCAATGTCCCCAGCTCAAGTGTGATTAAAGCAAACAGTGGTGTCTTTTTGAGATTTTAGCTGTTTGCTCTCTAATCCTTAGTAAGAATGCATTCTGTGGCAAATAAAGGCCTCTGTGTTATTTCAAGCCTCGCTCTGCGCACAGTCTTCTGTCAGGTTGGTTAAAAGAACAATATGAGCAGCCATACACTCTGAGAGGTGACTGTAGAAACGGTGAAACATGACATAAAAGAGGGATTAACTGCAGAGTGACCCACATTCACAGAGACACTCAAAACACTACAGAAAATAAGCCTTCTTCAGGTCTTCATGCTCTCTGGTCCGAAGAACTGCTCTAAAATGGGTATCGGGGCAGAAAGGGAAGGCAAGTGGCAAGTCTCTTTTAAATAGTTGTCTAGAGAGGTTTCTTGTGAATGGTCTGGCAGAGGTTTCCACTCTGTTCACCTCACTGCATTTCCCTGAGGAACGGGGAAGCTGGCTCGGTAATGAAGTCCCCGGCTTTATGAAGGGATTACAGTCGGGCTGAATGGGCCATCAGAGACTAATGTTACACAACAGTCTGGGATTGAGTCCTGCAAAGTGTTTCCTGCTTGATAAATATCGTCATTGTTTAGGATGGGGTGGGATGATGACCCATGCTGCCTAAAGATGGCTATAGCCTAGGTCCAGAATATTGGTTCTTTTTAAATGTCACCCAACTGTATTAAAAATAAAAAATTAATTCCATGCAAGCACCCATCTCCTTATCTACAAACCACTCTAAATAAAACCAGGCAAGGCTTAAACAAAATATCTGCAGAAAAATACGACAATTCTTCTATTTATTCATGAGCAAATACATTTAAAAAAAAAAAATCTAATAATTTTTAGAATATTTTATTTATAACACCTACAGCCAGCATCAGTGACACATTTTCTGCCTGAATCACTGTCATGTTTAATGTATTGTTCCTTCTAGAAGATATTGTAGAATAATATTAGTATCAGAAAAAGTATTTTTAAGGTCTCAGTATCAAAACCAGGTACCATTTCATTTAAGCGCTGGTATTAAAACAATTCGAACAATACCCAGCCATACCCTTGATACAACTCTAATTGTATCTAATAACATTATTTGAAGGCTTTCACAAAGTGGAATCCCAACAGCCAAAAGATGATAATTTTGCTCGATGTATTTAGGTATCAGTGTTTGTTCCTCCCTATTGTAGTTACATCTGTGTTGTCATGTCTTACCTGCTGCTTGAATGTATAATTGAGTAGACCATTATTTCTTCTATGAAAAGAGTATCCAACTTGAATGTTATTGAATAAAATGGATGTGAAAAGCAGAGGCGGTCTGACCACATCCACCTTCGTCCAGACATAATCAAAAAAGGAGATTGAGCTCTCCGTCTGACAGTCGAGTGGTTTTGGCAGCACTCTGAATACACTGCACACTCAGATATATCAGCGACTCAGTCCAAGTTGATTTGCGTTTCAGGAATGATCTGTCACTGAGGCTCTGGATTCAGCTAACCTCTGCTAACCCTAATTATTACCCAGAACATATCTCTGACGTCAGGTTGCCTAACTGAATCCTACCAGGGTGAAAGAGACAGTTCCTCCTTCTACAGTGGCTCTGGAGGAGGTCAGATCGGTGATGTTTTAATGAAAGAAAAAAAGGCTGTGAATAACAAAGGCCCAGCTGTGTAAATTCCTCTCCAGACAGCCGTGTGATTTAGACCTAATTAGTATTCCTTTAAGTGGGACCTTTGTGCCCTCTTGTCATTAAAATGGATTTAAAGGCAGCGTCTCTCGGAGGATTCACTGGTGCTTGTCCTCTTCCTGACTGTCCTATCCTTGTTATTTCAATCGACTTGGGATTTGCAAAGTCCTCACAGCATGAAAATGAATTATCTACACCTAAAATATGTCAGACCGAATGATTTCCAAATCTGTTCCAATAAGTTGTAAGAAATTAAGTTTTTTGATTAAAAATTGGATGATTAGTTTCATCCTCTACAGAATTTTGACTGGCCATAGATATAGTCAGTCTACGCTCACAGCTTGATTAACAGGACTATTGCACTGGCCCAAGAGCTGATGTAAAACCTGATTAGTTTGTCACAACAAATGCTAATAAATGAACTACATTGAGTCATTTGTGAATAGCAATGTTAGCACTCTGACTTTCAAACTGAAAGCACATAAAATCAGTAAACTTTAGACTACCTCCCTGTTTGCCACTGCTTTCTCTGAACTAAATCAGAAGAAATGTAAACTTTGTAATCAGCTTTCTGAGAGGGTTCCCTGTCATCCAAGTTGATTAAAAAGTAGTGTTTTAAACCTTGAAACTATGAACGTAATTATCACAGTATGATATCCTGACTAAGAGACATATGGTGAATTAAATTTCAGTTTTGTCCAATTCAAATTTCTTCGCTCTCTATATATTGTAGTCTTCTTTTTCTCGTCTTTTATCCTTAAAGAGCAGCTACTGTTTCACCAGCCTTGATCCTGTTCCTCTTTTTCACCAGTCTACTTCCATGAGCACTACACATTTGATTTCAGAGGCATTTAAAGAGACCCTTGATAGTAGTTCCACAGAGCGGCTGCAGTAGTGTCCAGTCTGGGGTCACTGCACCATGAGCAGGTCTCAGCAGCGGCACACCATTGTGTTTAGTGTCTGTGAAGTGTTGTGTGTTTTTTCCCAGTGTGCTGCAAAGGGCTGTTGTGTGTCAGAGGTGAGTGTCTGAATGGGGGCAGAGGGACCCCCTCCACAGCTGGGCGGAGACTCCCCCCATTCAGAGAGGGAGAAGGCCCGAAGGCTTTGTGTGGGCCTCTGTGGATTCCAGGCAACCAGGTTTGACTGTCAGAGCCAAGAACGCACAAAGGCACTTGTCTTCCTCAGCTGATGTGCAACAACACGGCCCCGCTGTGGGAAAGGAACAGCGCTGGACAGGGAAGAGCTGCCCAGTTAAAACAGAGAGCAGACGAGATGGTGTTTTGTATGGTGTTGCAATCTGTCATGGTCAGGTTCATCTCACTGTCAACACTGTGTAGTGTTTGGTTTGAGTGTGAAAAACTAGTGGCTCTAAATCTCCAGCTTTTTTTCTCAGGGTTCCCACACTTGATGGAAATCCTGAAAACCCAAGTGAATATTCTTTAAGTCCTGGACATGATCTTATTGTATTGTAGCCCTTTGTGTTTTTCAAGGTTGTAAACTTAAAAGGTCCATTTACTTTGAAACTCGACTGGCTTTTATAAAACATGTATTATCACATGTAAACCCAATAGGAGTTTGAAGTTGACTCTGTGAGGCTGCTGTAGTATGAATTGTAATCACCAGGCGCTGATGTAGTTTGAATTGGAGTTTACACCAAAGCAGAACCTGAATATTTGAATATATTTCAAGTAATAGGTAAATATCAATGCTTCCTAATAGGCATATGGTAAATTATATGGCCATTAATGAGGAAAAAAAATTAAATGTAAAGAAGGTGTGGGAATGTTTTTATACAGGATTTCCCACAGTTCTAGTCATCTTTATGTGACTGTCCTGTGAATTTCCATTGCTACAAGCATATTAGCTTTGCCCAAATGTCTGTTTAAAACGTATTTACATTAGAAGTGACATGTTACATTTTCTTTATCTTAAATCTGTATACACAAGAGGCAGTTGGGGTGGTGGATGGGTATGAATTATCTAGGACGCTCCCATATTATTATTATATTAGCATTTTTGGTTAGCCTCGCCTGATTAAAAAAATAATCCTTAACCCGCTCACTTTTGTATTTTCTTCTCTATGAAGTGTATTCTTACAATACTCAAAGCTAATGCACTCAAAGGAGCAAAAAAGAAAGTGTAAAATAAGTGACAGTCACTGTAGCTAACTCTCTGTCTACATTTGAGCATCAACCAGAGCACTAATGAAGAGCTGTGGCCATAGAAAATCAACCACATAACCTACTGAGCATACATATATACCACATACGTATAAGGGTACTGCAGAGTCAAATACAACTTACCTGCTGCTACATTTTGAATGGTCTACCATTGTTTGAAATTCCATGAATGCACATTAAACCTATTTTCCAGGATTATTGCTTCTCATTGGATAAAAGCAATCCCAGAATGTATGTGTTTGCTGTAAAACAGAGAAACTGGATCAACCATGTTACTGACTCTATCTGTATTATAAACATCATCAACAGTTTATTTTACTTTTTTCCACAAACGTTTTTGGAGAGAGTTTTCAGGCTGCATACTAGCTGTTAATGTTTTTTGGCCAAGTTTTGCTGTAGAAGTTCAAGTCTGAGATGATCCAATTATCCTCCAGCCCAAGGATTAGCATTAATCTGCAGCAGCCTACAGCCTCAGTTGACTTCAGCGTTAAATTCTCTGGCTTCATTTCATTCCTTTAACATGCACTGCCTTTGATTTAAACATGAACTTCTATATGGAACGTGTCACACTGTACGGCCCATTCCCCGAGGTGGTACTCCTCGTGTGCAACAACGCAGTGAAGTCCACAAACTATGCCATGAATTCAAATGAGACGGTTGTAGCCAGAGGCACCAACCAGCCATGTTTATCAGAAAATTAATCCTCGAACACGGAGCGGCATGTATGTTCAGCGTCAGCCCGAGTGAGAGGACACGCTAAAGATTTATGATGTGTCTAATGACCCGTGACACACTGCAGTCCCACAACAGGGTAACCCCCATTCTGAGCAGGACAGGGCTGGGAGTCTGCAGTGGAGAGTTAAAAAGGCGTAGAGGAATGGAAAGGCTACAGGCTGAGGTCCTGCCGGTGCTCTCTACAGGTTCAAGAATCACAAAGCAGCTGCTCCTGTGATGTGTTGATGGAGAGTGGAATCAGTTCGGTGTAAAAAAAGATAGAGCAGTTATTATGTGATGACACAGGAGGCAGTAACAGCACAGGCAGAAGTGCTACTGAAGTGTGAATCACTACATTCACTGGCCAGAGAAATCTGAGTTATTGCTTTAGTCCGAACATGAACTTTTAACATCCATGTGCACCTTAGTCCTACTGGAATGGTAGTAATTTGAATATCTCGGGCTAATGTACCTAGAAAACACAGTTGAAAGCTGGATTACTGCTGTATGTATCTGGCTTAAGGTAGCTTAGGTTGGACAAAGAACTCTGGACTAAGAACCTGACCTGGAAAAGAGTCGAGTCGGACACTGCGGAGTATAACACATGTAAACAAATCAGAAATAAGACTGGCTAAACATGTTTCTCAGTGGTTTGGGTCTCTCACAAAGATTAAATGAAAAACACTCCTAGCTCATGCTGCGTCCATGTGCTCCTTTGAAGATGCAGTTTCCAACTTTGCTGTTTTCTTTATTCATCTGCCTTCAACTTGGAGAGTTAGAAATTTAACACTTGAGTAGACTAGTTAGTTTAGTAAAGGCTGAAGAACAGAAGAATAGTTAAATAGTTCTTATTTGAGCTATAATGCATTCATCTTTAAGTGTTAGGCCTGCAGTCAACTATTATTTCAGTCACAAAGAAGCCAGGATAGACTTCCATCCCCTCAACCCCTCACAGATTCAAAGAGGTAGAAAATGAATGAATTTATTTCCTGTTTTTGAAAGTCAATTCCTGTAGAATATAGTTATGAGTTTTACAGTGCTCTGTCACTCTTACCTCACTTCTTTTTTTAGCTAAAAAGTAATGATATAAGGTGAAAGGTCTACAAAAAAGTGCATTTAATTGTACATGAACATATACACTCTTAAGGGCATACATGCATGAAGTGAACAGTAACGTTAATCATTCAATTTAACAATATGATGAAATCAGAAAATTAAATCACTTCATCTCACGGAAACTGAAAACGGAAAATATGAGGACCTCATAAATGAAAGACAAGGCATCATATGAAATTATATTATTGTGGTAGAGTTAACGGAAGACATCATAGACAGTCAGCGGACATAGACGCTTCTATTTGGTTTGTCCACAGATTTTTTTTAAGTTTCTGTGGTATGGAAACTATTAGAAAATGCCAAATGATGGAACTGAGCCACTCCTCTAGTATCACTATCTCTATTTCATTAGTCTTCTCTGCAGTCCTCATTTCCTTAGTCATCTTTTAAAAACAGCAGAGCATACAATATAACTTCACAGTCATCTTTATTTAACGCTGTGACACCTATTTAGTCTCTGGCCTTCTGCACTCATCTTTCATCAGCGTGAGCAGACCTTAAGTGGCTCAAACAAACTTCATTAGCTCCTCTTTGCGACACTCCATTGCCTTTCACTTAAATGAATCATCTCAGGTCAACTTGTGGCAAACGCTTCTCGGTCTGAAGCGGCAGGTCAAATTGATCGTGTGTTGGGGAAATGACTTTGCTTAATGAGGGCTCATCTACGCAGACACAGCTAATGACCTTGATTCATTAAAGAGAGAGTCCTTCTAATTACGCCTTTATTGTACTCGGTCTGACTCTGACCCTGTAAAGCAAACCCAGACTGTCAGGACTCATTTCTCAAAGACAATTTTACTGCTCGGTTTGTGAACACTATCAGAAATAACACTGACAGAATTAAAATCATCATCTTTCTGCAGGATCAAAACACCATAGTGATAGCAATCGCCAAACCTTTTCCATTCAGTTACTTTGTGGATCCAGTGCTAATGTGGTTCTTTCTGTGTTCTTGTGCAGGTGAATGGGAAGGACCTGTCCAAAGCCACCCATGACCAGGCGGTGGAGGCCTTCCGCACCGCCAAGGAGCCCCTCATGGTGCAGGTCCTCCGCAGGACCCAGCCCCCCAAACTGCTCAGCCCCACCTCTGAGGCCCAGCTGTCGGACACCAGCACCCAGACGGACATCACTCTGCAGCACATCATGGCCCTCACCAAGCTGCCTGCTCCGGCGCCCGCCATGACAGCACTGGATGACTACCTGCTGCCAGAGGAGTGAGTTGGACCAGACAGTAGTCCATCGGGAACTGTTTGATTGTTGTTACATAAAGGCTGAATAATTGTGCTTAAAATAAGATGTAATCACAATTTTGGATTCTGAGGGTGTTTTTTGGATGCTGAGAATGCATTCTTCAAACCCAACAGACAATTCAAGTACAGTACCTCTAGCAGACACCTTGTTTCCAAAGGGATGGCACGGTGCGGGTTAGTTCTGGCATGTTTCCATTATCAAAAGGGTCAGAAGTGCCTCCAAAAATCGTGCCATACTTAGCGGGTGTGGCTTTGAAGTCAGCTGATTGGACAATAGATAATCCTCACTCGAGCGATAAAAAGAAGCAAACGGAAAAACATTAAACAGAAATATTTTTCAAATAGTGTGATAAATGTCCTAAGACAAAGGAAACATGACAAATGGGGGGTTTTTTTCACAACAACAAAGCTATTGTTTATAAGCAACAGCTGTTTTTTGTTTTAAACAGAGTCAGCGTTGTGTGGCTCCCACTTCATGAATTTAAACATTGAATTTATTGTCTACACTGCATTAAACACAAGCAGAACCTAAATTACAGGAAACTGGCGCTCTGTGAATTTCATGTTCAGAAAGCTTTCCAGCCTCCTGCCACCTCACACCAGGATTTATTCTCTGATTTATTGGAAAAAAATTGAGTTTCTAAGTTTCTAAAAGTTTGCTATAAATACATTTCATATCTCAAACAGAGACAGGACTTTTTTTGCACTTCAGTAACATCATTGCTCTGTGGAATGCATGCCTCTTGCAGGACTTACCCTTACTAAACCCGACCCATACTGACCCACAGTGGAAATGAGGCTATAGTGTATCCAAGTTTGGTCGCTGTCTTAAAAAAGGACAAAAACTTGCTAAACTTCCTAGATCAAATACTCAGCTCGGTGACAGTCTGTAACACTTTCCTGAAAAATGCTCCAAGAGGTTATAGCACAAAGAAAGTTTTTTTTTATTCTGCTGTATTGACAAGGTCGCAGAACTCTCAGGTTCAATTTGACCTTTGGCCTCAGTTAATGAGGTAAGCAGCACCTTATCGTTTTCCCTACAGTCCAGTCTTGTACAGAATGTGTCTCTAGTTTGAACAGGAAGTGTCTGAGCCATTACGTCCCTGTCAGTCAGACTGACCACAGCTCCTGAGGGGGTCCCAGTCCCATTAAAATCATGACTCTTCTGTTGTGCTGTATGTTCCCAAATTGCATCTATTGTCTCTGTGAGAGCCAGGCCTGGAGCTGAGAGAGCCCTAATGCATTTCACCGTGACAGCAGCATTTGGCCTTTAATGAATAATTGCAATTTCTTTAATTGATTTCTGAGTCGAATTAATAACACGGTATGTTAATTTGTGATTAGCCGTGGGCTGAGTGTCTCTGATTGAAGAATGGTCTCTACACCGAGTTCTTATTAGTTCCTCTTCACATCTCATCTAATTTTCACCTTTAAGGCAATTCTATCTGACAAATGTATCTGTACATGTTCTGGTGTTAAATTAGCCTTCTGCTGTTTATCTCTTGACAGGCATCCTGCTGGACATGCATACTTTGACCCCAATGACTTTCTGGAGGGAATACAGCAGGACATTGAGCGTGAGGAGCTGGAATATGAGGTAAAACAATAGTACGACTTTAAAAGCATCCAAAAAGCTTCAATAGTATAAGATGTGAGGACAGTTGTGTTAATGTGACAGTCCTGATATGGTAACCTGTTACATACAGTATGATCTCATAAGTTAGGTGCTATGTGTCTTGTTAGGAACCATGGATCTTACTTTGAGACAGTTTATTTTCCATGATTTTGAGACTATACACATTGCATGGTCAAAAGTCACAGTGTTTTTTTTAAGTTTGTTTAACTCAAAACCATGTTGTTTTACCATATTTAAATCAGTAGTTTGAACATGAACTGACTGAGTTAAAACAACTAACTCTACAGCTCTCACAAATTTAGCTCATTCAAACCACCTTTTTCAACTTATTTTCAAGTCAACTGAACCCATACTTTAGTAGCCGGTTAAACTTAAACATAAATCCACTTAAGATTAAGAATTTAAGATCTGATTTTGCAGTACTTCACTGAGTAAACCTCGTCACTAACTTACACTTACACTAACTTCAGTTCAAGGCCTGAAGTGACCACAAGTCTCTATCACATCTATCCCTGTTATTGATGGCTCTCTGTCGGTGCTCACAGAGGCTAACGAACAGACCAGACAGGAGTAAAGTCACCGGTGTGCTGCAGCAGATGCACAGCGCTCACATCATTACTCATTAGTGACACAGGTCTAATAACTCCTGGATAATTATACAGCACTGATAATACATCTGCAGTGATGGATCTAACACACAGCAAACAATGTCTGGTTGAGCGGCAGATTAAACAGGGCTTTGGGGGATTGTCAGGAGACCGCTGTGCCGTCTCGATGACCTCCCCCGACCCCTAACCCCCGACAACCAATCCCAGTCCCCAACTGTTTGATATTAATAACACCCAGAGGGTAATGTGCAGGATGAAAGGTTCAGGGCAAATTGTGATAGATGTACACAAGATGAAGAAAAAGTCAGTGTTTGTTTGTGGCCCTCAATGTTGAAGTTCAAGATTTCCTTCCATCTGTTTTATAGGAAGCACCACCTAGCTTAGGGTTGATGCATGGCCTTGTAAAAAAAAAAAAAAAAAGAAACAAACAATCACCAAATACCTCAACAGTTGGGGAATTGCACCAATATTTTAGTTATTTTGGAAACCTTATAACTCAATCTAAGAGCAATCCACAGTGCACTATATCTCTCCACTGAACAGATTTGAGGCCTTTACTTTCTGTTGGGAGGAATATCATTATACAGTAGCACCAAAAATAACAAATTATTATTTATTCTAACATACTACTTACACAGGACTTTGTGCTTTAAATTATGCCAGGATCTTAAGAGGTAAACTAGGCTTTAATATCTAGGGTTTACCAGACATTACCAGGAGCTTGAGTCAATCACAGGTTTGCATGGCTGTTGGTCGACACCACTTCTTGAATCAATGGCTGCCAAAAATAAAGAGATACGAAGTCGGTTTGAGAGTTACACAAAGGATATACTCCCTATAAACCAAACAGACACCTCAACAGAAGCCATCTGTCTAAAACCTACAGTCAGTGAACTTATTTGAATTTACATGTTATATTTAAAGTGATATATGTAAATGTAAAATATACCTTAAAAATCTTATATATCATAACTAAAAAACAGTCTAGTGTTTAGATACGGATGTTGTGTTCTTGGTTCTTCTGTTTCAGCAAAGCCTTTATTATAATGCGTTAAATTAGCAAAAGAACAATCCCAACAGCGTCAAAGTTCAGCAGATTTTCTGTCTGATCCTGTTAAGCATTCCATTAATTCATTCATTTATTCCGCCCAGTTTGGGAGTTTAACCTCTTTTAAACCAACTCCGCTCTTGTATCAGAGTCTGTATCAGTGAGATTACAGGTGCTGACCACTGACAAACGGCGTTCCCTCTGTCTGAAGACTGCTGCATCATCTCTCACTCTGTCAGAGCAGCACTGGAGAAGCCAATAGTTTCCCTGTGTCTGTCTGAGACGTTCATTACAGTGACTGATGGGTGGCTGCTGCCCTCGATCCTGTTGTGAAAACACCAACACATATTCAGGCTGTTCCTATCTGTGCTCTGTCTTTGTGTCTCCAGGAAGTGGATTTGTACCGAGCCAACATCCAGGACAAGCTGGGCCTCACCATCTGCTACAGGACTGATGACGAAGACGAGGCCGGCATCTACATCAGCGAGGTACGGCATACTCTGTCACTTTGTCAATATGTATATTGTTACTTGTATGATAAAATAACTGTCTTTGATTGTGTTTAGATTGATCCGAATAGTATTGCTGCAAAAGATGGACGCATCAGAGAAGGAGACAAGATCATCCAGGTCAGTTTTCTGCCACAGCATTCAAACAGCTGTACTACATTTTTACTGTGCACAATATGCTAAATAAAAATCTTATGTTTCTTTGTCTTTAGATCAATGGAGTGGAGATCCAGAACCGTGAGGAAGCAGTGGCACTGCTGACCAGTGAGGGCAACCAGAACATCTCTCTGCTCGTGGCTCGGCCTGAGATCCAGGTAAGATCAGCATGATTTGGGGTTGGTTCCATCCAAGTTGATTTGTTTAGACTGTCTGTGTAGGTTCTCAGTCATCCAGATAGTTATTATGTTGTTATAGACATAATAAAACAATACTTCCAGCCTCTCATTGGGTAAAACTCTGGTTAAACCACTCATCTCATAGACCAGTCTACTTTAGAAGTCCCTTGAGGGATGAAACGTCTTCTGTTTCTAAACTACGTCCAGGTGCCTTCTTTTTTCAACCCTTAAACACTTTAACACAAAAAAAGGTGTTTGGCGTTTTGCTGTGTTGCTCCCCATTTTACATAGTTCACCAGGATCAAATCCATGTTCAGGTGTTGCATTCTTTTTTTAATCTGCAATGAAAATAAATGACTGCTGGTTGTTTTCATTTTTGATGTGAGTTATTAAAACCAAGAAAATAACATAAATCGCATTTGATTTATGGAGCATATCAGGTTACCTATAATTTATAATAAAGCCTGCTGAATATTATATATATTTAAAAAAAAAAAAGTTTTAACTAATGCATAATAACAACCAACTAATGCATAATAACAACCATTTCCTAAACAGCAACATTTATTCATTCTAATTTTACTGAATCCTACATTATATACTTATACTAGTTTATCCAATTGTTTATTGTGATACTGGGCTATACAAATAAAAATTGAATTAAAAAATTGAATTGAACAGTGCAACATGCATTTTATGGCATTAATCTATACCATAATGATGTTCTGATGTTTCCTTGTAACTTTTAATGCCTTTCACACTTATTGGCACCAGTTAAAAGTTTCCCTGATTAAAAGTTGAGTGTAGTGTGTGGGTCTAATGAGGCGTCTCTCTCATCTCTGTGTCTCAGCTGGACGAGGGCTGGATGGATGACGACAGGAACGACTTCCTGGATGACCTCCACATGGACATGCTGGAGCAGCAGCACCATCAGGCCATGCAGTTCACCGCCAGCATGCTGCAGCAGGTACAACACACACACACACACACACACACAACTACGAAGAACCTCATCAATCTGCGATTACTCTGGTCCAGAGCCATATCTACAACAGCATCTGTTCAGCAACTTTCTATACACCCATTATATAGATTAAAACAGTTCACAAAGTATATTCCCTGAGTTGTACTTCAGATACATTTTAAATCCAAACCTGAGTGCTATGCTCATATGTTTATTGACACACATAAACTATATTTTTAAAAAAAGGCCATTTCAGTTTGTACAAAAAACTGCTTGTAGTAATAACAGGATATAATCATTGCAGTAAATTTCAGTACCAATCTCTGGTTGAATACTCATTTCTGATTGACCCACAGTTGTAGATTTAAAACCCTTTAACGCTCACTTGGTTAAACTCATGTTTGCTTAATAAACTTAGTAGATGCATACTTCATGATGTTACACACTAGGGCTGCATTAAGCATCTGCTGATATTAGAAAAACATGTCGTAGTAACTATCTTGAATATTGCAATAATGAAATGAATTGTGATATTTGAATGCTCTTTGAAATACTACAAATGTTTAATTAGTTCAATTTGATATAGAAAATATAAGAAAATACAAGGCTCTGGACTATATTTTATTCATCAAAGCCAGAGCTAAATCAATGTTAAAGACTGAACCAGGACCAAATCAAGGCTAAACTAGTGCCAAAAAATGGGGAAAAAAGCATTTCATTTGAGTTTAAATGAGTTTAAATGACCACAGTGTAGTAAGCAGCTCATCAACTTGATTGTGTGTGTTTAAGTGGTAACTGTTGCATCTTGTAAAAGGCTCTGAGTACAATTTTCCTGCTGCAAACTCACATGGGACTCTTATGTCTCATTACCATGCTTCGCCATTCAGCTTACATTGTGTTTATGAACAAGTCTTTTTCACCCGTTTTAATCTGGGGGTTGTCACTTTCTTGAGGCTGTGTATATCAGAAAAAAAGACATTGTTTGTCTCACCGAGGTGAGTCATCTTTCTGAGCTCTGCGTTTTTTGTGTGGTTGCAGAAAAAGCACGAGGAAGATGGTGGAACCACAGACACTGCCACATTGCTGTCCAACCATCACGAGAAGGACAGTGGAGTGGGCCGCACAGACGAGAGTACGAGAAATGATGAAAGCTCTGAGCAGGAGAACCTGGGCGATGACCACACCACGGCTTCCAACACTCTGGGCAGCTGCCGCAAGCTAACGTACAGCCAAGACACGCTGGGCAGCAGTGACCTTCCGTTCAGCGGCGACTCCTTCATCTCTGCAGAGTACACCGACACGGATTTCCTAGGAATCCCAGCAGACGAGTGCGAGCGCTTCAGGGAGCTGCTGGAGCTCAAGTGCCAGATAGGACTGGGGGCGGAAGGGGTATACAGCCAAGGAGCGACGGGGCAGGACGGGGAATGTGTGGACAAAGAGTTGGAGATGCTAAACGAAGAGCTGCGTACGATTGAGTTGGAGTGCCTCAACATTGTCAGAGCTCACAAGATGCAACAGCTGAGAGAGCAGTGCCGCGAGTCCTGGATGCTCCACAACAGCGGGTTTCGAAATTACAACACCAGCATCGATGCCCGCCGCCATGAACTGTCAGACATCACCGAGCTGCCTGAGAAGTCGGACAAAGACAGTTCCAGCGCATATAACACCGGGGAGAGCTGTCGCAGCACACCGCTAACGCTAGAGCTGTCTCCTGATAACTCCCTTCGCAGAGAGAACCCAGTACCGTCAGGGGCAGCAGGAGCTTCTACCAGCGCCAGAATGCTAAAACCGCTCCTGTCCCCTGTGCAAGAAGCAGGTGGGCCTAGCCGCAGCAGAGCAAAGGAGCAAGATGGAACGGTGCATCCAGAGCCTAAGGAGAGGAAGTCTGGTCGAGGATTTTCTCAGCCACACTCCCCGTATAAGCACGCCCACATCCCAGCCCACGCCCAGCACTACCAAAGCTACATGCAGCTGATCCAGCAGAAGTCTGCTGTGGAGTACGCCCAGAGTCAGATGAGCCTTGTCAGCATGTGCCGGGACCCCATCGCCTCCAACGATCTCGAGCCCAAGATGGAGTGGAAGGTGAAGATCCGCAGTGACGGCACCCGCTACATCACCAAGCGTCCGGTACGGGACAAGCTGCTGAGAGAGCGTGCCCTGAGGATCCATGAGGAGCGCAGCGGCATGACCACAGATGACGACGCCATCAGTGAGCTCAAGATGGGCCGCTATTGGAGCAAAGAGGAGAGGAAGCAGCACGCTGTCCGAGCCAAGGAGCAGAGGCAACGGCGCGAGTTCATGAAGCAGAGCCGCGCTGACTGCCTCAAAGAGCTGTCCTCAGCCGAAGACAAGAAAGAGCCAAACATCATCGAACTCAGCCACAAAAAGATGATGAAAAAGAGGAATAAGAAAATCTTCGACAATTGGATGACCATCCAGGAACTGCTGACCCACGGCACCAAGTCTCCAGAAGGAACCAGGGTGTACAACTCACTCCTGTCTGTGACCACAGTCTAAGGCTGGTCCAGTTTAGGGCCTGGGGCTGGAGGAGGTCGGACTGGACTGCAGTGTTTCCCACAGACTTGCAGTAGGTCTGCAGAGGTGTTGTTGGGACAGTCTGTTGCAGGGACAGTTAAAGCTGCATTGTAGATTGTTGTACAGTTGCTGTCTCCCTATAAACAGGACTCATTTGATTATATGGGTTGTATCAAATAAAGGTTGTAGGCTGCTGCTGAAGAAAGTGTCTTTAGCCACTTGGCTAATGTTTTGTAAATCCTTTGGCTGAGCATGGCTTCCATCTTTCTGCTTGTATCCGACACTCATTGCTCACACAGCTGCAAGGCAAAAGACAAGAATACGCTGGTTTTCTGGAGAGTTGTAAGTTTGACTACAAATTCTGCAGACTTATCTAGCCTTTCATCTGTGAATAACCGCTAAAGCAACAAAACTCCGTCCCCTCACACTCATAACTCCAGCACTCACCTAGCAGTAGCAGTCTGTACACTGAGCTAGTCATGGAGCAATTAGGAGACAGGCTCAGGTCAATGCAACAGACTGTAACATATGTGCAGAATTTACCAAAATGCAACGTTCCAATGTTATAATCTACCATTAGTTTGTTTTGAGTCTAAGGTGGGGCAGGGTAAAGTTTGTTGGGCCAAGATCTCTTCAATGTGTGGGAAACACTGGGACTGTACATAGGACACTACCGCTTGGGGTAGAGATTCCTGCCTCGTTCAATGTGGCAATGTGTGTACATAGAAACAAGGAAAGCCTTTTTGATGGACATTTCCAAAAGTTTGGGACAGAAGGTCCTTATAAAGATGGTTGGACTCTGAAACAAATCGGACAGTTTTGAGGATGATTTGAGTCAAATTCTTTCAGTAACCTTTTCTACATTTGTGCTTGCTCTTTTGGATGATTTGGAAAGAACACCGTATTTTACTCTTGTAAAGGTTTTGATAGTGTATGAACCGTGTGCCAACATAAACAGCCAGCATTTACACAATTTTCATATTTTGTTTCTACTATATATCTTTATCAGTATTTTACTGTTAGCAATGCTTTTATGGAAACAATGCTATTTTCCTGCAAGGTAGAACACTCAAACCTTTTCAAAAGGACTTTGTAAATTCAAAATAAAGGTTTTGTAACAAATCCAGTTTTTAGCTCTATTTTTCTGTAACGGTGCTGATCTCCCAAAAAGAACACTATCAGTGATTCTGTCCAAATATGATGTCGATGTGCAAACATCTGATTAAGATGTTTCTCCCATGGAATGTTCTGTTAACACACTACTTGCTTTATTTCTCTTCATGTATCCAACAGAGTAACAATGTAACAAGTCCTTAGTTAGCCACACATTTTGACGTCTTGTAAAATGAGAGAAATAATAAATTATTGTTTTATATATGATGAGCTTTGACATGCTGTGGAAATGGGTCGTTTTTTCAGTATTGCACCAAAATAAAAGCTAAACTGGAATATATATGGTTTGGAAGAGGTTTCATATCTGTATTAGCACTTGTACCACTAGCACCACTGTGTTGTAGTTTTATCAAAGTGGTCCACTATTAATGCTTCAGTCTGTTTTATACATGTTAAGTTCCGACATGCCTGCTTTATTGTAGGCCTTACTAAACTTCTCAAAAACAGCAAAATTCCATAAGTTATAAACTTTAAATAATTCAAGCCAGGGAAATGAATTTTTCAGTTGTTGTACTGTATTTGAAGTTTTTATACTGCACAACATCCTGCCAAAAAAAAGGAAATGTTTTGGCAGGCCTTGAAGAAAACTATACGGATTGGTTGTTTTATATAAACCAACCCCAAATTTGCTTATGTCCTACTGGATATATAGACATTTTACACCAAGGATGAAGCAAATTCAAGATTGGCAAGTGGCAATATTTACACTCTATGTTCTAAATATTGATAATGCATCTAAGTTCACTTCAAATGTGTTTCACAATACACACAACTTGGCTGGTACTTGTATGAGACATTTATGCCCCTTCAGTGGAGACACAAGACATTTCAAGAGTTACCTTTACCATGCTACATCATACCAACAAATCCTGTTGCTTACTCTTCAGTGCAGACTGTGTGAACTATGTCCCTGTGTCATGATTTGGCTTCTTAGTAACACCATAATATACAAACATTATCCTGTCATGGTAAATGTGGTGCTTGTCAAAGCAAAGATTAGCTCATGTGGATCCAAAAAAAACTTGTATGGATATTTAATCATATCAAGGATTACCACAGCCCTTACATAAGTATTACAGTTTCAGACTGATTTACAGTGTTAATACAATAATCACAACATTGTTCACAGTCCTAGTACTTGCCAACTGTAAATGAGGCCCTGTCTCAGATAAAAGTTTCATTTGTTGTGGAAAAACTGCACTTGGGTTTCAGATCAGTTGTACGTCCAACAGTGAGACAGGACGATAGATCTCACAGTCAAACAACCAACACATGACAAGATTGTTTTGTGACATATATCTAACAGAAATTTAGGACAATCACAGAATCTGTCTCAGGCTGTCTTTGCAACAGAAACATGTCCATACTCCATTCCTCTGTTATCCCTCTTCTCTAAGCATCAGAATGCTACATAAGTTATGCAGGTTCGATCCCCACATCAGCCAACACTTAATCTTTATACGAGTCCTCCCTGTGTTAGCATGGGTTCTCTCAGAGATCTCTCTATCTGTCTCTCCACTTAAGCAAAATTACCTTGTTTCTCAAAACCTGGACAGTGATGATATACGCCAAGGAGGCAGGCTTATTTTAACATAAAAAAACCATGATAATTGGTTTGGCTATATGTAGAAAGAGCCAGTAATCACACTTATTTGAGCTTATTAACTGACATGTAGACAAGAGGCTCCACTGTTACGTTCTCAATATCTTACTGTTATAATGCATTTCACAAAACATGAAATAAATACAAGTGAATAAACTAAAATGGAAAAATGAATTATAGTGCTCTGTTCATTTAAAGGACCAGCATCCAAAACCAAGCCTTCAGAGAGGTTACGTCATGGATTAAGATGTGGATTCACAGGTTGCGTATCGTGCAGCGCAACAGTCATAACCAATCATTGTGTGTGACAGACATCTAGTGTCAGAAATGTAGGGTCAACTTTAATGACTGTAGTACAAAAAGTTGTTTACCAGAAGGCTGTACATAATTTTTTTCTTTCATTTGAGGAAAACTATTTAATCACGCAAAATCATATTATAAAAAAGAATCATCCATGAAAACAGACCTGAAGATATGATCCAGACTTAATGATCCAGCAACTGAAAAGATGAGCATGTTCATAACACACCAAGTCTTTGGCCAATCACAGCTTGCTCCTTGATAAGTAACACTCCAACTCCAACTCCAACACTGATGTCAACAAGGAAATCAGCTTGGAAACAGCTTTCTGTACAACAGAGAAAGTGGTTATTCTGGTGCTGGATAAATTTACACAGCAAAAGAGTGAAAAGAAAAGGGGAGGCAAAGTGAAAAAGTGAAAAGTCTGATGCTGAAGTTAAGGTAAGCTCTAAACACAGGAAAAATGAATCCATTAACAGAACCAAAAAAGTGTGATTGCAAACCCAAGAAGACTGAGGAAAATGAGATATTGTTTTTCTGAAGATTTTTGAAGGGAACCTGTTTTCTTTTTTTACAGCAACAGGATCTAAACATCTCTGTATAAAATATCAGCACAGTTCATTCTTTATTTAACGTCTGTATTATCATATGTTTGTCTTATATTGAACTGTGACTCTTGTCTCCTCATTGTGTTCCCATATAGAGGTTGCTGAAACCAGACATACAGTTTATTTGAATTAACAATTTCCACCCATTGATGTGCAGCTCATAATGTGTTTGTTTAAAAATGCCTCCAGCAAATATCAGTTTCCATTAAAAAAAAATGCAAGTAGTAACGTGTCAGTGTCAAGAATATTTTAATAAATTTCTACAATATTTTTTAATGTAAAAATATTACATGTGGCCCTGGGGTTGTGTTTTTACAATACAATAGTGTGTTTTGGAGAGTGTGGATGATGAAGATGCTGATGTGAGTGTCCAGTGTGCAGCCTCTTTCTCCTCCTCTTCCTTTTCTCCGTCTAATGGATCACTCCTGCTTTAAGCCTCTCTGTGATTTATGTGAGAGTACAAGCCTCGCTACACACTGTTTAATGAGAGATAACAATCCGGCCGACAACAAAGAGCCCCGCAATCAATATTTTGGTACACCCCCCACCTCCTGATGCATGATGGGAGATAGGCTCAGATAGGGTCGAGGATGTTATGTGTGGGATGAGATAGTTGTGTTTGACAGCAGAGAGTGGACTCATCTGTTTAAATGTCAGAGTGAGACGGGGCGACATTCCTGTGCACTCATTCGTTAACTGATAAGGAGGCACTTTGTTTTAGCCCCAGCACTATCCCCCACATCAGGAGGGTAAAAATGACCCAAACATACAGACCTAGTTACCTCTGGCCCTTTATACCAGTGTCTGTACTTCTACAACTTACTAAGACCAATGCCCTTACATCATGGAGTCCTGTCTGGGATTACATGGTCCGGTTTAGCCTAAATACCCTCTGAGATTTGATGGTCTGGTTTAGTTCTGTTTGGCCTGGTTTTATCTGGAATTCTTCAAATGTTTGAACAGATTCTACTCAGTTCCCACAAAACAAACAGAGGAACTGCTCAAATTGTTGCTGTTTTGAGGCAAAGTCACACCAAATATTGATTTGATATAGAATCTTCTGTTCTGTTCTGTTCCACATGTGAAACTGCAGACTGGGCAGGTCAGCTCCTTCACTCTACGTCAAGGCCAACATCATACAGATAACGCCACTCCGTCTAGGCTCTATCCACAGTTACTGGACTTGAATTTCTGAACTACATTCAATTGAGTTCCATTTTATTTATTAACTGTACAAGAAAACCTCTTCTGTTCTTAGAACCTCCATCAGGGCAAGGAAAACTCAAAATACCCAGCTGAGGAAAAAAAAAAATTAACCTCAGAGAGAACCACAGGAGGTTCCACTCCATATCAGCCTTTAGTTTGAAAGCAGTTTGAAAAGTGAGCATTTGATACCAAAAGGCTACTGTGTTTGAAAAAATGAATATCAAAATACCACTTGATATTTTTCTAAGTCCACTCTGTGAACTGTAATTATGACTCACAATCAGCATGACCAGGCACCATCCTTGTTCAGGTCCAACACAGTCTCTGAAGTTTTGGATGTAAAAGAACCTGCTGTCGAGAAGCATGATGCTTGAGTAGGGCATAAATAAGTTTATTTACAATGTTGCTTTGACTGCAATTCTCAGTGAACAGAATTCAACACATTTTCATTAAAACACTGAGGATGTTCAGTAGACCTCAGATCTTGTTTCTGGGGCATATGGAGAGCCTGACCTAAATACATTTTAGTAAAAGCTGCGAGGCACTCCATCACAGCAGCACGTTCAGCAGGTGTGGATTAAAAAGTGCTGCATACAACACAAAGATGTGCTGAAAGAAGACTTTTGTTCCTCATATCTTCACAGGAAATCTTTGAAATATCGCTGATGCTGATGTGGAAACACTGAGGTAAAATTCCAGCAGCAGCGTTCCCCAAAAAGTTCCCAAATGTTAAGAGAGTGGTTTTGAATCAAGAGCTAACACAGCTGATCTGAGAGCCATGCCTTAAAGACTGCTGATCACGTTGCATGTGAAAGCTGTGAAATTACATGACAGTGGTGAAAAATGAGTGAATCTCTGAGGGGAACTAAATATATCACTCACTTATCAACTGAATAATAAATTCCTGGAGATGCTCAAACACAAGATGGATCAACGTGAGACAAGATGTGAGTGATTCATGTAGAGGAAGAAGAACTTTGAAGGCTACTGTCAGATAACACATCCACAGACTCAAGTAGGAATATACACCTGCTGTTTGTCTAAACTACGTATGACTCCAGGCTGCTATAGTTGGCGCCCCATAGCAGATGGCTATTGCTTAATATACATTCACACTGAAAGGTGATTTTTGATGACATAAGAGGATTATAGTCCAGTTGTAAAGATGAAAGTTTGTCCACAAAGTTTGCACAAAGGTAAAAAGAAAGCAAACCTGGTACCTGGTCACCCTGTATTACAAAGCTGGATCAGGAGGTTAGCAACATAAGTTCAGGGTTAACTCTGGGTTTTCTGTGTCACAAAGTTGGCAAACTTTCTGTTGAGGATGATCTCGGAGGAAACTTAACTAAAAAATGACTATACTGCTCCAGAGTAGGTCAGTTACAGATAGATGATCAGTGATGAGAAATAAGCTGAGGGGTGAAGGGGGAGGGAGAAGACGCTGCAGAGAGTGGAAAAAGGAGAAGTGTCTGCACAAGTAACGTACAGCAAGCATTCATTTTGGCTCACAACACTGTAGTGATATCAGATTAAGTTGTAACTTACAGGTATTATGCGCAGATTTTTTTTTTGTTGTTGTTGTTCTGTATTATGTGACTGATTATTGGACTCCACGATAATGATGATAATGCAGCATTTAAAACACTCACAAAGGTTGTAAAGGTTGTAAGGTAAAGGTTTTTAGCCTTTACTTGCTCCACAGAGAAACCCAGGGTGATGTGGGTGTGAGTTAATTACCTGCTTTGTGACACCACTGATCCAGACTGTGAACCTTTCTTTAATAGATACAGTGGGTCCATATGACCAGACACCTCACTCATGTAACTCTCTTATAAAAAAAAACAATTCTCTGCAATTCAACTCAAACACAATGATCTGATATTTGTAAAAACAGTGTAAATGTTGTATTCTATTGTCCTAACAAAATATAGCATGGGTGGCTCAGAGCGACCTCACACTGATCAGAGACTGGTAGACTGTCCACAGCTGAGACCGTGGCTGTAGCTCATGCTCATGTCCTATATCCACTTCTTTGCACTTTGACTTAAGGGTCAGACCAGCCAATGAGGACGCAGCTGGAGGAGCGTCCAGGTCACCTAACCTTCTCTTTAACCAGACTGAGGCCAGACAACAAGGAGAACCGAACCTTTCACAAATAACACTCGAAATGTTCAGCTGCAAAACTGAAATGACACGTGACAAAACTGAGCTCTCCCACCATCACAATCTACCTTCTCAAACGTATACAGAACTTGCTTTTAGTAAAACACAAAGGTTTCATTAAATAAAAAACTTTACCTGTAATGTAATGTACCTGTAATGTCCTCATTTTAAATGACTACGACCCAGAGATGAATATAGTTCAAAAAAACGTAGCCTGACTTTAATAAAAAATAAAAAAAACTGCAAAACCACAAATAATATCCCCTTATACAATACAACAAAATGAATAAGATCTTTGCGCAAGAAATAACCCAAAATATCCCCAAAAAAATCCCCTACAAATAAACCACACTTAATATCTAGTCTTAGCTAAAACAGAACAATACAGCTTTGCCCATTCTTCCCAGTCTGTAACTGTAATGACACAAAACAAAATGTACCTACTAACAAGTGGGCGCACACACATACACATCCTTACACACACTAGATTACTCACAAGTCTAAGGAAAAAAGTAAAAACCCGTTGCGGGCCTGGTCGCTGCTTGAGTTTTTTCCAATTTATTAGGTTCAGAAAAGTTCAAGGGCTCCCACAAAATCTTCCACTGCCATTACACTTTCGAAAGAACAGCCCAATACAATTATTATTTCTAAATAAAACCACATAAACCGTTCGTTTTAAGCTACATTGCATTCCTTTGAATAACTTATTGGTAAAGTAAACATAACTTTGTTTTATTGTTTAATCATATTTAAAGTTTTATAAAGCAAATTTAAAGTTACTTAATTTGACATTGCAGTAACAGAAAATGCACTTTAGTCTCTTTTTAAATGTCACTTATTATTGTATTAAGTTAAAAAAAAAACTTTTGTTTTTATAATCATCTGGTCACTTAGTTGTTATATTGAAGGATGGGAATAAATCCCTTATTTACCAAATGCCCATATTTACCACAGGGATACAATACTTGCTTGTGCTCTTTTGCACCCTTGTTGGGCACCCAAAGCACTTTACACCATGCTTTCATTCACCTATTTACACACAAGCACCTAATTCAGCACCTAAGGAGTTAAAAGTAAACCTATGCCTGTTATAAAACTGTTCCAGAATACAAAAATGTGTCTTATTTAAGTTGCAGATATGTGCCAGCATTTTAGAAGCTAGTTAGAGAGAAGAGTTAAGACTTAAATTGTACCAGTATAAAGCAACAGAGCAAAGAAGTATGCTTATGCTTAACCACAGCAGAGCAAAAAGTAAAAAAAAAAAAAATACTAAAAAAAGCACAACAATTATTCCAAAACCCAAAACATGCATTCTTGCCATAAACCTATATATACTTACATTTTACAGCATGATCCTATGGACCATCTGAGGGGTCAACTCAATAAAATGCAATGATTAGAGGTAATATGTGTTTAATTCATGCATTTTCTGCCACTTATCATTTTCTGGAATCAGTGTAGTCTTGGGTCATGAACTTGGGTCTCAGTTTGGAACAATCTGCGTTTAATTTCCATCCACCACCCAAATCTATCTCTGGCTATTGAGAAAAAAAGTATAGAAAACACTAGATTAGAACTCACTACAAAAACTCACACATGTTCTGTGCACTAGACTTTGCTATGTACATTGACACATATAGAAAGTCTAAGAACTAGAGACTAAAGCTTGGATTCCCTGTGCATTCACATGTTTCCATCTCAGGAATGTCGTCCAAATCTCTGAATGCCAAAGACACATGAATGTCTCTAAGCACGTATTTGACCCTTGCCTGGTCTCATTAGCTTCAAAGGCCATTAGCTTGTGTTTGGTTTATGACCCAGCAGAGCCATAACTCAGCACAGGGTCCTCCCTCAGCTCCTCGCCTATTC
Organism: Rhyacichthys aspro; assembly: GCA_036850595.1. Lineage (NCBI taxonomy): Eukaryota > Metazoa > Chordata > Actinopteri > Gobiiformes > Rhyacichthyidae > Rhyacichthys > Rhyacichthys aspro. The sequence continues at coordinate 3,660,933 of CM072152.1, forward strand.
TCAAAGCCCGGCTTCCTGGGTCACATTGCAAGAACCTCCATAGCTCCCGGTCCACAGATTTATAGGTTGTCGGCTAATTTATCCATTTAACACATTCCAAATGATGGGCTCGGGCCAACAACATGGCAGCGGAAGAATTAGGAAGGAGAGGCACTCTTCTTTCACACATCTCTCAGGAGTTTCTGCAAAGAGTGTCGAGAACATACTCCAAATTATGTGTTAAGTACAACATTGTTAAAGCAGACCTACTGATGGCATGTGAAAATAAACATTTAACTCCTGTGACTGTAAATGGAAAATGTCTCCAGTCATTGCATTCATTTTCATGGTAATTTTACTGACATTAGCTCATTATTTATGGGGTTTTGGACACATTGCCATCATCTTACAAAGAAAAAAAAATCCATGAGTGAGATGAAAAAAATTTGTGGCAATGGGATGACTGTGTATGGTCACAAGATTAGAGGCCATGTGTTAGTACGATGTATAGATGGGGTGAGGTCATGAAGCTATAATTCATGGTCACAAGCGTCAAGTTGTATCCACAAGGTCATAAAACATGTCAGCCAGATAATGATAGATGTTCATGGTTTGTCTTGCCACAAAATAACAGTGAATTATAACCCATGACCATAAGATAAGCACTTTGGGGCTATTTGAAAATAATGTATCACATGAAATTAAATTGTTCGTATCATAAACATGGCCAAAAAAATCTATTGTAGCCATGAGTAATGATCAAGTGCCATGAGATTATGAAGAAGCAGCGTCAAAGAAATGATAATCCTGGCCATGGCTACAAGATTGAAATATGTTGGCATTGGTAACAAGATTAAGTCACAAGATAATAGCCAGAGCGTGTCAATAAAATAACTGCTTGACTGTGAATATATGCATGTCTATATGGGGCGCCTTTGTGGCTCTCCTGGTAGAGCTCATACCACATTTGCCCACAATCACTCACTCGTTACCTGTCTGTCTACTATGTACTATCTAATAAAGGCAAAAAGGCCAAAAAATTATGTAAAAAAAGAATACATTTGAGGGATGAAGATTTTTTAGCTGTGACATACAGAATGAAAGCTACATTTTTGGTTACAAAATAACACGTAATCCATGGCAATGAGATCACATTGCATACTCACAAGATAATATTTTATCAGCATCAGATAATAATGTGAGGCCAGAAATGGGAACAAGATTTGTCCCAAGATTTGTCCATTTTGTAACTATTTGAGCTCCTCTACTCACAACCATGACCTTTTGTTTTTTACTTTACACATAATATATCATTTTACAGTGTATGAAGCGGTTTTAGTGTCTTATTTGTCTTTATAATGCAGATGTTATAGACATTGTCCATTATACACAGTCACATCTTGGTCTCTGCATTTATATAGAGTCTATGTGAAGGATATGGTGAAAAAAATCACCCTCAACTTTCAGAGAAGTTCTATATTTCTGGATAGATGAGATGTGGATAGTTCTGTATAAGAAAGGATTATGGTTAAAGATTTGACTGATCTCCTGGACTTGTCTCTTGGTGAAAAAACAACACATGTGAATTCATGCTTTTCAGGGGATTGTGAAGCAGATGGAAACTTACTCTGAGTCGTCCTCCTCTTGTTACTCCAAGCTATTATTTAACCCCAAATTATGAAAAATAATCTGGTCTTCCTGTCAACACACTGTCCAAAAACATGGATCATATTCCAATTACTGAGGCAAATTTCGCAGTGGCTCCAGGGCTCGGAAAAGTCAATCAATTTTACTTTAATGGGTACTCATAAAACACATCTTCTTTTTTCATATTTTTTCCCAAAACTATGCATGTGTTTGATCACCAGGTCCACCATAAATGAAAGGTTTGTAAAAAAAAAAAAGAACCCTTCTAGACAATTTTATGATATATAAAATTGCCTGATTAACAGTCAGTCTTTCAGATCTGTCTGTGGATTAAGCCGGAGTGATACTGTGAGTTGTTTGAACTGACAATGTAATGCGCTGCTGAAATGAAATGGCCTCTCATTTTCTAAGCATCCCTCCGGGGCTCCACTCTGTGAACCACTGGAGTAAGGAATGAGAATCCCAGCATGAGAGAATGGTGTAATTGAGAGACTTCATTTAGACCATATTCTGAGTTGATGAAACAGAAAAGTGCTCCAATGATGAGAATACCTATTAGCAATACATACAGTATCACAGTATTCTGTAACAATCATTCCATAATACAGCACCCAAAGGCTTGAGTCTAGACCAATCACAGCATGTAGTGTGAGATCTGAAAATGCTCATAGTTTTGATCTTGACCTGTTATTAATGACCTGAAAAAAAGGACTGTTTTGACCAGCACAATGCATTCCCATTGACACTGAATTTAAAGATGGTATTGAGTCACTAGGGCTAGCCTCATGCTGATTATGTATAGTAATTATTAAGTTCCACTGATGCTTTTAGTTCAGTTGTACTTTAGCATCACTAAAAGTATATGCTAGAGCTACAATTAAGTTTGTGACCATCATATTTTGCTTAACAACTTCACATGTTCAATGCTTTGTTGGCATCTGCAGTTGTGACTCCAAGCTTGACAAAAAACACTGAATGTCACAAAACACACACTCTAACCAATAGTGCCATGAACACCATGAACTCCTGTTAAACACAGACTACATTTCAAGAGTTACACTCACAAACCGTTAACAGACTCACAGGTTTTTAGTGTCACGTAAAACTCTCCACAGCTCAACATGGACAACACTGTCAACTCTAAACTACAGAACAAATCCAGTTGTGTTCCCCTGCTGCAGTAGTGCGCTGATAAATCTACTTCATAGTCTAAACCCTAATATGAAATATGTCAGAGTGAATACATGCATAAGTGTTGTGCAATTAATAATAAAATAATAAGACATAAAGGCTCAGTGACCCACAAGTAAAGCCTGTTCACAGTGACCCCCAACTGTACTTGTTACACCACAAAACTCAGTTAAGTAATACTATTAAATCTGCCAACTTCACATACAGTACTAATACATACAGTATACAGTCTGTCTATGAAATGAAAAGATGATTGTGTGAGTCAGTGTGTACCAGCATGTGACTCAATAATAATGTTTTATGAACCATTAGCACTTAGTAATACCTCTAGAGTGCATGACGTAAAGCTCGGGATCAAATGTTTCGGAACAATAATTCCCTCTGTTTGAGTTTTACAGTTTACATGTCAGTCTGTTAACATTCACAGTCTGCCTCTGTGTGTTCATATATAATGTATGTGTCATGACGTGGACCCCCAGAGCTGGCTGTGAGGGACCGGGTGACCACCAGACCGCTGGTTTAGAAAACAACCGGCTCTTAATGTGACAGAGGTCTGCTGTAGCTGTGACTGAACTGTATGAGTTTTCTCTGGCCTCCCACAGCAGCCGTTTCCAAACGTCCATGGCATGTTCTCACGAGCCACATTTCAAATTTATGTCTCTCCAACTGAAAGGAAAATCAATACAGTTTAAGTGGCCATTTCAACAGAGACCATTTCACTGGTTTAGGTTCGAGGGGCTCAAATAAATACTGGCTGTGAGCTGCTGAGGGAGATTTTACTCACAAGAACAAAGCATAGAAATCAAAGTAACACACAACTGACAATATAGTGCAAATATCACAGGGATTCTAGACATCACATTACTCTGTTCTATCAAAAAAATGCTATATTAATGTAACTGAAAAATGTAAAAGAAGAAATTGGGCAGCCACTCTCTTTGTGTTGTGGGGTCGATCCAGAAAAGGGAATGGTCTTTCTGAGTCTTCGTGTTGTCTATGATACTGTGGGTATGATACATCAACTGTTCCCTACTCCTATTTAAGACATCTCCTATTTTGTGCACCTTATTATTCAGTTCTCACATCCTTTAATGTACATAGTGTTTATATTTCTATATCTTGCATAGACTGTATGTATATTTGTGAATCTGTTACATGTTTAGTATTTTTCTGCTTGTATTATTGTATTTATTAATGTATTTTAATTTATCTTTCTTTTCTCTGAAACTGGGGTGTTATTTTTTACAGTCTGTTTGTCTATTCGGTGGTTTGGAGGGCCAGGATTGGTTACTACTGCTATAACTGAATATGATGTATTCACCAATTCACCTAAACATAAACATCTTCTGACGTTGGGCACAGTGTCACAGAGAGGACATGCAGACTTCACACAGAGGATTGATCCAACAACCTTCTCTCTGTGAGGAAGAAGAGTAACCCTTTATTATTTGATGGTTATTATTTTCTAGGTTTTCTGCACTGCATATACAGAATATATCAAGAGAGCTCAATAAATATATTTGTTTGATGATGTTTTAGACTTCAGTGTGTTGGGTTACCAGCTTACAGTACCGGTATGACTGTGTGTGTACTCCAATGGAAAGGGTGATGATAGTGGAACTGTCAAAAGTGTAATATAATTTTATTTTGCGGCCATTCAAAGTATATATTGAGGCTTTGCAAACCATTCTGGACCGTTTTTAAACATACAAAACACCATTGTACTAAACTATCATCTGTGACATCGCTTGACAACACGGCCTCAAAAAGAAGTTGGCATAAAAACAGCTACAAACTTCAGTACCCTGGTGATCATATGATTCTATATATGGAGCTCTGTATGTGTTTAATGGCAAACACACAGTCGATTGGTCCAACATGTTCACACATGTTTACATTGTGGGTGGTGCTACAGTCTTAGATTCTCCATTACACTGAAACTTAAAGCTCTACCTTTTCATTAGAAATCCATTATGTCTTTGCATAATATATCCCCAGAAATAACTATATCAATATTTTCTAGATTAACAGACCACAAGCAAACAAGATGCATTTAAACTGAAGAGCAGTTTCCTCTGTACTGTGTGGCCCAACATCCATTATCATCATAAAGCAGTCCCTCCTCAGCTGCAGGAGGCTTTCAACAGCTCCATCCACACAGACACAATCCATGTAATTGCACCTTTATTAGTCTCCCTTTCACACTTTTTACAACCAGTCGCAAAGAGCAGCGCTCATCTGTGGAAATGGCCTTTAAAAGCATGGGCCTGGTCCACACAAGGCCCTTCAGTGCCATTAGACTGAGAGGCTGAAGGAGGAGAGCGGCCCCAGAGCATGTGTGTTCACCTGAGTCAATTAGAGTGCTTCGTTAGAGAGGAGTAAAGAGGGAGGACGAGAAAAACAGGAGGAAGACTGTTGTAGTGTCTTTATGGGGAGCATTACAGTGATGATATGCCATCGCTAATATTGGTACAGTATTAGAATTGCCCAGACTTAGCATTATGATGTTGCAACAATTTATATTTTACTAGAAAATTATAATGAACTTACCCTCTATCTGGGCCATAAGGGGCAGGTATAGATTTGGGAATTGGAAAGGAAAACTAATTCCATTCTGTCTTAAAATGGAGCTGAGGGGTAACAAATGTAAAGGAAAGAGTATTGTGCCAAGTATTGTGCCTTGGGAGTGGGACTGAAGGCAGGGTACAGCCATCAGAACTCACCCCGAAACCTCGTCCAATATGAAAGATTGAAACACCTCAAGTACACAGCGCAAATCTAAAAATTACTGCAACTGCTGTAAAACCTTTTTGAGATGAAGCTTTGAAATAGGACGATAGTTGGAGAGAAATTAGGCATCCAGGTTTGTAAAGGCTGCACCACTGCCTCTTTAAAATAAGAAGGTACAACTCCAGAAACAAGACTGCTGTCATGTGTAACTTCTTATAAAGAGGCTTTTGAGCCAAAATATGAAACAGATTTGAGTTATGGCTGCAGCATGAAGACAAGGTCAAGAGTAAGGACAAAGAAAGTTTTTGCTGAGGTTAAGACTGTATTTATAAATAAGCATCAATACAATCCTATTGTGTTCCTTATCTGTATATAGTCTGCTGTGACTCAGAACAGTAGTAGGTCATGACACAGCAGCTGACTCTATCAAAGCACATGTCCATGTTTCTGTGCTGTGACTGTGAGGATGTAGTCCTAACAGAGAAGTGGAAACTCTCTCAGTGGCTCAGTGCTCGTCGCCCACACACTGAGCACCACTCCACAGGCTCTACCTCTGTCTCTGTGTCAGAACATCACAGCACTGATCACTGTCCCCTCTTTACTGAGTGGACTGAGTGAAGTCTGACTGGAGGAATCCTGTGGCACAGTCTCCATCTTCATAAGAGAGGCTAAGAAGATGATTTTTATCCTTCAGACAGAGGACGAGAAAAACAGGAGGAAGACTGTTGTAGTGTCTTTATGTGGATCATTACAGTGATGATAAGTCATAGCTTGTAAAATATTGGTTCAATATTAGTGTTGCCTAGACTTAGCATCATGACCAGAGATAGAGATGTTGCAACAATGTATTTCCTGATCCCGCTATTGGCCAAGGTTTGTAACTTGATGTCAACACCAATCTTGGATCAGAGGTGAGGGAGTTATATGGTTATACCCTGCTTTGTAGCTTGGCAATGACACTAACACTATTCTCTGGCTTGTGTATCGGCGTATGAAAACAGCATTGCCATGTTTGGATGAAATTTGATGTTAGCTCCATATTTATATTTCTACTATTCAAAAACAATAAGTAAGTAATAAGTAAGATACAACATACTCAGGAGACCTGGGTTCGATTCCGGCTCGGGTCATTTGCCCAATGTTATTACCTTCTCTCTCACCCTATTTCCTGCCTGTCTACTGTCAAATAAAAGCAAAAAGACAAAAAACAAAAAAACAAATATATTAATTAAAATCTTTAATACTGTCTCCTGTGATGATTATTCACTGCAAATCTAACTTGTTGGATTAAATTAATGAATATATTATTAGTAATGCATTAATACAAGAATACGTTAATAAATAATGTTTTGTTTTCAGCAGTAATCAACCAGTGAAATGTAACTTTATAAATCTATCATGCAATAATATATATAAATGGTAGTCTTTTGCATGGAGCCCTATAAATCTCTAACCCTTTGCAACACCTCTAGATACTTGTTGATGTTTCTATAAATGTGTTTCAAATCACATTCACAAGCAGGCTCAGTTTCAGCAGGTTCTTCCCGCTGTCACAACCGAGACACGTGGGAGTGAGTGATGCCTGTGGTTTTTCGAAGAGGCTCTGAATAGCTGCAGACGACTGACTGTGACAGGCATTTGGACAGTGTTCTATCATCCAGGCTTTCTGCTACAAAACTACGGCAGGGTTCATAGAGAGGACACAGAGGGATACTGCAGAGGGAGGTCACTCAGATGTTTTTTAGAAAGCGCACAGAATGTGTCACAGGCTGCTTTCAGAGGGACGACTCTGTCTGCATTCTGATTACAGGCCAGACTGAGCCCGTCCGCTCTGTCACGGAAACTAAACAGTACCCTCTGTTGGACGTCAGGAAGACTGCGTGTGGCCCGGTCAGAGCGGAGTGAGGTTCCGCTCCAACTGAGAACTTCAGTTAACAAGATTACTGCAGTGATGAATATGTTTGATTTGCATTGCTTTAAACCTGAGCTTAAGTGACTGGAAAATATGCAAAAAATAGGTCAAAGTCTGCCTGCATCAAGCAAAGTAAACAACTAGCTTTTTCATATGTTAATAAAATCTCTGAGGACCATCTTTCCAACGGTGACAAGCTGGTGACAGTCATATGTTATTTTACAGTGTTGCAAAATACAGTGTTTAACCCTAGTTTGCACAATCACTTGTTTTTTATACTATTATACAGGGATTCCTCACAGAACATGTTTATGATATCATCATCTATCCTAATTCAAACAATTAGTCTGGTCCTGGTCTTTTCCAGTTTGATTTCCAGGGGATGCAGCAAACAGACGCAGATTTGACTATCACTGTATGTAATTGGATAGACATACAGTCAAAAATGATTGAGGGAGCAGTACCAACATTGGTAGAACAAACTGCCAAACTGATGCAATAAAAAAACAAACAATCACAGAAAGAATGAAAGCTTTGATTGTGACCAAGTCCTAAATAATATTTTAACTGTGATGACTCAGTATACATGTGAACCAAAAGGGCAGATGTACACAATATGAGATATACAAATGATGAGCTGACTATAAAGATCAACATTATATCATTGATCAATTTAGTTATGGATCAAAAAACAAAAGTATTTATATTTACACACAGACTTACTGCAGAGTTACCTATCCCTGTGTTGCATTTGTATGTGTGTATGGATGTACAGTAAGCATAATTTATTAACAAATTGACCTAATGGACAATAAAAGGCTAGCTTAATGTGGCAAAGTAAACCAGCCTGATGTGTGCATGTGCTGTGAACTTTTGTATGTTGGTCTGCACATGAGGGGCCACCACAAATGGAAAGTGTGGCTTTTATCCCTTATTTATCAATGTGAGTTTTTGTGGATGTCCTATTGCACCGTTTGGGGTCTCTTGGTGAAAAACAACAAGATGAACTCACTATAAACAACCCAAAGGGAGAATCAGTTTTGTAGATAAAAAGTCTGTGCATTGTAATGTTTCAGAACTTTTCGGTGTTAAAAAGCTGATTCTAATTTGGGTTATTTTTTTTATTCAATTGCTTTAGGTGTTCAGAGTCCAGTCAATTGTTCATGTAGAGGTAGTACAATGATCCTGTTAACTCACTTCTAAATGATATCACTTGAGAAGAATCATCTTAAACTAATGACTTCCTTTAGCCCTGACGTAACCTTCCTCTTATAAAAGCCTATACCTTGTTGGTGATTTCACAAATAAGTGCATTCAACTCTTTCTTTATCCTATAACTCCAGCGGCCTCTCCACTTCATCTCCTGCAAAAACTCCCTCAAAAAGGGGGGCAATTACCTTGATTTGCTATGCATTGCCACTGACCAAAGTCATATCTCCAAGTCCGTCCCTTGAGGCGGGTGATGAAGCATGAAACTATGAAGCGGGCTGTAATTTCATAATCATTTTACAGTAAGCCAACAATCTGCAGGAGCCCCTGAATGGAATGTTCAAGCTTGTTAAAAATGCAGCTATATCTTGTGATGCTGTTAAAAGAAAAATGTAGTTTCCATTGGGATCTATTATCAACTCACACCTCTACCTAAATCCCACTGCGATCATGCTCTGTGACCTTTAGAGCACTGTCATCCTCCATTATGAAGCCGGGGTCATAATAAAATTGATTTGGACTCGAGCTGTGTGTAATGTTAATATCCCTCCAGACCTGGCATTTGTTTCCCAGGGGACACACGTTCAAAGACCATGGTTTAAATAAGACCATGTGCAGCAATTAATCCCTTTGATTTCCTTTGGGGGCCTGGGCAAATTTCACAATGTTATGGACAAGTGACAGAGGACGAGTGAAGTGCATGTCAGAAGATCGATTAGTGCAAGTGCTGACAAAAAGTTGAGTGCATTTATGAAATGGCTAAAGTTCACTCCTCTGTTAACTTAGTGAGGATATTCATTGTTAGTTAATCGCAGGGCTAACATTTTGAGACAGAGACTAGCAGACGACTCACATTCACTCATCAGGGACAGAGTAGAGTCACCTTATCTGTTATACATATGTGTCATTGGATGGCAGGAGACAGAGTACACTGATAAACCCAGAGTGGCACGGGACAAAGAAAAGGTCAACCCAGAACTACAAACATAAAGTGTTGAAAATCATGAAAGAAATAAATTTTTTAAATGGAATATATAAAGCACAGCGGTCAGTGAGTATATTAAAGACTGACTACTTTGACTTCAGTTTACCAAGCAGCACTTGACTTGTCACAAGTGTTTCACTTGCAGCAGGGGTTTACTTTCAGATCTTTTTTATTTTGCCCCTTTACATTTTTGATCTTGTACCAAATATATAAATCTGATTTGTGCCCCTAAACCCAGTCTTCTGATTTGTGTATGTCTGTACAGGCCCAAGTTTTTCTTATATAGAAAATGACTCTTTCACTGGGACCTACAAATTTTTAAAAGTCCATTTTGTTCCAAGATAGACAATGCAATGTGACTTAAACCTAGCGTGTTAACATGTATATATCAAAGGAGATGAAGGCCATCTCAGATTATCTGCTTTGCCAATCAGGTCAAAAGCATTTGTCCTGCTTCTGTCGTATCAGATTATGTTACTAATGACCCAGCTTTGCTCTATTTTTAGCCCAAAACATCCGATTGCTAATGGAGAAATATGAAAAGTATGATGACAGCAGGCATCACAGAGACACACACAACAAAGATAAGATGCTCTGTATGAGTAAGCAACACCACCACACATAAAAATGTTAACATTTATTGCTGTTCCTGAATACCGCATTGAGAGCAAAAGCATTCAGAGTATACACAGAAATTATACAATTATATATGGTTTCACAAAGGCAGTGAACACATACTGTATTACAATCTACAAAAATCTACTTTACAGAAATTTAAAATTCTAAATATCAAAAAGTACAGCTGCAAAAAACAGGTGTAGAACTGGAACCAGAAAACAGCTCTTGAATATCTGTCAGTGGAACAACATGGTGACGTCACAATACAAAGAAAGCGGAAGTCTTTTGTCTTTGTACTTACAGCTGGTTTCAGAAAACTACAAGACAAAAAAGAACCTGACAAAAAGGAAACGAGTTGAAATTATCATATAAATTATTGTGGGGTTTTTTCTGCATCCAAAATAGAGATTTTTACAGAGGACGCCTCTACAAGACGGCATGTCGTAGTATTGTTGAGTGGGGTTGGTAGTGTGTGAGCCAAGTGTAGCTTCAGTGTAGGTTTGAATTCAGTGTTGTCGTCTGCTCGTTGTTAGAACAACAGCACCTTTCTACTTGTACTTGGGTGAAAAACTCAAATGTGTTTGCACAAAAGTAGTTCATAAATAACGGAGCGGCTGGTGGCTGTGATCTGAAAGTTGTATATCGGTGTGAATAGGCTTTAAGGGTACAAAACCTTAACCCGTTTTCAAACAATGAAACCAGAGCACCACAGCACCCTTCCATCCAAACCACGCCAGTGAACCCAAGAAAAAAACAAAATGGCCGATCAAGGGAAAATTAATAAAAACACATGGTAAGATCAATAAAATATTCCAGTTTAAAAGAAATTAAAAAAAAGGAAACTTCAAAATGAAAAAATGGATAGGTATGCCCACGTAAATGCCTGGTAGCCATTTTGGAGGAGTGTCCAAAAGAGGGAGGAGGCGTTTGTGTTCCAAGTGCAGTTGTCCTCTGGGCCAGAGACAGTCAGGCTGGACCTGGAGGACAAGCTGGTTTTTACGGTCACTGGTGGCGGCAGCAGGGGGCCTTTTAATCTAGTCCTGCTCCATGGGCTCCTCAGTGGTCCCGGTGTTGGAGGCAGAGCTCTCCATGGCGCTGTCTGTGGGGGCTTCGGTGGTGCTGCTGGAGGGAGTGAGGGCGGCGTCTTCCCGGGCTCCGGCCTCTGTGCTCTCCTCTATGCTACAGCTGCTCGCACTGCTGCTACTGCTGCTGCTGCTCACTGGGTCGCCGGAGCTCTCCTCACTGTCCCGGCTCGTCTCGGGGCTCTCTACGACGTCTACTGGTGCCTGCTGCTCTGTCTGGTCCATGTCGCTGCCCTCATCCTGGGTGCCGCATGGCACCTCTCGCTCAGCCTGCTCTGCATCCTGCTCGGGACCCGCACACGCTTCGGCCTGAGTACTGCTGGTTGGTTCTGGAAGAGAGCAAATTAAAAAAAGTTAATATCCTAACACTGCTCTTCTAACTGAAAAAAAAAAAAATCATTCCTTTGTAAAAGAGAGACTCCATACACAATACAATGTCACTGGTTCAGTATCAGGTATTGGAAGAGACACAAAGCTCCCCAGTCAGTATATGGATCTGTACTGAAAAGTTTTACTGGTGCATGACTTTAGAAAAAGGCTCTTCTGCCAAGATTTTATAATATTTCAACACCCTTTTTCGGGCATATTTTTTTACAACAGACCTGTGTAAGAAAACAGCACCTGCTCATGGGGGTGGGGGGTTTGATACTTGCTCATGGAGGGGTGGCTACAGCAATCGCTGATCAAGGGGCAGTTACAGCGCTCGTCATGAAGGGATGTGGCAGGGGTGACGAGTCTTTGTTTATCAACAAATCTAATATAATGTGTCTTAAACTGAGATTTACTATGCAAAAAAAGCTTTTAAACAAAACAAAGACATTCATATAAAAACCTTTTGCTTTTTACTGCAGGTGTAAGTAATACCTTTATTTTAACTGGAGCACATGAAATAAAGACCAAAATTTTACAACCACTTATGTAAGCTCATGTTTCAATAAACCCTGGTTAGGGGCATCGAGTTGTTGCTGCTGTCACCACACAAACCATTACAGTTTGCATGCTCTTCCACAATTTAATATGGAAAGATTAACACAGAAACTCTCCAAGATGCCAGAAGCATACGGCGACCACCTGTTGACAAAGCCATTTCTGTCTGCGCCCACTGAGCTCACACCTGCTCAAAGGAGTCTAGAGTTCAGTGTAAACCCACTTAGACTGAAGGTGTGAAAACACAACACTGACTTAACATTTGTCCAGTTTTCTTTGATCTCTCCAGGGAACAGGCTGTATTTCTCAGTAATAACACTCACAATGCAGTTAATGGTATTTTTCAGCTCCAAATGATTCCTTGCACCTCTCCACAGCAAAGTACATTCACACAAATGTTCTTTGTTACATCGGCCTTTATAATAAAGACTGCAGGTGCTCAACAGCTGGAAAGCAAGAAAAAATAAGGCAAATTTTGGTTCACTAGTAACAGCAACACCAACTATACCAAGCTATTTTAGTACATTACAATTTATAGCAACACAATCTTAGAAACAGATCCTTTGTTAATGTTTTTTTCCATTTACAATATTAGACCTTTGACCAGATAATACAAAGCCACAAAATCATTACAATATGAGGCCTCATCATTTTTTTTTTCCTTTTCATTCCATGAAAAAGATGAAGTGTGTCCAACTCACCATATACTCCACTACAAAAGTCTAAATAGACCCAATTGTCCACATCTTCTATTTACTAGATACACAGTGACACACAGTCCAAAAAAGAATTGCTATAGAGTGTTGCTTAAATTGCATTAAAAATAACAGGTTTAATATCTTTTATACAATACGAGTGTGTCTGGCACATGGAATTATTAATTGGCACAACATTTCAACATTGTGTTGATGTTAAATTGAGCAAGTCATCTGTGAATGTGCCTTTCATGAGAGAAAACACTGTGAAGCACTTATGATAAATGTGCAAAATACATCCCTTGAAGGTTTTCATTCATGAGTCAGATTGTACTGCAGCAGCTATTGTGAGATTTTTCACTTCCACTGGGCAAAATGTATTTCTGATTGAATGCCGAGCTTGCAAACACCACAATGAAGATGCTAAATAAAAGAATAAAGCAGAGTGTATACCTTGGTCTTCTGAGGCAGTGGCACTAGAAGCTTCTTTGTCCTTGCTCATTTCCTCTTTCTCCTCAGTATCTTGAACCATGGCCTCTGCTTCTTTGGACAGACAGGAGGCGTGCGACGGTCGCAGTGTGTCCACCTCCTGCTCGTCTTCTTCGTCCTCCTCGTCGTCCTCCTCGTCCTCGTCTTTGCTGAACTTCAGTCTCTTCACCTCTTGCTGCTCGGCCTCCATGTCCTCGTCTGCGTGCGGGTGTTTGTTCTTCACCGAGCTGCTGAGAGGCCCTTCTGACCCCGAAACGTCGCTGAGCAGAAGCACAAGAGCCAATGTGACTGTAGTGCTCGACATAAAGTAAAGACAGTGAGTTTGGAGGCCGGAGTTTACCTGCTGTCTGTCTCTCCTTCTTGTTCTGTGAGGTCTTTGTTGTCTGTGCTGTCTGGCAGGCCGTTAGCTGCTAGTGAGTTGGCTAGAGACACCTTTGGTCGGGTCAGCGGTCGAGGAGTTCCTGGTCCATTTACTTTCCTGGAGGATGTGGAGAAAGTAGAGTTAAAAATACACATCCTAATTTTACATTTGTTTGGTATCTGGACGAAGAGGCTGGATACAACTTCAAGGGACTGGAACTTATTTCTTATTCCTAAAATTCTTTTCTAAACATATCAGCATCAACATCATTTGATTATCATACATTGATGTACAAACTTTAAAAATTGTGAAAGACTAAATGAACCTTTTTGGCTGCAAGCTATATTTTAAATTTAAAAAGAAAGTAAATTGAAACTTCTTAAGCTCACAATGGTATTAATCTGTTCACTGGTTGTCATTACAGTGAATATTTACACAAAACAATAAATCCCTGTTGTACTTGTCAACATGTCAATTGAATCCGCAGATACTGAAAAACGTAACCAGATGAGAGGCACAAATGCACTGAAAAAAATCAATTTATACTTTAAGGAAGTGAGCTACTGCAGCGCTTTTGTGGCTTGGCTGATATTGCTTGAGTTAAAAGTGCTAAAATGGCAATTAAGATAAAAACAGTAACAAATTGGAAGGCATCAAGCCTACAATGCAGATAAAGAAAATACATATCTGGATTGATAGGCTTCTTGAATTGAGACTTTTGGAGCTGTTTACCCCTTCCTGCCCATGACTGAAGTAAATTTTCACAAAATAACCAATAAGCTATTTTAAAATCCTTTTACTCGTGAGTGGGTCATGTTAATATTGTGAAATCAAAGTGGGTCATGCAAAAGGGGGCCACCAGTGTGAGCAGTGTAAATATTGGGTCATAGCTATCACCGCTGTTCAAGAGTTATACTCCACTGTTTCTTGTACATTCAAAAGCCTGTTAAGTTAAGAGATGGTATTTACAAATCGAGTTAACAAAATTTAAGGCCCTGCAGCAGAAATACTATAATAAATATTGTATATGTTGCCAACCTCTCTGTAAAAGCAGACGTGTTCCCAGGAAGCATTACTCCATTCATTCTATTGACAGCACTGCAACCATTTTTCCTGCACAAGCACCATCAGAAAAACACACTGTTAATACCATGTTTCACTCAAACACTGCAGTTTCACATTTAGTATTATAAAGTAAAAAGTCTGCATGATACACTTACTCTGAGGTCGGATGAATACAGCTTACTACCATTACATTCTGTAGGGACAAAAGAATTAGCAAGTGATTAACAGTGAATGAGAGGTCAGCGGCAACAACAGAGAGCCGTCCTGTTTAACCCTTACCTTTTCCACTCCTCGCAGAAACTTGTCTGTTCCGGTGTAGTTCCTTTTGGGTTCTGTGAGCAGCTCGCACAAACGCTGGATCGTAAAGGGAATTCTAAAATAGACAAGCATCAGTCTCATTAACTATCTTGTACTTGGCCCCTGAAACTTCTTCATCTTTTGCTTTGAACAATACCCACCCATTGTATCCCTTCACTATCTTTAAGATCCTCTCCTTCATGTCTTCAAATGGAATCGACTCCACGTTTGGGTTTGCAGGGCCTCTTTGCTCAGGCGCTGAAGCTCTGAAGTCATCCATCACCTTCTCCAATTTAAAGAGGAAGTAGTTCTTGAATTGAGACCACTGGACCCTACAAGATGATAAATAACAGATATAGTGATTTTAAGAATTATGACAAGAATGGACAGGCTAGGACAATTCTAGTAAACAAAACTGCTATTAGATAATAGAACTATACATTCACTAACAAACTTATTTTTGGTAAATCCGTTTACCTCATATGCACACAGACAGGTAAACCAGAGCTTATCTGAAACTTGGTGATGTCTAAGTGCATCGAACCAATGAGCATGGCTTAACCATGCAAACACAATTAAAAATGGTAGCCACTGTATTGGGTTTTGGAGCAAATCAGACTCTTCTGGACTGGCTGCATGCATGAAAGTTGTACATTTAAACCTAGATTTACACAAATCCAAGTTTAGTAATGCTTAGTTTAAAATCCCATACAACAAGAACCAACCAATCACATGAAGCAGAATTTAGTAATATAAAGCTCAGGTTAACGGCCTAAGGCCATGTGAGCATGGAGGAGGCGAAAACCTCTCATTGCCACTGGTTCCACTGGTTGTGTTAAGGTAAAATAACTTAGTGGTAGCTATGCTGCTTTGTTTACAACCGAGCTTGTGACAAGTTCATTAATCGTTTGTTGGTGTGATGCACTGAGCAATGTTTGTCTTTTTAGAGACAAAATTTATTGACATGACTTTTTCTTAATGGTTTTCTTTTATTTTTTCCAAAATTGCATTCATCAATGGTCCATCAAAACTGTATATTGTGTTCACAAAATATAGATATTTACCATAACATCAGTTTACGTTTAAAGAAACTAAAACAGCTGCTGAGGCTCACATTATAAATCAATTGTTGTACCTTGTGCTAACTTTGATTTTCTCTGAAATCATCTGATTTTAGGTTTCGTTCAGTGAGACATACACAAGTGATTTTTATACTCTAGTGATTTGAACTTGTTTGCACAAATGTCATAATACAATGATATTTTTCTTAAACAACGACAAACACTGTTGTGAGCCTCACTGACTGTTTAGAGGTTTGAGCTAAATGTTTTGATTAAGTTTTTCTCAACCAAGAATTGGATCCGGACTGTAACTGATAGACTGACTGTCAGAGGCAATCAAAGCTGACTGAAAGTTAAATCGAGGCCACAGTTTAATCTTGGTTTAAAGTAAAAATTTTAATTCATGCTTTAAATTGGATTAAATTTAAACCTTGTTGATGTGCTTAGGTTGTAGACTGCCGTTTATCATGGTTGTTGTCAGACAATGCTCATAACAAACCTCAATGGCCTTGCATAAAAATTAATAATTCAAATCTATTAGAACATTGCTCTCCAGTATTGGTTTTATACACTTGTCGGCATTTACACGGCCTTGTGTGAACAGAGATATTTTGTAAAATACTCTTGAGGAAAATCTTGTATAAAAACACCTTTGTACATATGGACATGGCATTAAGCTAAACTGGAGCAACAGTACAGTAGAGTTTGATCAGTTTAATCTGAAAAAAATACTTTAGCTTAGCAATAGTAGGACATGTGCACTTACATGGTCTCTCCAGTCTTGGCAATATGGCAAAGAAATTGTTCCAGAATAGGACATGCCTCCTTCTTAGACTTCTTATCAAAGTCTGTGAAGAGAGAGAAAACAACTGTCAAAAAATAAACAGAATATTTAAAAGTAGTCTGCATTGAATTTGGTTTTACCCATTGTAACCTGCTACATTTACAACCCCAGATGACAGTTTGATTTCCAACATTGAGCAACGACATTCATAAAATGGTTTACAAGCAAACATATCGGGGACAAAACATTAGGTGAAGATAATCACATCACCCAAATAACTACTACTGCTAGCTATTTACATAACACAGCCGGCTAGTTGATGCTATGGCTTTAGCTAGGTCGAGGCTAGCAATGACTAGCTCGAGCTTAGCCCCAATGTGTAGCATGTGCATTGGGCAACATTTCACAGGAAAGCCGGCAAACCAGAGCCAACAGGCAGTCAGTGACACTTTACAAACAATTCCCCGACAAGTACCACCTTCAAAAAACTGCTGTCAAATATCTAAGAAACACAAAGCCGAACAAATTCGTTTAGCTTCCTTGTCGGGGCTAATTTATTGGTCAAACGGCTAACCATTTCCGTGAGACTGCTAGAAACGTTAGCATGTCCTGTGTATCGAAGTTAGCATTTCAGACAAACCCGTTTATTTACACAACATGCAAACGGTGGAAGCAGATGGGCGTCGCGCGATACAAACGAAGAGGAAATCTAGCAAAATAAACGTGAAATGACCTCTGAGCGCCTCTTGAAGCGAGTCAATTTCCATCACGTCGTTGGCCGGTGTCAGTGTAGTGATGTGAAAGGCAGACTGGCGGCTAACTGCTGCGGCTAGGCTACACTCTCGGGAAAAGAAGAGGGGGAGGGGCGTTTTAATATGGCGCCTTGACGTCACCGGCTACACAGCGGCAGCAGACGTAGCAGAAGGCTGAGCACATCTGTGAGTCTGTGACCTGTACTGAGGAATGGTAAGTGAGAAAAGAAAGAAAAGGATGTAAACCGAAAGGGGAATAATGAAGACATTTCCCAATCTTGTTTACTTCCTCAATTACATTCAAATATACCTCAAAGGTCCAAATATTTGCCCTCAAGAGTATTGTTTACGGTATAAGGCTTAAGGAAATCTAAGGCAAGCAAAATCCATGCCCAAATGACTCTTACTGTACAAAACAAATGGCAAAATAAGGCAAATAAAACTTTTGAAAATGATGAAAGATGTAGCCTTTTTGTGTTGTTTATGGTGTCCTATTTCAGCTGCATTAGTTACTGGGATGATAAGTTAGAATTTGAGGTTACAGTCAGAATTCTGAAAAAAAGTGAAAAAAAAGTAAGTGATAAACCTTTGATGCCTTCTGTGAAAAAGGCTGTTTCCTGACATTAATCTCATAGTGACTTCAACCTCAGAGTTCTAACTTTTTTCTCTAAGAATTGCCTTTTTTAGAATTGTGACTTTGTTTTCAGAATTCATCTTTTTTTCACAGAACTCAGACTTTAATCTCACAATTCTGACTTACCTCAGAATGATGACTTTAACTTTTTTCTCAGAATTATTTTCCCTCTAATTTCAATATTCTTACTGTAAACTCAAAACTAATAACATAACTTGTGAAGAAGTGTGTCATTACCGAGCCATCAAATGTTTAAATTTCTCTTTCACTATATGTGGTTATAATCTTTATGTTTTAAAGGTAAGTAAAGTACCCAATCTCAGAAGTCTGACTTTAATCTCAGAATTCGAACTTTTTTCTCGGAATTCTGACATTTTCAGAACTAATAACTCAAAAAACAAAACAAAACAAAAAAAACCTAAAAGACAATGTAAAGAAATCAGAACATTTTGCTCTAACCTACACACTTATATTCAGTCTAATTCAAAGGCAAAGTCCTACCATTTTACTGACTTTAGTTTCACAGTTACTGCAAATGTCATCAAATAAAATTTTTAAAGAAGCCCATTTTAGTCTTTACTGAATTTTGATAAAAGCTTTGCAAGGCAGATTTCAACTCAATGACATATAAATAAAAGAACAATATGAAAGCAACATGAAACATCTTATGCCAAAAATACACTTGGTAGATTGCATTGTTTTATTCAGAAATGCATTCTGAGCACAACCATATTCAATTCCAGTTTGTATGATATATTTTGTTTCCACAGACAGACAGACTCCCCCTAACTTGCACTCATACAGTCTATTTCAGGTAACAGTAAATATGGCAGACATGATGATTCATATGGCACATTACTCATCTGCTAGCACTTTTGGTTTCTATTCACACCATGCAGCATTTAATATGTTCTGCAAATAACAATCCAGTCCTCAGTTGTACAATTCTGAAAGTGCATTTTAACATTCAGCATGTTTCATAAAAGTCGTCTTTGTGCTGTATTTAATACTGTCATTTGGCGTCACACCAACAGCCCACAGTTCATCCCAGTCACACAGGCTCAGTTTACCAGTTATTTGCTGCTAAAACATTCACATCATTTTATAGGAGTGGTTTGTAGATTCACTACTTAAAGGTTGGGAGTGTATATATGGCTAAAGTGCAGATTGCTATTCCACACCTCACACTGGTCCTTTTTTTTTTGTAGAGCATGTGAACAGCTATGGTAGCCCTGCAGGGAAATGCTGTTGCCTAGGAACAAATTTGCCTTTATTTTTGTCAGAGAATTTGGCAAGAATGTGGCGAGAATGTGGGCTGACAAAAAAGAAACATAAGTGTGCTTCTCCTCCAAAAGGTGATAACCATAGAAGTTATTTTTAGCGATTTTAAGGATATTTAACAAAGAAAAATAAACACTACAAAATCCAACCATTTTGGCAATTGTGGGTGTCCTGTCAGCCAAACACCAGGTATTTGTTTTTACATTTGCTGTCTATGGGGAACTTGGGAAAAATCCTTTTTGGGCCACAGAGGATTTTTTCAATGCAATACCTCAAGTGGCCACTAATCAAATTGGTGGTGCCTTATCCAGTTACTATTTTACATCCATGTCTAGTACCTACACCGGACAAACAGTCTGCAACATCGTTTCACAAGCACAGACAGTTAAAACGTTGTGTTAAAAGCAACAAACAGCTTTACAACAATCTATTAATTTAGCTCCATAGTTACATTTTAAAAGTCTCTTTTAACGTCTTTCGTGTAAAAGATTGAAGACAGACAATTCTAATACAGCAGTCATTTCTTTCTTGATCTAAACTCTGTGGTTTATAGGTTTTAATCTTAGTATAATTCATAGCAATGTGGGTTTACTTCATCTCAGCATACACTAGTCAAGGTTTTGGAGAATTGTAGTGGAAGACTTAACCAAACACTGCTCTGTGTTTTTAAATATCATTGGGTGACGATAACAAGCAACCAACCACAGCAGAAAAACGCAAGGAAGGCTTTCCTATTTCATTGAAAAAGCAATCAGAGTTTAGCAGACGGCTCCTGTACAATACAGCATCAACCCTTCCACCGGGTTCCATGAAGGTTTACATGTCTATTTCTTTTTGTACACATTTGTGTTGACTGATGCGGTCCTTTTTGTTCAGCTGCAGACTACAAGTTACACAACCACCTTCAAAGCAGTATCATTTCCCACATCCCAACCTTTTATTGTTGACCTCAACAAAAAGACACATCCTATGCCTTAAATCTTGACTAAATAGAAGATGATGCTTTCAATCACCTTGACAATATTTCAATTCTGTGATTTTCTTTCTACGAACCCAATTCCAAAAAAGCTGGGACACTGTGTAAAACTTATATATAAACAAAATGCAATGTATGTCTCACAAAACCATATTTTATTCACAATAGAACATAAACAACATATTAGGTGTTGAATCTGAGACATTTTTACCATTTCATGAAAAATAATAGCTCTTTTTGAATTTGATGGCAACATACCTCAAAAAAGTTGGGACAGGTGCATATTTACCGTTGTGTAGCATCCCCTCTTGTTTAAGAAAAGCCTGTAATTGTCTTAGGTGTTATTTTTTTTTGTTTGTTTTTGAAATGGTAAGATGTCTCAGATTCAACTATTATGATGTTCTGTTGTGAATAAAATATGCTTTTATGAGGTTTGCAAATTATTGCATTCTGTTTTTATTTGCATTTTACACAGTCTCCCAACTTCAACAAACAAGAATTGGGTTGGACCATTGTTCACAACATGATTATAAAAATTCAAGATAAACCTACTCTGCAGCATCACTGACCGGCACTGTATGCTTCTGTGTTCATAGGTTTAATTCATCATCAATACAACATCATAAAGTCTTTAAAATCATTCCACTGAAGTGTCTTGAGACTTGAATACTCAACACCAAGTCTCAGAGTCTCTTTCTCCATTGGCTACTTGCGCGGCCGGACGTGGCGGACAACTTTGTCCTCGAACACCTTCCTCATAGTCTTTTCTATCTGCTTGAGGAAAACTTGAGGAATTCGACCACACAAAGTGTTGACCGTGTCCAAGAACTTGGTCTGGATGGGGTAGAACAGGGACTGGAACATGTTGTCCTCGAAGGGGAACTGCAAAAGACAGAGGCAATAATGTGTAAGAGCTCTGATATTTAAGGTCGTTACATTTTAATAGCACTCATATATAGCTTAACATCAAAGCAAGGCACATAGTCACCTGGTAGTGATGTAAATAGTCATGTCAGATTCAGAAAGTCTTACGAACTAATCATCAGCTAATTTAAGCACAGGTATTAAAATTAGTTTCTGGCATCTTGAGTTTGCCCTGGTCTATCAGCTGAAATGTGTTGACAATTTAACTCGATCGATCAAATAAAGGCTTTTCATTCATTTGACCTTTTTTGAGTGCCTCAGTATTCTGCTTTTTACCTCAGGGAGAGAGATCCCTAAAGTAAGGAGCACCAAAAGGACACTTTTTTACAAACCTATTATGTCCTAATAGCACCCCTGCAGCTTTAAAGGAGAGCAATTGACATTAAGACTCATAATGACTCCTAATGACAATTGTGTCAGAAGTGCTATTTGGATATAAAAGGTGTGTAAAAAGGTTTGATTACTCATTTTTTACACTATGGGTGTTTCTAAATTTCCAGTATCCTTTGTTTGGAGGCGACTTCTTCAAAGTCAGGTTTGAATCCAAAGGTAGAGTACTTTATATGAAAGTCTTTTGAAATAGGCTTTCAAATCCTTACACCATTTTATCTTTATACGGAGACTATCCAAGCCATCAAGTTGGGTTGGAAGAAAAGAACACATCCTCTGAAACGCTAGGGTCATTTTAGTGTATTTTGTACAAATGCGACTTTGCTAGGGTCCAGTGTATTGGAATGTTTCTGCTCCTTTTATTTGAGTCCTCATCCTAGTAACAGGAAAGTTACATTGGAGGTTTCTGTCCATCTGAGGGTACTGTGTCAGTGAGGTAAGAGTGATTCTACCAATCTCATGTCTAAGAACCATTCAAATGATTTGGAGGAGATGTTTGGGCTAAAAGTGACATTGTTTCACTTTAAGCAATAAAAAGCTATTAGATTACTGAATCTAGAAGTACAGTCTGATGTTAGTGAGAGAAAGCATAAACATGTTGCATGGTTTCTGCAAAACCAGTTGTGTTTCGAAGTAAATGTACACTGGGCAATCTTGAAAAAATGTGATGCACTCAATTCAATTACAATTTACAGGACATTTATTTCCAGACTAATTTCACTTGTGGAAAACTACTCTGTATATTTCAAATTTGTCAGTTTTCTAGTCATGTGGAAACCTTGCATAAACTAAAGACTATTTACATTTGCGGAGTTATGAGGGGGCTCTGTATTAATCATAAATTGCCACCCAGTCAGTGTTTAAGAGGCTTATCTCTACAGAGCAGGACTCTGCCGCTGGAGAGAATACATTCTAATTTTACAAACTGACCCAGATTTGTAAACAGTTGCTCTTTTTTGTTTAAAGTAACAGGCCAGTGTTTTGAAATGAAATGCGTATTTACATCTAATCCTGCATCAAATCAGATGGAGTCTGTATTGCTTTCAATACAAGGAGGTCTGTATTAAAGCGATAGGGCAGTTAGTCTGAGGTGGAGTACTGTACAAACCACATTTTGTAACTATGGAATGCAAGAGTGAACTATTTCTTCACAAATAATGCCAGAGCTCGGGTAGCTTCAATGAGAAAAAAAGTACCGTCATCTAGGGCAAAAACTGTTCCAGCACCTTTTAACTTGAGCTACAACTGCTAACACTGCTTAAGCCACAGGTTTGTACCATCATTTTATAACCTTATTCCTGAGAGGAAATTGCAGGTGCTAAGCAAAGCAATCTAGAACCGCACTAGAAACAGAAAGTAGGCTGCTTATTACCAAAAAGCAGTGGCACTGGTCTTGTTAACAATGTGTTCCCTATTGAACTACAAAATAGATTATTTAAATTTAACAGATAAAGATTAATATGGAAAACTATTTATTAGCCATTTATTAGAGAAAAGCTTACATTAATTTTAGTAAAGCATTAAATAAGGAGTAGCAATATTTAAGTTGTAAAGCAATAATTAAAAAAAACAACAGCTGATTGTTCTGATGAACGCTATGACTATAAAAATGATGCCAAGGAGACACGTGGTATTTTACAAGTCTTACTGGCTTACTAAGGGTCTTGTAACATTTGTATCAAAGCATGTTCTCAACAGGGGGCGCTGTCCCTCAGAGATATGATTCATACTTACGTCACGTATTGCATCATAGACCACTTTGAAGGCCGGCTGCTTGTCGTCATGATACACTCCGCGGTTTCCGTGAAGGATGGACACGCCCTCCTCCTCGGCCCCTTTACAGTTGCTGCCGTACATGCAGTGGTCAGGCCTGTAGTTCCACTGGCACGGGAAGATGAACAGACACTCTGCACAAAAACGGACAATTCAAGGATCAGGATGCAATCAGGAAGTTTGGTGCCAACATGGACATCAACAGGCATTGATTTAGGAAGTATATTTGTCTTGTAAGCTACTGTGAATGAACTGTAAAAGTGGATGCCAGTTGTGTTTTGACAATCTGTATACCTTAACTGTGTCTGTTTTTCAGAGAGTGGTGGTGGTCCATTCTTTTTCTGTAGTTATTATACATTCTTCACCGCTGACATTAAAACATGTTTTTGACTTTCTTGCATCAAAACAAATACAGGGTTAAAGGGACGCAACCCTTCGTTCAATAAACATTTTGTGTTTTTGGTCACGGTTTTTAATTTGGTTAGTGTTTCAGGTCTAAAACAAACTATCCCTTATGTATCATACAAATAAATACACCAGAATAAACAGTTTCTTACCTCTAGTCTGAGCACACAAACACACACACCACATGTACTGTTGGTGGAAGAGCTTAAATGAAATCCCATAACTGAACGAGTCAGAAACTGAGGATGTACTGGCATTATCTATTAAAGAGGTGTTTTCTATTCTCTGAGTTTGGAGTGACAGGTATAGAAGCAGATTTTAGTATAGAAGCAAATTTTCTATTACATAACTGACGATATAAAAACACTGAGGAACACTATATTGGCCATTTCCTGTTTACCACCACTGACAAAATCAAAGATTAGATCTACTTTCACTTTAGGGCAGCACAAACAGCATCTTAAAAAGTGACAGCTAGAAACAGAAATACTTCTAGGGACTACAGTTAAGAAGGTACAAACATTTCTTTTTGAATCTACCAACAGACGTTCACTGCAGTCCTCGTTCAGAACTGTTTTATGACTTGTTGCTGTACATCTGTGTAGCATATAGTGGATGTCACTAGAACAACATTTTTATTGAGCACTGATTTTGTTAATCCACATAAAAAAATATCTATTACTGACATGCACAGATGCACTGGGACTGCACTATACCACCCACAATAATACTCATATAATATTAAATATAGAACACAGGAAAACAGCAACAAGTCATAAAACAGTGAAGGACATAAACAGTGCTAAACATACTGCTCTCCAATGGTGTGACTGCTTAAGGGGATTCAAAAATAAAACTCTGAACTAGAGTCTCAGAAAAAGATTTGTTCAGGGCTGTAATGCTTGAGGTTGTAGATACAGTATGTGTATGTGTATGTGTATGTGTATGTGTAATATAATAGATAACACCAGAAAATGATAAAAAAAAATATAATCATGATATGGCACAACCCTAATTTGTAGTCTTTACAGACACCTACCAAACAATGTCATATAGTCTTCAAAGTCCAGATGATTCAGTGACTGAACAGACAATTCTCATCTTCCAACCGATTATAAGATGTGCTTAAGAAAACCAATCAACCTCTAAATGACCTGGAGAGAATTACAGTAAAGGTGACATGTTGAAAAAAAGTGCAAAAAGAATCACTGTTTTCAAACCAAGCAATATTTTTTATAAAGAAATGTAATTAGCTCAGTAACTTTTGATTTTGTTTAAGCCCCTAAAGGGAGATAAAAGTGTTAACTTTTCCTCTCAAGCAAAAAATAGGTCAGAACTTCTACAGTTTTCCTCTGGAGACAGACCAAAGCTCAAAGCCATATCATCTAAAACAAACACTCCACTCGGCTGTGTTTTCATACAAACAGTTGTGCTGCCAGCCCTGCGGAACACTTTAAGCACTTAATACACACATCTGGCTGCTGCAGCTGGTCTGTCTGCTGCTCCAGTCTGCTGTTTGCCTGCAGCAACACCATCATCTGAATCAATTTGACATAAAAACTGTTAGAAAAAAGAGCAAGTCTATCAAATATATGCAATAATATTCATCAGTGTAGAGGACACAAATGAATTTTCTTATACCTTTAGAGCCCAAGCCTTGATTTTATGTATATTAAACTAACATCCAGCACTGGCCATAAACACACATATTAGGACTATGCCATTTTATATTGCCCAGAATAATGCTATAATTCTTCTGGTGATTAAAAAACTGTGAAGTCATAACATTAATAAGATAGAACAGACAAACAGCAACAAGTCATAAACAGCTATGAGAAAGAACTACGCTCCACATTTTGCTCTCTAACTCTGCTGTTGCTCCAGAGGATTCAAAAAGAATATTAGACCCCAGTGTCTCAGAAACAGATTTCAGAGATTTAAAACAACTCAAAAAGCTTTTTTTTCCTTTTTTTTTTTTTTTTTTTACAACTAACCTTCAAGATCAACAGATTGTGCCAGCAGCAGCTATGATTGCTGCTGTCATCCTGTGCATCTCTACGTGAGGAATTACAAAAAACTAAAAGTAACACCAGCTGCTTGAAAGTAATTTTGGCTCCAGAAAAAAATTGAGCAAATAAATATCCACAAAGCACTTACATTTAATTTATGCTATCACTACACAAGATGCTATGATGTTGGTGGTGCCTCCTTGTGGCCTGCATACAATTACATTGCCAATGGTGGTAAATGGGAAATGGCCTTAATTTTGTTTGTGATGAGTGCATAAGTAAACAGAGCAGCTGATTTTATATTGTAATTTAAACTGTGATCTCACATGTTCTTGATATATAATGATATAACACTGAGGCTATATTACCCACGCGTAATGCATATGTACAATCTTGTGCCTTAAGCAATTTATTTGAGATAGTCAGTGTTTTCTCCCATGGATCACCTGAGAACAAGAAGACGATGATGCAGTTGTACAACATTGGGCTCTTGGTGGTTAAAAGAAGGCCGTACCTGGGTTGTAATGGAAAATGATGTTGAGGAGGTCTTGGTCTCCCCAGGTAATGTGGTTCTTGTACTTCTGGTAGAGTGGATGGAGAAGATCCTCCCACGACAAGCCGCTAGGGATCATACTGTTCTGGAATACCAATAATAACGTTCGCTCAACTACAGCTCAAGAGGCAGGCTTTTTTTCCCCCCAAAACACATCTTCAAAGGAGGAGCACATTTACATTTCTGCTTCCAGTTGCAAACGTCTGCCAGCCTTTAACAGTCAGAGAGCAGCTAAATTGAGTTCTGAGGGCAGAGGTCTGTGATGGCAGCTCAGTAATCAGAACACTTCAATCACAGCCCACTCACAGCACTCAGCCTGTGACTCAAGCTCAAAGAAACAAGTAAATTGCATCTCAGTGCTGCCTGCCACTGATCAGAGTGTGAGGGAATATGAATACATTTAGGGCCTGATTTACTAGAGCTTTGCATGTACTAAAACATGCGCTAAGTGGATAGTTTGTGCAATAAATGGAGCAAAGTGATTTACTCTTTGTGAGCACCTGAAGTTAGCATCTCTCAGAGAAGCAGAATAAGAGCAAAGCTGATTTTGCTACAGTGCCTTAAGGCATATGTAAAATAGGTTGCTTTCATCAAAGTGTTCTAAAATCTAGGGCTGAAAAAAAAAGCAAAGGAATTTATGTAGCCAGATTTATAAAAGCAACCTATAATTACACGTCAAAGTCAAGTTAAAGTTTATTTATATTTATATATTTATATCATTTTACATAAAATTTAAAAGTGCTTTACAACATAAGATACAAAAGAAATTATATATAAATTCAGCACATCTGAGGAAAGACTGACATTTTTGTGCAAAGATAAGGCACAAATAATCTTTCAAAAAGGCGACATTTCTAATGATACCAGAATAATTCACGTATTGGAAGTAAGTAAACACTTTCTCCTTGTGTTGAGACATATTCTGTTCAGTTGCACAGTGCAGCTGGTCTTTTTTCATTTTTGTATTTAGCAAGTTGTAGAGTTGTAAAGCTCATTTGCCAAATTCTCATTTACATACAATTCATGTACCACTGGCTAATATTTCTGTTCACTGTTTCTCTCAGCTCACTTTATTTCTAAAACTGCACATGCTATTTAGCGCCCACTATTGGATAGTTCAGAATATCAGACTCTTAAGTGTACCTTGAACATTACGCTGCGGATCCGTGTGAGGTTCATGAGCATCACTCCAGAGTTGACCCCTGTGACCCCGTAGAAAGGGTGGCGTGCAAAGCGGCTGTACCAACCAATCTTGGGGACCTCGTGCTCTGGGGCCATTGCTGCCAGCTGTGAGCTGTTGAAGGCTTTAAAGAAACTCCATACATCATCCATAGGCCGCAGGAACAGCACATCTGTGTCCACGTAGAGCAGTGAGTCCACATCCTTTAGAATGACCTGGGAGGAGAATATTAACAGTAAAACACTGTGTACATAACACTCATGGTTATAAGCCATGTTCTTGAGAAATGCGATGTGCATCTATTCAATGGAGAGCACACAGGTACAATACTGATGAAACTACAACACTTCGCAAGGCTTATTTATTCAATATTGGTGTCTGCCCAACCTTTAAGAATTAAAAATCACAACCTGAACTACAGAAGGACAAGCCATACACTATGAAAACTACCTTTTCAGCTAATAAATCTGGTGCATTGTGTGCTAATCTGGTCAAATACATATCAAGGAAATAGCTACGGGTCTGCATCGATAATTTTTCTGTGAATAATTTTTATGCAGTTATGTACTCATGTGTATCAGACACTGTGTCAAACCCCAAAAGAATACTGCCCCTTGTGAGGAACATGCTCGGGCATGGCACAAATTGCCAGTGTGAGTGCACAATTAGTCTGGTCGATGTGGATTTGAGTTAAATTTTCCAGGGGACTGTACCAGCAGACAGAAAGTAAACTGCCAACAGACACAGTTTGCTAGGGAAGGACTGCATAAAGCCCACTCTATTTTTTAACTGTTCCAACTAGTCCAACAGCATTTCTACCAATCAAAACATTTATTGTGTTTCACTGGCTTTATCTTCTCCAGTGACTAACCTTTTAATAAAACGTCCAGGATGCCCTTTAAAATTAACTAAATGTTTAAGTCATGAAAGCTGTGGTTAAAAAACTAGATACCTGTGGTCATGCATTTAAAAAAGAAACAAAATGGGAATTTATCCGTGTATCTGACAACAGAGTGGCAACAAACCTATTCTTTATGTAAGAGGATATTAACTACACAGCTGTGAGGCAGGACACAGCAGATAGGGCAGGTCTGTGGAAGGACATCTTAAAGACGCTGGCTATAGCTGCAGCTGAAAATGCAGACTCAGCAAAGAACAAAAAGATAAGTTCAAGATGAGATCATTATTTCCAGTGCAGACTGCTGGGTTACGCTGTCATAGAAGAGCAGATAAATACCAGAGGGGTCTGAGATAAGATGTGCTTTTAGTTTTTCCTGCTACAAAGAAAACAGTAATTGTGCTGTTTGTGAGCCAAATCCACTTGAACAAAACATGGTTATAGGGCTATATTAACAATTGCATTAAAATCTTACTACATTTGCATTGCTTTGTGAAATGGTAGTGAAGTGATATAAACACGAACAGGATAACATCTGTCTCACACACTATGGACTGTGATTTAATACTGCACTTTGTGTGTTTTTTAAGACTTTCTGTGGTATTTAAAGTTTACTACATCTGGTCTATGGAGAGAGAGCTAAAACTAAAAGGCATTCAGTATAAATTTATTTTATTTTCACTCTGAGAGCAAAGCACATTGTCTCCAGCTGCTTTGCTCTTGTTTTTGTGTTTGCACAAAAAGGAAGGAATACAGTATATTTCTCTCATGAAAAAAAAGAACATCTGTGTGCAGGAGAGTGGCATCAGCTACATTAACAAGAGCCCCACAAGTTGTCTATCTATGACTCGTTGCGATGAAATTTCACATTACTGTTTCTGGTTTATTCACAACTTTTTTGAACAATAAATTTGCCAATTTTCAACATTTTTGTGACACATACTTGACACAAATTATGCTTATGTCTAATGCAAGGTAAACATAAATGTTTGTTTTTAATTCACAAGAAAACAATCTAAAACAGCCATTGCTAAAAATACAACATTTAGCATGTTTTTTTTTGTGCCATTAGACAATAAATACTTAATTTCCAGTTTATGTTTTTCCTTTAACTTCCTGTATTTTGAGTGAGGATAATCCATCGTCCAATCAACACACTGCAGAGTTTAGCCCCACCAGTGTTCCTTAAATAGTATAGTATATTTTTAGGATGCTTATGACTCCTTGTGGCAATGAAAACTCACTTGTACTAACCTGAGTAATGGTGCAGACTTTGTTCAGTGTTTTAAATTAGGGCTGCACAATACATTGCAAATTTATCGTTATTGCAATATTGGCAATCGTGATATCTGTATCACAATAAGCTTTTATCGTTATAACTCAATTTTTAGTTATTACATTTTTTTGTATTTTTGATTTTTTTCCAATATTGTGCAGCCCTATTATAAATGTAACTGAGGACAGGGATTGTGCTGACACCTATTTTCTGTAGGTAAAAGAGTTATCCAAAAGCATCTGCCAGAACCACATTTACAAAATACTGAACCCCTTTAAACAAGCACACTTTTTTTCACCTTGTGTTCTTCATGAAGTAGATGTAGTGAGTGTATATTGATTCCCCTACAGCAGCAGAAAAACACCTATGGACTGGTTTGGCCTGCACTATGTTGATTACATGGTAAGTGAGCAGGCTGATATTTCAATGAACAGGAGCTGGAGAAGAAAAATCAATAAGCAGGCACCGGCTTTTCACTTGATAGAATTACTGGACTTATTCTCGGGAGATTTGTTCAACTAAACGCCGCAGAAAAAAGGGGTGAAATCATCAATAATTGCCTGAGTAATTAATTATAAGCAGTGAGCCGGGGTAAAACAAAGAGGGAATGCTGTGGAAGGAGAGGTGAATTAGACTGGATGTTTGTTAAAGACGTTGATTCATGCAGTTCTTACGGGGAGGAAGAGTCTCTGTGCGGCACACGGCTTGAACAGTTTCTTCCACTCCTCAGCGTCGCCGACCGAGAAGGTGATGGGGTAGATGGTGTAGTGGAACTTGGAGGAAATGGAGCGCGGCCACTGTTTGAGCTGTGAATGAAAAAGCAATGTGTGAGTGTAGAAAACAGAGGCTGACTTAGCATTTTGGCAACAGAAGTTAAGTAACTTTAATGGATGAAAAAGGATAAGCCACCCAAAACCACAATTCAGCATAAGAGATGGTTTTGGCAAATGACGACTACACCAAGTAAAGGCTACAAACTACTGGAAGGTTAGGACTACGTAATGCTACCAGAATTATACATGGACACTACAACCAGGATAATTTATGCAAGAAAAAAATGTCAGAGGACAGATACAGAGGCTGCAGTTAATGTACAGAGCTTTGGACCTAAAAGACTTCAACGGTTCATTCGGCCATTATATAAAACAATTCCCAACACTCCTGCTGACTATTACAATAACAATATCACTTGCTCTTGAGCATTGCAAACGTTTTTGGACTAAATAAAAGTTAGAGGATTTGCAATGTATTGTGGATCCTTACAAAACACTTGTATGGCTCTGTGCACGATGCACAACATTTTAACTAAGCTTAATAGACAACATAGAGCTCATCATAAAACTGCACGACAGTAGTGTAAACAAAAGGAGAAAGTGTAAAGCAACTACATGACGCTATATATCTTTGGACAATGAGCTATAACATTTAGATGACATCAAACTTCAGCTCTTATCACAATGTGCATTTTGTAAGACTACGCTTTTTTTTTTTACCTTGTTTGTACTGCGGGTGTTTTTAATAAATATGTGTAAAGAAAATATGCCAAAGATCAAGGTGTGATGCTAAGTGAGTCATAAATACACACTTACAAAACAATGAAGTCATGCCGTATGGTGTCTTACTAAACTCACACAGCTGTCTCTTCACAACATTTATCTTCATCTGACCTATCAGGCCTCCTTAGTTTACTCTGACCCTGAGAAGTGTGAAAGTGTTACATTTGATTTGCAGTGTTGTTGCTATTGAGGACTTATCATGAAAAACACAGCATGTAGCTTCTTGAAATCCATACTCAGCATATTGTACGGTATGTTCTACAATATCAGGTCCAAGATATTCTGGCTTCCATATGGGATTTTCCACACATGGGAGTGATCCACATGTAAAGCCACGCACAAATGCCTCTGGTTTTAGAAGGATTTTAAATTCATCTTCAGGGATTTTTTAAGTATGGTTGGGAGTGGTATATAGTTAGTGTATTACCTGTACATTTCTGCTTGCATGGGGAACTGGAAAGGCTCAAAAAAGTACATCTGTATATGAGCAGTCTATGTTTACTATAGTGCATTCTACATCAGTACTAGCTGATCCAGAAGCCTTGGATCTTTATGCTGATTCACTGAGTGAGTCACTTGAAAGCTGCTGCATAAGACAAATGGCACTATAGTCTCAGAGAAAAACTGTGTTATGATAGTTTCCTTCTGTGTTCAAGAAAGACTTCTGGTCATTTTTATGGGAAAAGGGTAAAAACTATTTTATTAGATGTTTTTTTTTATCAAGCCATGCAAAGATCACCAAACACCAAAAAATATTAAACAAGAAAAGGCTACTATATCTAAAAAGTTTTAGATAGTTGCTGGGACAGACAGATCTGACTCAGGCGAAGGCTGATAGCTGGTCTTTACCCCTTCATCACGTGAGTGAGATGGGGGTCATTTAAGGGACACTGCCACTGAAACTAAATTACATTTTTGGCTAACGTGACTTCTCCCATCCAGGGCTTGATAACTAAATGCTTCCAGAGCTTGGTTGGAAGAGATGGGCCGCGGAACAAAACGATAGCTCATGCATGTACCCTTGCATGACTATGAGCCATGAGCATGACATAATAGATGTGACTGTTCATCTCACAGTCCTTTTAAACAATGGCATGTTCATATCTGTGGACTTAACTTAATTCACTTATGTCTTATGTCTCTTGTGGGAGGAGAAAGAGAGGAGGGCTGGTTAAAGAAGTGGAGTCACTGACACACAACAGGACAGATGCTATACTGAACAACATGGACCATCCCCTGCATTGGGCATCTGAATAACAGAGAGCAGCCACTGGCTGGCGAGATCAGTGAGCTTCAGGATAAACACCACAAGAACTCCTTCTTTCCGACTGCCATAAGACTGTATAATCAATCAGTGTATGGAAGATGAAGTCTGACTAAATTAATTTGAAGATACCTAAAAACTGAATTTCCCCTTGGAGATTAATAAAGTTAAATCAATGCCACTGGGCTTTGTTCTCCATTGAACCACTTTACAAAGTGCGGTGCGATTTTGCCCTTAAGGACATGGACGTGTAAACACACAGCGTATCACAACATCGTCATCTGACCTGATGACGTTACTGGACCCTGGCACAGATTGTTTCTCTCTTGTGGCGGCTTACCTCTGTTTTACGTTTCTCTAAGCAAATTTGGTCATGAGAAATGCTTAAAAAGTTCCCCTTGGCAGTTTTCAAAACTGTTCTTATTTTGAGACTTAAAATACATATTGTATTTGAACAGTAGGCCAAAACACACAAAAAAGCAACATTTTCAATTTTCTATTTCAATTCTCTACTGTATTTTTAAACCTTGTTTATACAAAAATTTTGAACTATAACAACATTTGAGCTGATTCACCAAAATCTGTCAGAATTGCATTAACTGAAGAGCTGGTTTTCAGCTGCTAGTTACTGTAGTGGTGTACCTAATCAGAATCATACAGGCGCTGCAGCAGAGGTGACTTTGAAGTGACGCGGCACTGGGGCAAAGCGGGGAGTCTCGGTGATGTATTATGCCTCAGCTTCGAGATAAAAGGGTTATGTGACTGTACTAGAGGCAGTCAGAAGCAGGAGTTAAAACTGCTCTGATCTTGTCATCTACTACAAAGCAAGGCGGGGATGTTTAACATGCAATGTGTATAATCTGGAATCAGGGGATTTGAAAAGAAAACAGCTAGGAATACACTTATGGAGAGCATGTTTGACAGAGAAAACCATCCTACAGAGTGGTTCTTACCCGCTCTTCAAACTGCGGGGCCAAGGGGTCCTCTGCAAATATGTGAAACCTGATCTTCTTCAGGCTGAACAGGATGGCTGATTTGAGCATGGTGAGGGTCTCGTCCACGCGGTTCCCACAGGCCACCACGGCCAGGTGCATGACCTCCTCCGCTCGGCCCCGTTTAGTCACAGGTCGGCCCACATTAGTCCGCTGTTTACTAAAAGAATCAAAGAAAAGACAAGAGTAAATGAAATACATGCTTTGAATCAAGGTGGCAATGCGCTACTTAATATATAGTGGAATCATGGCATAAAGCTGTCTGTCGATTGAAGTATCTCTGTAGTAGTAGTAATAGTAATAATTATTATACCTAATGTGTGTGTGTGACTGGTGAGAATTAAAAAGTAAAACCTAATGGTAATGGTGTAGCAGCAGCAACAAAATTCAGTGCAATGTGAAATATATTCTGGTAAAACAGTTAGAATATTGCAGACTTTTATTCCTCCATCAGTGTTCTCAGCTCTAAATAGGTCAAGGGTGTGTGGGGTACACTGAAGGGGTGGTCCGGATGTGAAAGTGATTGATTTTGTAGACCTTGTTTCCATCACTCATCACTTATAAATTGAGTGAGTGTGCTGCAGTGGGTTAAAGGGGGCTTGTTTTGCTAATGTTACAGCAAATGTTACTTGAAGTTAGGCTCACTCTACGGCCCAGTTGCACAAAGATTCAAACTTGGTGCAATTTCAATTAAACCCACTTAAGTTTTTATTTAAACTGATATTTTATACTGTGATCCAGGATTAACCAAGCTGACTCTGGAGGAGATTTAACTATGGTTGTCTTTTTCAATTAAATTCAGCACTGTAGTATGTTATCAGTATAGTTTTATAATGCTGCTCAAAGTCTTGCTAGACAGTGAAACACAGAATCTTCATAGTTTTGAAGATACTGTATAAGTATGTTCCTTCCCTTCCCTTTTGTCACACTGAAAAAGAAACACGCAAAACATGCAAAATGTTAAAAGTACAAAATCTACTGAGACATACTGCAACTGCTTTGAAGAATAACAAAACTTTTTTTTCCCATTACACATGATTTAAATATCCCCCACATTATAAAGTAATTAAGTTGTTTGTGTAAACAGCAGCGAGGCAGAAAACATTCAGCTTCATGCACTGATGCGGACAATCAATATTCCTCACTGCATTTTCTTTTCAAATGTTGATGATCTTCACTCATCCTCACCAGAGCTGCTCTGAGGATCACATTCAGAGCAGACAGCAGTTTCATGGTTCTATGACTTCTTCAAATGAAATATGACTTGTTTAATATAAACTGAGGTTTTAAGATTCTGGTGTTGTTCACAAGTACAGCTGCAGATCTTGTATTATTTATACTACAATTCATTCAGGTTGCAATTTAGGACAGCCTTTTATTTGTAACTCTTCTCTCTTTAGGAATGATTTTTTTTGACAAACCCAGTTTGAATTATTTTTTTTAATTGCACAATGTTCTTGTGTAGCCATCATCATTCTTATCAGCTTCAGTTGAAACTTCACTTCGCAAACTACAACAGCTCAGTGGTGGGTTTTTTTCCTCTTCTTCCTTTTTTTGATTAACGTTAATAAAGCTATTCGCCAGTGGCAACTGGTCAACAGGTCAGGATTAAGGAATGCAGGTAAGTATGACCCACTTAATCCCTTATCATTCTGGGTAAATTTACGAAAAACGTCTGGAGAAAGCATACCCAAATAAAAATTTAAGCTGTTCTTAAACCCTTTGGAGTATATATAAAGGTTTGGGCTCTTTGTAAAGGTAACACTCTGGCAGTCAAATTTATTGCAGGTGTAATTGGTAAATACTTGAACACTAATCATTTTAATTGAATTCTAATGGATGTCAATGAGACACCTGATGCTTTTGACAAACACATGAGCCAAGGCTGGTCTCTAATTGGTTTCTTCAAGTTAAACCTTGGGGCACAAAGACTTGCACTCCTTGACAATCAGAGCATTTGATCATGTCTTTATATGCTGTTTAGTTCTTTACATCTGTCAGATCACAGCCCACCCATCAACAGACATTGATATGAGCAAACTCATACATCCAGTGGTGAATTCAAGGCATTAAGCATTGGACATAGGGGGAAATTTGGATTCTTGAAAACTGGAACCAAGTGAGTTTCAAACAAATGCACACAGTCATTCTAATGTTGTAAAATGTGAAGAGCTAAAATACAAAATCTCACAAGTCATTTCTCTGACATATTTCTAGATTTTCCAGGACACGTGTGAACCCTGGTGAAGTTTATTCAAACAAGCACCTGGCCTAGTAAGGGCCCTGTTGACAGTTCAGTGAGAGCTTCCATCAGCAAAGCGACAGCAGCAGCTGCCAAACCACAAATCCCACATGGCTCATCTCCGGCGAAGGAAGGTGAAAGCCTCAAGGCCAAGAGATGCTCACAAGTGGAACTGGGAAATGCATTAAGGTCAACCATATACTCTACACCACCTGTTGGACACTGACATTCAACAATCAAGTGTTAGACCTGGAAGTGTATGTACAGCCACTGAGATAAACACTGGAAACATTGGAGAAACTGCACAGAGACCTGTTCTGCCCATGAGCAGAAATGCATTGTCTGGAGAATATAGATTGATTAACAGCTAGCGTAGTGGAAGCAGAATACATTGTTTACCACGTTCCCACCTGTGACAGAATGCATCAATTCTCAAAGGCCAGCAGCAAATGAAAGCTCCCCTTGTGCCCTGTCGACATGTAACAGCGTGTCACTTCATGTCAGCGCCACAGAAATCCATTTCAGGCTCTGTAACAATCACAGCACTGGAAACAGGCTCATTTATTCTTTTGTCAGATGGAAAATAAGGATTTCTGTTTAATGTAAAGGTGGGTAGACTGGCCATAATCTGTACTTAGGTAAAAGTACTGTCACTGTTAAAATATTGAAGTACAATTAGTAGACAATCATTCATTACTTGAGTAAGATAAATAAAGGATTCAAAGGAAAGGCTGATCAGGTACACACAACATATTGCATGTTTTCACAATGTGCTTTTAGAGGTGTTTCTGTAGTCCAAAGAAGCCTCCCGAATTAATACCATACCGCTTCAGTCACCCCTCTGCCGTGGTTACCTCAGGGAGGTTCTGTTAACAAAAAGTAGAGCTAAATACTGCAGTACGCTGATTAGAATTGGAGTCTGCCTGAAAACGAGAACAGAGATATGAAATATATACATATTAATGTTTAGAAATAAAAACATAAAATATTCAGTCCCTAAAATGTAGGAAATGTTTGCAACTCTCTAAGCCTGACCAGCCAGTATTTTTCTATTCTACACAAAAAATTAGCCTGGTCCCCACAGTTTGAGTTTGATTTTCAGGAGAAAGAACAAATAGACATACAGCCAGAATTCACATAGACTAGAGAGATTTGAAAAACCTAAATATATATATAATATAAAAAATAAGAAAAAACAGAGCAACTTACTTAAAAGTTGCTACTACTACTATTTAAACCCCACCACATTTTAAATAAACGTTTATGATTGGTCAGGTAGGATTGAACTCAGTGGAAGCCATGGTCAATGGGAGAAGTTCCGGACTCACTTGACATTGCTTAAAAAGATTGAAGTAAAAGTAAAAGGGCCTGGCAGCCCAGGCTACAGCTCTCTGAATTCATTTATTTATTTTTTTCATTCATTCATTCAAGGTTCATAGTATCTTTACTATCCCCAGGGGGCAGTTTGCTTCACAGCTAACAATGAACATACAACCAAACAACATAACAAAAGGCACAGACAAAAAGCTTCTTCAGAAGTTTCTGAACCTAACTGTGCCATACCAACACAATCTACGAAACCGGTCAATAAATATATTGCAATATTTACACATCAGTACATTACATACAACTGTCTTAGCCCTACTGAACTTGAATGCCCAGTTGAGTGATTGCAGAGATCGTGAAGTTAGGAATATAATCACTAATTTACATGGAATGTTTCTTCATTAAAAGAAGCATCTTTCTAGTTAAACAGCTTTGTAAAATGAGTATGGTGCAAAAATAGTTTAACTGTGAAACAAGGCAATAACTCTGCAGCCCCACATTTCCATCTAAAACTCTAACTCTGTTATTGCATGCAATGAGGCCCTTTACCTCGTGTGTGCAGGGCTGCAGTTAGGTTAAAGTACTCTCAGTGGGAAAAGATTTGCACAATGGCGGAGCCTGAGGCTAAAGCCAACACCATCTCCTCGTCCTTGCACACACAGCCCGCACGGAGCTGCTTCTACTAACATGCTCAACCTAACTGCTGTAAAGGCCACCGGGAGAGAGGAGCGGCTACAAAAAAACCTAAACAGAGGCGCTTTTGTTTGGAGTCAAACAATTCCAAATGGTTTTACATGCACAGACTCAAAAAGCAGGAATTGTGTCAGAGCTAAGAGGAGGTAAGGGTGAAATCTCCGAGCGTGACACTGGGTTTTCTGCATGGCTGAGGTACAATGATGAATCACAGATGAGGATGAATGAAAAGATGAAGATGAAAAGAAGAAATGTGTCCGATACGCTTCAGATGCTGATGCACCGTCGGGGCTGTTCAACACATATACCTCCTCAGCACCAGAAAAATTATATTACTCCATTTATTCATGCAAAATAAATGCATTTCAAATGATTTCTTCTGCATAATTGAAGAAATACAAATAAATCTGTTTAGCAAAAAAGTGTGTGCATCAATGCATTTTGACATGGCAGAGTTTCAACATCTGGGAGCAGTCAGAAAACAGAGAGGCGCCCTGATGGAAAAGCACGGAACTGATTAGCGACTGCAGAGAAATAAAGAGCAGAAGAGCAGAGTTTTAGACTACAAAGGAACGCAGACGCAGACAATGCTTTTGAATTATGCAGGAAGCAGCACTTTAAAAGATAATGTCAGAGTAAAATGTTAACATGTAACATGTGAAGGCAGAACTACACCAAAAGAAACATTTTAATGGGACATAAAGTAACCTGAATAATTAGTCTAATTAGTCTGCTTTATACAGAGACAGTGAGCTGAACATGTCTCTTATTTTTGACTTCTCTAATATGAAATCTAAAGCTATTTAGTACCAAAAATCTTTTTTATAGTGCCAAGGCAAACGGAAGCTTCAACTGTTTTTGGTGCAACTAGTTTTAAAGTGATTTTATTATGTTGGTCAGTTAACCAATTGTTAGTTGATGAGGTCACAATAATCTATAATCCCATTGGTGGAGTAGTCGCACATGTTCATTTTTTACAGTGTTCACAGCTGAGTCTACCCTTAGTGAAGGCACCCCACCCCAGCTCTACACCCTCGATCCACCCACTTAACTGGTAGAAAAAGAACAATAGAGTGAGTGCTCAAGTGGGTGGATGGTATTAAAAAATCAGAAAATATTTTTTTCACATAGACTGACTTATACTGTGCTTACTTGATTTTTGGTCAGTCAGTTGTTTTGTTTTTCACACTTTTACTGGTCTTGAAAAGGCCAGACCTGCAACTTGTGGCAGACCTTGCAAACTGTTCCTCACAGGTGCATTTCATTGTAAAATAAGTTAAGTTGCATGAACAATATTACAATGCATCTCGAACATCTCTGTATTTTAGGAATTTTCCAGTTTAATTTTCTAAAAGTTGGGCACAGCAACTTTTTCCTCGTACACTTGGGGCTAACCATGGTCACTGTAGTGCTGACTGAAAGCTGAATTTGATGTATTTAGACCATGGCGGCAAGATATTAGACTAATCAGGTCTAAACTAGAACTAAATGTACCTCAATGAACTAGGTCTAAACCAGACTTTCTTTTTTTACTTAGACGCACCACAGTTTGCTTTAATACTCTGTTTAGATGATGATTTAGAGGCAAAAATCACATAGAAGACAATCAGGTTATTGCGATACAAGTCATCTTTTGCGATACAGACATGGCAGTGATATATATTGATGATACTGGAATAACAATACATTATATTATTCAATATATGGTGCAGCGCTAAATTAGACTGTGACCTGGACAACTCCATTCAGCTGTGAGTGTCACTATTGTTTCAGAAAGGCCCTCAGTCTCAATCTACTACACCTGTATTTACTCTTCACCGTAAGGTACATGTGACAGAAACAATATGAAACAGTGTATAACATGGCTGGATATAAATATCATGGGCACAAAGACACAAAATGATTTCTTTTGGCAGGATTGCACTCATCATGGCAACACTAAATATAAACTCTTGCTTATATTCTTCACATTCAGAACACAAAGTTCAACGAGGCACAAGAGAGTTACATAGAGCATCTGAATTTTGCAAGGATCCCTGGGCTGGCCAACCTAAAGCATCTACATTTATGTTTATTGCTAGTGAGGTGACGCAATATGGTAATCTATACAGAAGTAATCTGTATACAGTAGTGCGTCAAACTATAAACTAAGTGTATCCAGCATGCTGTGACAAGCTGAGGTTATGAGATATCACATGATGTCATCGACGAGCACTATTTAATTCATAGTTCTCTATGTCAAAGACGATGCAGTGTAAAAATGCTTTGTGTTATTAGACGAGACTGGAACTTTTAAAAAGAGGTCAAATATTCCAACAAAGCCTCCAAAAAAACCCTCAAACAAAACAACAAAAGTGTGTAACACTATGCATCCACTTCATCCACTGTATTTCCTTCTTACTGGAAAAGAACATCCAATTCCATACACCAGTGTTCCTCTGAACAGTTTAACACCCTTCACTGTGCCAGAACGGGATTATTTTTCTGAGAAGATACATGCCATTTTTATAGAAAAACATTTTGGGTGAAAACTTCCATTCCACACAGCTGCTTGTCCATGCCACGGCTATTGACTTTCTAGTGACTGTGAAATGCACTCAATGATTATGTGTCCTCATAAATTACAAAAGCATTTGACGAGTGGAGTGTTACATAGAAATTGTGTTCGAAGTTGAGGATGTTATTGGAATGCTTGTCCATTCCACTTAGATTTTCACAACAACTTTGCATAATAAACAGGGTCAAGATGTGTGGGAATTCTGAAAAGACAAATTGTTGGATTTTCTGGAATGTAACATTAAGGCTGTATTTACCCCTCCACATATGATGTCATCAAAAAGATACTAAAGCTTTGGTGTTTGTACATTGACTTACACAAGCGTTCAAGTTAAAACTCTTTTTTGTTTTCCACGACGTACTTCACAGACACATATACGCCTGTGTACAAAGCCTGTTATTTACCCACTCTTCGAGAGGGCACACCAAGGTACTGCTTTTAGGTCAGTGCTGTCACTGATTAGTGACTATCGCTGTGCAATGCCATAGCAAGCAGATGGCAGCTGTGGTTGCAAACTTAACCACAAACTTTTACACTATAAAAGACAATACAGTACATGAATATTGTAACTGTAAATGTCATAGTGAGCTACTTGTTCCAGTGTTTTATCTGAATATCTAAAATCAAATACAATCTAACTAATCATTCAGTTAATGTTGTAACAAAAAATACTGGTATGTATGATTAATAATTTCATTTTTTTTCCAACAGTGTATGCTACTCTAGTCAGGGTCGATCTCAGTTTAACACTCTGGGTCTAGGATAAAATAGCATCCAGTAACTTGTACCTAGGGCTGCACAACATAATGCCATTAAATCTAGATTGTAAACCTTGTATTGCAATTAACTACTCTGCAATACAAAGTAGTTCTTAACAAAAAAGTGCTGGTTTAGACCTGGTTTCATTCCACCTTTTGTCTTAAATTTAGTCCTAGGTTAGTACTAATTTTGTCCTTGTTCAGCCTTTGTTTAATTTTAATGTAGCCCTAGCCTTGATGAATGCAAGTTAGTCCAGTGTATTTATTTATATTTTGGGAATTCAATTAAACTTTTACTTTATCCAAGAGACAATCATATATTGCACACTGCCCTATTTAAAACAATTATTGCATATTGCATATTTTTATATTATCGTGCAGTACAACTTATAGGTTTCAGCTGCAGTAGCCTAAATGTTTGTCTATAGAAGAGCAATATATCAAGCCACTCACTTATGTTCCCTACACACACAGTAAGTCACAGTAAGTTTCCATTCAAATCATCTTGTTTCTGAGTTTATTTTTGATGCCCTTTTGTCCATTGCTGTTTGCTTAAAATCCTTTTGTCAAAGTGTTCATGCAGCTCACATTGTTAAGACAGAAAAAGGGTCTATAGTCCATATCAAAACTAACTGACCTAATTATTTTTAGTAACACTACCTGTTTATAGCTTGCAGCCATATCTTCTTTTCAGCTCTTTCCAGTCACACCAGAATTATTTGGCATAATCTTTCACATTGTAAGCCTTGGCTTGCACCTCCTGCTTTGTAAAACTCTTGGATTTTATCCCACTGACGTCCCTCTATCCTTCTAGCTGTTCCCCCCCGCACCCTTTATGACTCATTACGGAGTTGTTTAAAAGCCAGTAGACAATCAGGCCGACATATGTACCAGCCCCTGATGAGGCGCTCTTTAGCTTGTCTCCAGGGTTTCACAGCTAAGCAAAATTTCAGAGAGAACATGTTCCGTCATTTCAGTTGACATTTTTACAGCAAGGCATAATGCCACAGCCCAGGAGTGACTGCTTTACAGTGAGAAATGCTGCTTAATTCTATCTGAAATGACAGAGCAGGGGGATTTGTCTCTGGGCTGAGAATCAACAGCCTTCAAGTCCTGTACCTGCTGGCTTTAATTCAGCAGAACAAAGGAGAGTTACCTCAATAATAAGCTGCATTAGACATAATATGCTTAACATAATGGAGAGATCTCAGAGGGGAATTAAAATAAACATGAACACCTTGCATTCTGATAATGTTTAAGGCTTCAGTGGAGGATTACTGTCAGAATACATCTGCTATTTAGATAACCTAATCTTTCAGACAATGCTTTTGCATTTTTCTTTGGTTAGAGGTGTTTGTCTATGATTCTCTGTAGGCAGCAATGACATTCTCGGCAATGCTAAAAATAAGCCACTGCTGTGATTTTTAGGGTTACATTGTAATTGTCTGTACTGAGTGATTGTATACTACATTGAATCTACATTGTACTTGTATTTGATTTGTGATGGATGATTGTGCTGTAGCACTTCAGCTAAATTTCCCTTTGGGACAAAAATCTACACTTGATTTGATTGACCTTTTGCTAATCAGGTTGTGAGGCGTTGATTACGTTGATTCAATAAGAGACTCTGGAGTCTTCTCTGTGTATAACGATGCAGTAAGAAGTGTGGCATTTATAACAGAGCTTTGTCCATTTTCATTTTAAAATGCATGTGTTAACATATGCTTTTAGTATTTAGCATTGCTGCAAAAATTTATGCATTTAACTATGGGTATTTTTTCTAATTAGTCTTATTTAGTAGTTTTAACCTGCATGCTAACAAATGAATGGGAAATACCACTGCTTTTGCTGTCTTTCGTTGGGCATGTAATATTGATAACGCTGCTTGGGGAAGTGTTTTTTCCTGAGTATTTTATGAACGCTAAAGCTATTTTTTTCAATGCTGTGGACCATTTTAATGGGAGGAAAAGCCCAGGTTGTAAGTGGACAAAAACTTAGAGAAAGACAAAGACTAGAAAACAATGACACAGATACCTGTGCTCATTGCCGTGTCATGTTCTCTCAAAAATTTCAGCTTATGGAAAACTAACTCTA
Organism: Rhyacichthys aspro; assembly: GCA_036850595.1. Taxonomy (NCBI): domain Eukaryota; kingdom Metazoa; phylum Chordata; class Actinopteri; order Gobiiformes; family Rhyacichthyidae; genus Rhyacichthys; species Rhyacichthys aspro. The sequence continues at coordinate 3,704,498 of CM072152.1, forward strand.
CAGACAACCACCATTTACTTCAAAGTCATCTAATGGAAGTTTCAGCCTCATTAAAATCATTTAAAAATGCCCGTGGGGAAGGGGATTGTTTTGTCATTCTACAATTCAGTTAAAGGTTAGACAGCAAGATAAGGGGCTGAAAGTCTCAAGCTGTTTCAAACATATGCAAATGAAAAGTTCTTCCTTTTTTGTCTAACAATCATTTCATAAAGTGTACAAACATCCTCTGATGTCTGTGCTGTCAGGATGGTTATTGAATGATTTATGTGTGTGAAATGAGTGTCCACGCCCCTGCTGCTGCCTGTGCAGGCTATTGTATCTGCTTGGTGTTTGGGATGACAGCTGGAGCGCTTCCTTCTATTTTTGGACACAGGAAGGAGTGTGATGTGTCAGGAGGAAATGATATGATTAGAAAAACAGGGCTGTTTGTCTATTGGGCATGCGGCTCAGGAAATCGATGCGTCGCTCTGATTTGTAGATGAAAAGTGTCAAAATCAAATCCTGTATTTTTTATTCTTTGACATACCCTGGTATTCCATGTCCTGTTAGTCGGAATCATTCTGATTGCTTTAAGTTTAGTCAAAGAAGAGAAAAATGGGAGAAACTTTGCAGAGAGGCTGTGTATATTCTCACAGCAGTCAGTCTAACGTATTTCCAACGCTTTTTTGTTCAGCCTCCGGTGACCCGTCCCACCCCATCTGCCTTATCAGTGCCGAGCACACATGGAGGAGTGTAGTTTGTGGGAGGACGCAAAGGTCCTTTCTGAACGTAACGCCTTGATGGCTTTTATCTACCCAGCACTGTCCCCAACCTTCAGTCTGGCGTCGCCGTAGAATACACATTACTGGGCTGCAGAGAGAGCGGGTATCTGAGCAGCCACATTGTAGCTATTATGGCGTCACGGGCATCCGCAGCAGGAGGAAACCAAAGGGATGCAGGCTGGAATTAGAAAGACATAATAAAAGGTGTCCATTGTTTAACGGGAATAGCTAATTCTTTTACTGTCTTCTGTTTGAAGGTCATGATGTGTAGGGTTGACAGTCTCCGCCTGACAAGACAGCTAATTAGTCAGTACTTGAAAAGTCCGGTTTTCATTGTTTTGTTTTGTTTTTTTAGTGTCTCGTCTTTTGTCTTTGTGAAGGTAGACGTCATGTCCTGATTTCAGAATTGACAAAACTGGTTATGCTACCTGAAGAACTCTGAATGAAATAGGAATATTAATGCTGTATTTGACACATCCTGGTTTCTGATAACAGCTGGTCATTTATAACACAATGCTAACCAGGAGGAGAAAATTATATAAATGGACTGTGTCTGAGCCTACTCAAGGGTGAGCCATGCACGACGTGTCTGAAGCACAGAGCAAGTGTGTTTCTAATAATCTGCCAATACCGTTAAGGTCTGTGGCATAAAGAAGGGCAATACATCAGAACCAATAAAGCACAGAGGCTTGGAGTTTAGGTGTCATTTATTACTATGTCATTCTATAGTAAGGTCACCAGCCAGTACCTTTCTGCCAGTCCAAAGCCTGGATGAATGGAGAGGGTTGTGTCATTATAGAGGAAAAATCTGCAAAACTGTGAGTTATTATTTATTATTAGATGCTTTAAGGCAACTCAGGAGTGTGTTACTAATCTAGCAAAAGTCAAAATAAAGACTGTTTGAGTGACAGCTGATTTTAGCTCTTCTTTGGCTGACAAAGGCTTAACTAGAGACAGTGCCTTCCTCCCATTTCTCTGCAGTGTTAAAATCTTCCCTTTACAGGGAATCGCAGTCTTCCTGTCAAGACTCCCACACTGAAAACTTTGACAGCCTTTCAACAGCTCAGCTTTCTGTTATCTTTCAGGTCCAGCAATCACTTACACTACAAAAGTCATTAACAAAATCATTTGGGGCTCATTTATCTAAACTATTAATACAATTTGAGCTTGTCAAGGTGACCTTTCAAAACATAACAGGGCATGAAGCAGGATCAATAAACCACTGAGGGTCACATACTGAAGACTGGGAGTTCAGGTATGATTTATTACTGTGTTACGCTATTGTGTAGATAACCTATCTCTGCAAGCACTAGCACCTCTTTAACCTAATCTCATTAGCCATGCTCTCTTCTCGCATTTCACTGGCTTTTAAGCTGCCACTGATGGCAACAGAGTGAGTCACAGCCTGAAATGAGAGGAAACGATAGTCAAAAGTGAAAGGCTGTGAGCAGAAAAGTGCAAGTCAGGGCCACTTGACAATTAATGCACAATGAAACAAGCTAACTTTAATCATATAGGTTAATCAAGTTGTTCTGTCTTGATAGCAACTGATTACTTGGATTTTGGAGCAGATTCCTTGAAAAATATTTGAGTGGATTTCTCAAGCCCTGAGACAAATGTTATGATTTTAACTAAGGTATATTTAAGCGCCTTTTGGTGGCAAGAGATAAGCCCTCGGTGGAATAGAACGTCCTTGTGCGAAATGTAAGCTGTTTTGTGGAAAGAAAGCAGGATTAAACGCACTCCTGCTCCTAAAGATGAGCTCTTGCAACTTGTTAACGGTGCTTTTGTGTGTGAGCCGGAGTGGAGTGCACACAACCAGCCGCTCTCACCTCTTTGCATTCACGCTGGCCCCTCTGGCGACCGCTTTCTCCGCTTTCCGTGTCTTTAGGGGCGCTTTCTTCGGCGCCGCAAACTTCGCTGCAACATTGCGCCCGAGCTCAGATGGCGTCGGCGAAGAGTTCTCCTCCTGCTTCTTCCCCGCTACAACTTCTCTCAGCAGCGGCTCGTCCGCGCTGTTGCCCCCCAGAAAGTACAAAAGTAGGAAAACTCCGAGACACGCGGCGAGCACAAGTACTCGGCAGTGGATCCGCATGGCGAGGGCGACTTGTTGCAGCGGGCCACGGTGCAGCTCGGCCCGCTCACGTCCATGATCCAGATGACATTTTGTTAGCGCTCCCCGCTCCTCTTTCAGTGCAGATGATGATGGAGAGCGGAGAGAGGATCCTCACCGTCCATGGAGGATTACACACAGAGGGGCGGGGCTTCAGCACGGGCCGTAATGTCTGCAGTAATACACACTACTACAAAGTAATAACGGAGGACCATTCATGTCAGTAAAAAAGAGTGGGTGGCAAGGTTTGATGAGTGAACGTAACTTCATTCACTTCACTCACTTTTCAAACCACCCAATCTACAGTTTTCAAGGCGTTTACTTGAAGAAAAGAGAAATGGAAGTGCAGAGATTCGAAAATGGGTGCTTACCTGTGAAGCAAGCATGGTTCAGGTTCAGCAGTGGACAAGGTAAATAGCTCCACTACAATTTAAAAATAGTTGTGCTTTTTTGTTCAAACACATCTTGGGTGTGAATGATAAAATTAAATACAAGTTTTCAGTTAAGCAGGATCAATCTTTAAGCTGATTCTAAAAGGGTCTGCCACAACAGCCCAAAACTACAAGGCAAGGCAAGGCAAGTTTATTTATAGAGCACAATTCGTACACAAGGCAATTCAAAGTGCTTTACAGTAACAGTACATAAAATTAACAGAAAGCAAATAAAATCATTACATAAAACATAAATATAATCATTAATGAATTAAAACAGAATTAAAAAGCGAAGAGTGCAGATAAAATACTTTCAGTTGTCATATGCACAGCTAAATAAAACTGTTTTCAGCCTGGATTTGAACGTTGTCAGAGTTGAGGCCTGTCTCACATTTTCAGGAAGAATGTTCCAGATTTTAGCTGCATAAAAGTGGAATGCAGCCTCACCATGTTTCGTCCTGACTCTGGGAACCAGCAGGAGGCTACTCCCTGAGCTTCTCAGAGCCCTAGGTGGTTCATAAGGCTCTAGCATGTCACAGATGTATTTTGGTCCGAGACCATGAAGAGACTTATACACTACAACAGTAGTTAATTTTTTTAAATACCAGCCGTCATGGGTTCTTTAAAAACCTAATAAGGCACACATAGTGCTAATGACATATCCAGGCAGATGGATTATTGTCACCTTTTCTTGATCTCTATACTCTTAGGTAGGCTATTTGTGTTGTCTCGCAAATCCACAATAAAAATCATTTAATCCTTACAGATTTCTATCATGATGATAATATTGTACCTACATAGTGTTGCCTATCATGATGTCCTCCCTGACCCTGTGTGGCTGCACTGTGTCCACCACATAATGCCATGCTCTTGCTGTATTATTACAAAAAATTACATGCTTAACCATTTAATTTCAAAACTGAAACACAAAAGTAAAAGTTAAGTGAAGTATTAATGATATGCATATCTCAGTTCATCTTTTACTGCTGGTGTATCTGGAGCCAGGTATGAGGAACAGCAGTATAAAGAAATAAGTCCAGGCCTCCCCAGACACTTCCTCCAGCTCCTCATTGAGTACCAAAGCATTCCCAGGCAAGAGACATTGTCCTTCCAACAGATAATGCCTAAAATGTCTACCCATGGACTCATCCAAGACAGATGCCAAGTCATCTCATGTGGCTCCTCTCGATGTAGAGGAGCAGAAGCTCTATTTGAAGATCCTCACATCTTCAAGTAAAGGACCAGCCTCTTCTGAGAAAACACATTTTGGGCAGATCTATTTGAGGTCTTTTGGTTATGATCCACAGCTCATGATCATGGGTGATGCAGACCATCTGACAAACTTAAGGAATAAAACCTATGATGTGAAATTACTAATACATGAAAAAGCCATGAGGGACCCCTACCACGTCAACCCAACCATAGAAATGTAGGCTAACGTTCAACTAAAACTGATTTGAATGATTTTGCTTGGTTAATTACAATAAAAAGTCATAAACAATATATTAATTGGTTCAATTTGAATCGGTTCAAACAAAGTGGTTGCAGTTAAAATGTAATTAGCCAAGTTTCGTGCATTCACACGTTGAATTTTAGGCAAGCTTCTAAGTATTAAAGCTGAAACCTACTGTTTTATCATGTTATTTAATTTCACTGAATTATATATTAAAATGGGGATAAAGCGGTAGAAAATTAATGAATGAATATATTAAAATGATGAAAATTGCAAAAAAAAAAAAAAAAAAAAACTTTTTTGAAGTCTGACACGCCAATGTTTTTTTTTTTCACTTCGCATTTTTTCGGTGTATTACGGTGAAACATGGAGGCTGCATCACAATGCTGGAAGTGAGACTTGCTGCGGGATAACTCTCAGTTTTTCTCATCACTCTGTCCACTTAACATCTCCACTTTACCTTTGCTGTTGTGGTGACCTCCGTTTTCCCCGTTATCAGTGTTTCATGTGATGTTCCGTAACTAGACGAAGGTAATGTTAGCATAACCGAACCGCTAGCATCGTGCTACATTAGCTGTCAGCGCGCACGAGGAGTGCTGTCATGTGTAGGGTTAGCTGCCTTTTACAATACAATACTGAGGCAAAATATCACTTAGTCTGCCTCTGCCCGTCAGAGAAATGTGAGACATGGTATGTCTTCGTGTCTTTGTAGCACGTATTAATTCAGCCCTACTCACGGCTCACTGGGCAGAGCGACAACACAAACGACAAACTAATAACTTTTCACGTTTTGTAGCGCAAGCCGTGTTTGGCATAAACTAGTCAACGAGTTAGTTCATGTTTCTTGGTAAATGTAGAGTTACTGTGTGTAAATAGTTCTTTCTGCTTCATTTTAGACTGCACCCATGTCACTCTATTATAGTTCATAGCCGTTGTCATTAAGAATAGAGATAAATGTCCATGCTTTAGAAGTTAGTAGGACATATTTTAGTCACACACCAGAACCATTATAAACGATTTAAATATATCGTTTCGATAAGATAACTGTTTAACAGGAGGTTTTTTTTCTATGTTTTGCTGTCCATATTGCCAGTGTTGTGGGCTGCTGACTGTGATAAATGAGAATGTTTAAAGAGACAGCCACAAGGTGGCATGCTGTAGTCAGCGGGATGTGATTTACTCATGCTATGTGCTGTAGAATCCACCTCTGCACGAACCAGATCTGTGATTCTCAAACTTTTCACAATGAGTACCAGCTTATAAAATAAATGTCTCTCCAAGCACCACTCACTCTTCTGTATAATATTTATCTAATATCCCTTATAATACATTTTACAGAAGGATACCGAGAAGAGTAAGAAAAGTACAGTGCTACCACACTTTCTAGACACACAGTATACATATACAGTAGTTTAAAAGGGGCTTTGTTATTCCTATGTGATTTATTATTCACTTTTATCTACAAGAATTGACTTCAAGTTACTATATTACTAACTGTATTTAACTGTAATTAAATAGCCTCAATTGTGACTAATGAATAACTAAGTAGAAAACCAGGACTAAATCCAGAGATGAACTTTTTATCTCACATAGTGTAGTTGTAATATGTTTCAAGATTATTTTTATATCCTAATATGTTTTTAATTTGTCTTAAAAATGACATTTCTGAGTGTCACTAAAGAAAGTCTGAGAACACCCATACCACAGTTTGTGGACTTGATGTATTTTCTGTCATTGATTCCACAGGTCTGCCACAGATCACTGTCATATTCATAATGATAACTCCGGCATTTGAGCTGAGCCAAGACCCTGAATACCTCACCCTCAGCGCCCGTGTGCCCTACACCAGGACTTCAGAGTTCGACCTGTACATTGATGGAAATGATTTCAAGTTCTTTGCCAAACCATATTTTCTGAGGTGAGATAGACAATAAACAAAGTAATATTACCCACCATGATATGTTTAAGTGCAACAATGCATTTGTTGTTTATTCTCAGGTTAACTCTTCCAGGGAGAATAGTGGAGGATGGAAGAGAAAAGGCTACATTTGATATTGACAAAGGTAAGGTAAATGCAAGGTAATGTCTGACTAGGGCGTACTAATGACACATATTGTGACATCAGTGATATAATCTATACCAGCTGACCTTTTTTTAGATTTCATGCTATAAATCAAAACAGGATCAACATGAATTGATGTCTTCAACATTTATGTTTTTTTTTAAATAGAACCAGGCCAATTGTAAAGAAGTCATTGAGCTTAACCCTGTCCTTAGTACAAACTTTCCATAGTCAAGATTTTCTTTTTTTTTTTCCTTTTTTGACCTTAAAGGAAAAAAATGATTTTACAGCAAATATTTGTGACAATATAAATACTGGACACATTTACTACGAACTCTGCAAATTAGTATCACACAGTTGGCAACAAAAGAAGCCTTCCCCTCAAAATGCATGGCCCAAAGCCGCTGGAATAGTGGTAGAAATACAAAAACTTTTGTTTCACTATAAAATGCACACATAATGCACCATTAAACAAACGTTACAAGAAACACTGTTTAAATGAATTGTGATTTCCCTATCATTTTTGAGCCCATATGAACTGAAATTTGTCCCTCCTGTTGTTACCACACAACAGTAGCACAAGTTAGCAAAGTTAATATGCTTTCCACCAGCTTTTATACACAGTTCTCAGGATTCTTTCGCTGTCTCCAAACTCAATTAGCTTGCGTAATAAGTCTACCGTTGAAGAAAATAAAATCAATGTTTTTTCCTTAACAGTATATTGACTGACAATGCAACTTGCATGATAAGCTTGGTCTTACTGACATTTATTTCTAAAAAAAACCTGTGAAACATCACAACAGTATTGTGAAGTTAACAGATAATTAAGATATTTAAATATATGAGTTAATAAATTATTAAACGCTTCATTAAGAGGTTTTATAGATATAGATATCCAAGAAAACTGTCTCAATGTAAACATCTCCAAAAAGTCTCAGGACAAGAGGTGCTTTGCAAACCTGCAAGAAAAGGCTGGTTCAATAGGTGTTAGTTTGAAGACTCTGTAAGCAGTGGAACAACAAATGCACAACAGTACAAATGCCATACTGAACAACATGGACCATCCCCTGCATTGGGCATTTAAGAACAGAGGGCAGCCAGTGGACGTCTGAGATCAGTGAGCTGCAGGACAGAATGCCACAAAAACTCCTCCTTCCTGACTACAATAAGACTGTACAATCAGTCAGCCTATGAAAAGATGAAGTCCATCTTCATGTAAACGAAAGACTGAACCTCAGGCCAAGTGTGGCTGTTGTTTGCATTTACTTCATCTGTAACCAAAATATGCTTGTATTGATTAAATTCTCCACAAATGTGACACTCCAGACCGTGAAGACGATTACACGGTTCTCTTCACAGTCATTGATTGATCCCCGGGGTGTCGTTAGCATGAACTTGAGTCTATCATCCAGACTAAATGAACCCACTGATCATGTTATTTCATCCCATTTTAAGGGCCATTGGAGCCATCTGGTATGTAATAATGATTACAGCCTGCAGCCTGTAATATCTGCCTTCAGTGACACTGGCAGGAAGCTCATGTGGGGTTTTCTTTAAAGATATGACAAGCAGATGACGAACATGAGAGTTATTATTGGCATAAAGCTCACTTGTGGAGCCGTCAGCGGGATCTGCCTTTGACATTCCGTTGCTCATAATCAGTGGTAATGAAGTTGTCTCTCTGAAGATGTCTGCCTTATGGACTCTGACACCTCGCTGTCGTCTGTCAGCGTGGCCTCGGTTAATGCACTGTGGCTAAATAAGCTTGTACCATCTGCTAATAGAGCACCACTAATGAGTGTCCTTGTTTAGACTTATAATGAGCAATCATTAAGATCCCTCTTTCAGGCTCTCTCTTCTGCAAGGCCGGCATCTTAAGCAATTAGTCAGCTCCCGTCGTAAAGCACTTTAAAGCTTAAACACTCGGGCGCATTGAATTTTTATGAGGTCTTAAGGCGACCATCAAATTATCTCTGCGGTATGGCCAAATCATCGTAATTTATCAGTGCGGTTTCCCTGTTTAGTTTTAACAGCCTTATATTAAAGTATATCATTTAGTTACAAATGTATTAGAGGGCAACTGGTGGGGTCTCTTTCGTCTGTATAATCATAGATTCAGTTATTATTGCATCTCAATGAACTAGTGTGTGTCTTTCAGGGCTGTTCACTCTTCGGGTTCCAAAGGAGACTCCAGGAGAACATTTTGAAGGCCTCCAAATGCTGACAAGTCTACTGGCCCCGAAAGGTTCACGATCTGCAAAGCCGTTGGTCGAGGAAGTAAACACCAGTACGTCATAAACCTATGTATTGGAGTTGCGCAATAGAAGAGCCTTTTTTAAAAACTAGCTGTGTGTGCATTTTGGCAACAGAAGTTAAATAGACCACACTATATTTTTACCAGTCGAAAGAACATTAGCTAGCAAAAGCTGCAAATTCAGCAAAAACAAGATGATTTTGGCAAATGGCAATAAAGTGACGTGTGTGCTGTCATTGAGAAGCCCGTTAAACTGAGATCTGCCTGACCAGACCAAGAAGAAAAACATAAATGAAATAAAAATGTATAATGTGTATATGATGTGTAAAATGCACATTGCCATTTTAGATATACACATTAAACAAATTAAGTAAAGTAGCCCACACATTTGACTTGAGGGCTATGCAGAAATAAATGAATAGGGTTTTAGCTTTTTAAATTTTTTTCTCTATCTGCTAATGGTAGACAACACATCAACTAACATAGATGGATGTGTCTATAGCTTTTTTTCCCTTTGCATTAAAAAACATCCTTATAATGACAGATTTAATTGCATATGATATCATACATTACCGACCTTCTTTACGACATGTTTGAATGGCATGAGCCGATTTCTTTTGCAAACCTTTCTATTTCTCAATGAACTCAGAACTGAACTGTGGAGCTCAATCTGTCCAAGCGGTCCAAAATTGTGACAACATCAAACTGTATGTGTTTTACATACCATGTACTAAGTCAATAGCTCAGATTCACTTCAAGGTCCACCTCAGAGAAAGTTTTTTCTTAATGGCATATTAACTGAGTGGACACTTTCGTTGTTGAACATTATGAATTAGTGTATATTATCAATTCTCCTATGTTGCAGTGACTGTATTTACTAATCTAATATTTATCTTTTGAAGTAATATTCAGAGCGTCTCAGCCTTTTCCAATCTGTAACTAGTAAATAAATGGAAAAAAACCCCACTAGAGTACATTTTGTTATGATGTGTACGTTTAATAGTTATTTAAACTAAAAATTTCCTGTGTCCCACTACAGAGAGCCAGTATACCATCATTGGTACACGCTGCATATTCTGAGAACTGCAATACAACTTTTCTTTTTGTACTTTTTGGAAAAATGACTTATACTATGGTGCGAATTTTACTTTTAAGTTACAGTATGCAATGTTTGTGGAGGTTCTCAGTCGTCTAGGACACATTCAAGAAAAGGTTTCAAAGAAGGTATCTGTACATAGGTTTCAAGGTGAGGATGTTTTGTCCCTCATCCTCGGGACTTTGTCAAATCTTAAGTTCAAATGGTAGAAGAGCTGAGTTTTATGTCTCTGAGAGGGAGGAGTTCAGCCTGAGACTACTGTGATTGGACAAAACCTAATGAAATCTAGAGTCTTAACATGTCAATGTTAATCCCTTCCTTAGAAGTGAGGGTTTGAGTCTCATTTTAATGAAATGTATTTTTATTTACTTGCTGACTGTTGTATACCAAGTATCCTTTTCACCATTGTCATCATTTTTTTTCTCATTTTCAATCATTATATTTATTTTCTTCTTTTTACAGCTTGCAGGGAAGGTGCAGAGGCTGATGAAGAGGAGGAGGATGATGAGTTTGACTGGCAAATTGAGCAGCAGGTTTACCAGGAGGGACCAGGCAAGGAACTGCAGAAAATGCACAAATATGGCTTTGGCAATCAGAGAGCAGGAGTCTTCTCCCGACTACAGGTATCACATCCTCACATGCAAACAGTAATAAAAACAGTTCATGCTCAAAATCTACTGTCGTGTGTGTTGTGTCAGGAGGAACTCAGCGATGTGATTGATATTAAGAACCCTGAAGGCACCACGGCAGCTGAGAGGAGACAGGCTCGACTGGAGGCAGAAGCGACGGCTTTTTCTCCCGACCATTACCTGTGAGTTTATCGGAGCAGGGAACATTTATTAAACCTATACATTTCCTCTGTTTCTGTGCTGGATGCCCCCTGCTCACATCCATTTGTCGTTGCAGAGCTGATTTATTTGAGGATGAGGAGATAAAAGGACTGTTAAAGTACAGACCGTGGTGGACAAAACTGAAACCTTCCTCAGAACAAGAAGGAGAGGCTGGTGAGTTCAGCCCTTTAAATACTGTATAAAGATGATTTCATCTATGTTTATTTGTTGATCTCAAGAGAGAATATACTGCAGCTACAGGGGAGCAATAGCAATGTGCCTTCTACAGTTGTTGGAAAGGCACAGAGCAAATCGAATGGACCATCCTTTGAGTTCTAGCTGAGTGCTTAGAGTTGGCACTACTGTTTGTGAAAGCATCGCAGGTCAGCTTTGAAGGCACTCATATCGGTGTTCCTCTGTCTGCACAGCGCACTCCTCTGATGACTGTTTGCTGTGACTGAGGGGATGTGAAACAGTTCTGTAGGCTATAGATAAATAGAAAGTCAGGTGCATCAAATCAAATCAAAAGGTCTGTTGGCAAAAAAGAGGCAGGAGAGGATTACAAAGGCGTGGTTTGTAAACATCGTACTCTTGATGGACACGGTGTTCTGGTCCACTCAAATGTTGAGCAGAAATGTAGCCGTGCATCACCAGTGTCTGCTGTGTGGAGCAAGTGTGAGTGTGTTTCTGGTGAGGTGCTCTCTCTAGTTTGTTCTGAGCCACAAAGTGAGGCAATGCACCACGGAACGCTAAATCTCTAAGGGAATTGTGCATGTAAGCTTGAAGCACTGCATGTTGAGCACTTGTCTGTGTAAAACTGTGTTGGCAGTGGCTGTTGGGGGTGGGGCTCATGCTCCCATGGGCGCTCTTATATTTCTCACAAGTTGTATGTTTTACAATGCATGCATTTATTTGTAGCAGAACAGTGGTAGAGTATATTAATAATTAGTCTAAATAAGACTGTGACAGACTAATGTAAGCTGATATTTGGTTACATTGATTAGTGAATGAAAAGGCAATATTTTAGTATACTTAAGTTTTTCCTTTGTTTCTGGGGGAAATACTTTTCAAAATACAAAATCAATCTCATTCATCAAACTTCACCCAGGCACTGTTATTTTGACTCATTCTTACATTCATTATTGTGTATTCTTTGCTATTCCACAGCTTTTTATGCCATTTATAGGCCTACCACATGTTTCATAGATTTAACTTCGGCTGTCTCAAATATGCTTGGTGGATTTTTGTGATGACCCAAGTAAGATTTACTGCAACTCACACTGCTTTATCAGTTAAATAGGAACTGTACTGATGCATTCAGATCCAGATCCATGTCAAGTCTCAACAAAGCTTCAGTGTAGTGCCTGAAGGCTACCAGAAGGTGGCATTAAGTTGCCAAAATTAAAGGATGTCATGCATCATGAATGGTTCAAAATGTGTTTTTGACTTTGCGTCCGCAGCCACTGACATTGTTCTCTGACACCATCAATTCCCAGTGGAGACATTAGTGCTTTGTCTGGTCTCCTCAGAGGAAGGTCAAAGCTCAGAGTGTGGGCTTCACAGCTGCCTCAGGCTATGCTGACAGAAAACACTCTCAGAGACATTGAACTTGGACCTTTGCTCATCACATCTATTCTATTGCCTTTTGATACCAACATATATATGTTGAACAATAAGTTTTTACAGTCTTCTACACTCTTATCCAGTTTTTTTCCTCAGTTCTGTTGGCTTTACCCTCCTTGTCTCATTCCTCTTCCGTAGTGGTGACAGATAGATTTTTAGACCTCAGCTCTGTGAGAGACGTTTTAATAGTCCTCTGCAGTGCTTCATAAGAGGCTGCTAATTCCCGCACTTCCATCGCTTAAGCAGACGCAAGGTTCACATCCTCGGCTTATGTTAGCATGCTGCTGTCGCACACTGGAGAGGGGATTTAGATTAAACAGATAGCATTATCACAGGAGAAGAGCTGCTGGTTGTGTTTCTACCAGCGCACTGGTCTGATCACTGATGAGCAACCATCAGTCAGGCGACTCAAAGGCCATTAGCGCTGATTCGGATTCTCTGTAGCCCTCCTCATTCTGTATTCTGAGACTGAGTGCCTCAGTCAGGAGCCCAGACGCAGATAAATGGGCCAAATTAAACTTAATGGCTTGATTGACGGGTTGAATAGCTTTAGCCTCGGCTGTGTGTGAAGAATGGTGTCGGTCAGGAGATTTGAATGGAGTGCCGTCAAATCCTAAAAGCCTATTAACAAATTTTACTGTTAGTCCTATATTGTTAAGACTTTAACTTTGATGTGTTTTTTTTCCTTCAGTTTTTTACTTATGCAAAATATTGAGCTCAGTAACAAGCTGTGTTAAACAAGAAAGTGGCCGTAGTATTGAACAAACTGCACTGTCTGAAGTTATTTTTGTTGTTGTATGAAAGTCGCTGCTCACTCCATGTTTGTTTTGCTGATGTGTCACTTGACTCAGTTTGCACATGCTCAGTTCGGTGCGTACAGGCCACAGTATCCTGGCTTCTTTCGGAGGTCTCCAGGTAGCGTAATCGTTTTTTCAAAACTGAGATACTGGGTTTCCAGTGGGATTCTGATTTTTGAATTCAGGGATATGGTGTTTACAGCACAAAGACAAAAACTGGTTGCTTAAGTCCATGTAAACACACTTAAATATGAGGACAATATGTCCTGTGATATTTCAGTACCCCTTATTTGACAAAGTGAAAGTTCAATTAGATTAAAATTTATGAAGAAATACAAGGCTCTGGATTAAATCAAAACGGGCTTTATCAAAAGTAAATCAAGATTAAACCAGGACTTTATAAAGGAATGAATCTGGACTAAACCACAATTGCAGGACTATAACATAATTGCAGTTCAAACACTGCTGTCCAATATGGAAAGTGAGTTTGCTGATTTTGTATTAATGATAAATTTGCTATTAATTGTGCAGCCCTCGTACAGAGTAAGCCAGATGACAGATGGATGTGGACAGAGGTGTTAATGAAGTAGAAAGTGACCCCTCTGTGCCCCCCAGTCTCAGGGCCACTGCAGTGACAGCCCACAGCTGCCTGCCCCCGTCCTGGCTAAATCAACCCGACAGCCTGCTCTCACTCTACCTGCTGCACTTTGTCATGGCATAATGTCCCTGTTATCTTTTGCTTTCAATACACTCACAAAAAAACGTCTTTGATTTGATACTTGACAAGATCACAGCACACACACAAAAAACATCTCCTTTGAAAGGTCATATTTCAGCCTCTTGTAAAATCCTGGGCACCCACTCCAGGCCTCAGCAGTAATTTGACCGAGCATATTTACTCGGTGCCATCCGGCCATCTGGACCTGTAGAGAGCAGTGACGAGCCAGGCTGCCGCTCCAACTGGTGGAATTGGGTCAGAAATTAATTTCCAATCAGTAGAAGGCCTCATAGGCTGCACCACTATAGTAATGCCCACTAGAATAAATTGGCTCCAGAGCAGAGATAAATGGGCACGTGTGAGCTGTGTGAGATTTAAATTGTATTTCAAGCCAACTTTTAAAACTTGGCTATGTTGCCGTTAACTATAGAAGAAGAAGAAAGTACATCAAGAGGCTGACCCTCCTGTCAAACCAAAAACAGTTGCTGCTTTGCTTTCATGAAAATTTTATCACAAGAACAATACAATCTTCATTTGCATTACCTTGTTGTTTAATTTTCTCTTCTGATCCCCATTTGGTAGAAATTAGGTGTTGAAAGAATTCTTAAGAGTTGTATGTGTGCAACTCATAGGAGGACTTTTTAGTTTTTTGTTTTTTAAATATGACCTGGCAGTGCAGATAGGTTTTTGAGCTGTACCACAATGCTGCTATTGCACCAAATGTCGCTGTTGCATTTTTGTCTCATATTTGGCTAAAGAATATTTTTGTATTTTGGCACAAACACACTACACACTACCAGCCTGGAACGATGCATTTTTATCGTTCCCAAAAAGTATTTCTACTGCAGTATTTCTAAATGGCAAGTGAAAGCCCTTTAGAAAAATGTGACTATAATACATATGCCATACAGAAAAAACTAGAAAAAATATTTGCTATTTAAGATGAAGCCAACAAATCTATTATGGCCGTGATTCCTATATCTGCAGACTTGTGACTGTGCAGTTTCCCAGTTGTACATTTTCATTTAACTGTCTTCGTGTGTGTTCTGTAGCCGCCTGTGCTGCCCCGCTGCAGCTGCACTGCCGAGGGACTCAGGTAGCGCCAGCAGGGAGCTCAAAATTGACGTAATGCGGCAGGAATCTCCTTCCCAGCAGAGCAGAGTTCCCAAGTTAGTTCATTTCGAAGCTCTGCGTGTGTGTGTGTCTATTTGGAGTGAGTCTTTGTGTACTCGCCCCAGCTCCAGTACACCGATGATTCACGCCCCAGCAGAGGCTCGGCGCAGGGACTCCTCTCTCCTCATGCAGGGAAAGAGATTGCTTTCAGCTGTTTTATAAGCTCCTGTGAAGGGGAGAGAAATCAGTTGAGTTACAGCGTGTTCCTGCAGACACTGAGTGCTCGTTTCAATACCAAACGATGCAGATAGCTTAAATGGGATTGAAGTCGGTTTGTGTCGCCCCATTAGGTTTGCCACAGATCCCCATTAGGCAGATGTCTCTTTCAGAAGGCAACATTTAGTCAATTTACAGCACTGAATACTGGAGATTGGTGGGAGGATTTGAGGTAATATGATGGAGCTCTGTTGTAAGAATTTAAAACCATGAATGAAATTAGCTTGACTAATTTTAGTATTTGTTAAACAAGAAAAGAGTGCTGCATGCATCAATTAGAACTTTTCATTTAGGGAATGTGAACATTTAGACTCGGTGTCTACTTGTCTTTTCTATGTTGAAAGATGAAATTGACTCAAACCTGAGCTCTGTATGTTCACTCATGATATTCACTTTATTATTGTGCACTTTGTTTACACCGTCAATAAGTGGAGGTAGTTTGCACCATTGAATTTCCATTTCATCACTAAATCCTGGCTGTGAATGTCACTCTTCTTCACAACATAGTATTAACATAGGCTGAAGAAGCGGTAAAAAGGCAAAATGGCCGCATTCATAATCCTATTCACATCAACTGAAAGCAGTTTACTTCCAGTATCTGTTCATCCATTCACACACTCAAGCAATCTGTCATTCATCATACACTGAAGACAAATTATGGCTAGGGCACTGTTTTAGTTTTTCTCCTAACATTCTTTTGTTTCAATTTCATGCTGTTGCCATGTTGCTGTTCAGTACAGTACAAGTTGTTCTTATTGCATCCCAAAATAAAGGTAGAAATACTTCTGCCACCACATCAATAAACTTCATGCACCTGGTATTTTTGCAAAGCTATGAGCCATGTCATTTTATTAACATTTATTGGAGTTGTGGAAAAGCCATTTAAGTCTTTTTTATCCCAAGTCTGCAGTGTCCTTCCCACTTTGACTCCATCACAACTGGTAACACCCACTTGTGCGTTTTTGTCATCGACATCATAGTTAATAGTTCATGTGTGTTGGTGTAGCAGTACAGCACTAAGTTGTTGTGATTCTTTTGCAGTTGTTGCCTTCACCGATGACGAGAAGGAGCAGATGAGAAAGTTGACCAACCGTTCCTACCTGTTAAACAAAAGCACCCGTAACCAAGTGTGGCTGAGTCTGGTGGACGTCCTGCTGGCTTACTGCTATGAAGTGCGCTCCACTGAGGGAGAGCACAATGTGAGTGAGCGTATGTGTGAAGAGGCAACTCTTCAAGCAGCACTTAGCCTCGGATGACAAAGCGCTCTATCCCCAAATCCTTTAGACTCCCTTTTCCATTCCATTCAGAGCCTTAAGAGATTACAGCAGATCCCAGCACTCAGTCCAGGCCTCTTTGTGTCACTTGTGTAAGGTTACTGAACAAAGATGGTTTCTGCCTCTGTCGGTTTAAATAGGGAAATACTCAATCAAACTTTATTACAATAGCAGTGTAACAATAGCCAATGCTTTAAATCAGTTCAGTAAATAAGAAAGATGAGTTTTTGATTGAATACTTAAAAACGGGAAGCAGAGAAAGTGCTACAAATTTTCAATATACATGTCTTCAGAGGTACAGCTGTATACTGCTGCAGTAAACTTTAGATTGTTTGGGGTTTATTCCCAGCTTTCTGAACACTAAATTCATAGAGCTGCACTAATTTCTTCTAATTTAGGAAGTCATTCTTTAATCAGTTTTGCTTTTGTTTAATGCAATGCAGGCAATAAATGCAGTGTTCACAAAATGAATTCACAAAGCGAGATCTGTTAGATGCTAACTCTGCATTAACTGCTTTTCCTAATAAACCCCAGCTTGTTTTTTGTTAAAAGTACAGCACAGCATGTTTTATCCTATCCTGTTTATCCTAAGAACAAGGCATATTCAATTTGAAAACAAAGATTGAACCATTGTGGAACAGGTTTGGTCGGTACAGCAAGAATGTTTTCATTGTGCAAAGCTGTATGAAGCATCCCAAAGAAATATCTAAACTTTATAGCGGACCAAAACAAGAAGTCTGTTAATTGGACAATCGACGATTGTCCAGTTGCTTTTAAATAACTGAGTCAAAACGCATTGTGCTGACCCGACCCAACCCCACCTGTGAGGAGAAGAAGGAGCAGTGAAAGAAGACTATTTTACTCCAACATAAAGTGCATTAAAGTCACCAAGCTGGGTGCTAATAAATGCATGCATAGCCTTTTCAACAAGGGCTTGACTTTAGTCATAAGACAAAGCTGAAAAGCTTGCTTTAACAACTAAATCATTCAATGATTCAATCAATCATTTCAAGTAATTCCCCAAATTCCCAGAAAGCACCAAGATCAGTACAACATAATCGGAAGTTTAGTGTTGTTAACGAGATAGAATATTGAATTAGAATCCAGCTATGACTATTGTCTTTATCTGTGTGTATTCACAGTGGCTCCTGATGCATTAAACAAGTCTCACACTGTGGCTGTGATTTGTGGTTCTTCTCTTCCCTGCAGGTGGAGTCTCCATGGACCATCAGGAAACTCAGTGGGACTCTGTGCTGGCTCGAGGTAAGGGACTGAAATCAGCATTAAATAATCTGCACTTATCTATCACACACTGGCTCTGTCCACTCTAATAAATGTTACTGCCGCAGAACTTCTGCTGCATTATCAGACGTTTCAAACGATTAGATGTAATTTTGATATGCCAAACAAGGTCCCACGACATTTGTGTTTTAAAAATCCAAAGCTGAATTTCATGCTGTATTGATTGTAGCATGAAATTCATTGGGCGTCAAAGAAGGATGTTGTAATGATTTGTTCTGACAACAAATCAAGGGAAATGAGCAGATAACAAACAAGAAAAGGTTGTTTTAAAATGAAAATGCAATGGTCACTGTTTTGTTTAAAACTCTCTACTCCTCAAATGTGTAGTCTGTGAGAAAAAAAAAGAATGTTCAATTTTAACACTGAACAATGGCCCATCAGCAGTCATGTTTCACCTTGATTTTATTCCAGTGTTGACTTTAATATGGTTGGGTGCATGTCCACATCTTATCTTAACCGTCCTTTCTCAGTTTTCATATTGCTGGAGCATTTGCTAACTATTAAATATCACATGTGAAAGACAAAGTTCACCACATGTGCCTCAGAAACAGGCTGCGGTGGGCTTGTTAACAGATGGGAATGTTTCTCATGGCTTCACAGATGTGTATTCAGGATGACTGCTGGCATGTTGGGTACCAGCTGCGAGGGGCTCGGAGTGTGGTTTTTGTTACCATCATCATCAAATATTATCTGTAATAACTCGGGCTAATGGTGTTATGTTTGTAGTTGGCTGCTATTTTTACATCAATAGCATCACTTCATAAGATCGAGTTTGTGTGCTAGATATAGGGCTTTGGAGAAACTTTGAGGGATTTCAAATAGCTTCTGTGCAATTTTCAGTCAATGTCCCTCAGCAGGCTTGTTTTGACTGGTTTGTTTGGTTTGAGATTACACACTTGACATATGAAAAGTGTTAACAGATAAGGCAAAAGTCAAGTCAGGTAAAGTAGATGGCTTTTGTAATGTGATAAGCTGCTGTTGGAGGTCTGATAGGCACATAACTTTGACAATGGCAGAAGCAGGTGTTCCGTTTCACTGAGTAAATGATAGGGTGGGGATAGTCTTTGTGCTCGAGATAATCCCTTGAGCGCAGTGTGTTGCTGCTCACAGGTGATTGCGCATTATTTGCCAACAGTAATATGAATAAAAGGGTTTACTATTTATTCACGGTTACTCATTTCAGCCTTATTTACACTTTACTTTATATGTTTCGGTGTAGAATTGGATTTTAATGTAAGGGCAGTAGGGTTGTATAAGGTGCTTATAAATGTTGTATTAGCTAAACAGATAACTAAACATATAACTCTCACTGCCCTAAGTTTGGAGCAGTAAAAGTTCTCCTGCTGCAACGCTGCACTGAGGTTTAAAAACTTACCTATCAGACACAGGCCCAGGTCATTGCAGCAGACTCTAACATACAACCCTAATTCATCACCACAAAATGTAACTGTGTTTTGTTTTGATCCCTCATTCTTTCATGCTGCACTTTGCATAACTTCATGTTTGGGGAAAAAAATCACACCAGACTTTGTGCAGTCATGAAAAGACACTGAGCTAAGCCTGTTGAACTGTGGTGTGACACTCTGTCTCTCTGCTAGCTCTGTAACGTGCAATCATTAAATAATGAGAATTTAGTGAACTCTGATCTCCTAACTAGTCGAGTAAAGACTGGTAGTCTGATTTGTTTTCATTACCAACACATTCACTTTATGGTTCAGAACTTTGACTTTGATTTGAAATGTCAATTTGTGTGAACTTGTGTGATTTAGAACCTTACAGAATATTTACAGCGGCATTGCAAATCATGTATATTACTTAACTCTTTTCCAGGGAACCATCCGGTAATCTCTTAAAGCAAAATTGTCCATTTAGCAGTGTGTCTTTTTTGTTGTTTCCATTGCTAGCTTGAGTGTGCAGCCACGTTAGCCACAGGAAACGGAAATTAGGTGCAGCGGTGTGGGGGGCATTACATCAAATGAACAATGGTGTTATTTTTATTTATTTTTGTACGCTCTGAACCAAAAAAATGAACGGAAAAAGTTAATCGCGCTAATTTACCAGCCCTACTTATGACACAATGTACAGCTGATCATTGAAGCCACACTATTTACAAATGCTATTAACAGTGCTCTGAAAACTAATCACTTTAAATAAAAAAGAACGCATGTTTTTATCAAGCACAGATAAACCTAGCTTAAATGTTTCATGTTGTTTTTACATGGGTTCGTTTTTGGCCAAAAAGTTGTTCTTGAAAGATGATATTTTTTTAGAACATAATATTTCAAGTTTTGGCGTTCTAAATAATGGATTTCAATTCAGGTGACATAAATTTGGCCTCTTGCTGGAATCACTTAGGAATGCATCCACTCCCAAGGTTTATTGTGAAGGAAAAACTGTTAGGAAGGATGCATTCTTTGCATTCTAGTGTAGCCCATAATAACCCAATTGGGGCCAGTAAATCTGACAGTCTCTCACGCAGAACATTTTTGGATTTGAAATTCCATTTCGGTGTGTGTTTTTACATTCCATTCAATAAACTGTCAGTTATTAGTAATAGCTATGTTTGCAGCTGCCAGTGAAGTGCCATAGCCTTGTCTTTGCTGATGTTAAAATGGTTTGACAGTTAAAGGCTCAGAGCAGATGAATCCTTTTTAACAAAGCAACGCACAAATGCAATAAAGTGGGTAGATGATGGACCACAATATTAATTTATACAGTGATAAGAAATTTACTTCAGACCCCTACTGTAACTCTGTCTCTAGCTGCTGCTATACAGTATTTTAGCTGCAGCACCAAGCATGAGGAAAAAGGTCGAATTACTCTCTTGGTTGAGCCAACTAGTCCCGTGAGGCTGTCCAGACTCGTATATTATTATGGTCATATTTTGAGGAATGCAATAAAATGTAGACCAAGAAGATCCTGAATAAGTTCTTTTGGAATTGAATGTAATCCTTTTATTAAAATATTTGTGTATGGAATTTGGTCATAATTTGTAAGAATCCCTAATCCATCTTATGTTTAAGTGACTTAGACTAAATTGAATTTCTTGAATCTCCATCCATCAAAACCACCCACACTTAATTTTAAGGAATTCTTCCTCAGTTAATCTAGACATCTCACCTGTCATCAATGTAAGTCACTTCATCCAAGGTTTTTAAACTTTAAACTTTTTTTGTGCCACAGTGTTTAAGCTTAAAAGCCTACATATTATAAGAAACATAAACAGAAATGTATTTTTCTTAAAAGAATTATACACAGAAAACTGTTTTCTAGGTTCTACTTTAAATATATAAAAGTGTTATATTCATACAGATATTTGTAGTGCTTGTTATAAACATCCACAGAGCCGGGTTAAGAATATTTCAGAGCAGGAACAGATTTTTCACTGTGGCATCTCTGCACTCCACCTGCCTGCCAGTTCTTTACAGCTCGTCAGTCAATCAGAGCTGTCTGCTTCCTCTGCCAGACCGCCTCGCTCCCCAGATCCCCCCACGTCAAGCCTGCCTTTCCTTCACCTCGTGCTCTACAATAACTTCCTCTGTGTTTGACTTGCTTCCTGTCTGTCAATCTGCGTTAGCTCTGATATGAGTAGTGTTTTCACTCTACCGCCAACCTTTACCGTACCACTGCACAAGTTTGGTTGGTTCTATTTTGAAAAGAGGAACACAGCATCTCAATTAAACATACTGTACCAGTTTTGCCAGACCTTGGCTGGGGTTTCAACAATTTGCTACATTTACCAAACAATTGAGCTACTTTAACTGCTGCAGTATGTTTATTGGACAATGAATTTCAAAAGAGAAAAAATAAATGGTCACAAAGAGTGACAGAGCCCGAGGATATGACTGTTCACTGTTTAGGGCTGTAGTCAACTAAAGAAAATTGTAGTCATCTAAAAGGGGGCATTGCATGCAAAAAACACTTTTATATACTTTCTGCGCCTATAGTTGTGTGTTTGGGGTCTCTAGTAACTCACATACTGTGAAGTAAAGCAACTGCGGGATCTCTCTGTTATCGGTAGAGTCTCTCTACACCATACATGTCAAACACAAGGCCCGGGGGCCAAATGCGGCCCTTTGCAATGTTTTTTATGGCCCTTCAAGGGATTTGGTGGGTGCTATCTTTGGGAGTTTACAAAGGCACTGAACTCTTCTAAATATATGTAATAAGAATACAAATAAGAAACAAAAGATTTTGGCTGAATTTGAACAGGTTCCACATGGACTTAAACAGGTTTTAGTTGGATTTTAACAGTTTTTTGTTGGATTTTAATATGTTTCAGTTGCATTTGAGCCAGTTTTTGTTGGATTTGTCACAGTTTTCAGCCCCTAAAATGATTCTTATTTACTAGTGTGGCCCCTCACTACTTAGAGTTTGACACCACTGCTCTACACAAATACCTTGACTGTGACGACATAATCCAAGGAGCATCACTTCCTTTAACAGGCCAGAGAGTAAAGAGTACATCTGCCATATTGTTTTCTTTGCTACAGCATAGCAACGTTAGTTTGCTGTCATGTCAGTTTATTGCTTAACGCTTATTGTAACCTAAAGAAACAAAACATGCTACTATTGGTTGGCTATTTGCGAGGTCAGGGTTCGACGAGGATTAGTTCAGACTGGTTAATGCCCTCTGTCCCCAGAGCTGGTGAGCAATGAACAGGTGAAGCAGAGTCACATGCATCAGAAATTGTGGTGTCAACATCACTACAGGTAAGTTACAAGAAGTCCCGATGCATCTCTACAGTTCAGTGCTCTACAGTTTATCTACTGCTCCTCTCAGCTTCGGGGATAGCTGTCATTCCTGCCCTATTCCGAGTGCCCCAGCCCTGGGTAAGAGGACTAATCGTCCCAGCAAGTTTACTGTAAAGACTGGAAAAGTACAGCGCAACCCGTTTAAGACTACAGTGAGGCAGCGGAAATGGGGGCGGAACATGAAGTGAACTCTGTTCAGTTATAGGGCCATTGGCTAAAACCAAGCCGAGGACCGACTTAAACAGTGTTTTAATTTTTTGATTGAAACATGTAACATACACTTCACTGGGAGCACAAGAGTGTTATGCATTAAAAAAGGTGCATTCAGTGTCTCCTTTAAATCTCCTCCACACATCAACTAGTCGACTAGTGGATGACATTACTTAATGACACAGCACCAGTCTCTGACAAACCAGCTGTTAAAAGCAATAAATGATAAGTTAAAAACTCAATAAATGACCTTTAGTGCATTGCCTCGCTTTATGCCACAGTCCAAAATGGCAACAGTAAATAACACTTGCTCCTCTCAGCCAACCCCTTGTTGCACAGCTTGTTTGGACTTGACTGCAGTGCACATTAGATACAATACGTTAAAATAAGACGTTTGTAAACTAGTCTGGCGTCTTTCCGGATCACTTTGTGTTTTGAAAAAAGATGTAAGTGAATATTCAACAACTGTCAATTACAGATATAACATTCAGCGCTGTAAGGACATAACTTGACTGGAAATTATTCTCTATACATTGTTGTTCATTAGAGCTGTTTCAGTCACAGTGAACAGTAAAATAATTGGTGAATGACAAAAATCTTCTTGCATATGACTTAAGAAAAGATTTCTTCTTAATTGCAGCAGTGTAGGGTTATACCTCCAGCCTTTTGCACTCCTGCATAAGAAGATCTCTGCAACACAGCTGCATTAAAAAAATGTGTCAAATATGATTTATCTTCTATCAAAACACAATATCTGTGTTACTCTAGCACCAAACTGACCTGACGTGTAGTCTTATCTCTTTCCTGTCTTGCTTCTTTTTCCTCTTCCATCCTCTGCTCCCCTCCCTCCTCCATCTGCTCCTTGTTTACTTGTCCTCGGTCGACTGCACTGGTGTGACCGAGCCCCCCCCTCCCCCTCCGCACACCCCCTAAAAACCCCTGCAGCAACAGACCGTATTTCTGCTGCTGCTCACGAAGCCCTGGGGAGAACATGATCCCCAATGACACGCACTCGCGAGCCTGCAACACATCCTTAACAAGGCGCAAAGAAAAGAGAGAAACAGGGGGAGAGAATCAGCACGTCTGTCTCCGGGCTTGGTGTCTATTAGTGCAGAGAAAGTGTGAGGCGGTGATTAAAGAGAGGCACCAATTAACAGGGCAGGTCTATGGAGGTGTTTAAGACTTGTGAGGCCCTGTTTGCCAGCTCTATAAATGAGGAGTTGTTAGGAGTAATTAGCAGTAGGAATGTACAGCAGTCAGCAGAGTCAAAATACAGCAGCGGAAACTAGTGCACACAATAATGTTACATACTGTGTCACAATGTTACCTAAATGATATATTTAACAAGACTCCCCAATTTATTTTTATAGAATTTGTTAGCCAACAGTAATAGCTCCATTATTGAAACAGAGTCTTTTGTTCTTTTGGTAAGTTACAGTCTGTGCGAGAAAGTGTGGCTGAAAATGAATGTGCAGTGCCACAGAGATCAGGGTAGAAAGCCAGATGAGGTGCTCTAAGGTCAGACAAGGTGCTATTAGCAAACTTGTGATGCTATTTCTTTTCACTGGCAGCCTGCTACTCTTTTTTGCTGACTCACTTTTCAGCTGTGTTAAAACTTTACAAGGCTCTGAACAGAACATTATGTGTAGTTAAACAGAACATTAATCAACCCTTTTGGGCTGAAACTATAGTCTTAAAACTATAGTGAAATATATCATACACAATATCATTATTTATTGCATTTAAGCATGACTTGATTTGGTCAGCTGCAACAAACTTGCTAATAATATCCAAATAAGCAATAAAAACAATCTATCAAGTAATGAAAATGCTGCCTGGTTAGTGACAGTGGAAAAAAACAAACCAGCCTGGTATATTAGCTTTTTAATGCTATGAATGAGTCAGGTTTAATGTTAGCTTCTTTTCTTTGTTTTAACAAAGGCTCAGTGCTGTGAAATACTAAGGATAGATGAATTTAGCATTTACCCGAGCAGACACATACTTCCATCTCGTGCATGTAAACTTGGACAAGGCTTAATTGAGCTAAGAACATAGTCTGTGCATGAAAACATATTGACTGGAAGATGGAAGACAACTGAAGAGTCAGGCTAGTATAATATGCTGCAACTTACCAAGTAACCAGTGCAGTCTGTCACTTTTCCGCAGCCACAGGAGCAGCGAGTGATGGATACAAGTCAGACATAATGTCGCTCATATCATATCTTATCCTTATCTGACTCTTTGTCATAAAAAGTCCCTCATGCTAAGATGTAGCTGTAATTGAGCACATGCTACAATCCATTTTTGACCCACCAGTTAAGAAAGCTGACTTTTTTGTTTTTGTTTTTGTTTTTCAGACATATAGCTCCTTGCAGGATGTTCTGGTGACATTTGGACGCAGAGTTCTGTGCTACCCACTCTACAGACATTTTGACATGGTTTCTGCTGCTATTCAAGACACAGCTAAGATTCTACAATTTGGTAAGTAGACATCAGAACATCAGCCTTAAACCCATGAGGCAGACACAGCACAGTCACAAGTCACACTATCACAGCGACCTTTAACCACTGCAGTCAGGTCATGACCCCTCAGCGCCTGCCTCATGTTTACACCAGCAGCCTCTTTGTCTGCTCGGATGTTAGAGTCAGCACTGTCCATTTAAGAAAGCCTCTTAGTGAAGATTAATTTCACTCCACTGTGAGCACATGATTGCCGCTAATTAGTACTAATTGATTTTGTCCACCCTGCGGTTTCTTCTGAGTGCCGCTTTTATATGTAAATAAGCTTTCAGTGAGTACGATAGGAAGGATCCACTCTCCCTGTGAGGAAGTGCTGTGATCTGATAAGAACGAGCTTACAAGATTGTTTGACAGTTCCCAAGTCTAAAACACACATTCACCGTGGTACGTGAGCAAACCGAGGCATGAGTTTGAAAGTAATGTTCCACCAGCTGAACTAAAAGGGGCCCAGCTCTCCACCCCTCGGGGAGCAAAGTGTGGATTAGGCAGGAACGTACTGCTGGCTTTGATATCTCAAAGCCCAGAGTAATCTTTAAATCAAAAGCCCCCATGGACAGATGAAACTCAGTAGTGTAAACAGACTCAGGATGTGTCAGGCCTGAGATTACGCAGCCTGTGATGATTTTAACACCAGTAAATGACAGACAATTAAAGGGCCTTTAAACTGCAGATTAGCATTTTAACGCCTCATTAAACCATAAGAGGAGTAGATCACCAGAGCCAGGACAACTGTATCTGGGCTCTACTCTACTCAGTTGGCCTTATTTAGTTCTTGTTTTAGTTCTAGGTATTTAATTATTTTTTCTTTTTGCATCCCACCTTCATTTACTTTATCAGCATCCAGATATCATCACGCTTTGCTGTTGCTGAGGGCAAGGATGGTGCATCACCAAAAGGCTATTGACATGACTATTTCACACAAAATATTGAGATTTTTTGGGGTTTTACTATAGGGTTACACAAAGGTCGTGTTCCCATTCAACAAGAATGCAAACTTTGAAATATTCCCAAAAAAGTGTTGTAAAATTGATGACATATTATATATGGCATGTGCTTGGTAGTGGGGTAGCAGGGACCAAAATACATTTGGTGTGATACACCAAAATTATGTTAATTTTTTCAAATGAGCCATGTGGTTTCATAGTGCTTTTTGTTTTTATTGATTTTGTCCAGCAATAATGTGTGACATGTTTATTTTACAGTCAGTCCCAGAAAAAGCAAACCTTTCATCATGTTGTTGAGGCTGTGTTTTTATAAAAAGCACTACTTTTCACCCCACTGCGTTGTTATGTAAACTGTAAAACTGGTGTTGTTAGTAACACAATTAAAGAGTTAAGTCATGTACTTCAGAAACTTGGGTAATATAAATACATCTTCACCAGCGCTGCTCCATCAAATGGCACATTGTCTGCAAACCAGTCTCTGCTTCTTCTTGTCTTTGTATAAGCATTGTATTGTTAATAATTGTCGTGTTCTCAGTGCCCCAACTGGTATGGCACACTGCAGTGTTTTTAGCATCTGCATGTATCTGTGAACAAAGAAGAGGTCAACTTGTGTTTTCATGAATGCCGCTGTCATGTAAACAACTCCTTGGCCCAAATTTATAGCAAGCACACAATTGATAAGAGGCTACTTTAGTTAACAAGACAATTTATAGTGTGCTGCATTTCCATGTTCCTGAAGTCTATATTGCCTCCTTGGCAAAAAGTTGGCTAAGACACTGGTCTTATTTGGGGGTTTGCGAGAGTAAAGTAACAGGTACAATTAAACACTTCTGCCACTCATGCTACGTTTACGGTCAGTACATTATTGCCTTTGAAGCACTCTAGTTGTGCCTTGTCTAAAACAGATTGGTCAGAAGCCAACAAGCAGCATGTGATTATTATTTAGTAATTATCATAACTACTCATAACATTTGTAAAGTGTAAGTTAAGGGTTGTATTCTTAATGAACTGTAACACTGCAGTAATTCAACCTGGCTTGTGTCCAGGGGTGTGCTTCCTCCCAGCTACATTTTAAACACTTATTAATTTATCAGGATGAGGCAAATGGAAATACACGCTCCATTCTGAGGCTCTTCATTTAAGTGTCTGTGAAAGCAAACATCATTAGGCATTAGGAAAACAAACCCAGTAATGGCAGCTCACAGGTTAAGGCCTTGGAGGAAATGTTATCCGGGGGTAAATATTTGAACAGCCCCTTGGCAGTAAGGCTACTATTCTCAAGGAGCACTTCCACCTGTTTCAGAGTAGCATTAGGAGAAGAGCCACTGGGCAGGTACTGAAGAAAAACAGCCTGAGGGGTCAGCAGAACGGAAGCGTCAAAAAACTCCTCGGGGTCATTGCACTATCATTGTGTGACTGACAAGAGGAGACAAACTCACACATGCTCAGAGCGCAGCAGTGCCATTTATTCAAGAGGATATGGGCTTCTGGGGGAGTCAGTGACAGAAATAAGTTATTCACTTTACAAAAAAAAAATACAAAAAAACATTAAAATTAACTACAGCTTAATCAAAGTCTAAAAAATTATACATATGTTATACTTTACTACACCATAAATCATGGCATTATACATTGCTCAAACAAAAAGTCACTAGGATTGGATTTGACTTTGCACACACTTAAGAGCCGTCCATTGGCTAATTCCTGCTGCAGTGATTAATATATATCCTCTGGCAATAAGTTGTTTAACACTATCTCATTCAATGCAAAAATTCTTGTTACTTGACATATCTGTTGTTGGGAACATCTTTAACTTTCAATACAGAAAACTTATTTGGCTACGTCAAACAATGAAAACAGATAAGGATATTAATGCCATCCCTATCTGGCCCATTGTGCACCTTTCTGGTCCAGTTATACAATAACTAAGTAGTTGATTAAGCCACTGCATCTTTTAGATGCTTTGTGCATTCTTGAGATGATGCAAAAAATTAACACCCAAAACAATGTAGTACATATCCCAGACCAGTCGGGGGTGGTTTCTTTTTGTTACCTCTGCTACCCTCTCTCCTGTAGATGTAAATGTTATTTATGCATGCGGGGTGCTTCTATGATGTCTTTGTTTTCAGAGAAGACCCCGGCTTCACAGTTTACATGAGAGTGGTGCAGCAGCCATAACTAAGTGAAAACACAAACTTAGCCAGATTCAAAAGTTTTTTCGTGGAGTGATAATGGCCATCAG
This sequence comes from Rhyacichthys aspro, assembly GCA_036850595.1. Taxonomy (NCBI): domain Eukaryota; kingdom Metazoa; phylum Chordata; class Actinopteri; order Gobiiformes; family Rhyacichthyidae; genus Rhyacichthys; species Rhyacichthys aspro. Next base: position 3,733,272 of record CM072152.1, read on the forward strand.
CAACAGAATCACTGAGGTTTCAGTAAAACGCGTCCTTTGTGTACAGACTGTGTGCACTCAAACAGTCAAATGTGCCGTGCTTTAAGGTGTGCTCGGAAACAGTGACTCCCGATGTGAGTGTACCCTTAAATTTTAGTCAGTAGCATGAGGTCCTCAGGCCCTCTGCTGTGCACAAAAGAATACATTTTTATGTATCTTATCCACATTTATCCAATCAGACATGAACTTAGAAAATTGTCTACACAAGTCTGACATAAAGTCATATGGATTTTTCTAAGTCTACTGTCAGCTACTGCTCTCCTTCACTTAATTAATTAATAGCAATAGCTACATCTGACAGCCAGATACTGACACTTTGTTTCTCCTTTGAAGCTAGTTAATTTCTGTTTGTCCTGTTCTGTGTCACATTCACTCTGTTCCATTGGTTTGCTTTGCCTTTATGTAAATTTCCTGTCTATATCTGTGCTGTTTGGACTTAAAGCTTTGTCCAAATGACCCAAATTTATCTTCTTAAGTAACTTATTTTTGAGTCTAAATCTCACACATCTCTCAGTCCTGACTCATGACACTGTAATTTGATTAGATTTTGAATATACAACCCCCCTGTAAAATATTGGTGTCCAACATTTTGTCCACAGTTTATCATTTTAAATGGATCTGTCACTTTATAGCATGTTTTTTTTTTTTTTTGCTTTACGACTGGGAGGGTCATAAAACAGTGATGTCATACTAATTTCCCAGAGCTCTTTGCTAAGGAGAAATGGCTTCATAAATTACTATACGAGAGCGATAAATGTTTGCATAACTTTGCTCATGATCATCGGGGTGACTTTGAGATGCAGGCTAAAGGCAGTCCTAGCTGTGATCAGACACACTGATTAGACATGACTGTACTGTCACATTAGGCACAAATTATGAACTCTAAAAACACCTATTTCACACAGTTACCTGTCAACTTAGTAAGAATTACTGCTGAGCAATTTTCAAGGGCTGTGGTCAACCAAAGAAAAATTTCGTCCGTCATTTAAAAGGCATTTTATTTGCATGGAATTCAAGACTTTTCTCTCTCCATGGCTATAGGTTGTAAATAAACTTAGCACAAAAAGTAAGGAAATTTGTGTTTGGTAGATTATTTCTTTGATGTAACAATACTTCCTTTACTAACTAACCTTTATTTATCCAGGTAGGTCGATTGAGAACAAATTCTCATTTACAACCATGACTTGGTCAAGAGGTAGCAGAAACAAAGCAACATTGCTACAATACAAAATTACATACAGATAAAACATTAAATCTTTCACACATTAGATTATTTACAATAAGAATCTGAAAGAGCCTTATAAACAGGTGCACTCATCAGTAACTACATGTCTCAGAGAGAACTTGAAGGCAGCAAAAGGAAATAAAGGTTGTACCGTTGGAAAGCCTGTGTATTTCCCTTTTAAGTGGTCCCACATTTGTTAGGAACATACATTTTACCAAATCTCCTCTGTCAATGCCAAACAGCTTATTTTCCTGTTGCTATTGACTCTTTTTTTGGGCTTCTGTTATCCCCACTTGTGAGCATGGGCCTTGCAACAGTGGCCAGTAGGTGTCTCCTCCAAGAATTGGCATGCCACTTTTGACTGATCTAGAAAGGGCTCGTGCAATAGGGCAACTTCAAGCTGGTGTTCTGCAAAACCAGGTTGCAGCATTGTATGGAGTGAGCCCTAGTACCATCTCCAAACTGAAGGCCAAGTTCCATATAACGGGGGATGTCAGAGTCGGGCTGCGAAGTGGGCGTCCCAAGAAGACGACACCCCAAGAGCACTCAGCACTCAGTACGTAGGCTGACTTCTACAGATTTGCAGTCAAGGTCTGCAGCACGATATGGCCTACAGCTCTTTGCCCAGACAATCTGGAACAGACTGCACACAGCCAATCTCTGGTCTCATAGGGCTACCAGGAGGCCTGCCATGACTGCCCTTTACCCTCAGGCCCGTTTGTGCTGGTGTCTGCAACACGTGCACTGAAACTTAAACATGTGGAGAACCATTATGTTCAGCAAGAGTGAGTCCAGATTTTACCTACGGCAGTTGGATCGTAGGGTCAACATGTGTAGAAGACGCAGAGAACGCTTTGCTGATTGCTGCACCGATAGAGTAACATCTTTTGGTGGAGGCAGTGTGATGGTGTGGGGCGGCATCTCCACCATTGGGAAACTAGGCTTGTCATCATTGGAGGCAATCTCAATGCAGAGAGATATCGTGATGACATTCTGCAACCAGTGGCAATCCCATATCTCCACAGTCTGGTACCGAACTCTGTTCTCCAAGATGACAACACTAGCCCCCACAGAGCAGGGTTTATCAGAGACAACCTCCAGAATTTAGGAGTGGAGAAGATGGAATTGCCTGCTAGCAGTCCTGACCTCAACCCCATTGAACACTTGTGGGATCAGCTTGGGCGTGCTGTTTGTGCCAGAGTGACCCAGACAACCAGGTTGGCTGACTTGCAACAAATGCTGGTTGAAGAATGGGTCGCCATCCCACCGCAGTGTGTGAACAGGCTGGTGACCAGCATGAGGAGGAGGTGCCAGGCTGTTGTGGCTGTGTATGGTTCTTCCACATGCTACTGAGGCTCCTGTTTGTTAAGTTGATAAATTGTTAAATTAAATTGCCAATATGTCTTGTTTCTTAGAACTTCAATCATCCAATCCACCAAAGACCAAACAAGAGTCAATGGCAGAATAAGCTGTTTGGCATTGACAGAGAAGATTTGGCAAATTTTTGATGGGCGCAACCCACATACTCAGCTCTCCTGCTCATCCCACAAATGCATGTTCCTTACAAATGTGGCCAATTAAAAGGGAAATAAACAGGCTCTCCAATGGTATAATATTTATTGCCAAGAAGCATTGTGACAACAAAGAAATAATAATCTACCAAACACAAATTTCCGTACTTTTTGTGCTAAGTTTATATTACACTGCTGCTCTTCCACTTATTTATAATCCTCATAAGCAATATCTTGTGAGTCATAGAAGAGACAACTGCTACACAACCTGCACACCAATGTGCACAGGATATGTACAGTTTTAAACTTTTATGCACTGTCACCATCAGATCATTGAGCGCTTTGTTGTGCATTGTCCCACTTTCCTCCTCAAACCAAACACACAACAAAAACATACATACTCACGCCAAGCATGACAAGACACGGGTGAGGCATGGCTAGTTTTTGAGCAGACTCATATCAGATGTAGCGCATGAATGAACCAGGTGTAATTTTCTTCTACCTCTTTCTGGCTAACTTTGTAATATAAATTAATATCATTTGAGCAAACATTCAGACTCAGGTCTATTTAGTAAATTTGATGACTTGTAAGTGAAACCATGGCCAGCTACTTTGGCACTTGATCTATATTTAGCTTCAGCCTTTTGTTCATTGTAGCTGTTTTACATCTATCACACCTCAGGCCCAGTTCACAATAAACAAAGCAGTGCATAAAGCGAGGGATATACAGATATAATCGTGTTCAGAGCTGGGGCCCTGGCACGTTTACTGAAAGTAGAGTTAGCTGCAATAATTCCACTAACACCTGTGACTATTTAACTATAAAGATTTTATTAAACTGTGACCTTACTGACTAACTAGTTGACCAGATGCTGTCAGCCCTACAATTTCCATTAATTTTATGCTAACAAGTTAAGAAGTTATAAGAATAAGAAGACATATCTTGGAAGCCAGTGTGTTTTTGCACACATGGTCTCAGTCCTGTGTTCGAAGGCAGAGTTCCATTCATACAGTCCCGTGCTTAAATGAGTCCCAAATGTTTGTTTAAGGTTTTCCTCACTGCGAGTGCACAGTTTATTTGGATTGAGACTGGAATTTCTCTGGACAATGCCAACCAGCACTGCCAAGGTGAAAAAAAGCTTTGTTTTCCCCTTGTCCTCAGTTGATGCTATTTTTACGGCCGATTGGAAGGAGCGCGATGTGGCAGTTTGCACTGTAGTATACATTAGAGGAAAGTCATTTGTCAAAAGAACAAATGCACAATGTGGCACTGCATGTGTGATGAATTTGTGGTGGTGAAAGCTTGTTAAAACATGTTTCATCCCTTGTCGCCACAGTATAGTGTCAACCATAAAGCATGTCACAGTGCAATGAGCTGTGAAAGCAAAAATCCCACTGATTGAAAGAAGTAAAAATACTGTTATTTCAAATTGCCTTTAACTATTTCCATACTGTCTCAAATAAAACAGCTGCCACTTAAAAAGAGGGTACTTGAACTGCTCATTCACTTGTGTCACTGCGCTGTTATTGATGAACAACTGTAACACTTTAACACTTCCTTTGCTAACTTCTTGTGTCATCTGGTAATGTTGCTTGGAACTTGCAAGTGTGTACACATCCACTGTAGACCCATAGTCTTAAAATGTAATCCAGTGCCCTATCCCACTCCCTATTATAGTTCTGCTTTGTATTTTTAGGGGCTTGTACACTATTGAACATGGGTTAGGAGTTTCTGGGTACTGACAAATAGAAAGATAGCAAACAAGCAGCAAAAGCATAAGACCTTTGGGGGCAACATACTCTACTAGTTCTTATAAACAATGCCATAATACTGTATAATCAATCAGTCTATGGAAGATGAAGCCTCAATCAATTAATTTGCTTTTTAATTTATTTTAAGAGACCTTACATTTTCATTTACCCTCGGGGATTAATAAAGTTAATCCCCAAAAAGACACATTTTTAAACCGGTCGAGGAAGATAGTTTATACCACTCTGCTTGCCTACTTGTTTGTTAGTCGTGTTGATCTCTTAGACATAAGCTCTTTTGTCACATATGTCCTCTGGAGGTTGTCTGGGGAATCAGGGGACTTTCTCCTGACCTGTAAGTTCACACATTCACCCAAAGTCTGGTTATGTCTGGATTTATGCTTAAATAGTCTAGGTGGTTTTACTGAGTGGTGCAGTAAAATATGTTTAAGATAAAATATATGTACTATAGTCGTTCATTGTTCTTTTAAGACAGCTCATAGGTATTCATCCTCTGTTGTGATATGGAAACATATCAATAAATGAAAAATCTCACACAAACAGACGGTGCTGTTTTTGTTGCTGATTTTGACAAATTCTGGTCATGTTTAAGTTGCCTTTGGTCTTGTTCTCTCAGATGACTTGCATTTAAACCAGCAACTCTTCAAAAATGGTATGGATCAAATTACCGTGTGGCTCACTGGGATTTTCCTCTGATCCGCTACCTTGGCTTTTATGTATGGAACAATGAGCTCAAGCTTTAGATGCATGCTGTGTCTGCCAGCAGCTGGAGTACATTGTCATCCTTAATTCTGCGCTGCGAATAACACTGTTTTTCCATTTGCCTGCCACACTGTGTTCCCATGCTCAGGGAAAGGCTGCGTCCTCAAATGCCTGCTCGATATTCACCAAGTCTTCAGAGAGAACGATCCAGCCTACATACTGAACGACTTGTACATCACAGACTATTGCATCTGGATCCAGAGGGTCAAGTGAGTTTATGCACACACACAAAGCGCACAGGTCAACATGCCTTATCTTCTCACAATTACCTGCGCAATGCATCTGGACCATAGGGGGGATTAGACAAATCATTTGGCACAGCAGCCAGGTGATTTACACAGCCAGTAAATGGTGTAGCCTGCCTTGACTGTGCATTATATGTCAAAAGTACCATCAGTGACTCCATATGAGCTCCTGGTACTCCTCATATCTCAGGTTAGGGGAATTACAGCCTTAAGCCAAATATGCAAAATGTGCACTTTCCTTCTCCCACGATATACTCCATTCACCCCCAAGTTCATATTTTACAATTACTTACACATTTCAACTGTGAGCCTGTGAGCGCATTACTCAGTAATGAGCTCTGTTTTACTCTTGGCCAGGGTTCAGCCAAGTGGTGTGCTTGTCTGGAAAAAGCCCAGTTGAAAAATGTGCGCCTGATGTTGTAGGCTCGGCGCCCAGATGCAGACACGATAAAAGGTCTGTGGGGATTTACTGCTTTTTCTTCAACGGTCACGTTCCGATTTCGACATATTTCCAAGAGAAGTTTCAAATGTGGCTGTTGAAAATGCTTGGGATATTGGGATTTCAAATGGATAAGGTAAGTCCGCAAGGTTACAAGTAGGAAGGATGAAAATAGGCCTGGAAATCACAGGGTTACCTGAGATTCAATTTTACAATAAATTGCTTATTATAATATCACTAAACAGCAATTTTGCAGTTATGTATATTTTCAAAAATTAGAAAATCATTGTCAATTTATCAATATATAACAAAACTGTGAAAAAAAGCCTAAACAAAACAAAAATAATCTAAATATTATAACTTAAATATTGAGAAATTTTCTAATGTACTCTCCCAAGGCACTAACTTTAAATACATGTAGTCAGTGGGTTGTTATTTGCCAGTTGTCTATTTCTGCCCAATTTGCAATTTTTGGTGGCTAATGCTAATTCTTAGATAGTATTGCTTTAAGTAATTCAAGTGCACTAAAAAGGAAAGAAAAGGAAAAAAATAAAATAGAAATAAATAATAAATAAAAGAAAAGTTTAAAAAAAAAAATCTATATTTTTTAAATGTTATTTTTTTTAAATAATGTACTGATGTCGTACTAAAAATACAGAACCTGACTGCAGAGTTTGTGCGCCACCCGGACAGATAAGAGTGCGCACAGAGTGCAGAGGACAGCGTGAGCCATGGAAGAAGAAAGACACCTCCAAATCCCCTCTCTTGCCCCTAACCCCTCAATGAATATATAGAGCTACACTATACAGAGGACTATATAGTGCACTCAACTTGTGGCTTTGGACGCTACACGGTTATTTTCTGTCGCCGATAGTCACGTGACTCACGCTGATAATGGTCTTTAGTGATATAACTATTAATAAGAATGCGCCTACATGTTTTATTCAACAAGCCTTGTCCTATTAATGACCAAAACAGACTGGATTGTTGCAGCTCTTTTCTGTCTCAGAGGAAGCTCTCATATCTGCATCTGTTTGAGTTCAGGTTCAGCTAATGTTAGTGAATTAACACCATAACGCTTTGTTAATAACAATTTACAACTAAATACATTTCCATAAATCATAAAACTTGTGTCTCTAACTCGTTTCATTCAAGCCTGTTGTGTTCAGATAAACATGTCACGGTCGCGCTGCTCTCCAACAATAATTTACAAAGCCTTATGGTCTATTTTGACTGTAGCGTGACCATCAGCCGCTCACTACTTTTTCTGATGCATTGTAGGAAACTTTGAGTGCACAATAACAAGGTATTGTTACTGTTGCACATTGTATATGCATTTAGCAACTAATTTTATTTAATTAAATTTGTGCATTCACCAACTTATTTTTGTACAAATATTTTATTGTATTATTTTTATTTTTATACTATAAGTTGTTTAATGTAAGACAAGAAATATTCAGGTTTCAGAAAAAAAGTAACATTAAATTGCAAACTGGAATAAAATATAAATAAATATATATATCAAGTCGAAATTTGATTCAAATTAGAGAGATTAGAGATTCCAAAACATTTCCACCCCTAGTAAAATATTACATGAAACATACAAAAAACAAACATCTCTAATTTCTGTCACTAAAATGATGTTTAAATAAATTTTAAAAATGGCCCCAATTAATGACCCACTTAATGGGAATGTTATCAGCTGTTTTTATTTATAAGAGTGAATGGTTGTTCACTGAAGGAGCATTGATGTAGGGTTAACAGTCTTGTGTGTGTGACACCAGCAACACATTTAAAGAGTCTTGCAGTGTTTATATGACCCTCTAACAACCAGCTTGTTAGAGAGTCATATAAACACTTGCTAAGTATTAACTGGCGACACATTTCTTCACTAGCAGTTTCCAAATAAAGCTACAGCATTGGTTTTGTGACTATATTGCTGTATCGAGATTATCCTATGCCCTATAATAGATGATTGTGCCATACTGGACACACACAGCACTGTTGTCAACTCAGTGAAGGACTCAATCAGTCTTTTAGCCGTCCCACTGCTCCGAATCACCTCTGCTTCTCCTCACGGTTGTTCATCTCCACTCCACAATGCAACTAAATGTCAGTCTGACCTAACATGCTGACTCCAACTCGGCCCTGCATCGATCAGTAAATGGATTAGTCCTTGCTCCCGGAGCCCTGACTTGTGATTGAATTGTTACTTTCCTCTTGCTGTCTTGTTTTTTCCTGTCAAGCGAGTGTTTTTATCCTCTTGAAAGGTCATAAGCGCTCTTAAGATATCAGAGACATTAAGCTTAATCCACCCACTTGTACAGCAGCTTCAACCACTCATGACTGCTGTTGAGCATGTATTACATGTCGAGGTGTGCGTTTGGCACACTCTCAGTAGAAATTGTTGTGGTTTAGAAAACTATGTCCTTGTATTAGGACTAAAAAACAGATACCTCTAGTTGCAGCATTGGAGCTGAAGCCACTGGGAGATTTGCGGTTTTCAGAAGCCAGCCTCTGCTATCAAACACGTGGCTTGCTGTGGCAGCCTCTTTGTGTTGTCTGACAGGTTTGATGACAGATCGTGAAAGCTATGTTTTCTTCAGCGTGAGATATTCCCCTGTGCAGGATTTGTCATCCTCCGCTAAGTGAGTCGTCTCTGGAAGCCGCGCGGTAAGAGGAGATGTAATCTATACCCCTGGTGCAGCAGCGTATCTTGTCGGTCTCCACAGCAGAAGGGTTGGACGCAATCGGCCGCTCATGACGGACACAGCGATTAATAGATGCTCACCGACTTTAGGTGGGCTTGATTTATTTAATCTCCCATGTCCCGCCTGCATTTCTACTGCTGAAGTTCGTCTGACTGCTGAGATGTCTGTCTCAAATTTACAGCCTCGTAAAGACTTCAGAGTGATTTAATCCACAGGGCAGGCTGTCCCTTTAAGTCTTCCATAGACACAAGCACCTTTACCACTTTCACTAAACTACAGACTTTTTCTGGAGGGACAGCATGTATGAATATGATTTTCTAATTTTTCAAGTTTGAGTCTGGAAACAGGCCTATTCTACTGAAGCTAAACAGTAAAAATGACTTAATAGACACAACAGCTGAAGGCTAAATGCTGTCTGTCTGACCGTACACAGCCCTTACCTTCCAGCTGTAATGAAGGATGTGCTATGTTTTGGGTCACTAGCCGCTCTGACCAATAATCTTTTCTGACAATTATCTTATGTAATAAAAACAATAACTTAGATTTGTATTGCACCTTTCAAAAACCCAAGCACCCAAACTTGTGTTTAAAGGCCTTAAGGAATTAAGGATATTGGATGGAAAGAATTCCATAGCTCTGTCTCCAAAGGTTCACAACCTGTTGTATTGGTGCTAAGCAGATCTGTGCCTTAAGATCTCAACAGCTTGCATTGGGTGTGTGGTTGGTGTAGCTTTGACAAAGATCTAGGGCTGAGGAAATTGTATGTTGGCAGGAGGATTTTATATTCTTTGAGGTACTGGGAGCCAGTGTAGATAGATTAGGGGGGTGTAATGTGGTGCCACATACTGTTGCATATCAGGTCTCTGACAGCAAAGTTCTACCCATACAGAACTCTTTGCAGTAGTCCAGGCAAGATATGTTAGCATGGACCAGGGTCTGAGACACAAGGTCACAGAGGGATGGGCAGAGATGGGAGAACTGGAAGACATTGGATTTGGTGATGGATTTAATTTGATGGTTGAGTGAGGAGATCAATGTATGATAACCCCACATTGCAGACCTGCAGGGATGGGCAGATGAAGCAGCCACGTATGTCCATTTGGAGATCTCCAACCTTCCAGAGCAGTGTCTTTGGAGCCACTGCCAAGAGTGACAGGGTCAGGCTGTGGTGGCCAGAAACGGGATATGTCTAAAAAACTGAGCAGAACGTTCAGGGGTGAAGTGCCTGTAAAAGGAGCTGTAGAAGTCAGCACGTTCCTACAAAAACAGCAGATACTTTTTTATTAGTTTCTTTCCAACACCAAACACATTTTCTTTATAGAAGTTGTTACTCCCAACCAGTCCTAATTATCTGCAAATTGTTCAGAGAGAGCAGTCTCCCAAATGGAGCCTCTGCAGTCCATTAGTTTCAGTGTGTGTTTGAAGGCCCTCAGATGCCAAAGCCCCCGCAGAGCTGCTGGACGCCAAAGAAAAACCTAGTCGCTTTGTTTTTTCTCTCTTTGTCTTCCTTCTTCTCCCTCGTCTTTATGAAAACGCTTAGAGAGAGGCCATTGCAGATTCACAGCACCCTACACAGACAAAGCCCGTAAGCGTGGTGTTGTGTTACAGTACCCCGGGTAAATCAGAAGTCTTCCTTTTTTACTGCATCAGTTCACTCACAACCACCCACTCACCCACCCTCATTTAATTGGGTCAATTAGATTCCAAAAGAAGAAAAAAACAAGGCAGCTTACAAGAGATGTGCTCCAGGGTAAGTGTAAGAGTCATGTTTCCAGATGAAGTCATTAGCGGCGAGGAAAAATGGATCTATTTGGGTTTTTTCCTCGTGCTCTTGTGGGGAAAACTTGCAACTTGTCTGTGAAAAGTGTGAAATGCACACAGTAGGAAATTGGCATGTCAGAATGTTAAGAAGACTCACTCAAAATGGTTGAATGGACAAACAATTATGAATGGAAGGTCTGGAATGAACAGTCTCCAGAAAACAAAGAGTTTTCATTGAAGGATTGGAGGACAAGGAGAAAGAAAAGCATGTGTGCAGCACCGCATGAAAACAACAAAGGCAACTGCCAAGAATAAAGTTGTAGCCATTCTTCTGTTATTTCTGGAGCATGAAGGAGCCCTCAGGAGCCTGCATTCTCGCAGAGACACTCTCGCCTCATTCACCCTCAGCTTTGTGTGCGTGACAATGACCACAGGGCAGAGCGATCTGCAGCTTTGACAGCAGCTACCCCCTTCCTCTGCAAAGAAAAACATCTGGAAGCTCAAACAACTGCAAACTGCTCAGGGCAATGAGGTTAAGCACAGGGTCAATGTGTCAGCCAAGACCTCCTGACCAAGGCCTTGATGTGTGCTTATGAGCAGTGGAATCATGTAGACCTCATCACCCCCCCTTGTGTTGACAGACTGGTCACTTTACCTCAGTCAAAGGCCAATTTACTAACACTTTTTTGTGCAGGATATCCCGATCTTTTTTTAATATCTTAGCTTGTCCTAAAAGTTATTTGTTTGACCTTTTTTGTGTCATTTTTATTCCTATGTCTTCTATTTCACATGTCTTTGCCCCCTACTGCTTGGTCTCATTCTTTAGCCCACGTCTAAGTCGCAACTTGCTCTAAACCATACAAAAAAAAATCGGTGTTAATTCTAGATGTGTATTTCTAGTCATTTTTATTCTCTTCTCCATGAAAGTAATGGAAATGTCTCTTCCTAATAGCCCGTCTTGGTCAACCTTCTGTGCAATTTAAGCGTAAAAGGTGACACAGTCACAAGTCACTGTCCCTTTTTATGCTGTGTCCTGTTAGTCTGTAAAAAAGCTGATCCGCTTATAGTGTGACGCGCAATGTACACGACATACAAGCAAGAAATAAACCAAAACAGCATCTCTTTTTGTTCATAAACAGCAACTCTATACCTTATATGCCTCTGATTTCCTGTAACATTTGGTTGTTCTATTTATGCTCAAGATTTCCTGATCGGTCACCCCTGTGACACGGCTGTTGCTACCTCTTGGAGTAGGATAAAGACAAGACCATATCAAACCCCAAATGCAGATACTGCACCTTTGTGGTTGAAGTGCGACCTCGTAAAGTAACATCACACAGCAATAAGTGATCATAAAAGAGGTTTCTAATGAACCTTCTACTTTAAATACCGCTATTTGCACAATTACTTTACAAACCAAAGACAAAAGACACAAATAGACTGAGTTGAAACATCTTGTTACATACTGGCCAGAGGTGATGACACCAAAAGTGTCTAATAACTGGTATTTAGCAGAAGAATATCCAGACATTTTGAAAGTTGTCTGGTCATCAGTTATACAGATGTTTATTTTTATAGTGCACTTCTTTGGGGAAATCCTTTTGGAGATTTATTGTGTGGTCAGTTCTGAAATTGGTGACACTGCATAGGGGTTGTACTCAACACTCAGTCCAGCTATTCCAGCAGAAATGAATGTGTCTTATTTTAAGATTCCTACAGTTTTGTTAGTTTTGTGGCAGCTTCCCTCTCCTGCCTCTCAGTCACCAATGTGATGAGATAGCCAGATGCTCAGTGGAAAGGACATCCCTGGACACACAAGGCAGCATCGGCCCGACTGTCAGGCGCACGTCCTGAAGGCTTTGAGATGCATAATGGAGTGGCTCTATCTGATGTTAGCCTCCGCACTGAAGGAGATCCGAGGAGTCCCGCTGGGGAGAACAAAGACACCAATGTCTCACAGCTAACAGGGATAAGTAGTACAGATTTCCTCCCAGCATGAAGCCTCTCCAGCCAGCACATACTCTCATCTTAAAACACAGGCTTCCATACTGTTTGCATAATGTCTTCTATGTTTAGAGTGCCTGCTTAAGTTATTATAATCAATTCTAGTTATGCAATTTGTCTGTAACCTCAAAGGCTGACTCATGACAAAACAGGCAATTATTGCTTTTAATGTCACTTTACTGCATTACAGTTGAATGAACTAAATTATATGGCAATATGATTATGTGGTAATTATTAAAAATGGTTTGTAAATGAATAACATGGGTAGATATTTAGCAGATATATTATGTAGTTAACTCCTCCATCACTTGATAACTAAAGACAGTTCAAGTTTTCTTTTTGATGGATAGTTGGGATCTGTTAGTTTATCAAAGTAAAAACTTGCATCTGCATCAGGAGAAATCCATTCTAATGGTTACAACATTATTTATACAAAGAAACAACTGCTAGCTCTTAAAAGCACAGCCTACTAGTAAACCTGAAAACCCCAAGGATCTTAGGGGGCATAGAAAGGGCTGCAGTGCAAAACGGAATGATCAAACAACAAAAATGCTTCAAGGAAGGATAGAGCAGGCTGTTCTTTCTCAGTTCTTTTGTGTAATCATAAAATAAGCTACTGAAAATGTTCCCTCAGTCTATGGTAGTAAAGGCACTGTTTTGTGTCTGCTGGGGAGGTGGCATCATGACTGGCATGACTAATGAGTGAACAAATTGACTGAGAAAGTCTGCTGTGGGACTGCAACTCTTTGCACTTTATATATTATCTAGTTATATTACTGGAACTGACGAAAGACAAATATTCCTGACATAGCAAAATGCATCAATTATAGATTTCTTGAAATGGGTCTGGGATCCCTTCTGTTTCCCCCAGTAGAAGACCGCTTGCAGCAACTGTAACCATATGTCTTGTAAAAATGGGAATCAGAGCAACGGCGCATTGTTAACATTGGTTCAAGTAAAATGGTGGCTTTGTTGTCAAACGTCAAACAGGTCTGTAACAGTAATTATATAGGTTTAATCTGAGCAACGGGTCGGGAGAAATTGTATCATAGGGAGCTGTACAAGATGGATTTTATTGAGTTTGTGAACTTCCTTAGGTAATGAAAATCCAGCTCGAGTTTAGTCTTTTAAATATTCAAGTTATTTATATACAACAGGGTGTAAAAAGTCTTCGTCTGATATGACTTCAGCTTTCTCATGTCATGTCAAGTGCTACAATTCCAATGTAAAGAAGCCTTTAGTAAAAAACTATACAAATCAAACCAGTGAAATACTAATAATATTTTGTCTGACCCGACTGCAATGTATGATAAATCCCCAGTGGTTAGTTGTATAAACCATCAGTGCTATATCTCCATTTTAGGCAACCAAATGTCTACATTTAAACATACAGCTCACATAATGAATACATCTGTGTTTCTCATCGCTGAAATTGTAGTGGCATCCATTGCTCAGGCCTGTTCAAGTATTCAGTCACACTGACGGATCACATCTCGCAGCGCCGCCTTTCATCCCCCTCAGCTAGTGAATGATATATTCCCGAGTCACCCTGAGGAAAATCTGCTGCTCGTATTACACGGATTTATACATCTGACATCGTATCTATACATCTTATCTGCCATTGTTTTGGAGAGCACGGGCTGCTGAATGAGTTGCCCTTTCATTGAACACCATGTCTGATGAGAGAAATGTCAGATTGTAAATTAGCTCATGCTCGCTGATGCACAGATGCCACACAGACGCAGCCCGTCTCCCTGCCTCGCCATTCTCCTCTCAAGTCTGGGGCAGATGGAGGCGTCTTTGTCTCGCCTGAAGTTTTCCATCCCTGAAAAAGGAAGCGCTCCACAGTTTAATTAAAGCAAGCCACAACAGCAGTGTAGTAATGACTGGATTGTGTACAACATTATCCCTCCCCCTCCCGGACAAGAGGCTTTGTATTCACCGCAGCCTGAGCTTCTCCCACCACAGAGCGAGGGAGGGAAGAGAAAACAAGCGCGCCTCTCCAATGCTAACTCAATAATGACTTCCCACGGGGGGAAAGAGAATACGGGGCAGGCTTTGAAGTGGCTCTGCAGCAGTAGGCTTCTCTGCCCTAGCAATGCTTTGGGAAGCTTTCACATAGGTTTTATAGAGTTGAGGGCATGTTTCACTAAGTGGTACAGTCAGAGTTAGAACAGTACAGTTTGGGACAGGTAACCCCTAAACAAGCTGGCCATTCCACTACACTGTGTGCAGGAAGGCTTCAGCTTCGGCTTCAGTTACAACTTGTGTTTGCAGGTGATATAAACTGTATCTAACTTGTATTTAGAATGTTAATGCATAGCCATTAAGTAAATGAAAAATAAATAATACATGTTATAGCGGTGCAAGAGGCTGGGGGTATATAGCAGTAGAATACACTGCAATAAACAACTGAATTGATTGTAATTTCCAGTTTTACGATCTTTAATTTTGGTTTGAATACAAGATGACAGTGTTCTCACTCCTCAAAAGTGCAAACCTTTAAATCCGGCCTTGGAGGTCATTTTGTTTGAAAACACTGCTGTGTTGTTGTGTAAACTGTGAGGACAGCATTCTCTGTTAAAATGATGGCGTCCCATACAGCTATTTACTTGACAAACAGCAAGTGCAACAATAGTGGAAAAAAGGTTTTTGTTTTTATAATGTATTCTTACTACACTGCCCGGCCAAAAGAAATTATCACCTAGATTTAACTAAGCAAATAGGCAAGAGCCTCCCATACAAGATCTTGGCAAAAATTCAGGCAACTCTGGAAGGGAATAACATTGCATGTCACAACATTTATTCCTGTCCAGAGTTGCATGAATTTTTTGTATTGATGATGGCAGAGTCGACCACTGTGCCAAGTCAATCTCAATGAAGATAAGGTGTGGACTTTGTGGTGGCCAATCCATGTGTAAAAATGATGAGTCATGCTCCCTGAACCACTCTTTAATAATTTGAGCCCAATGAAACACATTAACAGGATGTGTCTTCCGACATGGCTGTTAAAGAAATGAGAAACTACTCACTGCATCAGCTAGATGCATAATCATCCATGCAATAATTATTCAGTGGGAGGCTCTTGCCTATTTGCTTAGTAAAATCTAGGTGGTGACTTTTTTTTTGGCCAGGCAGTGTATTAATGTACAGATTCACGTAGGCTTCAACTTTGGAGCAGAGCTAACTTATCTTAGCATAACTTCTTGTGTTCTTATCAGCTGAGCATGTGAATACAGATCTTTTTGATAATGCTACTGGCCAACATTTATGTGTTGGCCAGTAGCAACACACTTTTTCATATCACAGTTCTGCTCTATGTTAAATACAACAGTTTTATTTACAAAGCAAGTGCCTAAAACCGGAAACAGATAGAAATTCACTTCTATTAGCTAATTATAGTAATATTTAGCATTTTTTCATCTTAGAATATGATAAGACACGCAAAAAATGGCTGTTTTGATTCTAGTATTGGTCAGAATTCTCTGTCTTCCGTTTTAGCTTCATCTTTAACAAACCATCCCACACTGTTGCAACCACAGCAAAGAGGTATCAAAATGATGCAGTTCACTTATTTAAGATTTTTGTGACCCTTTAACAATGAAAACATCCTAAAAGTGTGCCGTACTTACAAAACCCATCTCATGCCACTGAGGTTAAGATGTAGGGAAGGCTTCATACAGGCTGTGCACATTTCTCACCAGTTCAGCTTATTTTTTTAAACGTCTTTCAGTCAAAAACAAGCCATGAAGGCTTGGCTTGAAAATGCATTTACACATGAAAGCCACAAAATTGTCAGACTCCATAATCCAAGGAATGTGGTGGTTTTGCAGCCTTCACACAAGTCTTCTGTCTGTGTCAGGTCTACTTCACATGACATGGCTATTCCACTGCTTTTGTTATGCAGCAGGCTGTCACAGCTGCAGCTTTTGTTGTGTTGAATGTGTGGACTTGAACCGTAGTTGTTTTTGTTGTTGTTGTTGATTTTGTTTGTTTTTTTATTTTTGCTCGAGTTGCTTTTGTAGGCACTTTACCTTAAGTGAGTTATATCAACCACAAGTCCATTTAGAATACAACTCTACGATGGTGTATGATGATGAAATGTGACCCAGTTAAACTACTCAAATGTGAACCAACCAGGCGATAACAAGGGTAATATATTTAGTCTCTCTATTTAGCCTCTGACTTTACTTTTACAGTGGTAAATGTCACACATATGAGGTTCATATCTTATTTGGAAAATAAATGGCACACGAGGCTGAACAAGATGAGATATTGGTGAGAGAAAATCTTACCATTATCACAGAAAGGACCATAAAAGAGCTACTAGTGTTGTCCCTACTTCCCAGTTTAATCGTATCAGCAATTATTATTATCACCCAGGTTAACCCCGTTAAAGATGTGGTCAAGGAAGCTATGAACACATTACTTCTCTGGTTTTATGCTCTGACGATAGCTTTCTCCACCTTAATTTCCATCAACTTAAGATAAATAAGGTAAATATAAAAATGAACTGGCTTATAGGTTGCTTTATGTACTTGTAATTTGAGGCTCTGTATTGCAAGGTAAAAAGTTTGGCTGCACTGTCTGCAAACCCGACTCAGGTTTTAGGCCTATAAACTTTACTGTCATTCACTTTAAATGTACGCAGACTGAAATTTCACTCCACTGTCTCAACATATAAGATATATTGCAGCATAAAATAAAAATGTCAAAGTAGGTAAATAGTGATTGCACATAAATCGCTCACAGTGTACAGTATAGCATACAGCTCAGTGTAACAATACCAGTGTGACCAGTGCAAATAGAGTCTTTAGTATTAACAGTGTTACAAATTGAGTCGAGAGATGAAGATAATCAAAGTTATGCACAACAAACTGTTCGCTTCTCCATCAGAATAGCATATTGTTCAATTTTAAGAGTTCCAGTCTAATACAGTGTCTTTGCATGAGGAAGTAGAGTGAGTATAAAGTCCATTAAAGCCTTTCTTACTCATATTCTCCAGAGAATGTCATGAGAATAGCCTCCAGACATGGTCTTGATCTGTGGGTTCACATATGCACCGTAAGTCTGGAGGATGTCCTGGATTTGTGTTCATGTCATTGGATAGTCTTGTGGTTTTACTGAGAGCCGGGGCATGGGCAGAGAGGGCTATGACGCTTAATAAGTACAGGTGTATAAAGCTGATGGACAAACGAGACGACTCCTTCACAGAGATAGTGGTTAATGTGCTAATATGAAATAATTATCTAACATTAGACTGTTATCTAAATATATATATGCTAATCCAGAGCAGTATTATAGGCTCATTTGTAGCACAGATATACAGTGGTGTACAGTAGGTTTGAATAAATACAGTTTAACATTAAAAGGAAGTGTGTGATTAGCCAACACTGCTGCTTTTAAGGATGATGCTTTGTCATGCATCTGAATGTTGCAGTCCCTTTCAAATGAATGAGGCCTCTGTGTCTGAACTGTTACTGCTCCATGACAAAACAGTTTTTAGAGCACTTTGGGGTTTCACTCCGAAAATTTCCATTGCGTTCTGGGGGAAAACTAACCTTGGCTACTGTTTTCACATGGGCCACATTGTGATGCAGAGCAGCTAAAACATTCATGGATTACACTGAAAGGAATGGGCTTTCTGCGTGTGCACCCCCCGCTTCAAACACTTTCTCCTTTTGTGTTTCAAAGATGGAATGCCTCCATAATATGCCACCGCTATGAGATCTGTTTACACAGTCCCTATTGGGGTCCTAAATGAATACACGGCCCCTACACGCTGCGTCGACAAACCCTTGACTCACCAGAACAGGGAGCTCATTAGGACGAGGCAGTAATGAGGAGCCATCTTGGTTCTCAGCAGTGGGTTAATTGGGCTGAAGAGGGCAACGGGAGCAGAGTGTGAAAAACGTGAATGGTTATCGGAAGAGTAACCCCCCCCCCCAACGCCCCTGTTCACAAACGCCCGCCTCTGTATGCACACACTTTATTCCAGCCCCCAATAATCTGAATCGCAGTGACCCACGGAGGTCAGCTCGTAATCACCATGGCAATGGGGGCAGCACACCCCACCCAGTTGTACCACGGGGACAAATAGCCAACACTTAAAGTTTTTGGCAGACATCCCCAGCATGAATAATGTGTAGCCCCCACTCCCCAGCAGTCTGAAGGTTTTACACAAATAGGGGCCTGGTAGGAGGACATTCATCTGCAATAAAATGCTGTTTCCCTGTTCAGCCTGTGTTGTGTCCTCTGTGGCAGATCTATAAAAGCGGAGCTACGAGACAGAGATATTGTTTAATGTGTTGTTTTATGAGGATGTTCTCTTTATCTTAATCTTTGAGCTTCTGTCACATCATTGCACTTTAGAGCCCTTTATCTGTTCAGACTGTTTCTCATGGTGTTATGAACTGCTTTTAGGACCTTTATGACCATTCCGACTGTCCCAGTATATTTAAAAATGTAGGTTTGTCCCAGTGATCACTTACCAAGATGACAAAAGTGATAGACGGATGACAAGGGTATAAAATCCCTTTTTTTTTTTACAACTAATGCATTTCTGGGACCGCTCAGAAGTAATGCCCAAAAAGCAAGAATAGTGTGTGTATAAGCTTCTACGTCTATGTCAAAGTAAATTAAAGAAAAAGAGGCCACACCTTCACCCTTACTAACAGCTGTATGTTTATTGACGTTTTAATCTGTATCTTCCACCTAGAACACTGACAATACAGTACAAACACCCTTACAATAACTAAAATTTCTGCAGTCAAACCAAAATGTTATAACAATGATCCACATCCCACACACAATTACATCAACAGAAACCATGTCAATTAAGATGCTAAAGATGCTACACATTGTTTTATGTGCACATCATCGGGTACAGCTTTGGTCTGTTTAAGCAAATTCACTGCATTTAGTTTTGCCCCACTGTGGAATAAGCTTGTTTGTTATGTATTTGTATGTTGTATTCGTATATCATATCCTACACTAATTGTATATAACAGCTAGGATTTATGTGATGTGAGGTCTCTCTTTTTTTAGTCAAGGGATGTCTCTTAAAACTCTAAAATTAAAATGAACATTGTGGTGTTGGTGTCTGAGCACAATCCAAACAGTGAAACCAAAGAATGTAAATCCAGTATGTGGATGAAATATAAGATAACTGATTTAGCTGCTGCTCAGAGCGTGTGTTTTATGTCCTGAATTAGAAAAGTGGACATGTTACGGTTTCTAGTAATTTAAAGATTGTTTTGGGGCTTTTTGGCCTTTATTGATAGTTTGACAGTACTTGGACAGGAAATGAAGTGAGAGAGAGTGGGGAATGACATTGGGCATTTGAACCAACCGAGACTCAAGCCCAGATCTCCAGCATGCTAGGCAGATGCTCTACCTGAGGTGCTCCCCAGCTTCTATTATTTTAATAGAGTTGGAATTGTTTGTGAAGAACTGGGGCAGATTTTACAAGTATATTTTTGCACCATTGCATTCATTTGTTTCTGTTTGTATTTGCCTTGTTTATCAAATGAAACAAGTGTTTGACATAAAGTAAAACACAAGGTGGGTTGTGGGTTTGTTTGCACTTTTACCTGATGCATGTCCAGCTTACATCAAAACACTCATAAAAAATACTAGAATATAAATGAATGGGTGTAATTAATCTTCCTAAGGATAATATAAAAATGTTTACACAAGTCATATGTCACAACATGTTCAATCTGTACATGAAACCGTTGTGTATTATTCATAACAGTCTTCGTACTCAGGGTTCTTTCACACATGGTGATAGCTCTCATGCTTCCTGACATTCTCCACCTGCACTCTTTTATGTCGACCCCAGCCGGAGTGTGGCTACATCCTGAGCACGTGCAGAGGAGAGTGTGGATGTGTGTTTCTGTGAACGGCCCGAGGCAGAGGAGGAGCCTGGTGCACTCGCTGTAATCCTTTCTCTTATCACCCCTCGCAGGAGAGCAGCAGCGGGGGAGGAGAGCGGCCGAGCGGCACGTATCGGCCGCGCTCATCTTCCTACATTATTAAACATCCATATTTCCATATTTCATTGAGCCCCCTACGCTTCTACAAATGGTCGCCTGCTTAGCATTCAGATGAGAATGGGGTTTTGTTAATGGGGATTAGATTTGTCGATGGTTATCCTGTGGCTATGTCTTTAGTACGCAGAGCCAGTCCATCAGTCTGTCCTCATGTCTCTCCATTGAGAGCCTTTTTCCAACCGATTTCAGTATGTGCTGTAATTTGGTCCATTATTATCCTTTTTCTTTCTGTCTGTGCATTACAACCTGGTGTGAACATTAAAGACGCATTATGTTGGACAAACACTCGCCTCCCTCCACAACATTACTCAGGTTAATTAACAAGATTTATCTAGTTATTTAGTACTTTCTTTCATTTGCACCAGATTCATGCTGCAGTTTCCTAGTGGCTAGCAAATATATCCCAAACCTTTTATAATTGATTGTAAACTAGTGGTGGTAATCACATGATACAATAACATTTCCGATACACTGTCCACCATGACACAGGGCAGACATTCAGTTATAATAAATAATGATTTATGTGACTATGAATCCATATCAATCACATGCTTTAAGTTTTTGCTTAGCCCCTCACGCCCACATCTTTATCCATTACAAAAATGTCTCATTAACAAGTATCACAATATTTGTATCATGGTAATGTATCATATGAGGAAAACAAAGATCCAAACAATATATTGTCCCAATGTAAAGAGTAATATACAGGCAGCCACCAGACAGTGTGTAAATAAACTCACCTCCATGTTACTTGAGAACTGTAGGTGTGGAATAAATTTTCCATTGGACCATTAATTTGTATTATTTAATAAAACTCCAGCATGTAATGTGTTTAATACAAAATAGAAACTTAATGGCCAGGCCACACAAACATAGCATATTACACATACACTTTCTGAGTATTTTCATTTTTAGATTGCCCTGAACTTGAACCAACAGACACACAATAAACTGCTTCTGGATGCAATTGGATAGACATTCAACCAATCAGAGAAAAAAGTCTGTTGTTAAGCCAGACACATTTTAGATATTCTATACAATTAGTCCAACATTATTTCAACAGAGTGGTCATTGATGTGGATTGGTATGTCTGGTCAGGCTAAGCTACATCCCTAATATGTCCTGTTTTTTTCAAAATGCCTTTCAAGGCTCTTTCCATTGTTTTTTGTTTCCAGCTTCCATTTACTTAAAGCAGTCGAAGAAAACTATAATTTCCAGAAAATTCCAGACATTTTTTTTGTGTGTAAAAATTACACAAATATTCAGAGTGGGAAAAAAAGTCAAAGAAAGTCAGTCCTCGGGTTATACACAAGTCCATATTCACCATGGAAAAGGAACATGTCTTCAACTTAATCAAATGTTTCCTTGTCTTTACAGGTCCAAAAAGGTGACAGCCCTCGCCGCTTCATTACAAAAGTCTTCCCTTCTGAAAAAAGATTTGGCGCTCGAGCTCGAGGAACTGGAGAAAGCTGCGATGATGGTGCAAGACGAGGAAGAGGCAGCTACCCAAATCGTGGCGATATCCCATGGCAACAGCAGCAGCAGTGGCAGCTCTTCCAGTGACAGCAGCGAGTCGTCTGAGAGCGAGGAGTCTGAGGCTGAGGGCTGCACAGAAGCCAACGAAGAGGAAGGAGCAGGAGGGGGAGGGGAGATACGCAAGCACAGCCCTCCCCAGCCCACCTCCACTGGCTGCAGCCTCCCCCGGGAGCGCACTCTGACAGCCGGGAAGGAAACCGGCGCCCAACCCACGCGCTCACAACACTCTCAGCAGCTGATCCAAGAGCTGCGGGAGCTGACAATCACTCAGGACCTGCATTCCAGCCGCGTCCAACAGGAAGACTCTCGGCATACCAACAGTGCCGCGGGCAAAAGTGAGAACGCAGGGGGGAATAGCAGCACTAGGACTTTACTCGAGCTGAGTCCACGCAAGAATCCTTTGCTTATCGTCCAGGAAAATTATGATGGGAGTGATTCTGATGAATGAATCGTGTTTTGGGATATGGATTTTGAACTGAAGATGTAAGTCGTATTAGAAAATGTGTGCTGTATCAGGCTTCAATAGACTGATTTCTAGAATTAATGGATTTTTTTTATTAAATCAACTTGTAAAACATTTTTCAGTTGTGCAAATTACTCATTCTGTTAAATCTTTTGAGCGAAAAGTTGTCCTCTTTTATGTTGTATTGCTTTGCATAATGTGACTTTTCAGTGTAGTCTGCGCTCAGATTCATTGGCTCCTAAGGGCGCTGTTTGATGTTGCATGAATTATTTCTTGGCTGTTCTTGGCAGCTCATTAAATCTTTTTCAGTAATCCTGTACACACTCTATTGGGGAATCTTTCTGAAAGTCGTAAAAGAACAGTTGTAATCTTTAATGTATCCCACAATCAATGCGGTAATAGCTTTCCAAGAAGCTGACAAACATTTGTCCTCATCACTCTGCTCCAGTGTCTGGCAGAGCTACTTTAGAGAGAGCTATTCTTTTCCTAATAAATGGAAGGAAAAGCACTAACCTCTTCCTAAAGCCCAGGCGCTGATTGAAGTGGAAAAGACTAAACGGGTCTGCGAGAGCGCACGGGCGTGATTGATTCGTCTGACATGAATGGAGGAGCGCCGTCGACACAGCTCAATATCATCGGCTGCGACTCGAAAGGCAAGAGAAAACAAACAGGGAAGCACATGTCAGGCAGATAGATGAGGACTGTGAGGCGAGGCTGCTGCGCGGGGGCTGTTTGTTTGAGAGATAAGAGCACCCCAGGGCTCCAGGCTGCCTCCAGATACAGCAGCACAGGGCCACTACAATCAAAAGGACTCTCAGGGCAGCTCTGTCTCCTACATGTCCACTTGTTATCAGCAGTGACCACATTTTTTATTCCGTTCCTGTTCCCCCAAGAGATTTTTTTTTATTTAATTTGATAGTTCTCGAGTTGTTGTTGTAAATGATGTATTAGGTTTGTTAGAAGACTGTCAGCAAAGCACTAATCTGGAGAGCCAGGCTGGGTCTGAGTGACAGCAAGCGCCAGTGAACAAGGAAACTTGGAGTTGAGATAAAAGGGCATTGAATATAGATTAAAGGCTTACCTGCAGAAAGATTATCCCTTTATTTTTACATAGCTATGAATTGATAACTGTTTTATACTGGTTATACCATGGTTTTAAAATGTCAGTTAGGGAATTAAAACACTGATACCATGGCAAACCCTTCTTGTACTATGAGCTGATGAGACAAGCGTAAAGTACTGAACAACTGCTTAATTAACATCCTTCCTCAACCGCTTGCGCTATTAGGATATTGAGTCAAAAAGCATATTAAAGTGGGGACTGTTCAAACAGAGGCTGTATATTTACATCTGGGGTGTCTCGTCTCATTTAACTGGAAATTAAAAGTACTTCAAGTTGTTGCCACAATACTGTGATACCACCATGTTTTTCCTCACTTATGATAGAGGCTGATGTTATTTTCTCATCTTGTCCATGCCAAGTTTTGCATAAATTAGACATGGAAGAAGCCATTATGTTGGATACTTAATGCTTTTCTCTGGCAATGTTAACTGTATGCATACGCCAGTTTTGATGAATGATGAGGAGAGGTGTACATGTTTGAACAGGCGCAGGAATATGTACTCCACTAGAACATTTGAAGAACTTAAAAGAAAGGCTCCTTCATGATCAAATAAAGCACTTTATGAAAGTTCAATTCATTTTCATGCTATTTATCCCAGTTTCAAGTTGGATGATCTAATAATAGCCACGCTCTATAACAGTCATATTCCAGATCAATAGACAAATTTCACTTTAATGACCTCTGTGCACTCACCAGAACCCCCATTTTAATCAGTGTGCCAGATATCACCAGACATGCCACCAACTTGCTATTCACACCTGGTTTTTATTACTTCTCTTGAGTCTACATTCAAGAGGAGCCAGCTGATGTGGCTCGGGCATCCTGGACGCCCTCCTGGGAAGGTGTTCCACTGGGAGGAGACCCTGGGGAAGACCTAGGAAACGCAGGTGGGACTATGTCTCTTGGCTACCCTGGGAACACCTCAGTATTACCCGAGAGGAGCTGGAGGAAGTGTCTGGGGAGAGGGAAGTCTGAGTGTCTCTGCTTAGACTACTAACCCCTGACCCGGCCCCCGACAAGCAGAAAAAAATGGATGGATGGAGTCTGCATTAGAGCAGTTTTCACTTTCCTACTTCATGTGCAAAATCACACACACTTATGTGAATCCATTCTACTAATGTTTTTTATTCCTTTAATGTTAACAATCAGAAATTGCCCTTTAGAAAGCTCTAGTAAAGAGACAAAACTTAGTTTCATGTCAGAAAACCCAGCCCTAAGGACGATGGCTCTTTGACAGGACCAGCTGAGTAAATATTGTCAGATCAAATCAACCTCGACCTTATGTCAGAGTATAGAAAATCTTAAAATACACCAAAACAAGGGGATGTAAGACTTAGGAGCCAGAAGGCAGGAAAGAACTTGCATTTATCTTTGTCACTTTCTGTAATCAATGCCAGTGTCTATCTGTGATTATATCAATGGTATTGTTTGCATTGTCAGAAGGATCCCAGATAAGTGTAACATCTCAGTTTGGTAACCATTCAGCTTTAACAGTGTGGCCTGGGCTTTTCTTTACTTCTGCTGCCTTCATTATATTAATGGACTGTTATGGCGTAGTTGTTTTGGCTGAAAATCTTGGGTCTGGGTACACAGCGACACAGGCCACCTCCAAATGCATCCCCAGATGTCTCAGGACACATTCAGGACACTTGCAAATGAATGTGTTACATTTTGGTTTGCCACATTAGAGCTGATCACTGTGTCCAGATGTTATCAGTAGTTCCGAAGAGTATTTGCAGTGTTCTTCAGTCGTTCATATCTCTGTGAGGTAGTGATGTATCAAGTCTTACCACACAGTTGCTTCGGGCTTTTCCAAGGCGACTTCCATTCTTCCTGAAAGCGCAGCAGCTGAGGAGCCAGCGGTGATGATGACTCCTCAGGATGGTGGCGTCTGCAGAACTGTGTTATGGAGATGGATGATGTTGTTAAGCACCTCCCAAGAAGACACAGGCTCCACACGGCAGCCTCCTGGGAGCGAGCGCCATCATCTCTTACTGAGATGAGTTACGCAGTGAAAGTCGGCCCATTTAAAAGCCCCCTTCTGTCGCGGGGACATGAGTCTGGGGACTGGACAGCCCCCGCAGGCGCTGCTTTCGTCTGCCCGATGGGGTTCCGCATTGATTAAGTGACACTGGGCTGTGTTGCCGTTTTTCATTTTAAAGTGGCCTCCATACTCCTCCATTAGTGCAGACTTAGTGGAGCCTTAGCGCAGATACACGGTAGTTCACTTAGTTTTGCAGCAATTAATACTCCTCTCCGACAGACATTTTTCAAGAGTCTAGGCCAAGGTGTAATGAACGGAGCTGATAAATTAGACGAGGCCGTAATTAATGTGATGTCTATGCTCTTTTTTGACTTAATGCTGATTAATCAGCCCTTTACTCGTGTAGTGCATGCCCTGTGACCCTCAGGGGGCTACGAAACTTGACTAATGTGTCTACGAATAATGTGTGCTGTAATAGCCACATCTGCAAATGGCCATTTACCTTTTGTGTTAAATCCACACTTATACTTTTTGCTTTCAAATAAGATCTTCTAATTAACTGATTGTCAAAGTCAAAGCCATATCAAATCTATATTTAACTTTTCAACATAAAATACATACAGTTGCAGGCAGTGGGCCTCATTTAGCAACTGCTCTTTAAAGGAATGTTTCCCCCCTTTGCTGGAAAATATTCTGCAAGAAGATGGAAAAAATACCAGAATAGTTATAATTAAAGAATGTCTGTGGGCTGATGGTGAGTAACTCTAAGAAGCATGAGTCCATGTCCTAAATTAGCCTGGAGGATGCCTGCAGGATTTGAAGATGGTTCTAGGCCCCTGCAGGATCATCTCATCAGGTAAGACAGTGCATGTTGAGCCACATTGTCACACTTAAAATTATTTTAATCACAGAAAGTCCAGGAGGATGGCCTTGTGATGGGAGTGAAGACAGACATGTCAGATCAGACAACCTCCATGTTTCGAGGAAAACAAAACAAACTACTTTCTTCCTTCCAGCTCGGATCAGACAGAGGCAGCTGTTTCCCTGAGACGGTGAAGTAAGTGCAAAGGTTTAAAAGCCTACATGTAACAGGAGCCACAGTAAACTGATCTCTACACAATTCAACTTGAAAAAAAAAAAAACAGGTTGAAAGACTGGGACTGCTGTGATTGTCGGTTATGATGGTTCAGGTTTCTGCAAAGTCTGCAAAGTGTAAAGTTAATGTTCTCAGAGCAGCAATATGCTAAATGTCAGTTGCATTAGGCTATTGCTGAATTGGTATAATGCTGGTACACTACTGTATTTATGTAAAATAGCTCCACAATAAACCACAGTTTGATAGAAATGTGCTTTTGTCCTAGAGACACATGTTGTGACCATAAAGAGCGAAGAACTTTACTGTTAAAATTTAAAAAATCCCATGAAATCATCCATTTGCCAAAGTCATATAAAAGATCTGTATTACAGTGCTGCCTTTACTGTGACCTAGAAAAATCACAGTGATCTCACTGATAATAATGAACCCCTTGTTCTAGTTTTTGTTTTAGATGAGAAAGGCAGCTGCAAGGACAGTGTGGCCGCTGCCCCCTCCTCCAGACACACACACACACACACACACAGAAACACACACACACACACACTGGCTCTCGTTGATTGTAATAGAAAACTCAATCTCCTCTCCCATTCCTGAGAGGCAAAGTGATTCTGGTGCTTGAAAAGATTAATAGCCCTCAAGTAGAAATGAATCAGGTGCTCTCCAGGGTCTGACTCCTCCGCCGGCCGCGCAAATAGAAATCCTTTTGTGGCCTCGCCAGTGGTGTGTCATGTTGCTCCGGGCCGGATCGCTGCAGATGCGAGGAAGCCCGGCTGGTGCTTAGCAAAAGGAGAAGCAGGTGGCCGTCCCCCTTCAGCTCGTTCCTTGGTGCTTTTGTAGTGGCTCCTCTTGAAATGATTGGCGTATGCAAATAGACGGCTGAGTGGATGGGACGTGTTGTGTGTCTCCGGCTGACGGCGCTGACAGGGAGGGATTATCTAAATAGCCCCGTGTTCATGCTTTTAATCACAAAAGAAACAGTGAAATAGCCCCTCTCAGGAGCATGTGGTAGAATGTTGACAGTGAAGGCATCTACCGTCCGGCTGATTCAGTCTAATTGGTGCGAGCAGTGTCCGTTAAATCAGCCGCTAACTCTCTGTGGACATGTGCTATCAGGCGGCTTAATGTTGCAAATTGTCTGGACTGTACGAGTGTTAGATCCTCATTGTTACACTGTCTTAAGTGTGTCGGGGTGGCAGCGGTAAACTGTTAATGGTGATGTGGAAAGGCAGCCAGGAATGAGGCTTTGACCTCAGACTCTGACCTGCTGACTTCTTAATGTACTTGTTCTCTTCCCAATGGCTTCTCATCCCAAGGTCTTATACCTACATGTGGTCAGTGGCCCTCTTTGCCCTATAGCCCACTGACTGAGAAGGAGCACAGTCTTAATCCCCGAGATTACAGCACTCTAGAGAGGTTTTTTAAAAGTGAATAAGACGAATGCTGCAGCCATGATGGTTGGATGTACTTTGAAATAATTGCATTTGACTGACTATAGTTGTCCAACCAAGAGGCACTTTCATGTCAACTAGAAGCTGACTAAATGATTGTCGTTTGTTAGGATTGTTAAAGTCTCTTACATAAAAAGGTTTGTACATTTGGTGTTGATCTTGCATATACAGCTAATGATAAATTAAATAATAATCTTGCTTAGTGCTGTTGTTTACATTGTTCCCATGTTGTATTTTTATATTCCTCTTCTCTTTTTAAGTGTGTCTACTTCTCTAACCCCTTCATAGGTTTGGACTTGATGTAACGCTGAACCTGGAATGTCTGGATTTTATCACTGCTGTTTCCTGGTATCTATTCCAATGTATTTATATCGTTCTGTACCAATGTGGTCTTGACTCGGTCTCTATCCCTTAAAAGTCTTGGTCTCGTCAAGTTCTCGATATGCTCTGATCTCAGAAACACCATGGTCTTGGTCCAGTCTTCTCAAAACTGGTCTTGACATCAGTTTGTCTCTATCTTCTTTTGGATCTGAACTCTATGGATTCTAAATAAAGCCTGTCCAAGACTGGTTTATTTTTGTGATTGGAATCAATATATCAAAATTAAAAAAAATCTTTGGTCCAAGTCTAACATTGGGTTTGGGTTCTCCTCTAGTGCTACATACACTAGTATTGATGTCAAATTAGTCTCGTCCTGCCATGGTACAGGTCTTGACTCCTCAAAGTTTGGTCTTGCCTTGCTCTTGCACACAAGCAGACAACCACTTTACATTTGCTTTGCTCTGGTCAGAAAGTGGTCAACTTTCATCAAATAATTAGAAAAAGAATGTGATGTGAAAAATAACATTTTAACTTCTAAAATCACATAATAAACCTACACAACACAGACTCAGAGTCAACATTCATAATATAAGGTATTAGTTCTAGTTGTGACATATCCCAGGATGGATTCTACTGAACAACATGGACCACCCCTTGCATTGGGCTTTTGTGCAACAGAGAATGTCAGTGGATGTCAGAGATCACTCTATAGAAGATGAAGTCTGAATCAATTTATTTGCTTTTAAATGAATTAGAAAGAGACTTTCCCATTGGGTATTAATGAAGTTAAACTGAACTGAACATCTGACACTTACTGCAGTGCATTAAAAGCAGATGTTATAATAAACTAACCGTACATTGGTAAATTACATGCCTGAGGAATGAGAAAAGACTCATTTATCTGTGGCACGGCTGTGAAAAGCCCACACCTGGAGGCCCATGAGAGCTGACATACAGCGCAGCAGGTTGTAGCTTCACATCGCTAAACACTTTTTAATGAGGCTGCTTACACATTGTGTCAACTCAAATCCGCTCTTCTTTGTCCACAACAGTTGCTTCTTATCAAATCCAGCCTGTGTTCCAGTTTATGCGCTTTCCTAAACCATGTTTGTTGTTGCAGCTAAAACAGCTGTCAAACATAATTAATATTTCAGTGAGAGATGGTGCTGGAGGGAAGCTCTAAGTGTTAGGGGAGTAACAGACAACAAACCAACACTGTGTCTGTGTCTTTGGCTTCTGCTTAGACTGCTTTCATACAACTGAAGCCGAGCATAATGGGAATCAAAATAAACTGGGTATTCTTGTCCGGGTTGGTGTCAGTGTGTGGTTAGAGTTATCACTTTCCATCCGACTGTCAGACCTCACAATCTTTACCAGGTTCAATGATAAGCGCTTTTCAGAAGTAAAAACATCAAGGCGTCAGAAGAGGCCCACAGCCTCGAGCAGTTACTGGATTCACCTTCACTTCTGTCCAAGAGATAGTGCCCTTTAGCCCCAGTTGAAATCCTCTTGATGATCCTCTTCATCTTATCTTTCATTCATTCACATTAGCTCCTAGCCACAGACAATGAAGCTGAATTGTAAAGACACAAGTGGCTGATTTAATCAAAGTCAGGGCTCACCACCAAGAACTTTTAATAAATATATCCATTTGGTTTTGTGGTACACTCTTTATCATCATGTTGTGAGCTTATACATGCCTACATGTCTCAACTGACATTTTATTGATGTATTTATCAGAGACATTGCATTGCACTTTTAGGTAAATGCTTCCCAAGAGGCTATTTTACATCTGCAAGTTACAGTATATGATAGACAAAAGTAATACGGTAGAGATTATGTTTATACGCTTACTGTTCCACTTGGTAAAACTGAAACCTAACAACAGCTCCTTGTGGAGTTGTTCTGGGCATGTTCCACTGTGAGGAAGCCCCAGGGCAGACCCAGGACATCAGTACTTCCCAGGAACACAAAGCTAACTGGAAGAAAATGTCGTAGTAATGAAGTAGCAGAAAACTGTCACTCACTTGTGGCATATTTCTGTCTTTCTTACATCTCACCTCGTCCAAAAAAAGGTGAAGTGACAACAAGAGAGGGGTGAAGTCACATGTATCTAGGTAGTAACAGATAAATGGGACAGCTCAGCACTATGGGACATTGACAACATATGTGTGGAGTCTGGATAAGATGCCACACTAGGAGACGACCAATATTTTTATAGACCTCCAAAGCACAGCATAAAAAAGGACAGTGGCTCAACATTTTTTGGTTAAGCATAAATGGGACACATGTCTTGCTGTGTCGCTGGTTGAGCCTGGGACACAAAATTGACAGAGACAGGATATTGAGTTGAGAAATCCCGACCAATATCGCAGAAGGGAGCTTTTAAGATGCCATTAAGATCAAACGAAGCTCATTTACAAGCTGTTACTAAACAGTTCATGGAAAATGTAATTAATATTTATGCATTTCTTTAAATTCCCAAAGCCCTCATCAGATTTATTCAGCACAGTGTCAGTTCCTCTTCTCCTCACCCCCACACACAGGCAGAGCGGGCCATGTCCTATATTGCTCCCCCCGGGACATGTCGCGTGAAAGCAGATACTCACATGTGTCGCTATGCTTGGCCGTCAGCCTGACACGGATCGGCCACCCGCCGAGACTCAGATGCTGTTCTCTGGCACAGGGAGGTGTAGATTACATCTGCATGGTACAGCGGCGTGCCTCGCAGCTGACACGCAGCATCAACACCGGCTCATGCTGCAGGCTTCGAGGTAACGGGAGACAAAAGGGGATGGTAAAGGCAGCAGAGGGGAGTTAAATCACTGTCACAAAGGAAAGTCTCTCGACGCTTTCCTTTTAGTCTCTTGGAGTTCTGCCACTTCTTTTCAAAGGGATAGATTGCGGGCTAATGAATTGATACACTGAAAAGAGTAGACTTTGGTGTCATGAACGTGCTGTTTTAGGGAGTAAGTCAAGCTGAAAGCTGCTCTGCTTAGTGTATAATAAACATTATCATTGTGGATGAAGTGGTAAGTCTGAAATTCAAAGTGTTAGCCTTTTGATTAACGGATTGTCATCTCGTGTACAAAGCAGACGGTAAAGGCTCCAGTCCCTTTGCACTCTCTTAAAGAATAGACTAAGTGGTGAAAAATGAATAGATAACTCAAGTTCATTTCTGTTGCAGCTCTTACTTGATGTCAAATCCCTTTGTATAGCGTTCCATGTTCTATCTTCATGGTGTTAAAAATATGTTAAGTACCCTGATGTCCAAGTCTGTCATTATTTTTTATATTATAATACATTAAATTATTGTAGGTTTATATTTTTGACAGTCAGGAGTTGCGTATATGCCAACTCAGATGGTAAATGGTTTATGTTCGAGTACAACAAGGTATTCAGCAGTCATATATACTGAGTAACCGCCAGTCTGATATTTCAAAGCTAACTGATGGAGGCAAACATTTACCACTGTGTGCACATAACTCCTATGCAAGGTCTATAGCAGGTACATATTGTAAGAGAGCAATGTATAATTGAAATGAAAATTAACATTTTTACTGTCTTTGTCACACAGCTGGATTTAGTAACAGAGGTGTCAGAGGTGAGAAGGACCTAGGTGGCTCCAGTGTAAATGGTAAAGCTTAGTGTTATGTGAATGAAGCGTTTGTGGAGTGGACATAAAACGTCAATAGAAGTCATTTGACTTTTTACGGAACTCCAGAATGCAGCATAAAAAAGCACTGTGGCTCAACTCTCTGCTTTCACTGCCTGAGCATAAATGGGGCGCAAAGCTAACTGAGAGGGGACATTGAGGACAGACAATCCCACCAATACCAACACAGTGTAAGCTCCTATTTCCTTAAGCATTAGAATGAATATGTAGAAAACTGTGGAAAACTTGTCCGATCAGAGAAAAATACAAAAAAAAAAACAGTGTAAGCTTTTCTCTTTAAAAGTCCCCACCTATCAGATGACCGGCTTGTGTAACAGCTGATAAGGATGCAGGACTCCATTTACCTGCACACAAAAGGCTCTTGACCTCTGAACTCCAGCAGTGGAGCTGTTTAAACTGACCTTTATCTGTCTCGAACGTCGTGTTCTGGCTGCAGAATACCTGTGTAGGCTCTGTGGGACTTTGCTCTCTGCAGGATTTTATCTAAAACATGCAGGGCTAGGTTTTTAGGTCTAAAGCAGTGGTGTCAAACTCAAAGTGGTGAGGGGCCACGATAGTTGATAAGAATCCTTTACAGGCCGAAGATGGTGACATTTGGAAGCTTTTATTACATTTTGAATATGAGATTTCATCTTAATTTGAGTCTGAAGTTATCTTTAACATTAATTACCTCCTTTTATAGAAACTGGTTTTAGTTGGATCTGAACCAGTTTTAGATGGATTTGAACAGGTTTTAGATTGATTCAAACAGGTTTTACTTTGATTTGGACAAGTTTTAGATGGATTTGAGCACGTTTTGGATGGATTTTTACAGATTTGATCTATCTTTGTCGCAAAAATCAACCCTATTCAAATCCAATTAAAACCTAGTGCCAGAAATATAACCTACTAAATGTATTGAAGGGCCACATAAAACAATGCAAAGGGCCGCATTTGGTCCCCAGGCCTTGAATTTGACATGTGTGGTCTAAAGGGTTTCCCTTAGCAAACTGTTTGTACTGAATACCTGTATGGTGTAGTTTGGAGTGCTTTATTATATGTATCTTGGACAGACACAAGATAATGCCATTAAAAACTGGTGCTCTTTATTAGACAGAGATATAAAAGGCGTGTCCAAGCATATGTTACTGGATAAAATCATGTGGGTGCTTTTCAAAGAGCACCTTTGATCTGACTCCTCTTTCAAAAGGTCATAAACAAATGTTCACACTCAAATACATGCAATGCCACCAATGCATTTCAATCTTGTGCATTTGGCTAATTAAAAACATGCTACACTGCTATATACAGTACCCTTTTACTCACTCCCTTCACTATAATGGTACTATTCCGAGGTGAGATGGTACTGTGCACCAAGGTCAGACAATACATTGCTTTTGTGATGCTTTGTGCACATTAGCCATGTGCTGTTAGAACCTGTTATGGCACATACTGAATGAATATTTTGCATGCTAGATGTGAACAGTT
This sequence comes from Rhyacichthys aspro, assembly GCA_036850595.1. Lineage (NCBI taxonomy): Eukaryota > Metazoa > Chordata > Actinopteri > Gobiiformes > Rhyacichthyidae > Rhyacichthys > Rhyacichthys aspro. The sequence continues at coordinate 3,766,908 of CM072152.1, forward strand.
TTATAGTAATGTTTCGAGGAATTCCAACAAATCAGTTTTTCATTGGTTACATTATTACATCAGTACCTTTATGATTTGACCCAGGCTATTATTAGATTATACTGCACATGAACGCAGCGCAGTGATGCATGCAAGAGCTGGCCAAAACTGTCTTGAACTATGCAGGTGGCAGCCTACTTGTATCTTAGAATTACCCAGAATATACAGTATTTCCTTTGTTCACTAATAGTTAAATGAGATATTTGTGGTAGATTTTTTATACAAATTAACTAAATATTTTAATAGCCAAAGCGAGCTATGTTCAGCTATATTTCTGTTGCTTAAATGTGCTTCACTTTTGGGTGTTCTTTGTAATGTGTGACTTTATTTTAGGGGGGTTACATAGACACTTTTTGGCTTTTTTTCCCAGAGAGTCAGTATTCCCTATAAAGGCTCCCACTCCCTTAAATGCCATCCAAAATTAGACTAATTAATCAATATGAGGTGAATTGTGAACCAGATGCTGTAAAGGGAACACAAGCCTATTGAAGTTTACAAAAACCTGAATGATTATTGGTCATTCTTCAGAACTGGCACATGCACATTTCCATTTAAACTGACGATGGGTCATTAAAGACCGGCTCTAGGTGTACTTTCCACTCAAACGTACCCCCACCCCCGAGTATGTGACCGTAACAGGCACTAATCTCTCCAACACAAAAATCAATGGAGCGCCCACCCACACTCCATCCGTCTCTGTGGTGGAGTCAGGAGGCTCCAGCCTGCACACATCTGTGGGATGTTAGCGTCACTGGTGGATTTACTAGTGTTGGAAAAACCACAAACACTCACTCACATTCACAACTGAGACTGGGGTAACGCAAGGACAGGCCGCCAGTCTGTACTCGGTCTTATCTGGACTCAACACTAGCCTCTGAGTGGACACACTCCGGAGATGATTAGACACTATTACACTCTGTTACAGTCAAATGAATGTCTTAATGTTGAGGAATTACAAGAGTCATTAAAAAGATAAGCCTTAATTGTAATGTATATTTTACAGTTACCTGAGTCCAGTATTTATTGCCTATAATGTGCTGTGAGAGGTTTTTTGTTTTTTTTTCATTACCCTAGATTGATCGTTTTGTGTTTAGACAAAAAGTGGATCTACTTCAGCGAAGCTATTCTTGTGATTGAAATGTAGATATTATATCCAGATATGTAATATATTATACTGTGTGCAGTTGAAAGACCATTTTCATATCACCTATTTCATTTCTTATAGTTGAGGAAAGATAGGAGGGTTTGTTATATAGCATAAAAATATAAAATAAATCTGATTTGAACAATAAATATTGCAAGCTTTTTATGTCCTACTGTTTCATAATAATCAAATAACAGTTTTTATTCAACTTATAAACAAAAATAAGCACAACCTGAATAAGCGGTTCACTTTTGGCACTAATTTGCAACTGGGTGGCCTGTTTAGCGGCACATTTACTAAAACTGCACCAGGTTTGGGGCCGATCTGATAGGCAGCTCATTTCAGTAACTACGACCAACTTATGACATGCTGTTTTCAGTGTAAAAGTTTACCATTATTTGCTTCTTTTTCAAGTTACAAACCTTAGTAAAACAGGCTGGGCACCTCAATATACCACTAAAACAATATGATCAGTCTCAAAAATACCTGTGTGCCTTTTTTATGCACCTAACCAAGCTAAGTTCTAGTGAAAACAAACATTTTCATGAAACTTGATGTGACTGTTTAGTAAATATACATTTTGCAACAAAACTGTGTCATGTGATTGTGCAATGCCTATTTACAGGACATAGATCTACTTTTACTTTCTCTCAGTTCAGGAATGATAGCGAGACTTAACATATGATAACAATATGTGACAAATCTGAATGCAAGCTTTCAAACTAAACCTCAAACACTGGAAAAAACATGAACTTAAAGTACTTCAATGTGGTATTTAAACAACCACCAAGTAGGGCACAAACTACAGACTAAAACATTGCCCCCCAAAAAACATTGCCTATTTCTTTTGTCTGAAAGAATAAAAATGTGTGAGTCACAAACCTTATTAAATCAGGCTGCTCATTTACATGCTATGGTCCCAAGTTTTTGCTCCATAATACATCAACTCAGGCAAATACATGTCAATAAGGCCGGTACTTAGTAAATCTGATTTTGCATTTGTGCAGTCCGTTTGTAAATCTTACTCTTTTTAATTCTCATGTGCAGGCAATCAACGCAATGTACTAAAGCTATTTTCTCGTTCATAGTGCTGCTAAGCCACAGTTTAACATAGAGCATCACTTCATGTCATAAAAACAATGATGTCTAGGTAGACATCAACTGAAGTCTGTCTCAATCCCAGCCAGACTATGACTGACAGCGCACAACTCCACTGACAACAACAACCTGGAGTGCTGAGGCGTCATCTCTGACAGACCCGTGTGCTCTGTCCAGGGCTGAGAACACAGCTGTGAGTGTAAACAGGAGGATGGACACAGGGAGGACAACCTATAGAACAGTGACTAGCGCCAACAGCCTCGTCCTCCGACCGGCAGCTTGGCAGTCGGCCTGTTGGGATGTGAAGCAGACGGCTCTAATGGAGAACAGACACGAACTCTGGACACGGGCTTCCAGGCAAAAGCAGCAGCTTGTCTTCCCCTGACCTTTGACCTTTAGTCTAATTACTTGTGTCTTGGGATTACTATTGATAATGACATTCACACTTCACTTCAAAAAGAAAATAAAGTCAGATTTGGACATTATTTCCCCCAAATCCAATTGTTTTATGGCCAGTTGTGGTTTTACTGTTTAACATTTTGCTGCCTCTTTAACACACACATTGTCTATATGCCTGTTTAAGCACATGCACATGCAGGCGACCTACTATAACCTCTGGATGGATGTCTTGCATGAATGACATTAGCAGATCCTCCAGAAGATAGACAGAAGTGGGTCTGTTATACACATTTTGGTTTTACAATACATGTTTATTTTAATAACTACTACCAGCTTCCAAATTTTGGGAGCTATTCACTGCTTTTATGAGTTAAAAACATAAGTAAATTAGACTGAGCATTTCGTGTTAATACTCCTTTTTTTGCCATTCCTTCCATTATACTTTAACTATAAGATCAGACACAAAATCTCAAGTGTCCATGACCTTTCCTGCTTTTACCTCAAGTGAAAACAACAGTTTTGATGAAAATGGGCGGGGCCGTTTAGTAAATCTGGAAATCAAACACACTGTATATTTAAAATATTCTAAAAATGTGAATACAAAGGATAAAAATATCAGAATCTCCATGTTCATATCACTTGGTTGTGGTTAGGAAAAGATAGAAAGACTTGTGTGTTGATTTTACAATACATGGGGTGTCAGGTGAACATTTTATAGATTTCCAGCCACTAATGGTCTCTGAGTGCAACTACAATGTCACATGACCTGTAACATCATTATTGTCATCCAATACCTAATTTTAAAGCTCATTGATTGGACACAAAAAGTTGAAAAAGGGTCATTTGTGTGAAAGTTTTTGCTAATATTAGTTGAGAATTTGGAAGGTTAAGGGTTCCTAATTAAAAACAGAAGAAAGACCTCTCTTGTCTGTGACACTTGTCTAACAATGACTGGTAAATTGTCGAAATAAAGTTCATAAGATCTGATTCATGAAAGAGCCTTCAATGAAAAAGAAAGATAGAATATTCTGAATCAGCCTGAACCATTATTAAGTAAGAAAAACACATATATGCAAAGATTGCTGCACAATAATCAATATGCACCGTGTAATAGTTTCGTCTGAGTGTAGGACTACTTATTGATGATATATAAGGTATATTATTCATCACTAAATTACTTTTATTTAGGTCTTTTCTGTTTTTTCACAAACCTCTAAGTTACCTCACATTACATCCCTTCTACTGCAGTTTAATACACTCTTCCTCTTCCTGAGTCTCTCTTCTTCTATCACCTGCAGGAGGCTGTCTGTTTGTCACCTCTACAACCATTTTGGAAAATACACAGCAATATCAGAAAACACTGTAAGTTCTATTGGGGTTTATTGTTACAGCTGCAACAAAAAAAGCACATTTTTACCTCATGTGAGTGAAGCTGATGTGAGCAAATTATCAAAGAAACTAGAAAAACTGCTGCTTCGGGTAAAATCAGTCAAATAATTGTATCTACAAAACAGTGGAAACCTGACTAAAAATATTCTATTCTAGATTCTAGACATTAAATCTAAACATTTTTGTTGCACACTTGAAACTTCTTCTGTGAGTCCACAGTTCAACAGGGGGTTTAATGTATTACTGACACAACTCTTTTACAACTCTTTAAGTGGTTAAAACATCTATAATAAACTGCTCAACTAGCATTATATCAGTTTGTTTGGTGTGTTTCCTTCCCATTTGTCAGAATATACAATACCCTGCACCCGTGCTCATGCTTGTTACCCCAAAGATTCATTTCACATTAAATTCTGTTTATGCACCAGTGTATAAGCCAGACAATAGCCATAAAACAATGTATTTTCACAAGAGAACTAAAGTTGTGTGATCAAAATGATTTTAGTATTTTAATAAAAACACAGTGTAATAAATGAAATTGGCCAAACTAAAATGGGGAGTAGGGCCTTTCCAAAGCTCTTTCCGTGGATCAATTTACAAGAGTGACCTTAATCCCGACCTGGGGGAACTTTCACCCGACCTGACCCCTGGCAGTATCCTCACATGCCTCGGCTCTTAGCGAGAACAACGCTCCAGACCGGGCTTTAGTCAGGCAGTGTGTGCAGACAATCTCCCAATGAGCTGCCATATTTTCCTTGTGTCACGGCGCCTTCTAATTACACACTTTATCTCCCCCGGGACGACGTTCCCTCCTGTCATCTGGACACGGAGTCATATTTCACGTTCCCCGTCGCTGTTGTGTCTGGCCCGTTTCCCTCCACACATGAGCCCCTCTGTGAAGCGTGCCTCCTGTTTGCACACTGAGCAGAAAAACGCAGGCGCCCTGGTGTATTTTATATATGTTCCAGTTCCACGGATGAGCGCGGCGCACAGAACCTGCCCCGGGCCGGTTTCCACTGTGCAAACACTCGCTCCGATGGACAAGGATGCGGCGGGGCAGTGGGCTGTGTAAAAGGCTGATCTGCCACAGCTGCTTGACTCCTAATGGTGTGGCCCCGCTCACATGACAGCGCCTCTCACAATGTTATGACCGCGGATGGTTCCTGTGAGTGGGACCATTAGAGAGGCAGCGTTCTTCTCTGCATGTGCCAGAGCGACCTCCACCGCTCAAGACATTAACCTCCGTCTGCAGAAGGCCCGCACATCACGTCACATTCACACCGACCCGGCAATTACGCCCAGTGGTGTAAAAAATGCTGATGATGGTTGACTTTTTATTGTCATTTTCACCGACAGGGTCTCATAGGCTGTAGTCTAGAGCTTCGACTTCGCTTCAAGTTTCATTTCATGTAGAGATGACAATATACTCTTTGTATATTTCTTAGTGTTTACTGCAAGGTGAGTGAGCAGCTGAAAACTGATGGCTACGATATCTGGTTTGCTTATTAAATGCATAACTCAATTCCATATTTTGGTCCATGCTTTTTTAAAACTCCACAGGGACATTCTGCTCAGATTCTTTCGGTTTGGTTTTAGAGGTCAGGGTTCACCACTCCCATTGAGCTGTATCCCTAACATCAGTTGGTTTCAATGGTGAATCCTGATTGCCTGGTGGGCTGTTTGTGCTATGTTCTTGGAGGCATTCAAACGGTTTCAGTGCTGGCTTACTGTCAGACAGGTGAGAGAGACAAAAAGTGTGCACCAAAACATGCTCATGAAGATTTCCTGAGTGGATGTGCCAAAAACAAGGCCGGCTGATGATGAGTATGCTGTGTGGCTGGTGCTGGAAGGAGAAAAGTGCTGAAGCCTTCTATTATCCATGTTTTTTGCTTTTGTTTTTCTAGTCAAAATGATTTCCTCTGGGGCACTTCAGTAGCTTACAACATGGTTGAGCACGATCCGAGATTGACTGAAGACATCGGCTCAGATTGTTAACATACATGTTACAGGGTCTTCACAAAAAAAAACAAAAAAACAAAACGAGTAATGCATGACTTTTTGAAATCAATTATGTATTGTGGCTAATATGAAGGTATTAACTATTAACTAGGTGAGAAGACATCACTTGGCTGAAAGAAAAAAGGGAAAAATTCCAAACAGTATGCAATTATGGAGGGTTATTAGGACAAGATAACGTTTTTACATGAGGTGAATCTGTGAATATGTGGCTCCAACAAGTCTCTAAAAGCTTACCTGGCAAACTTTCTGAATATTTGTTTATATTAATAAAGACAACTATTGATGCACATGATAAATAGTTGTATATATATATACTGTATTTTCTAGAATGTGGGTAGAACAAGCAATGTCTGGTCAAAACTGCTCGAGTCCGTTTATTCCGATCTGTTTGAATGTGCTCGGGTTAACATTTCATTAAAAGCTACGGCGTACAACCGATCCCGATGTTATGACCGTGAATGTTTCCTGCAAGTGGGACCATTAAAGATGCAACGTTGCACCCCATTATTGTGTCTCACTCAGCGGAGCATCACAAGCCCATCTGGTACCTACATCAACCTTGGATCTATTTCCTTTTAAGCCGTGTTACTCTTCCTATCAACCCTTGTCCCTGCTCCATCAGAATTCCTATAATACAAACACTTTATATAGACATAATCTCTTAGTATTTATTCTACATCCGTCCCACATCCTTTAAAAACCTACAAACTGTTTCAACAGGGCCCTCTGGTTAAGAATAATGCTCTGATGGTGCGTGAAGCCAACTTGTAAAACCCTGATAGCATCACAGCACTTCACCAGCAGCTGCCCTAAATTCTCCAATTCCTAACGGACAGATAAGAACGCGCTGCCTCCGAGAGAGATTACGGCGGAAAAATCCACAGAGCCCTCGGAACGGCCCCTATCGATTTGTTTTGCTGCTCGCTTGGCTAACGACGTTGCTTTTATTTACATGCTTGTTTAACTATGTGTGAAGTGTTATCAGCGGCCTCTTAATTAAATCAAACGTGCGAAGCCCTCGTGCCGGGCTCTCGTCTCCCTCTCACCCCCTCCGGCAGACAGCGAAGGGCGAACCGTCACCCCCGGGCGAGGAAATCAGGTGTATTAACAAGTCAATGAGGAGTCGGTGTGCGTATAATTTCACAGTGAGCACATGTGACCTTTGTTAATGATGCCACTCAAAGCTGCAGGTGCTGTTTCTCAAATGAACTCCCCGGAGAGCGGTGCACGCTGCTGACGCTACGAGAGGAGCGACGAGAACGACACTGGTGGAAGTCAAAAGAAAGCTAGGCTCAGTTGCTGTTGACATGACGAGGAAAACGAATAAGAAAACAGGAATTGGTGAGGTGACGGGATCTTCTGAATTCTGAATCTGAATGAAAGTCAATAGGAAACAGCAAACCATTTTTGCATTCTCTTTGGGTCACATATAAAGTATTTGTCAAATTAAAAGAGAATTTCTGACACCAGACAAAGCCATTGACTGGCAGTGATGTGGTGTTTTGTTGACTTTATCAAAATTATACCTTTAGGTGACAAAAATGACAGCATGTTATCAAAGAATAATGGGTTATCTCTCAGGCTTTCTATTTGAAATTGGTACTGGTCTTGACGTTACCATGTTTCTGTATGTACAGTACTGTGCAAAGGTTTTAAACAGGTGTGAAGATATGCAGTAAAGTAAGAATGCTGTCAACAATATACAATTTCATGTTTTGTGATTTTTTTTAACAATTTACAAAATGTAAAAGTGAGTGAAGAGACAAAAACTACCCATTTTTGGAGTGATCCCAGAGCAAGGTAACTCTGATCCCAACTTCATGGAGTCTGGCCTGTTTCTATCTGGCATTACATGGTCTGGTTTAGTTTAGTTCCTTCTGAGAGTTAATGCTCTGGTTTAGTCCGGTTTGGCTTGGTTTTGTCTGGGATTGTCTAAATGTTTCATCAGAACCTGCACATATTCTTCAAAAACTGAGACAGTGGAACTAGATCTCTTTCTGTTTTGAAGTCAATAAAATATTGATTTGATTTAGAATTATCTCAGTTTTTCATTTTGAAAACCAATAAAAACAAACATACTTTATAGTTTACTTTCTATATCCACACCTGCCTAAAACTTATATATCTGATAGCGAGAACTCTGGACTGGTACTTTCTGTACTCGATCATCTTGGTCTAAACAGCCCAGTCCAAACAAATAATCATGATCAGAGATAATCATGAATACACTGGTCAATACAAGCCTCATTTACACTGGAGTATAACGGTGCGGATGGGGTATGTAAGGTCGAATTTTCCATCACCAAAAGGGGTTCTGAAACGTCCCTCAAAAGCATACCTTACCACTTTGGGAGACACCTTAGTGTGTGGTCCGCTTCAAATACTGTTTATATCTTAAACAGAGACACTACTTTTTGTGGCACTTGTGTGTTGTCACTGTTTCAATAGCAACTTTGCTCTTCAGGACCCATCACAATGAAACACGTGCCTCTTAGGAACTACCCACAACAAACCGTACTGTGCCACTATAGAGGAAACAAGGCTGGAGTAACATACGTATCAATGCTAGGGCCCTATCCAGTCAGCCAACCCCTTCTTCTTGCCCCACAAGTAACTATGGCCTCGCTCACATGTGTCTAACACTCTTTTCAAGTAAACACTTTGTAAAGAAACAACCAGTTTTCCTTCTATCTGGTTTGTCTCATGGCTTAACTTTACTTGTAATCTCTAATCATTACATAGACACAGTTTCAGAGATTGTGTTATGAACCGCTCTGATGCTCCGTCACTGTATTTCTGCGTGTTGTCCGTGTACACACATGTTCTGATGTGTGCTCAGATGTTTTCTTCCTCCCAGCAGCCGGCCCGCTCAGCGCTGGGAGCTGCCTGAAGCGCGGGGGGGAGGGGAAGTACTTACCGCTCACAGGCCGCTCTCTTCGGCAGCTCACGGAGAAGAGACTGCGCCGAGCTTGTGATGGATCGCTCTCCGTCCCCCCACCCCCTCCCCTGCCTGAAAATGAGCTCTGTATTGTCTCCACTCCTCTGGCTGGAGTGCTGTTGGTTTTAGAGCTCGGTGTGTGCAGGGCTCGGCGGTTGATGGTTGAGGTGAGGGGTATAAAAGTCCTTGAAAAGCAATTTATCCTCTTCCATCCACAGCACCGGCTTCTACCTGCTTCCGAATCTCCTCGGGCTATTTTCAACCATCAGGCACCGCTCGCCTCACATCGGGGCCCTCTTACACTCACTCTTCATTTCCAGGGCTTTACTTTCATCACCTGCTGACTCACCCTTCCTTGTTCTTCCTCCCCTCCCCCTCGTATTACTCTCCTCATCCTGGTGCACTTATCACACCCAAAGTCGTAAGGGAGCCCACGTGAAGGCCGCTCGTGCTTGCGCTGCTGCTTAAATCCCTCCATAATGGAACCCAAGGGTATCTGAAATTGAGTGTGAAGACTGAATCAAGGTCATTTACTCCACCCCACAGGATAGTGATGGATGTCTTGTCTGGTTGCGTGATCGGCTGCCCTAGTTGTGAGGAGGAGGGTATCGTCCCGTACAGAGCAAAGGGAAGGACTTGCTGTGGTGCAGATGACCGCAAAGCAACTGACTGTAAATAGAAGTGGATGACTGGCTTAGAATGTGGAGGTGACTCCCATTTTCTGCTGCTTATCCTGTTATCCCAGCTGCTAAGAGACATCCCTGTGTGCAGTTCAGATTCAGCAATTCACCATGGACATGCTAACTACCATAACAGCTTGCTAATTGTTTCTAGTGTAGCTGTTGATGATCTTTGAAGCACAACACATTGTTTGCTCTAATGTGTGGCTTGTATTGTCTAAAAAAAAATCCTGCTTCTATAAAATACAAAGCAATTTTTTAGCAAAGTTTTGAATTGTTGCTAAAATTTGCAAAAAACGAAAATGCATGGATCAGTGTGCCGGTTCCAAGCCCAGGTTAATGAATGTTTGCACACAACTTTTCTGTTGCAAAATAGGATAAGCTCAAAGACATTTACATGGATCCAGGCTCAGTAGAGCAGGTTGGTGGTTCGACCCCTGCTCTCCCCAGTTTATTCTACTGTTGTGTCCTTGGGCAAGACACTTTATCCACCGTGGTGTGTGGTGGTAGCTTACCATCACCAGTGTGTGATTTGAATTAATAATGGACACTGTCAAGCACTTTGACTGTGCTTTAAATGCTAGAGCTATATAAATCTAATCCATTATTATCATCATCATTATTACTGTCTTCCTCTACAGTCTTTTTTCCTGACCATTAGCATTTACAAGCTTCATGCTCAGCTCCATGGATGTATTACAAAAGTTGGATGACAGACCCTCCTTTCTGCCCTTAAGCTAATCCCACCAGTGGCCAGTTGTGGTATTGCAGCAAGAAATGCCACCCAGCAGGGATTTTCCTCATAGACCACAATTTAACATAATTCTACAGTTGACAGGCTACCTACAACTTTCATCACAATATGTGCTCATTGTACTGGTGTAAATCAAAGGCTTTTTTTTTTTGTTTTTAATGTGACAGTGGGTAAAATAAAGTCAGTAATGTGCTTGCTCACTGGGCTGCAGGAAGCTGAAATAAATCTAGCAGACACTTTTTTCTGTTGACTGCATCATGATTGACATGATCTGGAATCCAGGTTATGTAATACATTTCTGCTTAGCACCTACTGAACTGTAACTTATGGCTCCATAAACTGCATCATATGTTTTTTAGATCAATGATTCCAATGAGACATGACAGCAGACATAATATAAAGTGTTTATAAAAATATAGCCTGACCATATTAGCACATCATTACCATTCACCTTCTCATTCTCATGGTGATAAATATTGAAGCACTTGAACATTACATGCCACTTGAATAAACAAGTGAGCAATTAAATTGTCTGCATTTTGTGTGAGGTGATTTGACAGTAATTTGGCAACACAATAATAACATCTGAGGTGACAAATTTGTTAATAGGCCTTTAAAACCATTTAATTACATAATAAACATTGAGCTGTTTGTAACCCAGATGTCAAACAGAGTCTGGAAAATCCGTAGAGAATTGAGAGACAGGAATTGTATGTTTGGGAAAAGTATGGAATTCTGAAAGGACATGAGCATGAGAAGAAATATGAGGGTGGGAGGTTCGTGGTGGTGTGGAGGGCGGAGATACTGTAAAACAGCCTAAAGGAGAAAGGAATCTTGGGTCCAATTCTGAGTAAACATCCAAAGGGATTGAAATAAAACATATTGATTGCTGGATGGATGGCGGACCATCTGTCGATACACTAATCTGCCAAATTGACTCGCGTCTCTCGGAGCATCGTGTGGCTCCCAACAGCTGGATTCAGTCACAGAAAACCATAAACACAGGCTCCACTCAGCTCAAAACATGCCCAAGTGCTGGTGATTTATACTCCTCTAAATTGCATGTGTGCACTTGTGGGAATTACTCCGGACTGGCGTCAGATACATAAGACCGGCCGCTCACTGTAAAGCCAGTCTGTGAGTGTGAAGTGGATTGAGTGTCATAGCGATTCCATCCACTTTCCAAACGACAGAGATTGTCTTCTGTTGGAAAGTTGTGATCCATGTGAACTCTGGGGGCATTCATGCTAGAGCCAGTTGATCTGGGCCTAAGTCTGATTGTCCTCCTCCTCTGTGCTGGTCTGCACTCACATTACCACAACAAAACCTGGGTCTGGGCCTTGCCTCTTAGCACTAGACTGTATTAAAAGCACTGTGTCTGCCTCCACCATAGAAAGCACCTTTAAGAGTTAAACGTCATGATGCAATGCACAACTGCCACTCAAGAGGAACAGCAAATTATGCATCACCAAATAAATTGTAAAGTAATTAACTTGTACTCTATGTGAATGCTGTATTAAAGGAGAGATTAGCCTTTCCCTTGATAAGAATGAATACTGCATGTGTGTGCTTGTGCTCATAATTGTGCTGTGCCACCTTTTCAACCGTGCCAAATCCCAGGATGCAGCCCCTGCCTGAGCACACTTGGGAGCACTCACGTTAGTCAAAAAAAAACGTGCTTTAAACTGCAGAACTCTCTATGTTCTTACGACACTGGCGCCATATTAACGGATGTCGTTTGTTTCCAAGTGGAGACTATCCAAGCAGAAGAAAGAACATGTCTTCTGAAACGGCATGGTCATTTTAGTATTTTTTTGTTTTTTTTTTTAATTTATTTGTACAAATGCAACTCTGCTGGCTCCAGTGTGTTGGCCTATATTGGCTGGGCATTCCCTTTGTGACAGGGTGGAAGCTTGGTCATTCGGGAAGAGCTCAGAGTAGAGCCGCTGCTCCTCCACATCGAGAGGAGCCTGCTGAGGTGGCATGGGCATCTGTCCCGGATGCCTCTGGGACGGCTTCCTGAGGAGATGTTCTCGGAATGAGGCCCCAGGAAGATCTAGGACATTTTGGAGGGACTGTGTCTCTCGGCTGTTCTGGGAACGCCTCGGTATTCCCCCAGAGGAGCTGGAGGAAGTGTCTGGGGAGGGGGAAGTCTGGGGTCTCTGCATAGACTGACGCTCCCTTGACCCAGCCCTGGATAAATCGAAGAAAATGGATGCATAGATGGAGTAAATCTCTCACCACAAACCATTTTGCGTCTGTCTAAGAACTATTTGTCAGTGTCTTTAAGCATGATTTTATGGTATCAAAACACATACAACAGAAACATTGTCAGACTTGAATGGACAATACTGTCACACTGTGCTGAGTGTTCTCCAGTTTCAATCCTCTCAGCACTTGGGTTTTTAATGTAGCATGCATTTTTGACACACAAGTGGGTATGTCTACACAAATAGAAAGAGTTTTTCACACTTCTTGCTCACATCACATTAGCAATGTAGGAATACCTACAAAGAACTTTGAGGAAGATGTTTTAAAAAAAAAAAACGGTTATTGTACTATGGAGTGGAGGAACACAAATAGAGACTTTGGAAAGGGATGACACAGGCCTCTTTGTGCGCTGCCCGGTTGTCTTCACTGATTTGTTGCGCCCTGATCACATGAACATTGTTGAGGCCCAACATTGTAGTATCCATGACTGATTCTACTTCAAATCATGTGATGTCAGTTTAGCTTTGACTGGAATGTATATTGCAATATTATTTGTAAAAAGGAGACACTTTTATTGTGCAATATTATTTTAGAAGAAAAAAACTATTGTAGGCATCGACTAACATGCACAACTAAATGAGTTTTGGACACTCTTTTCGCCGCATGTGAACAGCTATGGTAACTATGCAGGGACATGCTGCTAACTATGAACAAACTACAAGGAAATGGTTGATAATATCACTTTTTAAAAAATGAAACAAATCCCAAGTGCTTCTCCTCCACCGGTGGGTAGTTGTAGGAACGGCTCCTCTCACTGGGTTCTATGGAGCTTTACATACATATTTTACATACATAGTGTAATTTTGATGTGATATTACACTACTGACTCTCATTCCTGACAAAATTATCACCTCCCATTGACAGATTGTTGGAATCTTTAGCCCCTTTATGTTGATGTGTCACCGAGGTTAGGTAAGTGACTGCTTAAGCCTGAATAGGAAAGCTTACCGTAGCGTAGGTAAATTGATGTTGTATTATGTGTGCAGCTGTAAATGCACAAAAACAAGAACAAAGTGCACAAAGAGTTGCACCTGTGTTTATTTATGCAAATTAGCCATGTGCTTTTTTTTTCTTTTTTTCTTTTTGTGTCATTTATCACTCTTGCTTCATTGTTTAGAGAAACATGTCTTTTTGCAAGACACCAGGATGCAGCAATGTTGAATGTAAAACAAAATGTCACACAAAACTTGCATAAAATTGGCTTATACGTACACTTTTGGCACAATAACTACACTTCTCTTTACGTTAAATTATTATGATCCTCTGTGTGAACATCTCATGCACAATTCAGGACGTGCATGGCAGTGCCTGGAGCTCTAAGAAGCCCCCCGCGTGTTAACCCACAGCACCATTCAAGTCCATCTGCTTCAATCAGAGGTGTCGAGCTGTCTGGTTTTTAATCAACTGCCATGTCGTTGACAAGTGCAGCACGATTGCCTTAGCCCTCGTTCAGTGTTATGTTTGGGAGTTAACAAAGCGTGAGATTGGGCCGTGCCTCTGTACGCTGCACATTCTCAGCTTGCAGGCCTTTTGTTGCGCTGGCCTTTGTGGGAGCTGCCCCAGATTCATTGAAACTCTCCACTGCCGCTGAGTGAGCCGAAGATTTTTGTCACAAAGGCTGGAGCTCGTGGGATAATCTACCTTCCTCAACGTTCGCTAAAGCGCACACCCCTCCCCTCTGTCCTTTCCTTTCCTCCTTCCCCGTCAGAAATCCCACTTCACCGCTACCCCCTCCTCCCCTTGCTCCTTATCGGCCCGGTGGAAGGCGGCGTGTGGTTTCCTGCCAACTGGTGGGAGCCGCGAGCAGCCTCTGCAAACAGGAACACGCATGAAGACATTCCATTCGCCGAAGGAAACGCTGTCCTCGTCCAGCCTCCCCTCCTCCTCCTACTCCTCCCCTCATCTTTGCCCAAATTCCCTTGAGTGGCATCCCCACTTCCCTCACACAAGCCACAAACTCCACAGGGGCTTGACCGCTAAACAGTGACTGCCCATTTCCAAACACAGACGGAATATGAGAATGAATACACAAGCCACATTTGACTGCAATTCAACATCAAATCCTGGCATGATGTTTTGGACAAAATAATAGACTTTCTCATGTCAAAGTGAGAACAGAATTTTACAGACCAGTATAGAGAATATAAAAATAGCGGTTTCAAAAGAAACGTACAGGGTCAGATTTATTAATGTTTTGCACATATTTATCCAAATTTACTAAGGGTTCCAGATATGATGTGTGTTCAGTTTCCTCAGTTTTCTTTCCACAGAAAAAAAAAAATCAGAGGAAAAGAATCTGAATAAAGTACACAGACCGATTTACTAAAAATAAATATTCTGAGAAAAGCATAACTCATCTGTTGCTTCAGCTGATTCAGGTTCAGTTTGCAAGCTTACTAAAAAGGCTCTCGGCTGAGCCCAAACCCCTGCAACACATTAGCAAATTAGCAACTCAAGTAAAATGGTTCAGCTTAGTAAATCTGTCCCAAAGTGTTGGAATCAAGACCCCACTAACAAAGACCAAGTCATAACAGAGACCAGAGTGGACTGAGACCAAGACAATATCGAGACTTTGAGGGATCAAGATGAAGTTAAGAACATATTAGGGTAAGACCAATTTGAGCATTAAGAGCTTTTTAGTCAAGATTAGATTCGATTTTTTTTTTTTTGGTGGATTCAATGATGAAACAAGAAACAGCTTGCTGCTTACATATGCCTTGATTTTTCTGTAGCATTCACTCTTCTTGGACTGTGCTTGTTACAAAAAATGAGACAAGCTTCATTTGAGAAAACACTGACAAGCAAAGACACCCTTTGTCCAATCAACCGCCTGCATTGTTATATGGTGCAATAGACTTATTTAGGACACTGAATACTCCTTTTGAGAATAGAAATGTCTCTTAAAGTGCAGCGCCTTAATGTTCTGCTTCAGTGAAAACCTGCCTGCAAAATCTTATCTTAATCTTAAAATTTTAAAGTCAAGGATCACTTCAACATTCAAGAGTCTATTTTAAAATTACTTGTTACAAAAGGCAAATTAATCAGATTTGATGTTGAAAAGCCACAAAGGATGAAATTCCTAGGGCTTTGGTGACTTTCTTGAGACACTCACACAAGCACAGGCAAAGACTAGAGGCATTCAGCCCTGGCATGGACATGGAAATGAAGATGGCTGGAAGGCTCAAACTGTGCATCTGAGTGGAGGGGAGTTAGAGAAAGTCGGAGACAAACAGAGAAAGTGTGCATGACTATGTATGAGACAGACCGAGGGAGTGTGAGCAGAGTATTCATGAGCCACGCTGAGCCAGAGATGCTGGTTAACTCAGTCGATCCATAAAACAGACTGAAGATTAACTCACTAAAGAAATCTATTCTTCAATCAAAATCCTGCCTTGGTTTTGAAGTAGGACTTTCATTGGCAGGCAGTGCATCAAAATATAATACACTGTGCACTGCGGCTGTCTGCCTCAGGTAAAGCTGCAGCTTTTGTTTGAACTCATGATGTAATGTAATGACTTTGCAGTAATTCAATAAAGACAAAAGGTTTTATGGTGAAACTGAATTTAGATCTAACTTTAGTAAATATTTTGCAAGAAGAAATATGTTGCGTTGATGAAAGACAAGTCTGATGTTAATGTAATGAATGAGGTACAAAAGAGATAAACAGAGAAAACATTACAATGGTCCAGTTAAAACAAGACAATTTTATATTGGTTTTGTTTTATGTTTCATTCACATGCCCAATGTAGCAGAGCATACATGGGCCATCGCTGACATGGTACACAGCATCTATTCACTGACAAGTAAAGAAATACAATGCCAGCAACATCATGAACTACATCATGAACTTTGTTGACAGAAACAGTGCAATAATATCCCTTCAATTAATTTATCTACATGGACTTCTTGACCTCAAAAGTGAACTTACAGAATTCAGATTTTTTCTTTTTTCTTTTTGTTTCCTCTGGGCATGTGGGGTCAGCTAAAGAGGCTTATGTTTTCACTGTGCTGTGTACTAGAGAGCAGCGTGTGCCAAGTGTCACTCAAGTTGTATTTCTGTACACATTTAAAGTAAATATTCAAAATGTAGATGTGTAGGCATTACATTTAATTAAGAAGCATGTAAATCCTAATAACACTGCAATAAAGAGTGGACAAGTACAAAACTTCTCTTGGTGGACTCTTCAGGGGTTGCCACAGCGCATCGTCTGCATCCTCTTCATCCTCTTCTTTCACACCAACTATTATCATGTCCTCCTTCGCTAAATCCATCTTCTCTCTCTGTCTACAGACACACGTTCCTTCTCTCTTTGACCAACAGCAGCCCAATTTCCACCCTGCAGCCCAGCAATTGCAATGGCCGTCATTGTTAACCCAGACTCTGACCGATCCAATACAGAAGTCATGATTACAATTTGTATATTTCATTTGGGATAGGTTTACGCCGGATGCCGCTTCTGACAAAACCTTCTCCGTTTATCCGTGCTTGGGACCAGCACAAAAAGTACGCTGGCTTGTGACAACTTGTGACTGGATTAGATAAGTAGAAGACTATTTCCAATTGATTCGCTTTCTAAACTTTAAATTCAGAAGATGCAGCAGTTTTCTACACTTTAGGGACTCACTCTTTTATATGCTCTGAGTGGTAAAACACCAACACCGTCTAAAACTGGAAACAGCTGTTGCTAATACACATAGACAATTGTTGTTTTATGTTTGGGTTTTTTGTTTTGTTTTTTTGCTTATTCTTATTTTCACCCAAATGAGGATTCTTCTGTTTGTCCAATCAACAGAGTGCAGGAATAACTTCTGTTTCATAGAAACTGTACCACACTATTGCTGAAGGGTTACAAAAGTCATGGTGTCGTGGTCCAGTATTCACTGCTCTTATATTGGACACCCCTTTTGATAATGAAAATGCCTCTTGAAGCATGCCATACTGTACCATGCTGTGCCACTCCAGTGGAAATGTGTCTTAAGTGAAAGACTGATTGATTATTCTGAGGTGTCCTGAGGCAGTCAGATTCAAACTACAACTTTGACGACCTTAACTTTCAACTTTGGACGGACAAAATAACAGGATAAAACAGGATGGAAAAAAAACCCAACCCTTTTTGCGAAGTAATAACAGCTCTTACAAGAATGACTGCACTCATCCTGTAGATAGATAACTTGAAGGATATTATCAAAGCCATGGCTATTCAGACATAACAGGAGTGTACTTGTTCCCTCCACTTAGTTATGAGTTGTTCGAGAGGTTCCTCTACTGTAGCTGTATTGGAAATCTATGAGCGCTTTGGTTGAAAAGCAAACACGACTGTGAAGAGCACCGGGAGAGCGCTCGGAGGGCTGTTGTGTGCCTTTTAGAAGAGTAAATTTGTTTAACATTGCAGGAGTGCTCTTTCAAAGCAGACAGCAGGTCGCACCGAAAGTAATAAATCTCACGGAAAGAGTCAAAGCCGCCCCGTTAATTTTGATGAATGTGCTCGGATACAGAGGCGGCGTATTAGCCCGGCAGAGGCTCATGAGGAGAATCAGCCGGTGGAAGAGCGGGTGAGCGCCGCTGTGGGTGTGCTGACAGTCACGACTAACTTTGCGTGGAGGAGCCAGAGCGTTACGTGTCCGCTTGATGACAAAGGCAAAGGCGTCATTGTGGAGGCAAAAATAAACGGTGTAATTAGTAGGCGCGGGAGGGAGGCAACATGGGGGTCTCATTCTGAACAATAGTCAAAGGAAAGTGGGATTCAGATGGAAAAGCAAGTCCCAAACGTAGGCTGTAAAACGCTGACAACCGTATTCAGAGGTGTTTTTCAGTTCTGCCATATTGATTGGGGAATGTTATTGGAGGCTTCTGCGAGAGTTGATTAATCATAAGTCACTTTTCTCCCATGTGCTCGTGGATCGGTGCCAGATTGTGTGTCTGGATGTCTGACTACCTCTTTAGCAGCCAATTCTCCCCACTTCACTCCTTTCCGTCTCATCTCCTGGGGCTGTTCAGACCTTGCATTTTGATGGGTTTTCTTGTTAAGTGGCCAGCTCCAGTCCGTCTGTTCGTGCATGTATTTGTCCTCCTGTGTCGTCTTGGGATCGAATCACTTTCCGCATGATAGACTAAACAAGACTTTTTTTCCTCCCCGATCATTTTCTTCTTTATTTTTATCAAGAGAATGGTTGACTTCCAGTTCTCTCAGGTGTCTTTCCTCTTCCGAAAAGGTGCACAGCTGGCACAAGGCGAACAATGAGAGGAGTCCGGTATAAAAGGGACAATTCAGCCTTACAGGATTTCAATGACATATTATAACATGGGTGCTTGTATGCAAATTAGCCATGTGCCTTTCAGTTTCAGTTTCTCTCACCTTTTCCACTTTATTTATTGCTTTTGCCCATTGCTTTGAGCTTGTTTGGTGTTTATACTGTACCTACAACATCAGGTTGCAGCATAAGAGGGGGCAGTGGTTTGATTTTTTGCCGCGTCGCCTGCTGAGCATAAATGGAACACCAGGCTCACTGAAATCTGAAATTGGTGAGATAATGTGTCACCAATATCACAGAAAAGAAAAATACACACAAAATCACCGAAAAACAGAAATATGGCAACGCAGTCTTCTTCTTCTTTTGTTCTTAGCTGTCACTTCAAACATTATGAGCTGACTCTATGAACTGGCTTGTACTAAATAGTAATTAATCTTAATGACCTTCTTACGTCGTAATCAAAACAACATGTAGCGTTGAGCATAGTACAATTGGATGTCTAATGGTTTTACCGATTAGCCCATATAAATAGGTCTAATATTCTCTTTATCTGCAAAGAAGGACTTTGAGCTCAGATTACTTCTTCTTTTAGGTTGCATTCAAAGTTATTTTCAAATAATTACAAAAGAATTGTAATTGTGCTACTTACTTTTTAAAACTAACCCTTTAAAACTGTTTATGTACTTATCTGAACAACTGTTCACTGTTGTGATTTATTAACACATTTGTTCATAGGCTTTGGGACAGCTGAGATTTATATTCACAAAGTGAGACGTCTTTCTTCCATCTCTTGGCTGGTTGTAGTCAGTAGGCGTGAATGAGGCATGCATCTCTTTGTGAGCCCACATAAATGATTTAGTGACATATTGAAATTACACAGTGGGCTTTTTTAGCAGAAAGTGCAGAGGAGTTTAGAGCTGCAGGTCAAAAGCTTAATTCAAGTACAAACACGAAATAAGATATTACTCTGCACTATTTCTCGTTAGACAAATCTACACAGAGCAATGGTCATGTCATTAAATTTTTTTGAATGAAAGTCATGGCCTTCTTTCTTTTTCATGTTTGTTGTTTGTCAAAAAAAATTATCAAAATGTAGTTCACTTCCTTTCAAAGTTTTTTTTCAATGGATCCTGGAGGGAGCACAGTTCCCTCCAAACCTTTTGCCTTCTTTATCACCTTGTTGAGCTAATGATAAAGCTAAATGTTTTCTCTTAAATAAACCACCAATTGGCTCCATGTGTCAATCTGTATCCAAACTGCATTTAATGAGTCCTCAAAATGTCTAACCCTGTTGAATTACACTTACAACATTACACTTACTCCATATTCATGCCAAGTAGCTGTACTCCTTCACTCCTGTAACTGTCTGACACTCAGCAGCAGCGGCAGCAGCAGAGCCTTAACTTATTGGAATTCCGAGCTGCTGTGCGCTTCAAACAAAAGTGTTGCTTGGAACGATGGGTGCAGTCAGATTTAGTCTCAGCAGCTTTAACGTTTATGGAACTGACAGCGACTCGCGCTCACTTTTTAGTCTGCCGGAATGAAAGGACCTAGCGTGTTTGGCTGCTTCATATGCAACTTTTTTTTATGTCGCTTGGATCCTATTCGTGACGCCAATCTGTTTAAACTCACCTCTTATGAATAATGAATGAGGGCTAACTGTTTATTTTGTGAAACTGTTGAGGAATCGTGTACGCGCCTTGCTCAAGGGTGTACTAGATTAGGAATCAGAATGAGCTCTGCAAGTGTATTCCTCTTCCCTTCAGGCCAGTTCCACTTGGTATATATTATAAATGGCTTTTTAGTTTGCTGCCCTATCGCTTATATCAAAGATTTAACCAGTTGGCACTGATTTTGCACTCTCTAAAAACACATGTAGCTCAAAGAATTCTCAGATCCCACCTATGAATACAAATAGGCTCACCTCACTTCACACTGGATATTATGCAAGTACTGTACAACCTGCAAAGTGAAAAAAGGGAAATCTCTTTTGCCAGGAAATCATTACAGAACCAGCGAGGCAGGGCTTAATGTTGTTTTGACATGAAATGCAGTTATCAGTGGGCCATCGCGGTGAGGCTCAATTAGAGCAGCATGCAGTGACCTAAGCAGAGGTAATCGCTGGGCGGAGGATAGACTTATATGTGGAGGAGCAGATTATCACTCTGAAGAGACTGGGATTCACAATAGGGCCCCCGAGCCGTGGAGAGCGGCTAATGAGCCAGTCTGATTCACACTCAGGCACCCCCCACAGAGTCCTGGGAAGACTGGAGGCGCGCAAAGGGGTGCAACGGTCGCACATTCCATGACGCAGCTTGTCAGTGTAACCGGTTTGTCTGTATTTTGAACAAAATTAACTACAAAGTTAACTTCCATTGGAGTTTGTTCTTAAATGATGTCAAATTCCTCAGTGTTGGATCCCCAGCCCCTTTTCTTCTTCATGGTCTCCAGACTGGGCAGTATGAAAGTCATGCTGTTTCATTTCCCTTTTCCCTGTTACACCCTTAATGGGCAAAGGTCATGAAGGTCATTGGTGGTTTGGAGTCACAAGTAGCTTATGCTTACAATATTATATTTGCCTTTTTGTTTGGGCTGGAGAGGCTATGGTAAGAGCTGAATTCATATTCTTCTTCTCATCAGATCATTCAATGGAGACTGCCTCCAAAAGAAGTCCTGGCTTATGTTGGTTTTACTGAGGTTAAAAACACAACTACAGTGCATTAGTGAACTTGTCACATCTGCATTCTCCCTGCTCACCCCATAAAACATATTCCTTGATGCACATGAATGTATTGTAAAGACCACCCCTCTGCTCTGTTGCCTCTCCCACCAATTCCAATGGGATTTTCTACAAATATAAAACAAAGAGTTCACAAACAAAGTTTCAAGATGGTTGGTTATTGTATTTGATGTTCATTTGAATATCTTGTAATTATTACTAACTCAATTACTATCAATACTACACTTAACTTTCAGTCTGAATGAAAATCTTCAGTCTAAATGACCCTCTTCGCTTTCTAGCCCAAAACACTGCTCTATGTGCTGAATAGTGGAAATAAATTTGGAGGCAAAAACTTTTTTGGTTAATTCAGTTCAATTTGTCTATATTAACCCCAAGGGAAATTCAACATTTAGGTCTCTTGAAATAAATTGATTAACTGCTTCGGACATTTTCCATCGACTGATTTATTGTACAGTCTTACTGACGACAGGAAGAAGTTCCTGTGGCATTCCTTCCTGCAGCTCACTGATCTCAGGCATGCACTGGCTGCTTTTTGTTGTTCAAAAGTCAAGTACATGGATGGTCCATGTTATTCAGTACAATGTGCAGACAAGCACCTCACACTGAAAATCAGCAGCGGCCATGACTGACTCAGAATCCAGGTCTATTAAACATCTATAATCATGCAGCTTGTCAGTGTCAAAGGGTGACAAGACAATTGAATGTTTCTTATACAAAGGCTACAATGTCATAACAACGTGTCAATACACATTCTAATGAAAGTTGTTTTCCATTTCATAATTATGGACATAGTATTGCATCTGTAAAAAAAAAAATTCTAACAAAGGAACGGCATCATTAAGAATTCAATGCTGTTTTGATATTCAATTATATTATTATTTTATTCTTTTATATCTCTTGTTTGACAGAAGCAGTGTTTAATGATATCATAACATCTTTTCTTTAAATAGGCAACAGCGTACCTTGTGCTTGTGTCAGATTCAAATGTCTGACGTGACAGTGTTATTCTTTGTGAAAGCGTGTGGGGAGAGTCGTGCTCTGTTAAATACCTCTCGTAGTTATTAAAACAGCAACTAAATATCCATCTAGACTTTTAAACCGAGACGCGCCGCGATTGGCCGGGAGCCGGTCACGTGGTGCAGTGCAGTCAGTCGCTGTGCCGTGCCTCGAAGCCAGCGCTGAGTGGAGCCTGTCTGCCAACAGCTTCAGCAGCGGCTCGATCTGGATCCTACTACACTCACTGACAATTAAAGGAGGCCCCTTTTTCTTCTTATTCCCGAGGACTAGTCTTCACCATGGGCGACAAAAAGAGCCCTACCAGGTAAACGGACCTACCGCTTTCGTTCTGCGTCTGTTTCGGCCGTTATTGTCTCGATATTAGGATCCGCTTCCCCTCTCACAGCGCTTTTTCAGTCGGTATGCCACAGCTAAGCTAGAATAGTGCAGTCACTATGGCGGCTTCTCGCTCCCTACAGCCCAGTCACTTCACAGACAAAGGGAAATCTTTCAGAGGAGACGCCTGGCATTCTCTGAAACGCTCTTCCGTCTCCGTGAAGCCTTCTGGAGGGCCGTTGTCGAAATGGACACTGTTTGATATCGGTTTAGTTAGCCGACATGCTAAGCTTCGATGCCGAAAATTTTAGCAGCGCTCTGGCAGGCTGCTAGCCTTAGCTGGCGATACAATCGGACGGTGTGGATAGTCCGCTTCGCCGCTGTGTGTTGGGATTTATTGACCAAGGAGCTGTGTACTTCCCGGGACTCGAACCTTTTATCAATGACAACCCCGTTATATGTTATAGCACAGCAACTAGTCTTTATTTAAAACAACGCTTTCTGTCTGTTTCTAAGCCCTTTCTTGTTAATTGATGAAATATGTCAGTGCTATTGAAAACTTGACCTTAACACTTGTCTTATTTCTTGAAAGGCCAAAAAGACAAGCCAAACAGGCGGCTGACGACGGATACTGGGATTGTAGCGTGTGCACCTTTAGGAACACCGCTGAGGCTTTTAAATGCAGCATCTGCGATGTGAGGAAGGGCACATCCACAAGGTAACTGCCTCTCCCCCTCTATCTCTCTGTCCTCTCCCTCTTTCTCTAGTCTGAGCGTCTCTTTTCCCCTGCTTGGCTTTGCTGCTGGTTGGCTGTTTGCAACAGCTTTGCATCGCAATTTATGGCAATGACAACTTTGATCGACAGCCCATTTGTCTGGGAGTGAATGGGGAGGACTTGTTGATGGACAATCTCGTCTCTCCTGCTGTTAGTGTGGATTAGCCCTAGTTTGCCATCTTATGCGACTGGCATTTGGGTGCTCTTTTGCATTCGTCTAGGTAGACTGGCTGCATCTCTAGCCAAAGGAGAGGAGAGGGGAGGGAGGGGGTGGGGAAGAGGGACCATACTTCATGATGGCTGTACAGGCTCCAGTGCATCAGCAGAGCAACAGCTTTATAGGGCTGCTTTCCCTGAAGTCAAACAGGGTGTATGGTTACGTCATCTACCTGTTGGAGTGTGCAGCTGATTCCATAAAGGCCAGGTCTGAGTTACCTGTATTCATTGTAATGGTGTGTTCACACATGTTCACACTTTTTTTGTTTGGACCAGAACATCTACCATTTAGTTTGGATTGTGAGTGCAGTGGTTCTCAAATGTATTGGTCCTGCTACGCTAGCTGTGTTTTGTTGGACGTAAAAGTCTTTAAGGTATTTCTTGGAGCTGAAATAATAATTAAAAATATCACTACAATAAAAAAAAAAAAAAAAAAAACATATCTAAGGGGGCCAGTGAAGGAAACATCAATGACAGTTCATAGATACTGGAGTGGAAGCACTTGATGACTGCTTCAGAACAGCAGAATGGATCAAACTCAAACAAATAACATTCAAAAGTCATATAGGATCAAAATTGTATGCTGTATAAACGATGAATGATTATCAAATGAACTTAATAATCTAAACTTTGTAAAGATGACCATAAAAATTGCACAGTCTTATAATGACACTGTAATGTAAATAAAGTCCCAAGCTGATTAGATATGGTGTTAATCTTATAAAAACACATTCAACTGCTGGATGCATTTAGCTGTCGGTTTGGTATTTCTGTTAAAATTCAATGTGTTTGCACCAAATACACATAAGGTGTCAAATATGGTTGTCAAGTTACATTATTTTAGTGCTTCATCTTGTCATATTCTTTGTTTACTCATCTTTTGTCTATGTGAAAAATGAAAACGTAGCAGAGTTCTTTTGGAAGTTGTCCAAGTACGCTTCCCTGATGCGCACCAAGTTTCAGATGGCAGCATTCAGTCTTGTCTCCTCTAACAGGTTCTTTTTAATTAGACATTCCAAGTGTGAACGTGAAATCTTGACGATCTTGAAAGAGCAAGGGATTATTTTGATCAAGTAAAGTAAAAATTTATAAAATACATCTCCTTATTCATTATCAGTCCCTGTTTTGAATGCTGGGTTATTTCACACCTAACATGCTTTGGTGTTTCTTTGTGCTACCTCATTTTTCTGTCTATTCTAAATGCCATTCTTTACATTCGTCAATAATTAATCATCTGCCAGACTCTATGACAAGCTCCCTGTGTTCCCCATGCTGTTTACAAGTAAGGTTACTCATGTTTTCACTTTGAAAATTCCTCTACATTAATCACACCAGCGTTTATTGGAACATGCTCATCTGTCCCAGAATGCAGTGAAGTTAGTCAGCAGAAAAGGGCTTCTTATGGGAAACTGATGAAATGGCTGTTAATATCACAACGGGATTCCCTTTCGTGCGATGTGTGCCACCGCCCCCACTTTGTCTTGTCTTCTCTTCAGTTCTAGGGAATGTTTTTGCTGATAAGTGGAGCATTTATATGTCATCAGCTGCACGACGAGATGGAGAGACAGATGACTCACTTGTGGCTTAGTTGTGGATTCCCTTTTGCACCCTAACCTTTTTACCGCTGCGGCTTTCTTCGTAATGTCTTGCTCTGACACCTCTGGTACACCACAAAAGGTATACCACTCGCTGGTGGGAATCCGAAAGAGTGATCTTAATTGTCTGGCTCCCCTCCCCCCACACGGAGCTGTTCGTCGTAGAGCGTGGCTTAAGACCACAGCAGACGTTGCAGGAGAGCGTGGTACAGCTTTGGCAACAGCCCAGCAGCCTCTATTTGGGAAATTAGAGCACATGACATCACTGAAGTGGTTGTCACACATTCCTGTTTGATCTAAGTAGTTAACCTTTGATTAATGCGATTGTTTAGTTGGGAACTGCCTCTTATTCTAATGAGTACTAATTAGCTGTCTGTGCTGCGCTGTTTGATGTGTTTCAGCAGAGCATGGGATGAAGCTACATGCTCTCAGCGAAATGAATCACACTTAAGGCGCCGTGCGCGGGGTTTGTCCCTCTGCTTTCATCCCGAGCTTGAGTTTGAATGGGCACCAGCTCGAGGACACACGTGTTCACTAATTACCCACTCCACTTCTGTCTCAACTTTGAAGTTTGTGTCGAATCGGGAGAGTTGACTTGATGTTTTGTTGAGCGGAGTGATTGATGTTCGCAGCTGACAAGACTGTATTCAGAATGACTCTGGTGTAACAGTTGTGTTTTGAAAGAAGGCTGAAAGAAGGGATCTTTTCTCTGTTCTGGGTTGGATTTTTCTGTTTGCATGAACCCGAGGACAAAGGTCAGCTAGTGTGTCCTGTAGTCACCTCAGATAATGTTAATGGGCTGTGTTGGTGTGTTTCACAACTTTTCTTATTTTGATGTTGGACTCCATGGTTATGTCAATAAAAGGAGAAGGATTAGAAAAGTAATCTCCAGGGAAACTGTGGGTTGAACTTTTGAAGCTTCTTTCAGGCATATTTGCAGTAATTTGTGTCCCAGTCTCCTATTTAGACAGAAGAAAACAATACAGAGAAAAGGTGAGCCACTGTGACCTTTGGTATTGTGCAATGGCATTCTTGTAAAAAGTAAGCTATGTGTAGTATGTCACAATGTACACATCACAATGTTTGCAGCAAAAGGTATTTGAAATTTCCAGATTATGACAAAAAAAAATCATTACATAAATGTAAATTATTAATGCACATAAATGACCAAGAAGACAATGCATGACAAAAAGATAGTCTGGCCTGGCTCAATACACAAAGCTTATTGGTTTATAGAAACTGTACAAGTTGTTACCAAGCAACTGTAATTAACACAGCTGTTGAAACTTTAAATTAACAGCACAGTGAGCTGACTGGAAAGACACATTACTAGCTAGAATTATTTATTGTCACAACAACAGTAGCTTGAAAATTGTGCACAGTCAATTAAATTAGCTTTCTTTAATAATGTTTGCAAATTACCAATTTATAAGGACCTACACAGTGAATAATATGTTACACCTGTTCTGTGCAATTAACACAGTGTACCACACAACCCTGAAGTTACTGCTTGGCTGATATCAATGGATATTACTGTTATGGTAGATCAGACATTTCTTACCTAGGATGGACCAAAATTTGCCAAAATAGCAGTAATGCTTTTTGCTGATGTAGGACTTGCACATGGCTCATTTAACAGTGACTAGCTTAGATACACATAAATGTACAAACCTCTGTACAGCTGAAATACAAGAAAATAAAATAAAAGTTAGCCCTAGAAGCAAGGCAATGAACATAAACCTCTCTTTCACAACAGAGATCTGCAGGACTTCATGTTCCTGTGGTGATCCAGTGTTACTACAGGCTTCACACCAGAACCACAGAGATTCATGCTGATCTTAGGTTCAGCATACTTATAACAAGCTCATAACAAGCTACTTCACTGTCCAATTAGATGAAAAGCTGCAAGAGGATATCCCCCTGGGGCTTCTATACAAATGCAAACTTGTCATATTCACTGTGTTCAAAAATGCACAGGATCACTTTTATCATCTTTTCCTCGGGCTGAGCTCTTATTAATCTCGCATGTATCCGTCACCGCACACAACAATCAAATACTACTGGTGTAAAAGTGCTGCACTTGGGCACACTCTGAGAGGCAGCCATAGGACTTTTTGGCAGTGGAAGCTGTTGAAAATAATGGCGTGTAGACTGTAGTGCTGCCTTATGCCTGAAAGCTCCATAAGAAGTCATTTTTGGGCCGCATTACAGCTATTCATTCCAACCTCAGTCGTCTCCAGCTGCACAAGTGGCAATCAGCAGCTATAGTTCTGTAATGTGGTCCCATTGAGCTTATTGGCTTTAACACTCTGCACTGATTATTTCAAGATCTGGCTATTTCTACAGGTGGTTAAGTAGAATATGTAACTGAAGGAAGAATGGAGACACATGATGCAGGCCAGGTTTGTATTTATCCCCACTCAGCAGAAGGTGCCCGAGGTGACTGTTTGACATAGCTGCGATTTGTGCAAATGGAGGTAAGAATGTATTTAACGAGGTCGAAGCCCCGGCCGTGGCATCAGCATGCAGAGAGAGGCCCCCTGTCCCTCTCCAGTGCAGTCTAATGAACCTGATGACCCAGTCTGTAGCTCACTAAAGTAACACGATACCCGAGAAGGCTAAATCTAGACCGGGGCTGCTCTGACTCTTAAACAAGAAAGCACTCTTGCACCTGACCTTGCCGTTAATCTACAAGTCCAAGCAGATGAGCATTCAGCCGTTTGCATTCAGGGCCGGCTCTGGTGGTAATTGGAGCAGGTTCAGTATTAGCATCCCTCAGTCGGTGTAAGCTATCATATTTAAATGTTTCTGCCATCTGAACCCGAACGCCGTGTGAACACAACACCGCGCCATTGTACATGAGTTTGCTTTGTGGTGGCAGCCCCGGGGCCCAGGGAAAAACCATTAGCAGAACTCTAAAGGTGATTGATGGGGGGGATCACAGGAAGTCTTGAGGTACCTCAGTCTTATCTGCGCTCCGGTCCTCTGTTGTCAACCGTTTTGAAGAGCTCCCATCTGTTCTTTATAGAAACAAGACAAATGAGTGTTTCTCATAGTTGGTAACAGCCAGTTTTCTGATTTAAACAATGTGGCTTTGCACAGTGCACAACATGAACCACCATCATAGCTGATATATGCAGCTCTGCAGCAGGATACAGCAGCTGATTAGCATAGGTGTCGCATACAGCATATAGAAGATGCTTTCAACAGATTTCAAAGCCAAGCAACTTTATGTGTTCACACAGTGCAATGTCTATAAGACTGTGGGTAAAAATAGAAAGTGGAGCAATCATCTGTTCTTCAGTGTTTGAGTGCAGCATCATTTACAGCTTTTATTTCAAGGGATTAAAGGACTTAGGAATTAATCACAGTTTAATTATGTTATTAAAGCTTTCTTGAACAATATAACAACTTTTCTTGGCAAGCAGCTACAGCCATAAACTGATGCAATATTTTATAACATGACTATTAACTGCTTAAAAAAAAAGGAATTGTGCTTTTGGAAATACATTTAGTTCTTTATTTCAGAAAACCTTGGTGTAGTAGAGGGACAAAGAGGGACTACTGGTGACAAACGGTGATTTACAGTAGGTTCAAGTGTTGTGTGTGTGTTCAAAAGGTCCAGAGGATCAGGATTAAAATATGGACTTAATTAAATTATTAAAAGCAGGCTGTAAAAGCAATGCTGGTTAAAAGTGAGCTTGTATGGAAAAAAATACATGGAAATCTCCAGTTAGCCAGATACAGATGGGTTAAAACCTGTGTGCTTTCTGTATCTGCTCACCTGTGACCCTTTATGCCCTTCCAATATTACCCCCGTGACTTCTGCTCTGCATGCCCAGCTGATTCAACGTCAGATAACCTACACTTGCACACATACACACATGTACTGCTCTTATAAAATGGGCTTTAACACTTAGGATCATGTTCAACACATTTTACTTAAGAACATTCCACTGTTTTTGAGGTAAAGAACCCAATAAAAGAAAAAGCGACTAACATCCTAACCCTCGACAAAGTCATATACCATTGCAGGTCGGTAAAAGTGCACTGCATGTGAACAGCCCTGCAGCAATATGTATTACACAGTAGAAAAAGGTCTGATGTTGACTTCATTTTAAAAAAATCTGACAAATTCAGGCACATTTTGTTCATATGGGCTTAAACCTTTATCAAGAGTTTATACTAAAATATTTAGCACAGACCCCCTTTAAATGGGCAAACATGTACCATTGTAATGTGTGCACACCCTGTCTGTTGCAGTGATGGAGTAGCATCATTATAATCCCTGGATTCTACCACTTTCACATTAAGGCAAATTGTCTGGAATAATGGAATTACATAAGAAGGACATGTCGGCTCTCAATTTGTATCTGCCCGTCCGTCGCCCACCCCTGCCCCCACAGCAAACCTCCCCCTCTCACACACTCACACACACCGTACGCTTCTGCTTATCCAGCATTATCAGCATCTGCTCTAACACCCGGAGCGCTAGCAGCTAGCCCTAATCTGTACATGTTAATTGGCGGATTAAAAAGTTCTTAATTACTTCATGGGATTTGGCAGAGTGTGAGTGATTTAATACAATAGCCTATTTGGCAATCTGACAAAACAGAAATGTTGAGAGAGCTGTTAAACCGAGGCTCCTCCTCCCTAAAAAGAAAGTGTGTGACAGGGAGCGAGCGAATGGAGTCTCCGGAAAAATCGAGGCAAAAGTCATCTGAGGACGAGGAGAGAGGGAGTTGCGAAGTGAGCAGGCTGTGCAGTTACGGAGACGACGAGGGCAAAAGAGGACAAAGAGAGGAGCGGCACGATGAAGGGACAGAGCAACGCAGAGTTTTGCAGTGTTGCGGAATGGGGGGGGGGGGTATAGATGGCTGTGAGGGGGATGTGCTCACTCAGCCACGAGTCTCCAGGGGCTGACGCAGAGCAAAGCACATCATTACCCAGGGACGAGACAACCAGTGCGGATGACCGCCTGTTTCTACCAGCGCCACCATCCATGCATGGCCAAGAACAGACACATTTGACAGGTTTTTCTGCGCATTTAGGACTGAGACACTCAACCCAAATTAAACATTTAGTTATTAATCCCCAGAGTTCTGATGCTCTTGATCTTATGTGTAGTAAAGCGAATAGTTAGCGTTATTTAAAAGCTGTATTCCCTTACAGTTGGACACACTGGAGACTTACTCACTCTAATCAGAAGCACTTTTTGTCCTTGTAGTGTCAGGTTTTCTCACTTTGAGTTTGTTTGCCTAATTCTGTTTACCTTGCGTTGAACATGATAGCCTGCTGTGAAGGAGCGCTGTTGTCTTTGGCAGCGAGGACGGGTGATTTGTGAAACAAATTTAAACTATATTTGGCTACAGCTAAGAAAACTGGTAAGATAAAAGAGTAAAAGGGATAAAAGTAGACTATACAGCTCGTGTTAACGTGTGCCTGGATTGTGCTGTAAGTACATGACCATAATCTGGCATCATGTTGTAATCTTAAGTGGCCACTTGAGATCAGATGCAGATTAACAAGCACATCCTTTCTGTTTGCAGAGAATAAAGCACTGTTTGGCATTTAAAGGGGACACAGACTGCTTGTACTTCTTAGCTTATAAAGCAGTAAATATATCAGTTGTATTGATTATATGACACTAGAGAATTAAAAATGATTGGGACAAAGGGACGTCTGGTTAAACTGCTGGCCCCACAACCTGTTCCCAGATAAGTGGAAGACTGGTGGTTGAATGGCCTTGGCTTCACTAAAACCGAACTTTGAATTAAAATGCATGAAAATGTACTAGTCTAACTGGAATCAACATCCAAAATTGTCTTGCGCTAACACACCTAATTAATACGGTACATAATTGAGTGTATACAGCATGTAAAGCGCTTAGTCGGAGTGGAGCTGGACTTAGTTCTTTGTACATGTTCCACAGAGCCAGCAAACAGAAGCAGTAAACAAATGAGAAAAAGACAAAGGTGGGCAAAGCTTAGCACATTTTTAGAACAACAAAGAGAAATTGTTTTGCTTGTGCGCCACTAGCTAACTTGACTTTGACGCCAAAGAATTTTCATTCAGCTTAGCCGTCCTGGTTTCTATGACTGGAACAGGATATAGTCATTTTCGCTATACCTGCTAAGCTTTGTTAAACCCTGCCACTGTTTGTGCAATGCAGAAACTTAATACATCTTGTAATCCAAGTTGAGAATTATGCAGTGTGGCACCAAAATGCAGATGGAGCTCGTGCATGCATAGTGTTTGACAATGTATAATTTCAGCTGGTAGGTTTCCACAGATAGAAAAGAAGACCTGTCAGGGTTAAGATTAAGCCTCTTTCAAGCTTGGGTGTTTATTTTGTTTTTATTAGTTTTCCACATGGCACTTTTAAGGTCACACTTAAGGTCACTGTGTGCATTCACCGCTCACTGAATGATAAGGAAGAGAGGATGAGGGTAGTGACTGTACCATTAAGTCTTCAAGACGCAGACTTGAAGAGACAGATGAAGGGATGAATGCGTAATGCCTACGGTGGACAGTTAAAATGATCTGTGAAGTGTTGTAGCTGCAGGCCAGGCTTCAGGTTCTGTCCACATTGAGCCAGCTCAGCACACTCCACCGACTCCCCTCCTGACGCTCTGGAATGAGGTGACGCCATGCCTCAGTCATTTCACACTCCACTCCTTTAAAGACCAGATCATCTGCCTGCACTTTGGATTCTCAGCTTAAATCATTATGCTAGCTGCGTAGATTTATACAATTATACAATTTTTGTGAAAGGCAAAGTTCAAGACCCAATGCATTGTGTGGCTCTTTCCAATTTCACCTTTGGAGACTGTTGAGATTTTGTTGCCTGTATGATTTTTTAAAAGTGATTGTTTTTTGCTATTATAGTACAGGTCTAGTATGTTTGCCAACAGTGCATGTTTTTTCATCTCCTTGAGAAGAGATAGCTCAAGAAAGAGAAAACTTTGGACGATCTGGGCAAAGTGTACCAGAAAGAATGCTACGTTAAACAACATTGACCATCCTCTGCATATTGTAATAGAGCAGCGTTAAACGTTGAGTCTTTTGAGACATATAAGGCTTTATAACACATATCTGAAGCTTTAAGAAACATAACCTTGCTAATAACCTTGCATGAAACTTGCTTTGCTGAAACTATCATAATCAAACAAAGTCATGTGCATTTAGGCCAGCATATTTATATTGTCACGTTGCAGAGGCGTATGGAGCAGCAGAGTGGCGAGCGTCTGCAGCGCTCGGCCTTGAGCCCAGAGCTGTTCCATGCCTCGACGTGTGACTCGCGGACAGGGCATCACATGTCTGATGTAGACATCATGCCTGCGTCGACACATGTCATACATCAACTGTTCACATTGGTGCCAGATCGGAGGGAGGACGCCATCAAGCTAAAGCCCTGTGGCATTCTCACATGTTGCAACTAAAAGGCGCTTGAGGTTGTGATGGTCTCATGCTGCTCATTTCAAAAGAGCATCTCTGTTTCCCTACAGCTCTATATGTCATGGAACACAAAGAGCCTCTCATTGTTGTGTATAGATGTATTTACCAAATGTGGACCAGAGTGGGCACTATTAATTGGTCTCAGTGCTTTGGTGGGCCGTTTATGTCGAATACTACACTCCTCACTCTGCGCTCAGCTGTCTGCCGCTGCATTCCCTCCCTCCACTCTGGCAGGAAATAATTGCTTGTCCTCTACACAGCACTTCAAATAAAAGAGCTGTGTTAATGAGGGCTTTCCTGCGTCTCCCTCTCTCTATCAAACACTCCATCACTGCCTCTTCATTACTCTGTGTCTACAGAAAGTGCTCAGACTTCTTTGTTTTTTTGGGGTTGTCTAGGAGCCGCAGTGTTTGCTCTGTGCTGCCAGTCCAGAGCCGGCACTACTCCAGGGCCGTCAGAAGCAGGCCAGCAGAGTGTCTCCAGCGCAGAGCGGAGAACTTAAAACTACGGGTGTCAGCCTTGGTGAATTAGACACGATGATAGTCATTTGAGGGCATCCTGTGGAGGAAGACTCTCCCCTCCTCCTTCCTCCCGGGCGGCCGGGTATAGGGCAGCTGTCAGTCATAGTGTATTGTAGTGCGAAGGGGGGTAATATGCTGTACGCCCTCGCAGTGGGAAAACCGGCTTGACAGCACACTTTTTTACAAGCAGCATTTTGAATCCCCAGGAATTTATTGGCAGCAGTGGGAGGAATAGGCAATTAGGCTTTTGCCCCTGATAAGGCTCCCTGGATGATTTCTACTACCTGTGGTTGCACGACATAAACAATTGTTTGATTTGGATTTTTGCCAGCTCATTTTGGCAAGTTGCATTGTAAAAACCAAAAGGGAACTTGGAGAGCATAATATAATGTTATTTCACACTGTGAATGTTTTGCTAATCCTTGATTCTCACTGCTCTTGTCAATGTAGAGCAAGCAAAAAATGAGGCTGCACTGGTTTCTTGGAGAGTTGTACTTGTTCCTTGGTTTAATTTTGAGGTGAGATGAAATACTTTCACACTGCAAACTCGTTGGCTCACTTCGGTTCAATGTGTTGACGCATGCTTTAAACATATAATTATGATCAAGTAATGAGTGGCAGTAAGTATTAGCCACATAAAGAGTAACCCGAGCTGTTGCGTCATATGGTGCTGATATTATGTACTAGTATTGGATTGGTGCATTTTTTTATACAGTTGGTTGTCTGGGCTGTTTTACAGTCTAGTTTTGGGCTAGGAATAATAGCTCATACAATTGGCAAAACACTTAGACTACAGTTTGAAGGCTTGTCTTTTATCAGAAAATGCTTTGTTGATGTGTTTGATTTGGATGTTTGTCAGATATTTTTGGCATAAAGCATTGTACAAACCAGAGGGGCAGTTAGAACTCTGGCAAAATCAATTGTCTGTAATATTCTTCAGACTATATAACCTTTTATCTCTGTTTTACTTAGTGTCAGGCACAGTTTAGTTTACTATGGCTTCTTAAAGTCTTCTTGATAGAAGTTCATGTTGCAGTCACTCATTTTCCTGCAGCCTACTAAAGTGGATGGAACCATACATGGCATTTAAGGTGGACAGACACCCTTTTTTATTTCTTCAGGGGATACTTTGACACTGTGCAAGTGTCACAGATACATAGTGTGATCCACTGTTTGACTATTACTGCACTCTTACATACATACATACATACATACATACATACATTTTCTGTGATGTGATTCAAACACTTCTGGGGCAGATTCATGTTTTAATGTTTTAGAGAGGATTTTGTGGTTATGACTATTCAATAAATGATAAACTAGTAGTGTCATGCACTCTGCGTAGTCCTGCCTGACAGCCCGGTCCAGGCTGTCATAATGTGTGGCCAGTGCATAAGTAATGGGGCATAGAAGGATGTGTCTGTGTCATGCCAGCAGCAGCTTGTGGCTGACTTACAGCTGGCACTGAATCACGTCTAAACTACACGGGGCGCCCCGACAGCCAAAGCTACTGCCAACACAAATCTGACTCTGACCGGGCCCTGGCTCTGCAACAGGCAACGAGGAGCCACACAGCTTATCAATCAATCCATCAAGCATTCAGCACCTCTCGGGCTAATGGCTCCCACTGCCAAACAGAATGATTACTGCTCTTGCTCGAGGTGTCTGCTCACACTGTGTCCAGGCGTAGCTCTAAGTAAGAGTGACAAATGTGTTTTCCTGACACACGTGTCTGATATGCAGCACTATTGGGACAGCTAATGGCCTTATAACACGGATAAGGTATCTGTCTTGTCACAACTGATGCACTGCTTTAATCAATAATGTTCATACTAATTTATACAGTGCCATCCGTTAGCACCCGGCTGACAGCAAAGTGTGTAGAGCCACCACAGCCCAGCCTCATGTTACACGCTACACGTTTACACTTTATCAAATGCGGGAGTTAATGGTCCGCATAGCGTTTTTCCACCTTGTTGGCACCCTGAGCGCTTTACACTTCAACTCTGTCACACACCTAATCATTGCCGTTTCAGATATAAGGGGCATGTTGGGGTTCACTAACTTGCCCAAGGACACTGAGTCAGCATGACGGGGTAGAACAGGTATCAAACTGTCAACCCTCCCGTCTCTCTCTCTGCAGTTTCATTACAGCCAGAGGGTAACATATGCTTTAAAAGTTAATGCTCTGACTTTACTCACTGCTGTATTCTCATTCAGTTCATTTTGAGCAGGTCACATCAGGTTGTAAAGACTGCGGCTGCTCTCGGGGGTGTGTTGAGGATTTCCCACCAGATGTTGACATGAGATCAGAGGACTACTGTACTTGAGGGACTGACTGCATTCCCACAGGCCACGCTGGTTTAAATTAAATCTGGACTGCATGACTCTTCAGTGCAGATGACTCTCTCTCTCTCTCGTGCCACTCCAGCTGAACATCATTTAATGTTGCTGTTGTGACTTCTTCAGCTCAGCAGCAACAAATTTTCCTGGCAGTTAGTTATTTTGATCATGGTAATTGTAGAATTTGCAACATGTGACTACTCTTGCACTGGCCTAGGGATAGTAATAAATTGAATTATTTCAATTCTAGTTTTAGCTGGAAAAAATGTAAAAATAAAAAAAATAGCCATAGCACAAATTTTAATTTCCAGCCACATTGTATAATGTATGAAAGCTATTGCTGCTGCTATCGTTTAGAGCACTTTTCTTTAACCTGAGAGGCAAAACTTTAAGGTGGCAAAAATCAAAAACCCCAAATCATAAGTATGTACTGTATGAGTTAAACTAACACCTAAGTTTGAATTGTATTAATCCATTTATTGGTTGAAGTCAGTCTCTTCCTTAGCAAAGTGCTACAAATCTGACACACTGTCAAGGCATCATCTGTGCACAGCTCTCTTCAGGTCACCACACTGATTTTTTATTGGATTTTGCTCTGGGCCATTTCAAAACTGTATTTCCACTTCAATTAAAAGGACTGTTTCTTAATGTCTACAGCGAACACCACCAATTCAGTCCTACAGCTCCTTTTTTCGTTTTTCTTTTTGGGGTCTGAAAATAGTTGTATTGTGAATTTTAGTACAGTATTATGACCACTTAATGAAACCATACCAAATTTCAACTTTTTTTTGTAACATTTCAAAAAATTTGCATACCACTAAATGATCCATGTGGGCCATTTCCAGAGACCATTAATGAATATGAGCAGAACTCATCAGCATTCAGCCCAGCTGCTGTATTGATTGGCGTGTAGAATGAGCATTACAACATGATACTCTATTATGCCTCGATTGATTGGCTCCTGATCAGCTGAACACACTAAACTCCCTTCATGCCTACCCTCTCCTCCAGGACAGAGCCCCTCTCCCATAATGGGACCACACAACAAGACTAAATAAAATGATTTGGAGAGAGGAAAAAAAAAAATGGGGGTAAGAAAAGAGCTGGGCTGAAAATAGAATGTCTGGTGGTTTTCTGAAGGCTAGCGACACTGAGGGGGTGAAGTGTCAGTTTTCTGAGGTGTGCAAGGATAAAAGTGGAGACATAAGAGGTACTGGACTGACAGTGTGATGTTTCTGAATTGAAACAGCGAGGTTAACCACCCAGCAACTGCCTCTGGAAACCACTTCCCACAACAGTGTACTGACATCATCGGCCTGACCGCACTGTCGAGTTTTACCTGTATTTGTGCCAGGAGCATTTCGCTACAACCAGTCTGATGTAACTGAATTGTTAACCAGAGCTTGGACTCAGCACTCTTAGCCTCGGTGGTACCACCACAAACAACAAAAGTGACAACTGTAGCAGTTTGAGTATTTGGACATAATACATGTTTTGCAGTTCATTTGTAAAAGAATATAAGATGTTAGACTAACTTAGGCCTCTTTTAGACCTGGCATTAAAATCCAAACAGAGTGACTGGATCTTATATGTCAAGCATTAATGGAAGGTTTGAATGGGCTAAATGTGTGTGCATGTAAGTGTCCTGGGTCATGTGTGTCAGATGTATTCAGATCTCTGTGGAGATGTGAATGAATATGAGTCCTGGCTTGCATTGAAATTCCTTCTATATCAGTGATGTTTCAATTTTTAGCAAAACTCTCTCTCACCTCTTAAAGAAATAGCTAATTTAATGAAACATTTTACACCAGAGAGAGACATCATAAGCCCTTCTGACACATGCTCACACACCTTCCTCTGGAGGATGTCAGAATTGCCTCAAGACTTTCTCAAGACTTGTCTGGCGGATGTCCGAAGGATTTGCAATCAAAAATCTCAGGAGACTTGGCTGGTTTTCCTGTGTTGCAGGGGAAGGGGAGGACAGGGTATGACACTTTGTTAGCACGGTCATATTAAACATGAAGCTGTCAGAAAAATAAGCCAACATCTGGTAAGCAACATAATCAAAGATTGAAAAGTGAAGTACAAAGCTTCCACTCTCCATGCTCTTGGCTCAGATTGACACACACGTCATAGACATCATCAACTTGCCACATCATTGGCACATCCACACGTGAGATCCTCAGGAGGAATTCCTGCCAGTGTTCACACATCACACTGCCCCGGAGATTGTATCAGGGTCACCCAAGGATCATCTCCAGTGTGGGGGACAGTGCATGTGTGTAAAAGTCTTTAGAGAAAACAGACTAAAGTTGCACAACAGTTTGTTTAAGGTTTTCACTGTTGATTTATTAGAGTAAATCCCACGACACAATGTGGGTTTTCTTTGTGTGTATCATAATAGTAGCGGTGGCTTAGACACTCTCCCAATTGATACAAATGAAAAAAGTCAAAAAGGTCCTGTTTAAACCACTTAAAAGCTGGTGTTGTTTTGTATATGAGGCGGAAAAGTAAAGAACTGATCTAATGCAGACATAAGACACAAGAGAATGCATGTAAATACTAAGAGCTGGTCACATGTCCAGAGAAAGAAGAGAAATGCAAAGTCTGAAGCACTGTCGTACAACATGATTATTGCACATATACAGCCACTATCTACTCAATAGAATACTGTTTGAATAAAACTGAATGTTACTTTCCAGGAAAAACACAAGTTTCTGTTGTCTCTTGAAGTTTGGCAGTAGGCCTAGTTCACTTGGTAATTTTGCTGACACATTGTAAATCACCACATGTGCAATTATATCAGTCCTGCCCCAGTGACGTCATTGTTATCTGATCATAACTGAAGCATTACTCCAGTGACAGAAACAATGAGGAAATGATGATCACGAATTATGAACGTTAACGTATCAAGAAAAGGAGAAATTCTTTAAGCTTTGACGCAGCAAAGCTAACTCATTTTGTTTCTATACAAAGTTAAAAAATAAATGGGAATGCACAGTTTTAGCCAATCTGAAGACTATAGTTTAACTGTCATAAACATTATTAAACAACAGTTTTTAACAGAGCTGGAAAAGCTGTGTAATGTCCATCTCCTGGCTGTACCTGACGGCTCTCCACTCAGTTGTTTTTGGACACTCACAGAAAGCGTTGCTGCCAGCACTGGGGCTGGCTTAGGGAGGTTTTCTCTACACGAGGCCTAGTATAACTTATGTTCCTGTTGAAAGCCCTCCTGAGCGCCCGCTGAGCCCTGCCAGGTTGTTTGTCTGCACTGAGCTTTTGGAGTGCGCGCTTGTGTTGGTGCGTGCAGCGTATTTGTGGTTTGTTCCACACCACGCTGCTGCCCAGTGCTGGCCTGTGATTATGCCCAGAGCTGGCTGCAGTGTGGTTTCAGTTGAGCTGGAGAGTTGGAATAATGCAGCCTTTTCCCCCTGAGGTGCTGTGCTTTTCCACACTCTCTGCCAGCTGCTGTCAATGATGCTGCAGGTGTTTGTTTAGTCAGCACTAGAACTAGAATTAACATTTAGCCTGTTAATGGAGGTAGGTACACCTCTTACTGCTACGAAGTGGGATTGTTATTTTTTTTATTTTGAGGTTGTCTTGGGATCATAATAAATCTGTTATTGCTTCAAAAGTGAGTAACACAGCAATTTAAAATGTACTGTTCTGTAAAATAGATTTTTTTATTGCAGGCATAAACCAGCACACTACAACCGCAATATTTGCAGTTCTCTGGGTAAGACTACAAAATCAAGTGACGTTATGCTATGTTTATCAAGTGATGGATTTTGAGGTTTTAAATATTATCTTTGAAGAGAAAATTACACCTCTTTTGACTTAGTGGGTTTGGCTCTGATATGTTTTAAGAAGCAGTTACACTCTATGAAAGTTACTGTATTGCCTTATTGCTTTCTTCATCCGTTCTCCATAAAGAAACAGAGGCAGATAGTGTGTTGGTGGACCTAATTATCATAAATATGCTTGAATATTTGTGTAAAATGAGCTTTTGTGAACGGTTCTTTAGGTGCTGTGTGCTGGGCGGCTTTCCCAAGTCTAACTGAGCCTCCCCGTTTGACAAATGGGGCCAGCCTCGTCGTAATCAGATTAGAGCACCTAAGTGACGTGCTGCAAATGTCCCACCTTGTGATCCCGCGCATTCATTTTATTACAGCCGTTACAGCCGCTAATGAGATTACAGCAGCCAGGAGGCACCGAGTAATGCAACCCTCCGCAGCAGCCAGCAGCAGCCTCTAGGTTCAGTCACCTCTGGTAGTGCGCGCCACTAATCCATGTTTGTGGTTCGCAGGAAACCCAGGATCAACTCCCAGCTGGTGGCTCAGCAGGTGGCCCAGCAGTACCCCATGCCGCCTCCGGCCAAAAAGGAGCGACGGGAAAGGAGCGAGCGCACGGACAAGGAGCGGCCCGACGGAGAAGGAGACAGACGTCAGGAGGTGGAGCGTCCCGAGAGAGTGAGGCCGGAGGCGGACATTCCAGACAAGGACACCCCGGACAAGGAGCAGCCCCTCAACGACAAACCCGACAGAGAGAAGGACATCAGCCCGGCCATCACCAAGAAACCCAGCAGCAAAAAGACCAGGTCAGCGCACGGCAAGTATTTCGGTTCACTATCGTCTGTTTTCAGCCGCTCACTCCAGTGTGTTTCTCTGCAGACCCAAAACAGACAACCACCAGAGCCCGCCCAGCGACAAACACAGCATACAGTCGGGAAAGTCAACAACCAAGACCAACAAGAACTCTCACATCTCCAGGTCTGTAACACACGCTCCTGTCTGTTTCCAAAGCAACCAGTCTGTAAAGAAGTACCTACACTTTCTTAGTGTGTTAATACTTGTGGACAGAACAAGCACGGTTCAGAGCCAGAACAAAGGCCCACTGGATTATCAAGTGAAAGTGATATTCTGGGATTATGGGATTAGGGTTGTTTGTGGTGTTTGTGTATGGTTATTTTTTTCTGTGAGGCATTTTAATTTTGGTGGAGGTATCCATGGCTTTAGTCTGCTGTGTGAAACAACACATCATTAGAACACTCTGCAGTACCCACACATCTGTCTTGAAGATGGATAATGTACTGTAAGAAAGCTCTGTTTCTAAACAGATATTTAACTGTTTAGGAAAGACTACTGAAAATAATCCTAGAATATCACTTTAGCGCTGGACCTTTAAAAAATCATTTTGAAAATTTTAAATAATTCAAATTAAGTCCTAACCAAGTAGATTTATAACTGTTCTGGTTACTACAATATAAGAAATATTCAAGATATACTTGTATACAATTGTTTCACAGTGTGTTTTATGCTTTAACATATATCTGCAACATTATAATGTGTATTTTCTCAGTCAACATAAAATTTAAAGGTCATCATTTCCTCAAGATAGTTTGGCGT
Organism: Rhyacichthys aspro; assembly: GCA_036850595.1. NCBI lineage: Eukaryota > Metazoa > Chordata > Actinopteri > Gobiiformes > Rhyacichthyidae > Rhyacichthys > Rhyacichthys aspro. The sequence goes on from CM072152.1 coordinate 3,808,279, forward strand.
TTGAAATGTTTTATAAGGCTTTCTCTTTGCTGGTGATTGAGTTCTAACAGAACTGTAAAACAGTAACATAACATGGCTTCAATTAGAACAGAGCCACATTAATGGGACAACACTGTGCCCCTGTGTTACCATGTGGTGTGTGGGCTGTTAAATAGCTACTTTATCAGCAGAATGTATTACTTTTATCTGAAATGCCCAAGTGGAAGTTCAGCATGTTCTCACCCAAAAGCAGTGTGGTAGAGCTTAACAACCACCTGTTTCAAATAACACACAGACTCTGACTAAAAAGAAATAAGATGTGATCGGGAAAACTAATTTGAAGTTTTGTCGCCGATTGAAATTATGACATGCACCACAGACACCACATGAGAGAGCACTGAAATAAACAACATGAAAGTTTACTGAAAACAAAACTCAACTCACAGCTGGAGCATCATAGTCTAGGTCTTAATGTCCCTAACTGAAACTCATATATGGTTTCACTTTGTTTCACTTGGTTTCATGACGTCTAGGCCACGCTCGTCTTCAGTGTAACTCCTCGCAGGCTAGTGGGAAACCTCAAATGAGTCCGCAAATGCTCTTTTACACTAAACTCCCACTCTCACTTTGTAACCACTTGATGTGTCAGCCAGTGAGCCGAGTCGTTTAGAGTAAGCGCCCCCACAGAGCTGGCAGCCTCCTGCGCGTTGTTGCTGAGAAGCACATATTGCGCCCGACATCTCAGATCACCACTCAATACGTTTTCACCAGAATCGAAAAAAAGCCTTTCGAGTAAAAGTAGACATTTGAAATCTTATGAATCTTTCAGCGCACAGATATTGTGATTGAAGGTGGAGCTTTTTCTGCCTCAGCATTCTGCACATGATCTGTAGTTCCCCTCACATTTGTCATATTATACACAGTTATCAAGACGACATCATGTGTGGTACTCTGCCACGTGCTACAACTGAAGGCTATTATAGTCATTTTATGCTGTCTTTTTATTTTTGATAATTCGCTAATCAATCAATGTTTAACACTTATGTAGACTTGTGACTAACGCAAGAATTGAACACTTCATGAATCTTGAGCCATAATGGCCAGCTAAATCATAGAATCTGAACCAAAACATAAAACATCTACATTTTCTGGCATCAGGGAGCACATCTATTTGTACACAAGTCCAACTTTCTTTTTAGAACATCTGTTTTAAAGGTTGAAAAAAAAAAGAGGTCTAAATATGGAGCAGGAAGATTAAATACAGAGAAAAAGTTTGCTTTAAAGTCAGTGAGCACACAAAGCTTTGGTGGCTTAATGTGCCTACAACACGAGGAGGCAACTTGGGTTGAATCTGTTTGCTCCAAGTCATTTCTTTCACGGTTAAAGGCCAATAGGAAAATCTATAAATATGTGTAGACTAGACCTTACGTTTAGTTTTAGTGCATGTTTTGGACTGACTGTGTTGCATCTGTGTGCGTCAGGCCCAAGCTGAAGAACATCGACCGGAGCACGGCTCAGCAGCTGGCCATCACCGTGGGCAACGTCACAGTGATCATAACAGACTTTAAGGAGAAGACCCGCTCCTCGTCCACGTCCTCGTCCACCATCACGTCCAGCGCGGCCTCCGAACAGCAGCACCAGAGCTCCGGCTCCGAGAGCATGGACAAGGGCTCGTCACGCGCCTCCACGCCCAAGGGGGATCTGTCCGTGGGGCACGACGAGTCCTTCTGAGCCCCCCTCCCCTCCCCCGTCCCGGCCCACTCCCCCATTTACCTTTAACCCTACATTTGTGGACACTACGGATCCCACTGGGGAGCCCATTCACCTGCCTCCATTCCAGTCTGGACGCAGCGAGGAACTGTGGAAAAAAAAGGAGAGCTGGTCTAACTAAGAGTACCCCTCTCCCATCTGAATCCTTTTGCCCCCATCCCGCAGTAGCATCCAGACACTTGTATGTATTGTTTTATATTTGTATGTGGATGTGAGGCCAAGTCTTTTTTTTTTTCTTTTTTTTTTTCTTGTTTTTGTAAAGAAGAAATCTCCGCTGGGCACAATAACCACCACCATTTGAACTCTACTATTCCCTTATTTATTACCTGTTGCACCTGTATACTTTGATATTCTCTCTTTCTGTTGAAGCTTTGCTGTGTAGCGCTGCCGACCGACCGTTCCTTCAGTGTTTTATTACAGTGGAAATAAGACTCGAACACATACATGCACTGGTGCTAGATACACTGTGAAGCGGATTGGAGACCTGGGATTCACCTATTTTGATGAATGAATGATTGAGTTTGGTCTCACTTTGAACACTGTCGGCACCAAGAGACGGTCAAACTGTTGTCGTGTATCAAAGGTCACCTGACTTTTTCAACTCTTTCGTCCGCTCTAGCAGCTCTCATATACAGTATCCTATGTCTTTAACTGTACAGTGTAGGCTGTTGTGTATAACACTAAAGCTGTTAATAATTTTCTGCATTCCTAAATGTTGAGTTTCCCGGCAGAGGCTCTTTTTTTTTCTCTCTTGTGACTGAAGGATGGTTCCATGCAGTTCCACTTTGGTAAAACCATATTGAACTGTAAAATAGACTTGTTGTGTTCCAACTGTTGTGAATGATTTCCTTCTCTTGTGGTCCTCGAGACGATTTTTTTCTCAACCTGAAATCCTTTGAAACAAGTGCAAAGATCGACAATTCAATTGACTTTTGTTTCTTTGTTTAATTAATTTAAGACTCCTGTCATTGAAGGCGAAAAAATCTTGCAGTAGTTAATAGAATACACTTTTTAGAACAGCAAGGCTTATTTAAGGATTTTAATTCACATTCAACTTAGCTGATCCAACATAATTTCCTTTAACTGTATGAAATTGTATAAAGAATAAATGTGTATATGATATCTTAGTTTTATTTATTGAAGGACCAAAGGTATTTCATAATGACATGAAACATAGACAGATGAATAACAATTTGAAATGCAATTATCTGTGTGAGATAACCATTTAAATAAAGACTAATATAATCCATGTAAATGGTGTTCTTATTGTTCACTCATCTTTAGAGAAGATGGCCCTTGTTCCTTTGGGTCTCAAAGACAGAAAGTTTGGGTGGTCTACTTTATCAAACCCTAAAATGAGACTCTAATGATCGAAGTTGAGGTAAAAAACGTTTCCAAAAGTAAAAAAAAAAAAGCTTTGCCGTTTCACACAAGTATGCAATGTCCAGGAGATGGTGTTTTCTAATTTAAAAAATATATGTAATGATGAAGTTAACAATAAGCAACGAAGTGAGGAAAAGCAATGTGAATAAAACCAGTGAAACATGTTTTTACTGAGAATCCTTAACCCCATGCTTTGTAATGCAATCTGTTTTAAGAATTGGGCCGAAAAAGCCATCTCTTCACATGCCTTATCTGCCACCATGTTCACTTGACTGAGTACACTAAGGATTCATTATTATTGACGAAATGGCCATTCGCTGAGTATATGATTTATTGCTTGTAAATAGAATTTTAAAAAGGTGCAAACACTATGAAAAATGGCATTTGGAGCTGAATTCTTTTTGTTTCCTTTCCCGCGCAAGCAGTTCTGTTCTTGTGTGCGACCAGTAACCTTAATTTACTGTGTAAAGATGGTTACATTTTTTAGCTTTGTTTGTCAGAGACCCAAATATAGAATGCTTGTTTACTGACTGTATAATCTTAACCGTGAATTTCCAACTAAGTGTATTATACAAACTCATTTCTTCCTATAACAATGTCTTGTACAATGCTTTTAAAGTTATTGCTCGGTTTAAAAAAAAAATAACAAAAAAAAAAGTTGTAGGAACGGTAAAATAACCCATTCTTTGTTTAATCCAGTTTTATTTGTTTTGGGTTTTTTTATTTTTTATTTTGATCTTTTAGCTGATGTGTCATTGTTTCCCCTTGTGAAATGGTCACATTCTGTTTCTGGTGTGGAAATGTATGCAACATTTTCAGCAGATCACAGCTCCTTGTCTCGCTTCTAATGTTGAAATACATGTTTTTTGGCATGTGCACGACTTTGCGCTTATAGGCTCTCCTGGTCATTTTCCTCCGCTTCAACTAGAAATGTCTATTTATGAATTTTGCTTGTAGTTTTTCACAAATAAAACTGTCAAAGTTATGTATATCCCTGTTGCTCTTTGTCTTTTCTTGCTCATGTGTATTTACAGACGTAGCTCTCGGGCAGTTCTCGGATGACAGGATGTCGCGTTGGAACGGTCCGCTATCGATCGAGATGTCCGGGGAGTGGGTTTGTAGCAGAGGAAGCGTGCACGGCGCAGTAGTGCATGACATGAGCCAGGCCTCATATCGACAACAGCTTTCAATCATCCGTCTCTCCAGAGGCTGCTTAGAGAGACGCTAATGCTCCATCTAAAAGCTGACCAATGGTAGCGTGCCTCTGTCGCCACTCTTGATTCTGTGGAGAGAAGCTCAGAGCAGATTTAGTTTGAACAGTGCATCGACTTCACTGATATGGAAAAACAAAGAAATTTCATTTGCATTTTGAGCTAGAGTTAGGGTTGGTCAGGGTTGGCTTGGGAAGCGTCATCTTAGGGAACAGTACAAGTGTGAAAACATGCACTCTTACTCAAATGGCTGCTCTATTGTGTGCCAAAAAGAGGTGGTCTCGTTCCGGACCAAACTAAACCAAGGTCCAGGGAAAGGAAAAGGCGCTAACAGAATCAGTCAGGTTTAAAAATACATCAAACACACAGACTATGTTGTTTTATGTTTTGTGTGGCATTATTTTCTAGCTACAGCAGGTACACAACAGTAAATGCATCAGGCAAAGTCCAATCATTCACCTGTAAAAAGTGTATTGAGAAAATAAAGGTTTTTGAAGCAAATGAGTACAGTGTTACTATGTGAGTTCATAGAGCAGACCTTGGTTCGGACATTCAGGTGAGAAAATGCTCTTAAACATTATTTAATGGCTTTTTTTCTCGTTGTGTGTATGCCCAGAATGATTTTAATGCCAAACACAGTCTTTAACACAAACACAACTTCAGAAATAATTGCATGATGAAAGTTGAATAATCCCAGTCTTACTTAAAATGGTGCAATGTCTGTGAATAGATTCTACTCAAAGTGAACAAATAGTAAAAAAAACAAAAACCATGGCCATTACAAAAGTCGAGCTTATTTTAGGATCTGAGAGTGAAAGTCTTGACCAAAGCTACTGCTACATACATTTAGTATATTATTGTCTGTGTCACCTCTCCCTCAGTATAGAGAAGCCCACTAACACTGTTGTTACTCTTGTTCAATCCTCTGGGGGGAACATATTAAGGGGGCGGGGCTTAATACCTGTCACACTTCCTAACTGAGATGTGTAGTGCTGTTGTTATGATGTTCTTGAACTGTACAGAAAGTCTCGTTCCTTTTTGTGCCAATTTAGGACAGTTGCTGCCATTAAAATGAGTATTAGGTCATTCGCACAGTTTGACAAAAATCACATGTATTCATTCAAACGTTAAATATAAACAAAAGAGTGTGGGTACTACGATGAAAAGTAATAATTCAACATGTTTTCTCATTGTTAAAAATATAGTGTCAGTTTTTCTTCTGTCTGTCATCATTAGCTTTTTATTTTCATGTCAGGTCTCTGCAACTCTATACAATCTTGAAATCCCACTATTCACACAAAACTGCAGTGCACTTGTCCCTCTTTTATATGATGTACTCTTATAACAGTTGCATGGTGGAAGAACTGTATTAATGTGTGTGGGAGAGCCCTTATTATGATGCCCTTAACTGATCCAGCTGTATACTGTATATACTGCTTTAGTATTGTCTGACAGTGACATATGTCAGATTCTCTCTCTAACCACAAACTCTCTGTTGTTCACCTGAGCCGGATGTACTGTCAGACGAGTGCTTCCTGCTGCACTTTCACTTAGTGCCTATTTTGGCTGCTGAGCTGTAGTAAGACACACAATATCACTGCACCATCTGAACATAGATCTTAGTCCTGTCTGTCGACCACAGCTCAGTAAAGATCAGCCAATCACAATAAGAGACGGGCACCCTCACTCATCGATCACCTTATCCAGCAGCTCCACATGTTGCTCCACTTGAGTGACCGCTGAACCCTACCAGACTGTGCCCCTATGGCCTGTCTGATTACCGCAGGAGCCTTCTCAAGCAATCCAGAAGAAGGAGCCACAACACTGGGCTTGTCCACTGTCGGTCATTGCCTCTAAATCAAACACAGTAAGTTTAAAATCTACTCCTGGACTATTTTTTGTGCTTCAGTGTCTATAAAATGAAACACACATGCCATCCACCTGGTTTAACAGTTCCTCATGAATCAAACAGCAAAATAGTAATATAATGAAAGGAGAAACAGAACAGGATTACCGCATTTACTCACAAATGTCTCTCAACTGTCCAGTTTCGCGTTTTGACAATGATTTTTCTGTGTTGAGTCTGAAACTGAGGTTTCTCTCGCTGTCCAAAGACAATCTGTGCACAGTCTAAAGTTCCTGAATTTGAGAGTTCATGGTTGTCACTTAGAGTCTGTATCTGAGTGTTGGCTCTTAGAGGAACAGTTTTTCATCCTGGATATACCCCCCTCAGGCCCAAAGCAGCTGGGATAGAACACTGATAAACTGCATGCATTCTACACATTTTCTTTTTTCTTTTTGTAACTTGAGAGACATGATTTTTATATAAAACACAAACATTACAAAAGGACACTTACTCACCGTCCTGATATTGTCACATACAGAGATCATCTAATATTTTTTGGTGAATGTGTCATTGTCTGGTGAACGATAGAGAATGAAATAATTGCAGAACAAATCACAATTGCAATACTGGTTCAGTCTTAATTGTTGTGTCTGACACTTAACGTGAAACCTAAACTGAAAGAGCAAACTTTTTTATATAAAAAAAAAAAAAAAAAAAACAGGGGCAAGTTGTTATGTATTTACATGGCTAATTTAATTGCCCTAAGTTTTCAAACATAACAACATTTATTTTTGCAATTTGTTAATTAAAGAGTAATTGCAGAGTTTTCACAAATGTATTGTGTATCACTGAAAGCAACATTTATTTTTACTTCTACTTGAGTAAAGAATGAGTACTTCTACTTTTACCAGTCGTTTTTAACACAGGTATCTGAACTTCTATTTAATTGTGAAATGTGTGTGAATACTTTAGCCTGTGTCAAAGGGTGACTTCCTTCTGCCGTCTACTCTCCACATTCACACACTCATGCACACACATATATGTATAGCTCTTGCATCAGTTTGTTATCCGTCCGAGCTGTGTGAGGCATGTGTTGCATCATGACTGACAGGCCCACAGTGTCAGACAGACCTTTACACTGTCAGTAAACAGTTCAGCTGCAGACCACCGACCAACACATCAACTAATGTCTCCTAATTGTCATAAAACTGAAAGAAATTTGTTGCTCCTTCTCTGAAATATGCAGCCCTGCAAAAAAACATGATCAACATTTCCCACGCGACACCGAACATACGCTGTGAACTTTTAAAAGTGAGCCTGATGTAAACTCCACAGCAGCTGGGGAAGTACAGACAGTGCCGTTATCAGTCACAGTGACAGCGATCCCCACTGGAGGGTGAGCTGCTGTTTCTGAGTGCTCCTCGTACTCTTCTTTACTGTGGCTGGAGGTGACAGAGAGATGAGTAAAGAGCTGAGCGCAGCAAGTTGCACAGATTATTATGAATATGATAAAGATGTCACAGCACAGCCCACAGACAGCGGCGGGGAGCTCCAGCGTGAGTCCCGATTACACACCGCGCCAGAAGTGAGACGCGTGATCAATAAGCAACGGTCGCTCTCCTCCTCTGTCTGGGATTTTCAGAGCTGCCCCCGTCTGCGAGTGGCTCCCATCTTCCAATAAACGCACAGTGATAAAGGGTTTATAGAGCGGCGGCGGGCCCACTGCTCACAAAGTGGAACAGTAAATCTTTGCGGAAGAACTCTTTTTCCAGTCTGTCTGAGGGAGGACGTGTTTTACTTACAGCTGCTGCCTCCAGCCACAAGTCACATAAACAGGTTCATCTCCAGATATCTGACACTAAATCTCATTCATCAGCAGCAGGGCCACAATGAGACTTCGGATGCCTTCATTACATTACTGTTTATTTGCTGTTACCATGGCGTCTGGAGTGTGGCAGGCTTTACAGCAGCTCGAGCTAGTTTTATGTTCTTTCTTAGCTTCTTTTTACTTTTACTACTGTTTGTAATGATACTTGCTGCTTGGTAAACTGTGAAGACCAGGAGAGATTAAGGATGGACTTTTCACAACACCCTTATGATTTTGGGCTCAGTTTACTAGCAACATAAATAGAGCATAATCTGGATCTAGCCTTGCTGCAGACTACTGGGCTGGATCTGCTTTTAAAACAGTTTTACTGCTGCAGGAGAGAATATAGAATCAAATGTTTCTATTTCTGATTCTTGCGGGAACGCATAAATAGAGATGTCTGGCATCAGAAGCTCTTTTCACACAAACTATCCCTCATTCGGAGAGGCTGCATGAATGAATCAATACATTAAAGATATACCTCTATCTTAGGTGTGCCCAAACTTTTTTCATCTGAGGACCAAAGCAGAAATGTTTGGCCAGAGTTTTCAAAAATCTGTTAAAACCTTTTATGTTTGCTTTGTATGCTCAACCATTATTGCAAATTAATTACTAGTATTAACGAAACATGAGGACCCCTGGTGGACCAATTTTGGCACCTGGGCACCACTTTAGGTACCCTTGTTGTAGGTGGACATATGTATGAATGTACCTCAGTAGATCTTCTGTAAGGAGCTCCAGGATGCATTGTTTTGTTGCAGAGTGTAGAAACCACAGCTTAAAATGTTGCTGACACATATGAACAGACTTAATAACAATATCAGCTCATTAAATTACGTCAGTGCTGCCAGCTTAGTTAATAAATAAATGAAAGAAGAAGAGCTAACGACAGCTCACTTCCCAAATGTCAAATTTCACTGATTCTGAGCTCCGATTCTAAATGGTCATTTCTGGAACCATAAAGTCAACGTGGTCACAGTAATTCTCTGGAAACAAGCTCTCAAAGTTCTTTTCTTCAGCCAGTCACACTGTGGAATAATAGTCCACTTGTTTTTAATCGTTATGGGCAATTGCTTGTGTGCTTAAAAGTGTAAATGTAAAAAGTTGCACAGCTACTGGCATAGCTTTATTGTTCCATTTCTGTGGCATTACCAATGCCTTTAGTTTAGTTCTATGCTCTTGTACCCTTGTGTATATCTTAACATCTTGTCTTATTAGCACTTTCCCTGTGTGCACAAGGGTAGGGCGTGTGAACGTATTTCAGAGTGAGTGCTTGCTTCGGTGTGTTCTCAGAGCCTTGATAATGAGCACGCTTAAGGATAGTGTTAACACGAGCGGCACTGCAGTAAATTATTGATGAGGCCGGGAGCTTTGAGACGCTTGTAAAGCCGATTCACTCGCAGGTCAGAGGCCCGCCGTGCGATATGTGTCACAGCTCACCCTCAGGGCCCGCTCGCCGCTCCCTGACACCTCCGACATCACGGTAAATACATGAAACATGACCGCTGACGGCTGTATTCAGGTTTTGATTGCCATCACAAGCCACGTGTAAATCAGAATGGAGATTACGTGCTCCTCAGATAAATCCTTAGCCTCTCAGTCTGCTCTAATTCTCTAATTCTGTTGTGCGGTTTTCATCACTTTCCCAAATTCTTTTTTTCCTCCTCCTCTTCCTTAATGGGGCTGTATTACTTTATCATTTAGGCTAATTACTGCTGAACAAATGGCATCTCCCTGCCTGTCAGCCGCCAGTGTGTAATCATTCCTGACCTACTCGCTGAACTCCATGTTTTAAGCATGTGAAATATGTATTATTGGCTGTGCTTAATTATTAATAACAGCTAACTGTGTGGGATGCGCCATCCATTTAATCTGGGCCTCTCATAACCATGCTAACACAGACTGGTGCAGGCTTTGCAAAGGGAGACGGGTTAAGTAGAGGCTCGATGAAAAGGTGATGTGATTCAAGTGGAAAAGATAGCAGCAAAGGAGTTTTTTTGACTGGGAAAATCAAATATGGAGAAAAATAGACCGCTAACATGTGTCAAAGCTAAAATATCAAAGTATCAAAGTAAAGTGTTGTTGTTGTCACTGGTAGCATTGAACCTGCAGTAAGCAGCTGTATATCAAGTGTTTTGCACCATTTTGTGGGTTTAGAGGAAGAAGGGAAAACCCAACATCGCATGCACTTATTCAAGTATTGTTTCAAGTGGCATTAATGGAAATAGGAAAAAGTTATAAATGACATCTGTACAACAATCTAACTATCCTTTGCAGATACAACAGACTACAGCAATGATGAATTTAGCACCAGTGTCGACTGCTTAATGTTAACGCTACATGTTACAACATAACTATTTGAGTCAATAAAAGTCATTTGAAAATGCCTATTTACACTGATCAGGCATAGCATTGTGACCACTGTCAGGTGAAGTGGAAAACACTGATTATCTCTTCATCATGGCACATTTTAATGAGTGGGATATAATGGGATATATAGATGTGTTAGAAACAGGAAAAAGGGAAAGCATGAGGATTTACGCAAATTTGAGAAGGACCAAACTGTGACTAGACACAACCTGAGCTCTTGTGGGGTGTTCCCGGTCTGCAGGGGTCATTATTTATCAAAAGTGGTCCAAAAAAGAAAGTCATGAACCATTTCAGGATCCACTACCTTCTTTACGTGAGGCCGGAGTGCTAACCACTCTGCCACTGTGCACTAGTACTAGTTCTTAAATGAATTATACACCAACTTTTCTTTTTATTTAACTTAAACTGGATGTGGTAGAAGAGTTGCATGCATATTGTTTTTGCTTGGTCTTTTCAGTCTGTGCCACTACTGTAGTCTTGCTTCAGTTAAACATCACATATGCTCTTTCTGTATGCAGAATGATGGACAATTAAACATGTGGCAACCTTGAAATGTGTATGTTGTTTCTGCTGTCAAGTTTGAACGAGATCAAATCAAACAGCCGTGCTCTCGGTGATTAGTGCTTTACTCATTTGGACTCTTAAGTTGTTTCTGCTGACAGCCCCGACGGACGCTCTTATCCAAGCAGCCGACCATCACTCACGCTCCAAACTACGCACAAGCCTGACAGCCTGGCGTCGCTCCAAACCTGTGTTTCCATTTGGGAGCCGTCCAAACAAAACCTGGAGCGCTCAGCCAAGCTCCTAATGAGCGATCCAGGGAACGGGAGGAGGGCTCGTGTGAACTCATTCACTCGGACGACCCCGAGCTTCAGGGGAATGTTTCTGCGACTGAAATCTGAGGGAATCGACAGAGGGAGAAATGATGTTCTCAAATGTACAGTGTCACATCAACAAGATTACCGAGAGCTATGCTACCACTGACAGCTTTACGGTCGGGTGTTTGAAGAAGTGATCGCTTAATGAAGAGATGAAAGGTTAAAATTCAACTGTTTTTACACAGAAAGTTGGGTCAGGAGGTTGGATAATCTGGGTGATGTTGTAAGACAGAAATGAATCTTAGTTGACCATCAAACAGGCAACTTTCTGACACTAATCTAGCCCTCCACAACAGCTCAAATGTACACACAGAGCTAATAAGGGCTGCTGGGCAATAAACAATTCATTTTATCATTAAAACATGCCAGTTTTATAAGGTCTATGTTTTACATGCTGTCTGCAAGAAGAAAACCAATCAGGGTATGTATGAGTCACAGCCCTATTTGCAAAATAAAATTAAATGCATCTGTAAAACATGTTCACAAATATGGGATGCAATAATAGGATTTTTGGAGAATTGCAATATGTAGTTGGTGTTTTTATGGCTTACTGAAAAGAATGGATGGTGACTAGACAGAAAACAAGGGCATAGAGAGGGGAGTGAGGCTGATTCATATGGTCCCTGATTTATATGACTGATACAGTATGGGTATGGTTAATATTCTTATGGTTTACTGGTTTAGCGTTCTATAGCCTTAGTTATGCATGTTCTTTGGAGGATGTTGGAAGAATCACTTTAGGACACTTCTGACAGTGGTGTCCATATATGCAGGGCCCGGAGATAGTCCTGAAGATGGCAGATGGGTAGAGTGTGTGGAAGTAAAGTGTACCGCTTAATGTCTATTCAAACATATACCCAACATAACCAAGTGTGAAGTAATGCACAAAGAAGCAGGGATGAGTACAAGGCCTTAATACTGGGAAATAAAACTGTCCGGATGTGTTTTTCTCTGGATGAAGTCAGGAAAAATGTCTAAAAGATAATAGCCAGGCCAACCAGACCCATTTACTTACATATTGATTTTATCTAAATGGGCCCGACTCTGTTTTTCTGATTGTCAATATGTTGTTTTTTGTTTTGGTTTTTTCAAACAGCCTCCATCCAGAGGCAGTTTATGAGTATGTTGCTATGTTTTGCACTTGAAACATAAAATAAAATGAAGAGAGTTTTTGCTTTAAGAATATGATGAAAATCTGAATTTTTTGATTGTGCGTTGGAAGTGAATCACTCCAGTGATTCCAGCCGTGACTAATTCATCAACTCGGCCTTGCTGACTAAACTGACTGAAGTCTTCATTGTGTGTGCTGAGAATGGAGCAGATTGTACACTTCATGCACCAGCTGCTGCCGTGAAAGAGCCTTAGAAGGAGCAGCTTTACCAGAGAAAAGCTAATTTTATCACACACCTGATCTCGAGAGAGGCACGCCGCTTCACCGCCTCGCAGAAAACATACTGTAAACATCGCTTTTTGGCTCGGCTTGAAGGAGAATTTACCTGTCACTGCGGCGCGTGGAACCGGCTACATTTATCTGTGTACGACATCACACTGATTCAAGGGACTGTGATGTTCAGCAGCAATGTCACAGCTGCAGCTTCTTCAACAGTGAATATGATAAAGATGAGGGATCGGGGAGGGGGTGTTAGGAATATGAAGCAGAGGACAAATAGGTGTTTCTGATGTGACGTTTCAGGGCTTTTTATACAGCTATGGTTCCTTTCTGGTTTGTTCTTGACTTGTTTTCAGACCTGTTTCCATTGTTAAAGTGGTACGAAGTAGCTTTAGTAAGTGCACCATACCACTTTGGTAACCCCTCAACTTTGGTTCCAACAGTGAGGTGCACTGTACAGAAACTAAAAGTTCAAGACTGTTGACTGGACGACAGAGAATCCTCACTCAGGTGAGCTTGTCTTGTTCCTACTATAAACTCATATTTGAAGAAGAAATAAAAAGTGTTGTGTTTCAATGAACTAAAGCAAGAGCAACATGTATTAGGAACAGCCTTTTCCAGTTTTAAATTTAAGCTTTAGTTTTTTTTTGTTTTAAATGAATTGCAGTCCAGTGGACTCCACCCAAGCACACAGCTCGTGGAGGTTTTTGAATCTTTTTTAAAGTACCTTTAAAAGTAGTAACAGTACCTTTCCTACTCACAAGAATTGACGTTCTTCTTTATTCATCGTAAAGGTTTGTTTCAAATTTGATTTATTTTTCATAAAGAGATATTGCTTGTGTAGCTGACTCTATTCTGCACACAGCACAGACCAGAAACACTAGCCTTGTGCCATTTAGTCGATGCTCATCTATTTTATTTTACCTGTTTATTTTCACTGAAATATTTTTGGCAAGCTGAGAAAACACAAGCGCTTGAAATTGGGCTCCGAAGTGTAATCTTTGTGTAACACCATTTGTACTGTTACCGTGTAAACTCACACGTTTTCAGCTACAACAACAGGTCTGGTTTTTGCTGTAGAAACATTGGAGCATGTTAACACTGCTTGAGTAAATCCTGCATTTAAAAATGGCCAATGGTAGAGCATGCTTAGTCTATTATCATTGTGGAGCGAGTTTTTTCTCTGTGTTTGATAAAATAGCAGTCTTTACATGACACTTTCATCTCTCACATTAGTACACCTGTCTGCAGTTAGCAATACTAGAGAAGAACACTGTGTATTAAATGGTTTATTTATATCCTGGTAACATTACAAGAAAAGCTGTAAACTATAATTTGTCAACCATTTTACTTTTAGTTACAGCAGAGGCAAACAGGAACCAAGGCATAACACTGAGCACTAGACCCAAACTGAACCTAGGTTGCTTCCTTATGCAGTATGTGCTCTTTCAGGTGATCTTGTAGCACAGGCTTCTACTGTTGTAATTGTTATCACCATACAGAATTTCAGCAGTTGTCACCAGTGGTGTAAGGTATTAATGAAGGGGCCCGGGGCAGGGTTTCATAACAGGCCCTAAAGTTATGGAAATTAGTTATACTACACTTATCATATAAATGGAAGAAAACTCACCATAATATAGAGTGGGACTGGGCTGCAACAGGACGAGGACAAGACATTTGAAGTGTGATCCTGACGTCTAGGATACTCTGAATCTCACTTTAGTTGTGGTAGAAACCCCACTTCACAAAGATAAGTTGAAAATAAAGTAGGGTTTATTGTATTTTTGTAGTAATCTCGGGAGTCCTTGACTTTAATTCAAAATGTTGTGAGATTTGAAGTTGTAAATTGCCTCTGTCCTTCATGTAGGGTGCTTGGTTTCTATGTGGCAAAGCAGTCTTGATGGCTTCATAGCCTCTTTGGAGCAGCTACATATTACACAAAGCAGGTTTGGGGCTTGTGTATCACCTGTTGTGATTAATCCGTAGTTTAAATTGGACTTGTGGTATTTTCTTTTAAATGCAGCTTTCTTTCTGTTGGATTCTTGTCTCCTGCCTCTGGCTCTGATCAAAGAACTGTCAGGCAATAATTGTTTTTTTTCTCATTTTAGCTCAGTTCAGTGTGTGGGCGAGTGAGTGAGGTCAGCAGTGACAGATTACTAGACTCACAGCACCAATGCTTCAGTAAGATACAGGTGTATTTTCAAATCACAAGAAACGTTAAACTATAAACCATTTTAAATTGCAGCTCTGATATTCCTGGTTTTGTTCTGTAATAAGCTGTGTAGAATGAATTAAAATACAAATAATCTTTTTGATTGAGATTCATCTTGAACCTTCCAATGCTCCAATGTCCACTGTATTTATTGTATATCTCTTACCTATTCCATTGCTGTTGTGGAAGGCTGTTTTGTTGGTTTAAACTGATGAATGTTAACGAAGAACCCAAAAATACCTGTAAATATGGCTTTAACTGACTGGTGAGTGGCTGTTGGACACTGTTGTGAGTGAAAACCTGAAGCTGCTGCATGATTATTTTGGGAGAGTGTAGCAGTCAGACTTCTCCTCTGGAAAGCAGCATAATGAGACGCTAAGAGATGCCCCCATCTTTTTTTGGGTTTTTTTTTCTTCTCTTTTTTTGTCAGTGAGCGCTTGTCAAGATTCGGGGGCGTGGGCGAGAGAACGGGGCATATGGGACGTAACGATCCTGTTGAAGATGTCAGTACCTACACAAGGGCGCTGAGCGGTGCCAAACGCCGGCGCCCTGCTGCCAACTGGCACCGCACTCAGCCGTACAGCCAGCTCCTCTCCTGCAGAGCCCACTGAGCTCTGCTGCAGCCCCTCGGAGTCAAGAGCCAGTGAATCATTTATGTTCTCCTCGGGACGTGCCAACACTTGTTTGACACTTTGTTCCCTGTGCTGTCGAGAGATTTAGGGGAAAGAGAAGATACATTCACAGGATGGGAATGTTGGAGCTTTGTTTTCAACACCGGATAATGACCTAGGGCAACATGTCTTTATGAATATTCTCCTTTACATGTGGACACCTTCTACACTTGAAAAGATTTTTTTTAGTGAATATGTTTCAAAATCTGGTGACTGTTATACGTTGCAGTACAAAGCCGTAGCCTCACCTGGCTTTTGGCACACAGTAGATCCCATACTCAAGCGGATGTCTTGTTTAGATGACTCTTTCTTGTCTTGGTGGCTCTTGCTGGCAACTTGAGCATTAGGCTATTGCTGTCTTTCCTCTATTGTTGCTCCAGTCACAGTCTGTATATACTCTTCCTGCTAATATTAAATGCATTTTAATTTTCCTGTAAGCTGGATCATATGAGAATGTAGTGTAACTGTCCTGTAACTATCTACAGTAGTCTCTCACTATAACGCGGTTCACCTTTCGCAGCCTCGCTGTTTCGCAGATTTTTTTCAGTGCAATTTTGCATGCTTTTTTTTTTTTTACAGCGTATGAATGTGCATTGTGTTCTGCGTCCTGATTGGCTAAGGGACTGTAGACCATTGTCAATCAATCTCCTCCGTGCCGTGTCTCCTGTACAGTACAGAATATGTTCAACTTGCCAAATTTACATAAATGTTCGATCGCTAGCAGTGTAACTCTGAAGTGCTGTATGTTTGCAAGTTTTCTCTCCGACAAAACCCACAATGTCGACGAAACGTTCTGCACCGACAAAGGCACCTGCGGTCGCACCCGAAAGGCAGAGGAAGATGCTAAGGTTTGAACTTTGAGAGTGTTTAAACAAGAGAGAAATGTGAGAAAATGTTAATGCCTGTCTGAGAAAAGTGTATAAAGTGTGTGGTGAGGGGTTTTACAGCCTTAAAACATATATAATCATTGTAAAAAATAAAGCTGCGGGTTATTTTTAGAACGTAACCCCCGTGATAAACGAGGGACCACTGTATTGCATGACTTGTCCATCCAGGGAGTGGATTGCTCCTTCTGTGTGTTACCTTGACTGGTGCACATTAGGTCCTGTTTCTTGTGTTGGTGACTCTTTCTGGTAACTTGAGATAATGGATGTGCTTTGGATGAGTGCAGCATCCAGAGTCTGGGTGTATCTGATGCTCTGGTTTTAACCTCCTTGTTGTCCTAGATTGGTGAGTGTGGTGTGGAAATAAGAACCTTTTGGATTTCTATTCTATACAAAGTATTACTCTGGTCCCTGTAGATTTAAGTTTGATTTCCAGGAGGAATAACAAATAGGATCGGAGAATAGGATTTAACTCCAAAAATGGAAAAGAGAAGCACCAACACATGCTCAAAAACTGCCTCAGGATCGATGCAATTTTAAAACATCCAACCAATCAGAGAAGAGCATTCCTTAAAGCCAGTTTGATTGGTCAGGTAAGACTGGTCTCTGTGGAAATTAGTTTGAAAAGAAAGGATTCCACACCTACTTCATTTGTCAAGAAAGTGGAGGAGTAAATGAACCATATTTTGTGCATAACCCACCTCCACCGCAGTTCCTTTTTTTCACATAATAAGGTCTTTTTGCGATCATCCAAAAGATTTCTAGTGGTAACAGTTACATTAATGATCTTTGTAAATATCCAATTAAAACTTTCATTGTGAAAATCTGTAGTATTCCAAAGTATTTCAAAACTGAATATGCCATGTAAGAAGACCATTGAATCATATCATTTAATGCAATTATATTTTGTGGCCAAATTGGTGTACTATTCTAAATATTGTACATTCAGTGATAGACTGTAGCCCCAGTCAGACTAATGTTTCACAGTCAGACTGAGAGACAGGCCTCACCTCAGCACACCTCAGCAGTGTGCTGTCAGCCTGCATCAGAACAGTGTGACAGAGCTGTCTGTTGGCTTAAAGATAGAAACTGACTCATATATTTCATCAGCAGTGGAACTCACCTCCATTCTTGAGAATTAATGGCCAGGATTTCTATGAATGTGAAAATAGGTGGCTCCACTGCTCCGTGCTGCGGTGGAAGCTGAGTCAGGCAGCAACAACACACAGACGTTTGAACCAAAATGGATTCCTGCAGTCACCATTAAAACAGTCTTGAGATTATCTATGTCAAATGAGCAGCAGAAAGATTGAAATATATCCCCGTTCGAGTTATTTTCTCTCTGAGAACGAGCTGTTCAGGTTACAGGTCAAAGGTTAACCCTGCCTTTGGGCAACTGTAATATGCATTTTTCTCGTTAGTACCTGGGTCTGTGGTGTTGTGTGGAGCCTGCAGCTGCTCTCATCTGGAATATCTTCACAGGAAAAAGCCTCTGGGCCCAACAGGTGTTGGCTGTGAAAAGACTACAGTGTGGTCCACCATAAAGAGTCAAGTCCAACTATGTGCCTTTAGTTTCATTCTCCCTCCATTCCCAAACATACAGACTGTGTAAAACTGAAATAAAGAATATAATCCTGGAAACAATCTCTAAAACTCTAAGACTCTTAGCCAGGTTGAGAGAGTGAGAGTTGGTTCTCACCAAGACTAAATATCTGGACCGGTAGTCGAAGACCTACAGCCAACGAGAACAGAGGAGAGGATAAGGTGTCTAACCAGTCTTTCTTTTTAAAACAAAAAAAATAACTCTGATTTTCCTTACTTTATGCAAAAGAATCTTTTCTCAGTTAGGAACAATTTTTTTCCTCTTTTGTTTTATGACTGTTGATCTCTCCCCTTTTCTTTACTAGGAGTATTGTTAATATACAGTTTTAAAAACACACGATCACATATAGTGGTGTAATTGTGCATCCATTTGAAAGAGTTTTTTTTTAGGATGGACTGGAGCTGTTCATTAAGATTGGCTTATCATTTTAACACATTTTTACTTGATTATTGTGTTTTAACAGTGGCAGACAGGCGTCTAGAATGTCCGTATGCGTATTTTTCAGTGCGTCAGGGTTTCGGTTTTGAAAAGATAATGCATGCCAGATCCAAATACCTGGCATATGGGCATTTGTTTTTATTTTCTGTTGACAGATCTCAGTCTGTGTTAGAACTGACGTGGACAGACGCAGACAGGGCTCAGTCGAATACATTGGGACTGTTTCTGCGTCCTGGGACAGCAAACTTCTTCTGTGTTACGCAGGAGGAGAGCTGGAAACACTTTTACTGTGAGTCTGACTGAAACCACAGCCAAGAATTCAATGTACTGTGAGACTAAAGAGAACAAAAAGTACAGTTCATGCAAACCAAAACACATCCACAAAGTACATTATGGATTTATATAGTTTCTAACTATTTGAGACTATTTATTGCATTAATAAGTCACAGTTCTAATCTTGTTAAGATTGATTTGTCACATATACTTGACAGGGTTAATACAAACATGTTAAACACTGAAAGTGTGAATGAATGTCGTATTGGGTTTGGACAAGTCTGTGGTTTCTTCATGAAGCATGACATAAAATTACCTTTTTTAAAGTGATAACGGCTGTTTTTCATTTTGCACCGTGGTAGAAGTGGTCAATATTAGAGACAGAAGATCAACATCCAACCACAGAACCTTTGAGCTTGTGTGTTTTTTCATTATTCAACCACAAGAGGAAAGATTTAGTTTTTCCTTTCACACCAGGCATTACAGTTTTTCTCAGACGCTTTTTCCTTTTATCCTAATGTAATGTGATAAAAATCCCCAGGTGCAAAACATGCAGCAACACAAAAAGAGCCCGGTACGGTTGCTCACACATGCGCACTTGCACAAAAGAAACCGTTTAAAAGATATAATATATGCAATAGCCTCACAGTCCTTTTAAACATATATGTATATATGTGTGTGTGTGTGTGTGTGTGTGTGTGTGTGTGTGTGTGTTGAATACCTGCCCCCACCCCAGCTCCTTCATGCATGTATCCCACTTGTGATTGGTGCTTGATCTGCTCTCACATCTTACTGCCTGAGCTGATGTATCTGTTCCTTAGGATTTCAACATTGGTATAATTCTGATCCTAGTAACATTGTTCAAACCTAAAACCTTTTGAAGTGACTCTCCCAACTCCAGCGTCAAACAATAACTTTGACCATTTTTATATGAAGTGCATCTGAGTTTGTATTTACCTGCTACGATGAGAGGATTTTTACAATGCTTTTACAGAGAAATATAAAATAAAACGAAGGGGACATTATTTGAAATCAGATTCAGTGTCTGCATGAAACATTAACATAAAGGGTTAAGAAGAAGGCATCTGGATGTCATTTTTCAAGGTGTTTCTACCTTTAAAAATTCTCAGATGCATTCTTCTTAACCTTTTTTTACGACTGATGTTGGTTAAATCTATCACGCTTCAGAAACAATGGTCTTGGATGAAAGCAGAAAAACAGAAACCCAAGCCAAAAACATACCAGAGCCAGCTTCTTCTTTTGTGGTCCTACTGTGCCATCTTGTGGTTACATTTCTCACAAAAACCCACTGTTTCTTGGAATTGCTTTGAAGCTGTGAGTGTTAAACCAGTATAAATCAGGGGTCTTCAGTGCCTCCTGGCTGTTGGCCTCCGTCCGACTGTCGGAGCCTGTTGTGACAGCGGCCCCCGGTCCATTATCTCACTGATTGAGCCGTACGAGGTGGAGGACAGTGATGATATGATGTGATCAGTGCTGACACCCAGTGGTAATCCCTGCCACTCCTTTTACTTAATCAGATATGACAAGCTCCCTGGGCCCCCACTTAGGCTAAGGGCCCCAGCAATCACACCCCCAGCCCCCCGCCCTCAGCCCCTTCCCCATCATCTGCCATAAGTGTGCGAGGCCCTTCCGTCAGCTTGGCTCTCCTGTTGATTGTAAACACATTATTGTGGAGACGGTCTTGGATAAACAGCAGATGTCTAATTGCGGTGTTAATTATCATCAGGCCCCACTCGTGGATCCGTCGACAGCGCTGCCGTCAGATGGAGCCCCGTTTGTGCAGCGCCATATTTGAGCCTCCCCACATCACACCGAGCCTCATCGTCAAACTGTGAAATAATCATTATGTAATTACACAAAATATTTGGGATGATCCGGGTTCACATTTGTTTGTTCATGCTGTTCCCTTATGTCAAATTCACTTACTTCTTTCTTGTAATCTCCAGAAAATATACAGTGAAAGAACCATTGCGTGCAAAGCCAATTACTCAAGAATCTATTAATAATTATGAAAAGAACTGCTTCATTTTGAACTCTTTTTTAATTAAATTAAGTGCAATATCCTTGAAAGTGGGCAATGACAGGGATAGTTTACTGTTTTTTGTTTTATTTTTATTTTTTTGGCCTTGATAGTCAGTATTAATTGACAGGAAACAGGGTAAGGGAGAGGGAATGACAATGGGCTAATGGCCTAAGATGGAATTAAACCAGAGTCCCCAAAGTTTGTGGTATGCTCTCTAGGAATAATATTGATACTTTTATGCTAGTAGCAGCTTTTGCTAAATATATTTTTCAATACAGGCTACAATATTAGGAGGAAACACTCATTAGTAAAGACAGTGAGACATTGTACATCCAGGCCCCATTTTTATTCATTATCCAGGTTAATATATTAGTCATTATAACATGTGGTCTCAACATTTTGTGAAGTATTAAGTAAAACTAGTTTGCAGCAATATTTTACAACCAGTTAAGATGTTTGCTCACAGTAAACTAGTACAATATTCATCTATGTTTTGTCCCTAGCTGATCCTGGTGGAGTGTTTGGTGCAGAGTGGTGTCAGGAGATGGGTGTGTTGGTGTTGATCATGAGACAGAGTAAGGGTTGACTGAGAGAGGCTCTGGGTAGTCTCCTGTCAGCCTGTCTTTCCTCCATTCTCCAGTAGAGGAAGTGCCACTCACCTTCTGTTTGTGTGCCTTCTGGAAATAGCAGCTTTCAAGACACACTGTAATTCTGAGAGAAAAAAAAAAAAAAAAAGCACACAAGGTTGTGACTAAATCCACTGTTGACTCTAGAGATTTGATGTGACTTTTCAGATTTAATAGACTGCATCTGAGGCATGTGTAAGGAATAAAAAGAGATCAGTGTGTCTTTACTTAATGTGATGGAACAACAACAGTGACTCAACATTTGCAGTGCACAATGTGAAAATACATGGTCGTGATTTGAAGCATATTTCAATAAGGACAAGTTATTCTACATGGAAACAATTTTATAAAAGGGTTTAACTGAAAAACAACAAAAAATGGTTCATTTAAAATAGTTGGACATAGCAGGTTCAGTGAGGTATAATTCTTTTTTTCGTTTTTTTCCCTGGTACACTTTACTTTTTACAGCTTTTTTTCCCCTCTGCCCTTTTTTTTAACAAGTGGAACACATTTTTATTACGGTAAAAAGATGAGGCAAGGCTTATGATGTGTATAGTGGGTGTACAGCTGCAGCAGCTGACATTAAAATGCTTCGGATTCTGCTCATTTGATTGTGTCTGTTGGCGCTATATATATATATATATAGATGAATTACATTTGCATCCATGTAACTCCTCTGGTTTTATTTCCATCCTCTGCACTCTATAAAGCACCATGGTCTTTACCATCGTTGAGCCTGAGGAGCTGGGTTTTACTAACAGCTCAGATTCCTCATTACCCAATTGGTTTTATGGCCCTACACTGCAGTAATGGCATAATTCTTTTTTTTTTTGTCAGCAAGCAATGCACACAGTTCATTTTTCATCACACTTTAATATTTATACTTACAGTAACATGCATGACCACTGGTGGGATTAGCTACACAACTGGTGGTAGGTTTGCAATCTATTCAATAAATATATAGTGTGTATTTATATCTGTAAAAGTTCTTTTGGTGCAAAGGTTAATGTATCAATTCCAGCACGGAGACATCTTCCATAGACTGATTAATCGTACAGTCTTATTGCAGTCTCAGGCGTCCACTGGCTGCTCTCTGTTGTTCAAAAGCCCAATGCAGGGGATGGTCCATGTTGTTCGGACTAGCATCCATCCTGTTGTGCGTATGTTGCTCCACTACTTGTACCAGAAACTCCAAACTAAGAGGGCATCAGGTGCTGGGTCTGTTCCCGGTAACAGTCCAAATGATGATGTCTCCCTTGGGATATTGTATGGTCTCAATCCTACTGCCAACAGCTCCACATCTTCTCTTTAACTGTGACATGCCCTAAATAACACCATCGGTTCCTCACACAAGCCCTCCCCCATAAATCCTCCCACTTTAGGCCCCTCTATTTGCTCTTATTAGTGTGACTTCAATTATGTCCACAGATGAGTCCCGAATGTTGTTGTAAAAGCAATTATTTGGGTGTAAAATAAATCGTAAAAAGTTGTTTATTGCGACACTATGTCATTTTATTTGGAGGTAACTTCAGAAAGCCTCACTGTGTTTCTTTAAAGACTAGTTCTACTCCAGTAACTGCGCATTGACTTGATACATGTTGAACCAATTAGCTCGGGAACATCTTACCTGCTCGGTTGGCTTTGATTCTCGCTTCTTGAATTAATCATCACTCACTTCTATAGCTTTCAGAAGGTTCATTTAAGAACACGCTCTCTCCCTTTCTCCAATGTAAACTCATTCTACATTTTCCACATATACACCATCGCTTAATATTTCTTTTAACCTGAAGTATTCATGCAAATCTTATGCTAATTTCTTGACCTTTCTAACACGCATTGAAGATATGCCTCGACTGTTCCGTTTTAACACCCTACTTAAAGCCACACTCTGTGACGCTCTTACTTAAATGCACTGAATTTTAAATAGAGCTTTTTTAAAATCCCATATGTCTCTGAGCACATTGACTAAATTCTCTTTGACCATGAGAAAAACGTCTGGTCTAAATTTAGCTCTGGCCGCTCTCAGCAGCCGCTCAAATGGGTATCTCCTTCTTTTAAACGGAAGGATATTTATAGGCCAGCCACGTGAATAATTGATTTGGAAGTTAAAGTAGCATAGTCCGTTGCATCGCGGAGGCACAAAGGAGGGCCTGATGGGAGTTATTGGAGCAGAAGTTTTTGACAAAGACGGAGGCAGGAGCGCACAGCTGTTTGCAGCATGCGCTCGGTCCCTTTCACTCTCCATTCTTCTCCTTATGTATGTACCAGAGTCACTGTTCTGGAGCGTAATCTCATTTAACCACATTATTACAAATGTTTGAACTCTGGCACGCTGCATAAATTTGCACACATTAGGTTTGCCAAAGGGGTAGTTTGAGTGGAGAATGAAACTGTAAATGTACAAAGACGGGGCGGCGTGTGCTCTTCCGTGACAATGCAGCAGTAAACACGTGTTGGTGACCTGCCACTTTCCTGCCACGCGGTAAGCCTGTTAGCCCGTTAGCGCCGGTGGTCCCTATTGTTTCTATATGACGCAGACAGTAAATAGGAGTGGATTCTGGGAGGATGGGCTCGTTTCCAGGCTTGTGCAGAAGCAGGGACTGACTCTATAAAATTGTTGCTGTTCTTACCTAATGTTGAATTCCTCTGGATAGAGCTCAAGGGTGTAAAAATGAATTCAGGCCAGGAAAGCTGTGTCTGTACCACTGAAAACAACCTGTACAAAAGAATTTCCATTTCAAGATTCCGGTAGGTTTGTGCAACATGTCCCACCAAGATGAAAATAAAAAGACAATCAATGTAAGCTTTTTTTTAGCGAGCGGCATCATTAATAAGAGTGTACAGAGATTAGTCTCTATAGTCTATGTTTGATACCCACGCCAAACATGCTCTTTATAATGGGACGTCCCAATGTGGATTCAGAGATTTACCAGGGTGACTATGGTTACTGATTAGCTGGTGAGCCGTACCTTGGCGTTGGTCCACAGATGCTTCTGTCAGGTCAGGTGTCAAGAGGCTCCATTGTTTCTGGCAGTCGGTCCAAAGCCCCTCCGAGTCAAACCCAACTGGCACACCACCCATTCTCTGTTTGTTCTGGTTTAGTTTTGTTTCTGATTCAGCCTGGTTTGTGACCATCAACACCACCACACCACTGACTGAAGAGACTCACAGATCTAATGTTGTATTATTGTTATAGCTAATTTGGTCCAACTAGATTTAGTTCAGTTGAATTTGGTCTCAATGATTAAATAAACGTGTTTATTTATTTATTTATTTTAAAACCTTATGTTCTGCCATTAAATACAATGGAAAAATGAATTGAACCTTTTGTGCTCAAGAAAAGAAGCTAATGTGTTTTTCTCCTGTAACATTTAGATCCTTGTTGTGCAGTGGTCTCTTCTGACATGACGTAAAAGTATCATGTTAAACTAAGTGGCTTTTTGTGACAATTCAGTGACATCTTTTTTATACATAGGGTTTGAAGTAACTGTGGCAATAGCTTACAGCTGCTCCATCATGATCGTAGTGTCTTTAGTGAAGCATCACAATGTCATATGAGGTAAAGTTAGGCTTTTATCAGTCCTCTTTTTTTCTCCTTCCCAGAAATACAAATTAATAAACATAATCACCAAGGTTATGTAATCGGTGAACACAGCACCATTGAAGAAATTGAAAAGTCATTAAAATGTCACATGAATATTCAGCCAATCGGTTCTGTCTGCGATGGACAAGAGCAGCTGTGCCCTTACGTCTTCATCCTCATTCACTCACATCATCCTAATTATGGGGATATGTTAAGTGGGCATCTGTCGCCTGAAGTCAAATGCGCCCTCTCCTCTTTCTCTCCTCCCTCGGACTGGGTGAACTGCCTCTGAGGTGAAATCAGCTTTTTTTCAAGCGTGCACAACCACCAGCACATGCACATGGAAAATGCAGCACATACTGTATGCTCCTATTTCAGGAATCAAACAACTATTGCTAATATGGGTCACTGGTGGATGGCTCAGTGTGTCATGAACAATTACGGAATGAGTTCAGGAGCTACAAAACATCCCAATTACAGTTAATGTTAGAAAAACATTTAAAAGTTTCTTTGGTATAATCTAAGCTTTTAGTAGTTAGTAGTAATGCATTAGAGAGCCGAAGTCTCACTCCGTCCTAGAGACCACATGTGTCCCCAAGTCTGGACTAGATTTTAATGGAGGTCAACAAGGTGCTGTGGGTATATATAACAATAAGTGATACAGTACACATAAATTGTTCAAAAGACACACAAAGTGGCAAAGAATTGAGTATAATGTGCCAAACCAACTATGTAATGTTTTTATCACTCACTTGAACAAATGTGACAGCTGCAGTTCACTTTTGGGATTGTGCCAATACAAAAATCAAGAAGTATGTCAGTGTCTTCTCAAAAACATTAGCTTTCTTGGTATTAAATAAAGTCTTTTATGTAGACATATGTGGACATGACAGCACTTCACCAAGGAATTCTCTGCTCTTCATGGACTTACATTTAATGTGTTTTTTTATATATATATTAACATTAACATTTTCCTTTGTACAAAGTAAGACACATATAGCTAGACAATTTAGATTAAACATGAACAAGTTAACAAGGGGTGTACAGAATACCATACTCACAAATGACTACAGTGACAAAATCATGTATATTCAGTCCATCTAGGCAGGATACAGTATATCACCTCCACTTCTCCCAGATTTTAGCAAATGTATCTATTTAAAGTTACATCTAATGTTTTAAGGAACTTTATTCCCTTGTTCAGCATGAGCTTCAAAGCTTACCACAGTGTGAGTGTGCTTCTCCACCAGCAGTGCTCAGTTTGCCTTCCTTCGACATGTAATCAGAACTGGATGTAAGACTGTCAAACCAATCAAATGCCCAGAAAGATTTTTTCCATAGACCATAATGTAAAAACATCTCTCAAACTCCTGACAGGGCACTTAAACCTCCAATATGACTGGATATTGTATTGTATTGTATTATGCTGCAATGTTTCTTTGTTAAAACCCCTCCAGTCAGCTAAAGGAAATAATATTTTTGTGATGTCATCCCTCTGTGTATCAAGCCCATTCATCAGAACCATGAACACATGGAACACATGGTGCTGTGAGCCTGCTGTGTGGGCCACAAGACGTAGAAGTAAAGCTGGAAGGCTGTTTTGGCATATGAACAGGAAGTAAAAAAAACTTCATCTGGGTTTTTGGGGTTCTTCAATTGTTAAGATTTTTTAGTTTTAGTTCAACTATATACTACAACATTATACACATTGCACCTTTAAAGGAAGGGATTTGTGTGAGCACATGTTCCACGTTGCCATTTGCGCTTATACATAGTGTGTGGTTGGGTATGAAACATTTCTGCACATTCTCCTCCAGCAGCAGCCCCAGCAGTGGAACATATTGTCAGACAGACAGAGTGTCACTGTGCCATAAATGTTTCAAAGGCTTTTAAAGTCTCCTGTCTCCCCATCACGTCTCCGGCTGATGGCACTGGGGTCCCTGGTGTAACCACATGCTGAGTCTGGAAGTTTCTTCATCTTCCTCACATGAACTCCACAATGATTCAGCTAAAAAAAACAACAAAAAAAACCCCATCAAGACCCAATCTCCATATTGGATCCTGGGATCCTAGTAGACATAGACACACATTACTCAGCTGTGGGAGGAAAGAACAGAAACACTATTAGGTTAGATTGACTCAAGGACTAGTTGTAATGAAATTTGCTAATGATATTGTGCATCAGGTCATGCTCTTTCTATTCAACATATTTGATGTTCACGGTTTAAAATGAATTTGACTACCTTTAATCTTTAATGGGCTGTGGATTGATGTAGTTTGTCCCAGCTGCTCAGGGCTTGATGATGAAGGGTTCACTCTGGACAATTGTCAGTTAATTGGAGGAGTAGCATCTGCAGTAAAGACAGTGTAAGACTAACCTGGCTCGCTATGGTCTGTGTTCATTACTGAACCATCCAGGAAAGCGTTCATAGAAAGTGTTGACAAAGAACAGGCACTGTTAATGAATAACTGCTTGCTTGCACCTGCTAACACTGGTAAATGTTTTGTTTCTTATATATGATGCCTAGGGTATGATTTTTATGTTTTGGTAAATCATTTATATTTAAATTAGTCTGCTAACTTTGCCAGAGGGTTGTACTTTTACATGTTTCATTGAGACTCTACTCAAAGGGGTATTTGTCAGTGACACATCTATTGCACGGCCTGTCCGTCCTGGGAGTGGATCCTCCTTCTGTGGCTCTCCCTGAGGTTTCTCTTTTTCCCCGGCTGAGTTTTTTGAGTTTTTCCTTACCCTGATGGAGGGTCTAAGGACAGGGGATGTTGTCTTGCTCTGCCTGTTGTGCATTTACTGTCTTGAGTGTTCATTTACTGTGAAGCCCTTTGAGGCAATTGTCATTGTGATACTGGGCTATACAAATAAAATTGAATTGAATTGAAAAGGGGTAACATTTTCATTTTGTACTCATTGTTATTGCCTGGTTTAAACAGGATTGTCCCATTTTTCAGGTCCTTGTCCTGAGTCCTGATGGATATCCAGAAAAACCTTTCTCAATTTTGAACAGCCCCTATCCCAAGTGGCCCATGTTTAACCAATAGTATTAACCAAATCAGTACACTGTACTTTAGATTCATTTGTGAGTAGACTGTCCATAGAAGTCAATCACACAGCTGCCATGGCTACTGCTTTTTAACCGAAATAACAACACTCTTCCTCAAGTCTATATCTCCCTGATTGCTTTATTTGTCGGGCACATAACTGTGAGGCTTTTTCCAAACTAGTCCTTTCACAGTTCAGTCCTATTCAGAGCTTGAAGTAATTTCAGAGGAATACAATACAAATGTAGACCAATATTGTAGAATCCTGTATTTACTGCTGGAGGGAGGGTGACATAACATTTGAACACATCACATTTGTTGGTAATTCATATACTGTTTTATCTGTACTGACAAGCTGAAGACTATAATAATACAATGCTTCTTTCCAATTAATCCTAACATAAAACTTGGGTTATTCCATGCTGTCATTTACATTATACATTCAATTATATTCATACAAGTTGAGAGTTGTGTTGCTCTCTGACAAAGACAGCATGTGTCTGTCTTTGTTGGCCCCTGAGGCTGGACAGGGCTCATATATGACTTCCCTGTCTTCATCATTAACATTCTCTCACAATACATCCTCCGCTCAATTAGCCGTGTTGTTGACGCCGACTCTTCTCAAAAAACTCCCCCAGGTGGATGAGACCAAGTGGCACTATTTTGAGTGACTCACAGCGTCGGCTCATTGCCCACGCAAAGGTGCGCTCAGGTGGAGACGGAGGGCCCACTCACGTAACAGAGAGTCCTTGAGAGAACAACAAACATCTGCGAAATCAATGACACATAGGTCTGTTCTATGTTTTCAATGCGCATTTACATTGTCACAGTCTGCCAGAAAAAAAGAGACAACAAAAAAAAAAACAGCAATATTGTCCAAAATAAATACATACAGTTGGCTTTTGTTTTATCAAACTTTGAGCCTCATTTATTTAAGATAAATTTGCACGATAGAGAAGTGCAAAACGGTGGGCATAGGAAATGAAAAACAATGTTGCAAAAAAGGTACATTTCTAACAATGCAACAATGATCAGCTGATTCATTGTCAGTGACCACAAAGTGCCACTTTTTACTGCTAATAATGTGTCCAACTCGTATTTCAGCGAACTGTAGCTCTTTTTAGCTCATGTTATCATCTGTCTGTCCCACCTCAACTCAGAAATAATGAGTCAGAACCATCTAATTAATAGTTGTTTTGGCAAATAGCAACTTTTAAAAGCAAGTTTTAAACCCACATTTGCTCCTGCTCCAGTTTGTATTTGTAAATCACACAGCACACAAACAGCACGCTATTTTTCAAACTGCACCTGCCATTGAGGCTCCTAGTAAAAGTAGCCCTGACTCAGATGGATTGGTAAGTATTTTTTGTTTACATGTGAACTCGGAGTTCTTCAAGATGAACCAAACTGAGATTTGTCGGGAATATACTGTCTAACTTTAAAGTGTCTGCTGAGGAACATCAGATCCTTATCCTCTTGGAGTTTCTTGAAATGTTCTTCTCTATGCCTGCCTCCTTTAAAATGCCCTCATCTTTTTCCTTTGCCCCAAACATATTTAAACTCAAATCCATTTCTCTTGCTGTCCGCAGGTTATATTGTGTAAATGCCATAAGCAACTGTTTTGCAAAACCCACCCATGATTCAACGTGGTAAAGGTCTGAGTCCTCTTTGGGATGAACTTACAGTGAGAACACAAAGAGGGGTCTGAGTTTAATTCACCAAGAGGGACCAAGTGTAACAGGGACCAAGGGAAATAACTGCTTTCATCCAACAGTGAGCACTTTAGGCAGAACAGGACTAGTTTTATCAACAGAACAATAAAGACCATTCTTCTATTCAGATTAACATAGCATTCTCCAGAAGCGTACATGGGTTTTAATACTTTTATCATAGTCACAGTCACATGGTGAATGTGAATGTAAGTGCTTTGAGCATCAGGGTTGGTAGGAAAGGTAATGTAGGGTATGTTTGAATAGTAACAAGAAAGCAGAATACAGCTACATGTGCAGACTACTTCACATTTGTTTATACTGTAAAGATATGGTTGAACTCCTGACAGACTGTTAGCCTATACTCACTGTAGCCTCCGGAGAATACAGGAAGTCTCTGCTCCATGTAATTTCATTTTCTCCTCTTGGAGTGAAATGTCCTGCAGTGAGGCTGCGTATCACAGCGGGCTGTTGTTGGCATCCGACAGAGCAGCCCTGTGCACAAGATCAGCCTCATGCCTCTGGGACAGTTCTTCTACTGTACTATCAACAATGCTTTGACAGCTCACCAGGAATAAAGATATCACTAAGGAAAGAGCACAAGGCCATTTAAAAAAAGAGTTTCAATAATATGCACATCTATGTAATTATGATTGTATAGATTTGATGGGCTGTACCTCTTGACAATAGTGGCAGTTAAAGCACCACTACCCCATTTTACCCCATTTATTTTTTGTCCTGGTCCCAACTCTACCACCAACATCAGCACAGCTACATTTCCTGCTTTACTTTTGTTAAAACAAGTGAAACTGGATCAATTCACTTAAATCAAACTGAAGTTTAGCCTTTATCTTCAACTTTTAGTTCTGAGTTCAGCGTCAGAATGTTGTGATCCCACAATTATCTGCACCTCATTAACCATCCTATGAACGCATTGCCAGTATTTATCCAAGTTTCACTTTGTTTCCCCTTTTTTCTATAACTGAATGCATCAGTTACACCAGAGTGTTGTAGTAATAGAACCAGGTAAGACTTTAAACTGAAAATATGTGCTCTGCCATGCCAGACTGTTACATAACATCCAAGTAACATATTTGTTTATTCATCCTTTTTCTTCACAAAGACAATCCTTTGAGAACAAAGTCTACTTCATAAGCCAGCTCTGTCTATGAATAAATCAGTAAAAACAACTACAGAGACAACAAATGAGCAATTCTCTCCACAACAAAGAGAGAGCAAACATGCTGAGCAAAACAGCGAGAGAGACATGGGTGGAATCACAAAGCAGGGGAAGGGGTGCACGGAATCAAAAGGAGAATGAAGAGCGTGCAGGTGAAACAAGCCACTGCACTCTTTTGGTGAAGAGCATGTGGCCTTGGATGACCCCAGCATCTGTACTTACAAAGGCAATAAGTGCACAGTGTTTTATTTCTCAACCTCTGCCTTCTCTGCCACTGCTGTGAAGGGCAAGACCAACAAGATAAACCTAACTGACCCTTTGATCCCCTGGTGTGTAGTTTTAAGAAATTAATCTTCTTAACACTCAGGTCTATCCGTCCACACTGACACAAATGTGAAAAAGTCCTAAGATTCAGAGTTTGTTAATAATTTTCCCCAAAATGGGGGAAAAGGTTTTCAATTTAGCTCAATGTTTAGTTTACTGAATCAACCAACTCACATCTCCTTTCTTTCTTTTTATTCATGATGACATTAAAGTCATCTGTTGCTGCCTCTGGCGTTTCACTGCTGACTGTGCCACAACCGTGATGCCTGCTCTGCTCATTAGCTTTAACTACTCAATTACAGTAATGTGAGTACTTTGGTGAAACTCTGGTTTTCAGTGAGCTATATTTAGAGTGTGCACACGACATGTGTCACCACAGACACACAGAAATGGGTGGGTTTCCCCCATTAACCCTGAAAAATATTCATACAACAGGCTAATCCTCCAGCCAGTGATCATGCTCAAGAGCCAGAGAGGGTGCCTGGGCACTGCTAAGCGGCTGCTCACTGCTCCTGACAGCGACACTGGAATGGATAGGTTAAATGAAGACAGCTCAATAAGAGGGAAATCAAAAGCACCATATCTTCTATTCTTCCAGTCCATTTAAGTCTCTGGCTAACAATCCTCTTTCTTTGAATTGACATTGAATGTTCATCTAAGGCCATTACCGCAAAACCACAAGACTTTATTAACACCTTGATTGGGTTAATTAAACACAAGCCGCCATGTATTTTAATTTAATTGTGGTTAGGCTCAATTAATCCTCTAATTACCCTCTGAGCCTGCAACATGTGGAATTAACTTGCATCAGATTTATTGATTGATGGTCTTCAGTCTAATTAAGAGTCACCTTAAAATAGACACAGCATTGATCAAGAGAAACTGGAAAGAGCTTGAGAATTTCCACAACCTGAAATAGTTCTTTCTTAACGTTTTCAACTTGATTTTTTCATTAGAAGAAGACTACGCTGAGAGGAGTGGCAGGAAAAGGTTCTGATGAACGGCGATAAAGTGGTTAAAGTAGCACTGACAAAAGGGCGCAGGTTCAATTATCGCCAATCGTTGATTTTATAATCAAATGTTTTTCTAAAGTCAGTTTGGATCGAATAATAATCTGATGACAACTTTGCAGGTTTGTGTTTTTCAACTTATCTTTGTCTCATCTGCTTTTTGACCATGAAGAATATGGGATAAATCTAGGTTTTATAACACACCCATGATCTCCACTGTTTACTGTGCAGTTTTTCACTCTGTACGCTCATTGTTGCTTTCCATTAGCTGTAAGACAAATTCAAAGTATTTGCTGTTAAATAGCCTACTATCTTACTATTTCACATCCATGTATTTGTTACATGTCAGGTTACCAATGGAAATCGGTACACTGACTGATGAGATGTGCACTGAGTTCAGAAGTTATGATCACTGAACAGGTTTAATGTTACTCATTGTTGTTTAAAGAGTCAAATGTGACAAAGTCCTGGATATTGTTTCCCATCCTCTACCTAATCTTCTGCTTTAAAAACACTTTCTAATACTTCACCCTAAAAAGTCTGTCTAAGTGTCTCGTCACCTTGACAACAAAGACACTTCAGTGTGCTGTGTGTATGACGTGCTGCCATGACAGATCTATGGAAGCCTGTCAGAGAAGATATAGTGCTATTCTGATCCAGCCCATTTTTAGCCAAATGCATCTGTAGCTTAAAGCGTAGACACAAAAATAAAAACTGTCACAACTTCCCTTTTGTGCATCATTTTATGTCTGTATGCATATTTCTCACTGTCAGACTGGCACAGCTGCGGAGCAGCCGCTGTCAGAGAATCAGGACAAAACAGTCAGCTGTTCTCCCTGCGGCGTAAATGCACTCTGCTATTAACTATCTCCCATTCTGATATCAGCGCTACGCACAAAGCTGTGAGTGTAAGAAACAGGACAGTGTTTGCCTTCAGAGCATCTTTGATCCCCTTGTGCTGCTGTCACAGACGCTGCTGTGTCGAGTGGATACTGGGCCTTTCACTGGAATAACACACTCATTTGCTTTGAAGCTCTGACGGAAGAGGAAACTCACAAGACGAGTACCGAACAGACAAATGGCTACATTCTGACTCGGCTAAACCTCTAACACTTATTGCATAAATACTTTGATTCCTCTGGTTCTGAACTTGAATTAACACCTTCTACTGGCAGCTAAGGGACTATTAATATAAGGGATTTCACTGAAGTAGAGAGCCGTAGCCACCAAAAATAGAAAATTCTGCATAAACAAGATGATTTTGGTGCCGATGGAAACTGACGGATTAGACGTGGGTGCTGTTAGACTGTTAAATTGAGATTGGCTGAATGAGATTAGCACATCCAGTGCTAAAGCATGTCTGAGCAAAACCACTGTTCCTCAACTGTACCTCATCAACTGAAGGCACTGATCACTGGTTTTTCCCAGTGCAGGTGATGAGAGGAAAACAATTGTGGAGCAAGCCAGTGTTCTGTAAAAATGACCACTAGTGAAACAAACGCTATAGGCCTATATTTACCACAGGAGACAACAGCCAAACATTAACACCAGCTAAATGTAAACGCAACCAACATACAAACATACAAGCCTCTGAAGTCCCTTATGTGTTTTTAACTTGCATGCTCATGCTTACTTTGCCAGTGTGCATCTTTTTGAATTTCTACAGTGTATTTGTGCTGATTTTTCAGCTCATCCCATTTTCTTCTTATACTTCTTAGTTTGTAGATTGAACCATATAAACATTGTCCTACTTCCTCTCCCCTTTTGCCCCTGCCTGTGTCCACATGACTTCACAAACAAACAGAATACAAAGTCTCCCAGTTACATTTATACATTTTTAGATGCTGTCCCAAAATGAACAAAAGTGGATAACTGGCTTCTCTGGAAATAGACTGAATTGAGAGGATAATCAAACAGACTGTAAGATAAGAAGGTGAAGGCAGCAGGCTGTTCCTCTGCGCGCTGCATAATACATGTGGTACTCCAGTACTGAGCGGAAATTGTCTTTCTAAAAATATTAAAGAAAAGAAAGGAAATGAGTTTGAACGGGCGGTCGGGAATAACTGCATGGCTCTGATAATCACACCAACTGTATTTTTACTTTTTGGAATAGAATAAAGTATTTGAGCTGTTCAGTCACATCAGACTTAGCTCTAGGTGGACTTACTTCACCTGCAAAGTCCTATCACACTGACGGAATTAACTTTAAAGCTGCTTTACCTTTAAACGCCCCACCCCCAATAACAATATAGCAATCTGCCTGCTTTCCTTCAAGAGCTCAAGTTCAGTGTCAGACCCATGTGAACCTGCAATTATCCCCACTTTGTTAAATATTGCGTAAAGGCAGTGCAATTATCCATGTTTCATTTAGCTTCTCGTTTCTGTAGGTTTTTATTTTTTGCTCAGTTTCACGGTTGAGGCAGACAAAGGCAGTGCTGGATTAGACACTTTGCCATAATGTTTTTTAACTGACCTTGGTTGAATGAGAAGTTGTGTAAATGGGAGCTCTCCTTTCTGAATAGGAGCAGACCCCTAACCTGACTCTGCCAGATAGAACTGCTCCACAGAACTGTCTGGGAGGGCTCCTGTTGAAAGAGCAGGTACTTTCAATGCATGACTGCTTGGTGATTGGATTTATCAACTGCAGTTTTAACCTATCGGAGTAGTGCCATAATATTTACGTTCATAATGGTAAAATGGATGCTACATCTTCAAACCTAAAACAGGCCCAGAACTGTCAGTGAAGCCACCTCATTGGACACACAAGACCAAGTTTTGCCATGGTTCAGACCTCCAATACTTTGGTTGGAGGAGTTCAAGATGGTGCCTGCCAAGTCTTTTTACAGCTTCCTGTCACTCCCTTAAATCTGCGGACTTTTACCACAATAACAATACAACATCCTGGGTTTTCTTGTCCGTTTTATTCCATATTTTCTTCATATCAGCTCAGATGCTAAGCTCCAGCATCACCCATGTTCCCAGTATGTCACGTGGCCCTACGTTTAAAGCTCTTGATGTGTGCTCATTGACTGATGTATGTGACTTCCTGTTTACATCAACATAAACCATGTCTTCAGGGCAAAAGGCGTGGTTTGAAACCATTTGATGCATTTGTGGCCGTTTAAAAATCCAAGGTGTTTCACAGGAACGACCAATAAATCCTTCCATTCTGTTTTTTTTTTAACCAAAATTGCTATTTTAGAAGATGAGTTTGGATGAATTACACTGCAAGAGATGCTTTTTTATTTTTTTTCAGCTAAATAGTGCTTTGATAAACTCACGCAGATTTTAAAGAAAACCTTGGAAGTCTTTTCTCAGATGTGTCAGATGTGTTGCCTTCAGAAACGACTGGTTGGTGTTGTATGCAGGTCTTGTGTGTTTAATTACAAAGCCTGAGCCGCTGCTGTATTTGTGCACATGAATCACAGAGCTCATTATCACCCAGCGGAGCTATCTACGGACCGGTCGACATGTTTATGCACAGTTTTTGTTGCTCTGGATTCCCCCCTGCGGACCCCGGCTGTTTACTCACTGCACTGATTTGACATGCAGCACCACCTCGCATAATACAGTCACGCATGATGTTACACCCCTCAAACGGTATGAAGACGAGTCAGAGTGGGGGCACATGATGCAACCACAGTGTGGATGAAACGGAAAGGCTGCCCGAATTTACCCAGATACAGAGGTAGGAATAGAAAGTCGGTAAAACATCACTCAGCTGCAGGTGATGAAAATAAAAATTAATCAGTGATATATGAAAACAGGCTATAGAAACATTATACTGGGGATACAGCCTTAGAAATACTCAAATCTAAGTGCAAACATTTCACAACAGCTGACAAACTTGGTGAGAGTTCATTTTAAAACGTTCTTTTTATGTGTCCATTTTGAAAACTTTACTGTACTATAAATATCTATAAATAAATAAAGCAAGAGACAATGCTAATATACAAAGCTTCCAGACACAAACCTTTAAAAAAAAGAATAAAATGATACTGTTTGGTGCAGGCTCACGTAGAGATAACGGGGAAAAAAACCAAAAGATTCTGTTCTAGTTTTACCCAGATACAAGAGGGAAAAAAAACTGAAACCTCACCCAGTCACAGTTTTGAGGCTCTGCCAGACTCACTCTGACTCGCTGGAGGCTGACAGAAAACTATGAGGAGAGGGTCTTCCTCAGTGAACACTGGAACGGATCTTTACCAGATTTTTTTCTGTACTGAGGAGAGCACCTTGTTAACCAGGACTCATGCTGTTCACCTCAAACCTCGGGCTGTTGTCTTGGGAAAGCACATGGAGGGTGGGGGATGAAACACTGGCTTAAGCATACAGAGGAAATCAATTTAAGTAATGTATGATTTTATCAAATTACAGCCTAATTACATCACAAATGGTAATGTCATATTTATGAGTCACAAAAAATTTGACGTCACTGTTTAAGTGTGCACTATTTTAGCATTTTTGTGCTAAATATCCCTAAGAATCTATCTCTATAACCTCCAAACAAAACAGGGATGCTTGTTAAATTACACCACTAAAATATCTATTTTTTGTCTGTTATACTCACAGCAATAATATTGTGATATAGAAAAAAGTGCAAGATTTAATTAAAGGTGGGTTTTGTATTTTTTGCAATATCTGGGGGCAAAAGTGTACATTGCAATTCTACAGCAGCTTCATAGAGCATGGTAACAGCTATGGAAGCCCTGCAGGGACATGCTGTCTTGTATAACAAACCCAGTGTACATAGATTTAATTTCACATAAATTAATTAAATCACTTTAGCTCATAAATGTTCTGAACCTTCATGCAATAATGTTTGCTCAAAAAGAAACATGAGTGTGCTTCTCTTCCACCAGTGCTCAGTTTGTCCTCTCTGGGCAGCTGTAGAAACAAGAAGTAACAGAACTTCCACTGGGTTCTATTGAGTTTTAAATGTCTCCACAAATGTGATGTCATTATACAATACTGAAAACATATATTTGACTCATGTGTCACACTGTAGCTTCAAAACTGCATAAACATTTTTCTAATTAGAGTTTTAAGACCTGCAGGTGCAATTAGTTAATTATGGCTCATCTGTGAAATCGCTCATTTACTGTAAACTTGACAACACAACATCACCAGAGAGAGAACAGCTGACACTATATAATTACACATACATTACAACCATGCTACATTTGTGAAGCCTGGGATGCAGTTCTAAAGCATGACAGCCCACTAACAGAGGTCCCCACATGACCTGGCCCTAGTGATCGGGCGTCAGACCCACAGGCACAGGCCCCACGCCGCTCTGCTTTAACATCACCCAAACACCACTGAAAGCATTCTAACATTCTCTCTTTGGGAACAAACTACAGCTACTTGAATGTTATGAATTCGTTGTTTTCCTTTGCAGCTCAACTCCTTAACTGTTCCTGAATCAGAGCTGAGGTGAAACTGGGATAAAAACAAAAGTCATTAGGAGTAACAGCAGACTTCAAAAGGTTTCCTCTAACAGTGTGCAGTGATGAGGCTGGCAACAAAATTATGTCTCTATCTCAAGGGCCTTCGACACTTCCAAGAGCAGAATGTTAAGTAGCTGGTGTGAGATAATGAGTATCACTCTGTTATATGTATCTAACAGGCTGTTTTTAACTTGACACCTTCGAGACAACTTCTGCTCTTGTTTACACTTTACTTGAAAACATGTTCGCTATTAGGGAACTGCATTAATAAAACTCTAGGTTAGGTTTCAAATATGTGTAAGAGTATGAGACTGATGGTTTTCACACCTGCTTTGTTTGGTCTGACTATTCAGACTTCTTCTGTTTCCAACCAAACTTTCAGTTGTGAAAGCCCCAAGGGAGTGAGGTTTGGACCAAACATCTGGTCTGACTTTTGGACCAATTAGGAACAGGCAAAGAAGTGAAAACAGAGGAATGAAAAGAGGGAAACAGATATTAGTGTGGTTTAAAAATAGATTATATATACAGGGCCAGATTTACAAAAGCATTCCATGCAAAACCTGTTATTGGAGTGTTAGTGTTTATATTGGGGCCTTTAGCAGAATGAAAGGCACAGTTTAGTGCAGGAAGGGTGTGGTCACATGTATTTTCTCTCATCCTCTCTATCAAAATATCATATTGAATATTATAGTAGTAAGTAAGGAGCTCCATGTGGTCACACTGTGGATTCCTCCCTCCTCCTGCTGCAGGTTTATGGAACATGTTTGTGACATTTGAGTTGCATAAATGATTTAGATGATGACTTTGCCCAGTGTAGACAATATGTAGTCAATATATTGCATGCTTAAATGTGCTTACATTGATGTTTAATATCGTTAGACACTTATATATGGACTATAGAAAGATTTACTTCTTTGCTGAAATTTACAATGTACATGTATTTGTGTATATGAGTACCTTCAAAAAGGAAAACTGTGTTAGTCCAGCATGTTAAAAAAGAAAATTATTTTAAGTTTAAGTTTTCATAACAACAACAATTGTAAGTATTTATTAAGGTCATTGATATATATATTCTTCAAATAAAACACTAACTTTGTATAATAATTGATATAAGCCATATTTACTAAAATACATATTCAGTGTAAAAAGGGTGCCAATAAAATTTGTTTAAAGTCACAATACTGTTTAGCACAGCCAAAGGGAGGACATACTTGTGGGAGTTTCAAAAGCCAAAAAATAAAAATAAATAAAAATTTAAAAAAAACGGAGGAGGGAGCTGCACAGCCTGATTTACTAAGGTTTGTGACTTGCAAAAGTAGACTATAGCACTGTATAGCACCAACTTTTTTCAGACTTGCTCTGCAGCTTCAGCATCTTTGACTAGACTGGTGCTCTAACAATTATCTCACATTAAATGTCTTTGAATAAAAAAGTAGCCAATTCACTGAAAAAATAAATTAACAATTGTGACAGAAAAAAATGGGCAAAAATGGGAAATTCCTTGACCTAAAATATAAATACTTTTTAAAAATAATTGCTCTTTTTGTATGTCTGGTGTATATATCTTTTATATGTATATGTATATGTATATGTATATGTATATGTATATGTATATGTATATGTATATGTATGCATCTATTGTTCCATCAGTCACATTTCCAGCATTTGCCCTCACACAAGAGAAGTTGACATTAAGAGACAAATCCAACTGGGATTTTGCTGTGTGCATTGATTGCGTTTATGTCACATGTCATTAATGTGGATTTCAAAACCACAGAGGAAGGAGAATATTAAGGCAAAAACATCACATGATCACATTAGCTGTGACCTTGTACCACAATGGAAGACAGTGGGGGTATATTTAAAAAGTGACAGCCAGCATTTTGTGTCGAGAGTGGAGGCATTTCGTCAAAGAATCACCGGAAACAGAACGTAGTTTGTTCCAAATAATGAAACATCATTTTGTTATTAGTTGGGAATAATTCTACTGTACATATAAGTCTGGGTGTAATGTAATAAAAAGACTGTTCGGTCACTGCGTCATCATTGAATTTAACAGCCTTGAGTGGTGTCTTCAAATAGTTTTTATTTTTCTCAGAACACAATCTGCAGCTGTTCCCATGTCCTTCAGTCTGTTGTACATCCAGTTCTCAGGTATTATGTAGACTGCCAAGGCCAATATTGTTGCAGTACGCCACTGTATGAAAGTATGAAAGAGGGACAAGGAGTGGCATTCAAACACTTGTTTGTTTTTTTGGGTTTTTTCCTTTTTGGATAGAATCCAATGACACTCAATTTCCACTCACAGAAAACAGCCAAAAACAAATGGCTTCTTCAGTATCAAGTAATTATCATGCGTCACCTTTCAAATGCTTCTCCTGTCACATGACGCTCACTGACAATCTTCATAGTACAATGCGACATTGTTAGACATTAATGGTTTGCAATGGTTGTCAAGAGATTGTGAAGGAAGCACAATGAAAGCCTTTCTGTGGGATATTTTTGTGAAGGTACAGTTCCACAATAGAGAGGTGATCACGTTCCACTTTTTTCTCACAAAGTCACATAGTAACAGAGACAAGAATGTGCATTAGCAAACACACCCAGAGTGACAACACAAATCGCTTAGAAAGTTTCAAAATACTAAATTTTTCATATTGTTTTTCCTTATACTGTTATATAAAGACTTTGGGCCAGATTTACTAAAACCAATTTTAGGTACAAAAAAAGGCAAAACTGAAATGTACAAAATCCTGTAACCTTCCCATCACTCGGACGAGGACTTATTGCCAGAGATTACATAAGTGACATGCTCTTTACAGCACTCAAATAGAGGGAGCAGAAGAAGGCCAATACACTGGACCCTAGAGAGTCATATTTGTACAAAATACACTATGTATTTACCATTCTTTTCTTCTAAACTTGCCGCTTGGATAGTCTCTACTTGTAAAAAATTATGTCTGTGAATATGGCACCGCTCTTGTAACAACACAGAGTCTGTAGAGGGATCTGCGCCCTCTTCTGGGTAAAAGTTACACAGTTACCCACTTTAGAAAGACTGTTGAAAGAGTACTGAAAGTACAAAAAGGGATGGTCAAAATTAGCTGAAGTTACAGCTGGAATTGTAGCAAGTGATACTTAGTTAGTCATGTGTGTTGAATATGACCATTCCTCACATATAGGTTTGAAAGTCAGCCTTCAAATCTTGCAGGAAGTGTGTTCACTGACACATTTCATTTTCTCAAAGTCTCAAAGAAGTACAGAAGGGATCAAAGCTGAAGAATAGAAAAGAACGGAGACAGGAGTAAACCTGTGAGGTCCACCAGAATGCTGAACAGCTTCCTTTCTACAGCCAACACTCTACCTTTCACTGGATGAACAGAGCACACTTTTGGTTACAGGAGATTTTGGTAATGATCACAAAAAGGACAAACAGAAAATTAGAAATTCTGTCTTTTACTGAAATGTTCATTAAACCGCTGCTGGGTTTGGTGCAGAATGGTCAAAGCTGCAGATCCTTTGGAAATCTGTGTGAAAAAAAAGTCAAGGGAAGTCAATGTTGTCACCACGGCAGGTGTAAAGGCATGGATTTTTTATTTTGCTTTTCACTTTAGCTGTTAATACATTTTTACATTTCACGCTTTTTTGCTGGTTCCTCTTTTTTTGTTCAGTGCTCTTCATTTTGTTCATAAAAATTATATTCTCCAAAATGTCATCTTCTAATACTGTGGCTACGGCACATTCAACCGTGTTAAATGGATGTACACTTATGTAATCTCCTGTGAACACATGGGAACACAGCATGCATTTGAATGTCGCTGGCATGTTGTGTGGATCAGAATCAGTGCGGACGCCTGCTGCGAGCCTGGTGAGCAACAGCACTCACATTATGTCATTGGAGGCTCTGAGCCTCTGATGACATGCTGAGGCACAGTAAATCTAATGTCAGCAGCCGCTCTGTAATCTCCAGCATGTGCCCCTCTCACATGTTTGTCTGAGTAGAGCGGATGGGATTGGAGACAGACCATGGGGTGAGTGTTTGACGGAGAACAGAGCTGGAAACCGTGACCTGTGGTGATTATTTTATCCACAAAAATGGAGACCCTGAATTTGAACAAATATCTGCACAGAACTGAGCTGACAAAAGATAAACATGATTCGCTCTCATTATATTTCCATTAAAGCTGCAAAAGTCAAATGGAGGTCACAGGAATATTTCAGTAAACACCGAGCTTAGAACGCAGATTTGAGACAATAGGCCTTTCTAAAATGGCTCAAGGTCAGAAGGACCATTTGAAACCTATTACTGTAAAAGCTGCATTAACCAAAGAATTTCTTCTGTCTCTATGCCAACTGCATCTCTTACCTCCAAACAATATCATTACATAAAACAAAAATAAAAGGCACCATTACCTGCTTTTATTCTTTTCATCTGTTTTTTCTGCATTTTTGACAGACATTAATTATCATATCATGATAATCCTGACTTGATCCTGGCCAGAGTAAAACTGTAAAGTATGTATACACTACGAAAGAAAGAAATAATCTTACACCATTGGTGATCAGGAGTCTCGTGTAGCTATGCTAACAGTGTTGTATTTATCCTGTTTAGCTTGGGCTAGGTTGGATAAATTGACATTTCTTGTTATCTCATCATCAAATGGAGAATACCTAGGCTATTGTTGTCATTAATCCAGGACACAAAGGTCTAGATGTGTTGCGTTTGGATCCCCATTGTCTTCCACTGCAGCAGTTACTCTTCCTCCTGGGGTCCAATTCCTAAATGACAAAAATGATAATACAAAAACACTCAAAATAAAAAATGTTCAGGGAGTATTTTAAACATGAACACAAATACATCACACAAAATACAAATAAGATAAATCATCTGCTATATAGGTTGTCATTTGCATACACATTCTGTACATGCATACAGTCAAATAGTGGAACTGAGGTAAAATTCTAGTGCCTTTTTGAAGGTATGAATACTGGTTAATCCTATGAATGTTTTAGGTATACTTACTCCATTCCTGTGAAGAGCGAAGAAAACAAAACTGTCTTCTGCAGTGTTAGGACGAGTGTCAGCTAGATTTGTGTTACAGGCTGTCAAATACCTTGATCTGTGTCTTAGTCCTGCTCAACATTACTTTCCATATCCCTGCACAGGTTTGACATGTTTCTGCTTCAGGGCCAAAAAACTGAACATGACACATGCGTGGGTGAGCCACATGGAGGATTCAATATACAAGTGGATAATAGTGCTTGGTACAACACCACAGTTGGATGTCAGGGAGCGGAAGAGCATCAGAAAGCAAAAGGAAGAGAAGTGCACTCAGCTGTGAGCAGTGCTTAATTTGTAAATCAACAGTTGTCGGGATGAAAAATGCAGTTTGAAACCAGGGTCTGTGAGGTCAAAACAGTTACTGGAACACAAGGTTTAGACGCAAATGCCCAGAACCATGCTATTGTTCATCTACACCACATTTTAAATACTTTACACAATATTAACATGTAGTTGCCTACTTCCCTGTTTCAGTCCAAGTCTGTCCTTACGCTGCTCCTCGTCCTTGGGACAATAAAACCTGTGAGGTACGTAACTCCTTCATCAACTGGTAAGAGACACTTTTGTTGATAATAGTGATGACATAACAACCACTACTTCTTTGTTAAATTTAAGAAAAAACTGCCTAATCCCACTGCTCCAGACGCTCCTGTCCGTCAGAATGACTCTTGAACAGCATCAACAAACTCATACATCCAGAGCTGAATTCAAGGCCGAGAGTCTGAATACGGGCAAAGCTGACTTGTTTTATTTCTTCAAAACTACAATTTTGCATGGCATTTACTTACACACAATACACAGCTGAATCAGCAGGAGACAGCTCCAGTCTGAATCACTGAAATATGAACTACACAACTCAGCATGGGTTGTGTAGTTGTGTTGCTCTAGACTGGAGTTCGAATCCCAGCTAAAGCGTTTATTTTCCCCAGTCTTCCAGATCTAAGTAAAAAGTTACCAAATTATATAAAATGACTTACATTAACTGATTTGATTGTTAACACACAAATGACATTCATCCACATGTGCAGTGGTCTCAGGTCTAGGAAGCTGTTGTGCCAACTGAACAAGCCGTTTTCATGTTAATAGTCAGCTATAATACAATATAGAAGAGTAAGTGGTACTTAAAAAGCCAAATACTTTATCAGATGGTACTCACTGATAAAAGTTTGAGGATCGCTGACTTATCAATAGGAGTTGCAGGCACAAAAGAGGGCACACCTCACATACACGTCATGCCAAGTGACGGTTTAAAGATGAAATATAATTTCTCCATGATCTGAAGCAGGAGCGCTGACCACTCTTCCATCATGCTCCCCCAGAATATTCCCAGTTACTGTATATTCTATTTGGGGTCATTCAGGTTGTAATGTAAGTTTTAATTTCCCTAAAATGTTC
This sequence comes from Rhyacichthys aspro, assembly GCA_036850595.1. Lineage (NCBI taxonomy): Eukaryota > Metazoa > Chordata > Actinopteri > Gobiiformes > Rhyacichthyidae > Rhyacichthys > Rhyacichthys aspro. The sequence continues at coordinate 3,852,494 of CM072152.1, forward strand.
ATCTATCAATCTGCAAAAGATGATCAATTCTGTATCCAAGCAACAATAAATTACTTACAAAGCCTGTGTTGTGTTGCCGATCTTTTTCATATAATTGTCCTTTCTTTCAGCTGGTGAGATGAATGTGTTTCTTTTTAAGCCTTTGAGCAACTGTTCTCTGATCACTTTCCATTTTGGTCTGACATTGCCCTTCACTTCAACAACCTTTGCAAGAAATGTTTTAAACAAAATGACAGAATTCCACCATGACTCACAAAATTGAGTTCAAGATCATTGTTCCATGCTAGATTTTTTCAGAATACACTATATTGAGTTGGTAACCTTGATGAAAGTTAGCATGAACTAAGGCATTTGTAGATCAGTGATGTGTGTAGGAACTGCTGTGACTCAGATGTCAGTGTCACTTGGCTCAAAGGTGATGTGGACACTTTTAGATCAGAAGTGTTTGTTGCTATGTCGCTCAAATACATATGAAATGAGTGAAACCAAAACAAAGCAAATACTGACACGACCAAACAGATCTAAACTAGGACACAAGGACAACTTAAACAGTGAACCAACAGTCACACAGGAAAATTACAGAAAATTACTGGCATGTGTTTACTCATACATATCTGAAGGTAATCCGGTGCTTTTAATGGAGTGGGTGATGGGCAGAACGGGATATGCCATATGTTAGTGTGGCCAATTACGACAAAACCCGGCAGACAAATGAGCCGACTCCTTTGCAGTAGCGTTGGTTATTGTGGTCATACTCAACATAACATAAAAAGTGGAAAGGAAACTGCAATAAACTGCGGACAGTATGAAACTTCCTCAGTCTATGCACTCCGCTTGCAGCACCAGCCACATGTCATACGTGTTTAGCTTACTTGGGAGGACACCAGGAGGATAAAAAAAATATGTACTCCGACTTGTAAAGAAGCATGAGGAGGTAAGGTTTAAAAGCCTCACAAATAATTATGTGTTCATGTATGTACAAGTAACAACCACATCACACTGAATTTGCATTCTGATGGAGATGGGGGGGGGGGGGGGGGGAAAAAAAAAAAAAAGAAAAGGAGAGGGGAGGAAAAGGAAAAAAAAAAAAAAAAAAAAAAAAAAAAAAAAAGGGGAGAGGGGAGGAAGCGCCCCCCCCCCCCCCCCCCCCCCCCCCCCCCCAAACCACCAAAAAACGGGGGGGGGGGGGGGGGGGGGGGGGGGGGGCGGGGGGGGGGGGGGGGGGGGGGGGGGGGGGGGGGGGGGGGGGGGGGGGGGGGGGGGGGGGGGGGGGGGGGGGGGGGGGGGGGGGGGGGGGGGGGGGGGGGGGGGGGGGGGGGGGAAGGGGGGGGGGGGGGGGGGGGGGGGGGGGGGGGGGGGGGGGGGGGGGGGGGGGGGGGGGGGGGGGGGGGGGGGGGGGGGGGGGGGGGGGGGGGGGGGGGGGGGGGGAAGAGGGGGGGGGGGGGGGGGAGGGGGGGGGGGGGGGGAGGAAAAAAAAAAAAAACCCCGGGGGGGGGGGGGGGGGGGGAGGGGTCCCCCCCCCCCCGGGGGGGGGGGAAAAACCCCCGGGGGGGGGGGGGGGGGGGGGGGGGGGGGGCCGGGGGGGGGGGGGGGGGGGGGGGGGGGGGGGGGGGGGGGAAAAATCCGGGGGGGGGGAGTAGGGGGAGAGCCCAGGAAGATGAAACTGTGACAGGAGATCCAGTTGTGCAAATCATCCTCCAATGAATGTCAATACATAAACTAAAGACAGTGCAGGAACTGAGGAAAAGGAACAAGAGTGTCAGCTAGGACCAATACTGGGAATATGTTCAAAAGGGCTATGCTAACAACCTAACCAATAAATCAAAAAATCACTTTATTTATTGATTTACATTCACACTTTAACTCCTGACACTGTCCGTTACATGTCAGACCATGATCATTTTAATAAAAGGTGGTGCTAAATGAGAAATTCACCTTGAACTATGAAGATATTGTTCATTTGACATAGCATGTAAACAGTATATTTCAAATTGTAAAATGCACAGTAGGCTTGAACATGGCAATGCAGATCAGTAATAGATTTCAGTGTTTGTAGATGTTTATGCATGTCTCTAAGGTGCATAAATGATGTAACATATAAAGCAATAAAGATCACATCAATATTCTTTAATGTCATTGATTCCACTTTAATTTTTGACACACTTTTGCTGTTGAAAGCTTGACATTTCCATTGCTGTATTTGCATTGGGTGTGATTTCATTGTGAACGCTCTGGAGTGCAATTGAATGGACATATTCAAAAGTGTGGCCTTGAAGAGTGAATAGTGGAAAATTACGCAGAGATACAACAGGATGTGCCTTAAGTGTATATAACGACTGATACGACGTATATGTGCATCACAAATGTCAGAAGCAACACTAGCATGTCAAAAGAAGTAGACATTGTCATGTTAAATTTCGCCTTGGTCCTTTGTGGACTTGATTTTGTGATGCTGGTGTATGTGAGTCAGAGCTCTGAATGGCGGGCTGGGTTTATAAGCCTGGACCAGCCTTCGACACCGGAGTTTGGAGGCCACTTGTCTTTAGAGTCTGTCACGCAGGCACATGCGGCGAGCAGCGGCAGCCTCAGCATCTTCAGCAATCACCCCGGAGGGCACCGGAGAGAAGGCGCGGCTCACCATCATGAGGTCCTTCATACTTTTACTCTTCTCGCTCCTGTTGGTGTCTCACGGATCGTCAGCAGTTATCACAGGGGTAAGTGGGGGTCAACAGGTGGGGGCAACTCGGGGGGCAACGCCTCACCATCTTATGTAACTATGCAGATTAAATGGTCATTGTAATAAGTCTCTTGTTACAGAGAAATGTAAACTACAAATGTCAATGATGAAATTATTTGTAGATAAGCACATCTAGTAAAAGGTGCATCTGAAATAATGTGTCTCTTTGTGATAGCACACTTTTTTTTTTTAATTTAATTTTTAATCTGGTATGTTAATGGGATATTAAGTTACACTTTCACATTATTCTTAAAGAAATTCCAAGAAATTGAATTCAGCAATCAGATTTGGCAATTGAATTATAACTATTTAAAAGTTGTAGAAGTGCACATTTCATCCACTTCTGTTTTTTTGTATCACACATCAGTTCATTTTTTCATTCAAACCGTCACACCCATGCCTTCATAAATCCTAACCTGCTGATAAAACAGCCGACCCTGTCACAGCAGCCCTTTAACTCTGCCGTCGCCGCCGTTCTGACAAGCTGCCATAAAACACAAAGTGATTTTTATACACATCTGTCATATGAAATCACTCCCGTTCATCTCTTTTCTTCATCACTGAGCCGAGTGAAAGCTGCCACTCATTCACTGACAACCAAACACTCATCCATCAGCCGTCCTGTGTGTTTTATGTGACGCATGATTTGTGACTAATAATTTAATAATAAAGTGTCATGTTTAGCAGGGGGTGCAGTACAGAAGATAACACATTTGTTTTTAAATGCTGACTGCGAGCCATAGTATAACATCAAAGAGCTTGATTGCAAACATTTATCATAAAATAACATAAAATCAATGTAATTTATGTTTATATAATGACTTGGAGCCTAATATATACATCACACTTCCCTGAAATACTCCATCAAGCATGCTCTATTTATCATGTGTAAGTAGTATTATTAGTGAACTGACAATACTGCTGCATTTGACCATTAAAAAGGTATTTTGTAGAGGACGCAACATTGGATTTTCAAAAAGGACTCACCACACACTGAGTTGAGTGGTGTTGTCTGTTTGCTTCTCTGGTATGTCCCAGTTATCACGGCCATCTGCAGAGACGTGTTGAAAATTAAAGGGTGAAAACAAGAACAGAGTGCACCTACAATAAAGGAGTTGCTGGGGAAGTGGAGGAGATATTCAAAGATTAACATTAGCTAAAAATAGGAGCAAGATGTGTGTTAAATCAGTCTGTGTGAATAGACCAAATAGAGAATTTGGTTTATAAAAGTGATGAGGCAGAGCAGCACACCTTCCCTCACAGTGCTTTACATTACATTTAGTAATACAACATGTGATGGACTGGGGCAATTATGGCTAAACAGTAGCTCATGACACCTTCTTGTGGTTCAAAGGAATATACAAGCTTCCCAAGACAGCACTTTCTGAGTATTTGGCATAGAGTTAATATGGTTAAGATATTTCTAAATATCCTTGTGTATTTTTTCTCAATTTTTTATATATTTGATGATAAAAAAAATTACAAATGGCCACTGCAGATAAAAGATGTTTTAAATATATGGTTTTATTGTATGATATTTACCTTTTTTAAGTTTTTTGTTCGCGTGCACACAATTTCTTTTCTATAAAAATGAAATTAGCACACTAGATAGAGCTTGTTTACTGTATTCTCTTACCATATATTGTGGAAAATAACTAATTAGTCTGTAATCGCTCAGTGACATTTGTTGTTTCTATATAAATATGGCTGAATTGAAGTGTGATCCTCCCATCTGCCCACTGTTTGTTAGGCCTGCGAGCGGGACTCCCAGTGTGAAGGAGGTATGTGCTGCGCAGTCAGTTTGTGGATCCGCAGCCTTCGTATGTGCACACCCATGGGCCAAGAAGGCGACGACTGTCATCCGATGAGCCACAAAGTAAAACACTAGACTAATGATGCCAACACAAGGAAAGATCATTTATTTTAATCTGACGGTTTCATGGACAATCTTGGTTTGTCTTTTGTTTTTCAGATTCCTTATTTTGGTAAAAGACTGCACCACACCTGCCCCTGTCTGCCCAACCTGGCATGTATCACCATAGAAGAGGGGAGATCCAAATGTCTGTCTCCGTACAAATACCCCGACTACTACCTCTGACGTAAACACAAGGTCATATCTGCACATGTATTAGCCTCAGGAGCCTGTTGTTGGAATGTTTCAGATTTTAACAGTACTTGTGTGGGGCAGATCAGGCTAAATTGGTTTTAAAGTAACATCTCACATTATTCCATTTCACATACTACACAAACTTAATCAACATGTTTTGGTGATTTGTAAAATGTTTTTGTAATTCTTGCAAATATAGTGTTGGAGGTAATTTGTGACTAAATTAAATAAAAAGCAAAACAGGCTCCTAAAATGTCCTTGTGCGTACTGGCCTTCCACAAATTATTGATCAAAATGTTACCTTGAAATGTTGAGTTCAAATAAATATTTTTCTTCAAAAGATGGTTTTTATTTAAACACAAGGTTAAACGAGGTGCTGCCTGAGTTTGTGGACTTGATTAGATTGATTTCTTACTTACAGTTTATTCATGATTTTCAAGGTTTTTTCTTGCATTAATTCAATTCAGTTATGTAGCTCCAGTTCTTGACAAAACTCATTTAAAGGTTGACAAACTGGTGGTACAGTACGGGTCGGTTGAGGAACCCCTAAGGGCCTTGTGTTTCTACTCTGCTGGGTTTCTGAAAAGCAGTGTCTGCAAAGGAAAAAATTACATTAATGAAATGCCACAAAAGTAGTGTTTCTATGTGCAGCAGACTCTTAGAAACTTGGATGCATTGTTAATAATTCATGTAAAGAAGATAAGGCTGGAGGTACACTCCAGTCTGTACAATGCCAGCTCAGTAGCTGTTTCCGTCTTCAGTAAAAAAAAGTATAAAATTTAGCATTTTCTTTTTGCTTCTCATTTTTGCTCAAGTGAGGATTATTGATTGTCCAATCACCTGAGTGCAGTATTTAGCTCCACCTTTACAAAAGTGGACTACTAACTTGGAACCACTTGAGTCCCCTGGCTGAGGCATCCCCAAGTAGCATATTCTGGTCTGCTTTTAGTAATCGAGATGTTCCCTTCTGCACCCTACCTCTCCAAAGAGGCTTTGGCGACAGTGAAAAGGAATTAAAAGCCCCTATAAGGCCAAAGATACACCTGTACTTACTCATCTCCTCTTGTCACACCTTGCACACTTCATGTTAATTATTGCAGAGCTGCAACAAAGTCACATCAAACCTACTCAGGATACACAAGGTGCTGTTATGCACTCACACATGTATCTCACTCCATCAACCATTAAGAGTAAGTGTAAGGCCAGAAGTGATTAGTGACAGAGAGGAGACAAAGATTAAGAGGAAACAGGTGGCCAGCAATTGCATCTAGATTTAGCAATTTAGCAGTATGCGCAAACCATTTGTGCAGGATTGGCTGTTGTTGATTAAGTCTAAAATTGTAACAATACAACAAATTATTAGACACACTATTACATTTTTAAAAATTGCACACATCATTTTAGTAGATCCACATCTATTGCGGCACAAATAAGAGATGCCAAGGAACTAGACCGTTTTTTGTTTTTTTGTGCAAAAACCCTGTTGACCATTGTCATGACAACAGTGGTGTGTCTGGTTCACAACATTAAAACATGACCGAGCTGTGGGGACTGTGATGTCACTTCAGCAGCAGCAGCTCATTTTTCAAAAGAAAAATATATAAATAGACCAACAGAGGGCATCTAGGGACAGTAAATCATTTACATAGAATTAGTACTAACTGCTTCAAATGCATTATTGGGTTTTGGGAAAGTCCAGATCAAACAGTGCAGGTGTGAAATGAATTCAAGAGAAACTGAGTATTTTGTAGCTATTTTCTGGGCAGGACAGCAAGACTAATTAAGAAAAGTAATAATAAAAGCTGAGCATTGGCCTATTCCTTTTTTATTCAACATGTTACTTTCTATTACCCACTTCATACTCTGCTATATTCCACGGCTGAAGGATCCATGTGACACTATTCCTGTTGAGCTGTGAGCTTTCAGCTGTCCTGCAGGGAAGCAGAAACAGAACACACGTCTGGTGTTATTTCTCTAAAAAAAAAAGCCCAGTGTGCATTGTCCCACACTTTCACCATCCCTCATAACCTGAAGGCATGACTGTATATCCCCTGCTCACCTTGGAAGCTCTGAGAGCATTTTAATTGCCATTTGATTTCAAGGACAAAAAGGGCTTTTGTCACATTCACCTTCACAACACAAGGAAACACTGGACACTGATGAAATCCATCACTGTCGGCATGTATGATTCACAGCGTTTGTTCAAAGCCCAGAGCAATAATTAGATGTGTTCAGTGTAACATCAATCTTCGCTTTACTACATGGCTTTAGTAATGGCTCTGGTCTTTTGAGGTTTATGTGGGACACCATTCAATGACCACACAAGGTCCCAGATTTTAAAGGATTCAAACAAAGTAAATGGACGCAACTGGAGTTTGGACCTTGGATGGGGCTAATGTGTCTGTAATATAAACCCCATTTAAATATCAGCTGTTAGCAAAATCACAGTCTTGTTGTAATGTGTTATACAAAGTGTTGTCCAGTGAGCTTCAGTAACTGAGTACATCTCAGTTAAAAACAATGTCATCAACAGCTCATTCATTCATTCATTCTGCCACTTATTCTTTACAGGTTACAGGTGGGTTGTTTAGATGTGAGGCAGATAGACTCCAGACAATCACCAGTTGTCAGACAACACGGGGGTTTATGGTGAACAGCGCAAAAACAAGAAAAACACACTTGGATTTCTACCTTAATACATTTGAGCTACTATTTTATTTAATATTTTCACACTGTGCAGTGAATTGTGTTTTGTGAAAAATGTGCAGATCTAACCTATTGTAATTTCATCCTCTTTCCTAGACTTGAACCTATAGCCTTTTGTCTCCAGAGAAGATCAAATGTACATGGTGAGATTTAAGGGTGATCTTCTTTTGACACTAGTATACTGTTAAATTTTGAAGTTGCATTAAATCACATTTTTATAATTAATTTGTTATACATCAAATTGAAATGCTGTGGAAATGCAAATATTGTACTAGCTACATAAAATTTGTGTGTTGAATCTAAACCTTTCAACTTCCTAAATATTCAAATAAAATAAAATAAATGTTCTAGATATATATTATATTATTATATATTACATTATATATATTAGCCCCTAAAACTGTGTTCCCCTTAACGATCATCCAGACTGCTGAGCCTATAGTCCTCAGTCTACAGGACGAGATGCAAATAAAAATCAGGTGTACAGTCTCCAGAGTGGGAATGTTCTTGGACGAGATTGTGGATAATCTGGCAAAACAACCTCAAGCCTTTTCTCTCCTCCGATAGGCCGTGCACTTAGATGATCACAACATTATGAAGACACCATCTTGTTTTGTATAGGATGATTAACTTTAAATCTTCATTCACATGTTCTAATGCAGTGATTTTCTTCTTAGAGCCAATAGAGTTGGTGATGCTTGCTACAGGTAGCTGTGACAGTGATGGAACTCTCTTTTGTTTCAGATTTACTTTTACCGGGAATACAGCGGCACTGACTCCAGCTATCCACGCACCCTGGTGCCAAGCAAGCTTACACCCCATCTCCTGTCGCTTCAAAACAAGCCAATGGACTATTTTGTTTGTTTGTACGAGAAAACACAGAGAAACAGGCAACTTTCATGAGAAAAACCACAAAGGTGAATGAGAGAGCCCTCAAAGCTATTGATATTGTCATTATACTGTATCTGTATTAGTCTGCTGAGTGTTATTTGTATCTTTTTGGTTGGTGGTGTGCCGCAGGAGGTGGTAGTAGGTGGATGTAGTAAGTGGCCATGGCTCAAAAAAGTTTGAAAAACACTGGACTAGAGGGTCCATGGAGGCACTGCAGGGGTCATTTGTTATTATGAAGGGGAATCTTTGGTTGATTAGACAATTTTTAAAATATTTTTTCCCCCAATTTATTTCCACAAATGTAAATGTATTTGAATGCACATCAAGATATTGTAGCAAATGGATAAATGGAGGCAGAAGATGTTATCTGTCAGTCAGAAATGCACACACTCAGCAACACACAGGAGCTCTTTCTCTGTCGTGACCACTAAGACCAAGACTCCTGCCCTTTAACCCTATAAATTGACAGAATTAAACAGGAACATGTTTGCTCTGAAAGTTCTTTACAAGAGAAAACCCAGCAATCCCTCCTGGGCAATTACAGTGGTGACAGTAAAGAGGAGAACACTCCCTTTAACAGGTTGAAAACATCTGCAGACCAAGACCAGGGAGAGTGTCCTTCTGAAAGGACCAGCCGGGGTGAGTGGACAGAGGAGAGACAAAGAGAACAATCATAAGGAGCAGAGTTAAGTTTTAGAACATCAAATCACCTCAAGTAAACCATGGGAGCCCAGTGGTCTTTTAATCTGGTAGTCTTTAGGAGACAATGGTGTTTGGGCCTTGTACATTGAAAGGATTTAATATTACATTCTCAATTTAAAAGGAAGCCAGTGAAGAAACGAAATTACTTACTATGACCAGTATGAGGTTGTGTGGTCTTGACCAGTATTAACTTAAACCCTCAAAACCTTTGTGTCTACAACTAAAACTTTGAGACTGAGGTGATGAAGAAAACCTTAAAAAGTTTACTTAAGATATGTATATATAACTATAACACTATTTTTAGATCTTCAGGGTGCATAAAAAAGTGAAGGCAAAACGCATAAGTTCAAGTGTAACAATACAGATTAAAAAAAATCCCATCACATTTCCCAGTATCACAGAGCCTTGGTGCCTAAGGACACCACTCTGCAACCACAAATACCAAGTGTGCATTTGCATTGAGCACATGCAGCTGAACAGGTTTGTGCAGCTGAGCAGAATGACACCACAGGCCTGTTACTCCACAGAGCGTTCACAGTGCTATGCTAATGGTTATGGATGTGTTCAGGTGCTGTACGGCAGAGCAGCAACACTGAGGCCAGAGCTCAGAGCTAAATCACTGTGATTAAACTGTAGTCAACAAATACGTGGTTTTGTGTAATTGAGGTCAATGTCAATGAAAGCAACCACAGTTTTCTGAATCAATAGACAGCTAGTGGCTTAAGAAGGTGACTGAGGGGGCACACAAACAGCTCCTAGAAACAAACTGTCTCATTAACTTAAACACACTTCAATGAAACGTTAGTGTAACCTTTCTGCTAAGTGGCTATTAGTGTTAGTTTGTAGCTGCTCAAGATTTCCTGCTGGCAAACAAATACGACTTCTTTGATTGGTATAATTACCTTGATAAGATGATGGTGGCTCTAAACATCATCATGTTGTAAATAGATTCTACTGCAGGTGAGACATTTGCTGATTAAAAATTATTATTTAAATTATTATTACACAGGTGTCTCAGGTGGCAATAACAATATTCTATAGGCCTCTTAGAATTTAATGCAGAGCAGTAAAAGTGTTGTGAAAAAAGACTCATCAGACTCTGTTTATGTTTTATAATAATTTTAATAATAATTTCAACGTAACTATTTGTAATTTGTTTGTTTTTGTTTATCCTTTTGGTTTTTAATACCACATTTGGGCTGCTGTCTTTATAGAAAAGAGAACTGCTTGTTAATGCACTTAATCCCATCTATAGAGTGGACAGTTAAGATACAAAATAGTGTAGTATATATAGTATATATTTACTTTTTTATGTACAATTGTTAAACTTATGACCAAAGCACTAACTCCTCTCTGTCAACATCAGTCATGGTCTGATCATGATTATGACAGTGTCACACATGACTCCAGCATTATATAATTATTCTGTCATATTAGTAAGAAAATGTAGTAGATTAAATTAAAGCATAGAATACTCTTAAATCTTTCTTGGCAGTGATGAATGTGCTTTGCTTTGATGATAAAACTGATAAAAATGGAGGCCAGGTCCCTCTCAGGTCCCTGTGAATCTCACCCATGGTCTCTGATCCAGAACTGACTCACATTTATTGTTGTTTATGGGATATGCTGATGCTTAACTCTTTCTCAGTAAATAATCTGTCTTTATGAAATTACTTACAAAATATTAATTGGATTGAATGAATGTTAATGCATGCAAACCATTATCTTTAAGAACCTAGTAAATTCAACACAACAAAAAACTACATGTGCAGTTTAGTGCCTTTCGTACACGTGGTGGTGAAAGTGTAGATTACAATTTCCACAGTGATATGTCAAAGTCATGTAACTTCTCTTCAGTTTTGGTTTATTTGCTCAGAAATACAAACAATGCAAACATTATTTTCAAAGCACCATTTTTACATTGTCAAAGTTGCACTGGCCATGTCTGTAGAAAAAAAAATAACACATATGAGTCCTGTATCTCCTGCAGAGAGTCTGTAACGTCATAAAGAAAAGAGCGGCCTCTGCTCACATCACGTTCTTACGCCTCAGTCTCCACACAGCCTTTGATGAGATTATGAAATATACAACGCATCTGCTTTCAAAAACACAGGAGAACAAAGATTTACAGCATTTACAAATGTCTGCACTAAAAATATACAGAGATCTGTTAGCTGTTTGTCAGATCCAAAGAATAAAGTGGGTCATGTGCCAAAAGAATCAACAAGAGTTCATTTGGGTTTCAGCAAATTGTCTGCAATGGGCTTCAGTCTGACAGTAAAATATACAACAGCCAAAAAATCAAGTTTAAATAAATCCCAGAAGGTTAATAGAATACTGCGGAGCCAGAGTAAGACATGGCACATATAGGTTGGATTTGAAATGGTTTGAGAACAGGTAACAGCCAAGAAATTACCATACGGGACCCACTTTTCAACTTGAACCAATTCATCATCAAGTGGCAACAATTCTGGAGGTTTGGTTTGACCAATCACATGCTCACATAGATCTCCCATTGGTTGTTGGTCCACACTGCTTCACTACTGAATCAGCAGCAGCCGAAAATACAGCCAGAGTCTCTATTCTAGTACTGGCCATGTCTGCTGACACAGAGAAACTGCCAAAAAGAAAAACAAAAGTGAAGCAAATTGAAATATGGATAAACACTGGCAATACATTCACCCAGTATTTAACGAGGTGGAGATAATTACGGGATTGCTTTGGTTTGACTCTAATGTTAGACTAGCTAGATTTTTTTGGAATGTCTTGTATGTATGTGTTTTGCAGTGGCACATTATTTCCATTTTACTTTACTAATAAAATAAAGCAGGGAAGGTTGCCATGTTGCTGAGGTAAGATGGGTCATTTTAATGAAAGTTATCTATTAAAGTACATAATTTAACGCTTTAAAAAAAGATCACGCCTGGACCAATGTTGTGTGGATCGTCCTCAGGTCAAATATCAATCAAACACAACCAATATATAGACCAGTTGGTTACTTGGAGTATCTTTGTATTTCACTGTGATATTGTCAGTTTTCGTAAAAATGCTATTGTGTAAATGTCATTGAATTCCTGCTGTGCAGAACGTATAGCTATATATGGTAGTTTCAATGTATGAGAAATGTTTGACCTGAAGAAGATCCAGAAGGGGCCTAGATGTGTAGGCATGACCTCTTTTTGTACTTTTAACCACATTTCTGATTACAGTGTTTAACACTTACCAATAAGGTTCCTCCTCCTGATAAGAGTAATTATGTGACATTGATTTTAACTTCAGACAGATCATTTATATTTGGGAAGTAATATTTTAGTTATTAGCTTTAGTAAAGCTACTTTGTATTGTTAGCATTGATGATACAGTGGCTAATTTAACTAGGGTCATTTCAATTGCTTTAACCTTTTCACACATTGGTTTACACACTTGTGTCCTACGGCCATGTCCTACATTTGGACTGATAGAAGGTGAAGTAAATGGAACACCTTCCATCCGTCATGTTCTTCATCTCTTGATAAACTTTAAATCAGTCCCATTTGACTTCATTGGGTCAAATGAAATAAATATACTGCTGTATATAAATAAACACAGACTGAGAGGGTTGCTCTTCCATAACCTTCCCGTCAATGTAAAACTCATTATGAACATGGTCTGTTTACATTCTGGAGCTGATGCCTAAGTCTCTGGCCAACCCAGTCTCCAGTGACCCATATGATACAGCATCATCATTTACAATGCAAACATAGGCTATCTGCATTTATACATGATATCATACTTTTGTTTTCATGAACTGCTCTTGTCATAATAATTAAACTCCAGGTCTGTGGCACTAAAGAACTTAACCTAAAGTTTACATTTAATTTCTGAAGTGGATAGGACTGAAAATGAAGAGAGCTTAGACAAAAGAAGTGATAATCAATGATGGAAAAGTATATTAAATAGTCACAATCTCAAATTGGTGCGATGTGACCATAATGATTAATGAAATTATATATTGATAGACTGCAGATATACTATGTATTTTTTCCTCTTATACGTTACTCTGCGTTCTATGTATCTGTAAACGTTACAGTGACCTCAGCTGTGGGAGACTGGGCGGCTTTGGCAGGAGGGGGTCACATGGCACAGTATGGCTCCATGGGGGTCTGCGAGGCCAGGCAGCAGGGGAAGCAGGCCCGGAGGCGTCTCCGTAGCTCCCTGTTGAAAAGGAAGCTGATGATGGGGGTGGCCCCGGCCTGAGCGAAGCTCAACCACACTGCAGCTGTGAGGTACAGAGGTGGCACTGAGGCGCCCTTCACGAATATCCTCAGGAAACAGGCGCTGATGTAGGGCGCCCACATGAGCAGGAACGTCAGTGTGATCATGTAGTACATCTTTCCAATGCGCTTCTCCATTTTGAACTCGTCCAGGACCAGCAGCCTCCTGTTGGCCTGGTGCGTGGCCTGTCTGATGCCCACCAGAGTGGGAGGAGTGGGCCCGCGGCCGAAGCCCGCGATCCAGTTGGCCGCGGCCTGACCCGTGGCCCCAGGGCCGTGGAAGGTCCAGTTCTGGCTGATGGCCGGGACCAGCTGGGCCGGCTTCATTTTGCGGTGGTCATAGACGAAGCACAGCATCTTGATGTAGACCACGTGAGTGGTGCCCACGATCACAGCCAGCATCAGCATGAAGCCCAGCGTGTCATTGGCTTTCACGTAGCGGTGCTCGAACGTGCACTGCTCCTCCTCGCGGATAAACTTATAAGTGCCCACATCAAAGACCGGAGGAAAGGCCATGGCCACAGACAGCGTCCACACCATGCAGATGACCGCCACGCACGTGCACAGGTTCATGCGCTTGGAATAGAAGCGGTGGTGCGCGATGGCCATGTAGCGTGTGACGCTGACGCAAAAAAGCAGGAAGGCGACGTGGAAACAGAAAAGCACCGAGGCAAACGCCACAAGCTTACAGCTGAGCACGGTGTAGGGCCACGCGCCGCCGCTGCCGATTGATGCCATGACGAAGGGGAAGCACACGACGGAGCGCAGCACGTCGGCGAAGCACAGGTCCAGAAGGAAATAGTATGGAGCCCGATGCAGGGAGCTGTCCTTCAGCAGCAGCGCGCACAGAGCCGCGTTCCCCAGCACGCTCACGGCCGTGATCAGCCCCAGAGCGGCCAGCTTGACCGCAGGGGCCGCAGACGCGTAGCTCTGGAAGGACGCGCTGCTCTCCGCGAACTCGCTTGTATTCGCCATCGACGCAGCGACACACAGCGTATTCCCACATCAACTCTGCGCCGAACACCGACGGCTGTCTCCCGCCAAGGCCGACCACAAATCAATCCCTTTAAACGCACGAACCACTCAGCTGTAATCCCATCCGCCCAGATCCTCTCCACGTTAAAACGAATAAAAATCATTCATTATTTCTTCTTTTTCTTCTTATCCTTCATCTCACAAGTGTTCGGTGTAAATAACGGGGCTGTCGTGTGTCCTATCCTCCGCTGAACCTGCCGTATTCAGCACCATCCGCTCAGCACACGAGCCGCTCACAAAACACATCTCACTTTCTGCCGCCGTCTGCTCTTCGTCTGGATCCGAGACACCAAGCTCACTCACGTCGCTTATTAACGGCAGATAAACGGGCTCGCTGCGGTGATGGGGCTCACAAAGACAAATATGTTTGCTCGGAGCCGTGCGGAGGCGGCAGCTCGCAGAGGCGGCAGCAGCTTGAGGTCTATTGGTGGAGCGCGCACAGCAGCGTCTAGCATATGCGACGCACGTCCGCTCGCTCCTGAGCAGGCCCGGGATCAGCGCAGACAGATGTGCCTCTCCTCTCGCACTGAGCAGGACCTTCTGAGCACATGACACACATTAGGACTAACTACATGACTCTCTAGCAGCAGGAGAATTACGTTTTACACCAACAATTATGGTCTTGTGTTAACAGGTTATGCGCAAATGATTCGAGCTTTTTGAGGGATGCGCAAGATTCTACCACAATGCACAAAACTCTTATTGATCACTCAAAAGAGTCCAGATTGATATTGCAACATTAAAGATGGAACGTCACATAGGACCAAGCAAGCAACTAAAATATGTTTTAAAATAGAAGTAAACACAGTAAAAAGAAAGACAATCGTTATTTAAATGTGGTCGTCCTTTATTAGCCAATCCAATAGTAATAGATGGAACAGACAAGGATGAGGACAAAGGAGTACAAAAAGACCTAAACAAGGTACCAGATTACTTTGGTAACCCCTTATGGATCAGACAAGGTCA
Source organism: Rhyacichthys aspro (assembly GCA_036850595.1). Classification (NCBI taxonomy): domain Eukaryota; kingdom Metazoa; phylum Chordata; class Actinopteri; order Gobiiformes; family Rhyacichthyidae; genus Rhyacichthys; species Rhyacichthys aspro. The sequence continues at coordinate 3,867,891 of CM072152.1, forward strand.
CAAATGAACCTAAACATTGCAGTTTGTTGATTGTATGACAGAAAATGCTTGGGTGGAATCAAAATAAAAAAGCTTGTCTTAATCTTGTCCCATTCCAACCTGTAATGATAAAACTCAATGGAAATCAATGGAAATATGGCACAACCCACAGATCCCTGTATTCTGCCAGACAACGAAGCTAGAGCAGCTCTAGAGCAGCAGCAGTTGTTGTAATGTGTGAAAATCTTTTGTATGCATGGAATACAACAAGTTTAAGATTAAAACTGGAAAGTACAAACAGGTTCCACTAAGACATCTATGGCCCATCTGAAAATGAGGCTAACGGATGTTTAAGGTGCAGTGTTGTACTCTACAGTGGCACAGAGGGGACAAACTTAGCAAGGAGGCAGACACACTAACCTACTGCCTCGGTGACACGGTTATTAAGGGGATAACTCGTTCCAACTCCGAGGTAATGGTTTTAATCCCTGCTCCTTCTGTCTATGAGCTGTACTTGGCCAAGATGTTGAACCTCAGATGACCTCGTGGTGTTTACAGAATGAACAGTTCATCCAAGGCCAACCCACCGAGTCTTTGGGGATAAAAAGTGGAAGCGTTTCAAAAAAGCAAAAGTCATGACTCCATCTGTGAGTCCTTCAAAGCAAGCCATGACGGTTTAATCTGATTTTGTTGATGTGACAATTAGGTTAGTTTAATGATGAGATTAAATTAAGTCATGGGCTAGACCAATTACTAAGCATTGCACGACTAGTCCAGTGAAGCCACACTAATAGGTTTATAAAGTTAAATAGTTAACAAACATTAGTGGAATGTCATGTTGCTTGATAACCTCGCCAATCAAATGACAAATCAGAGTCACAAGATAATCCTTGGAATGGACAAGTAACATTGTTTGACAACTAGAATAACTATGACATAAATGAGTGAAATGTTGCATATGAAATGGTAAATATTTCAGACGTTCTAGTTATTGAACCATGAACGGCAGTTGCTCTCTTGTGATGAGCACAAGGCTGAAAGTCCTCCTGCAGTGGTTCACCAGCGCCCCCTGCTGCAAGCTCCAGGGAGTGTCATGGCTTGAAAATAGAGTAAAAGACAGTCCTCACTTTTCCAGTTAAATTCCATTTGTTATTAATGCCCCACTTTATTACAGCTATCCAGTAAAGCTAGCAATTGCCTGTGCTTATTGGCCAACTATGTAAACGCAAAATTGAACACATGTCAAAATTGTCTCAAAATGGGGCTTAAAAGGAAAGGAAAAAGTTGTAGAATGGAACATATTGTTGCAATGATACAATTCAATGTCCCTAATGTGAAAGTGAAAGGAATTAAACTGAAAACAGCGTGCATTTTTCTTCTATGTGTGCATATGTAAGTGTGGGGTTGCTTGTGTTGGTGATAAGCCAAGCAACACAGCAGAAGTTAGAGGGCTATATGAGAGCATACTTTTAATCAGTAATGTCTTTGTAGCCTCTTTCAAATCTTAAAATTCAGTTCAACTTGATTAATCCACAATAGAAAAATGTTAGGACTCTTCAAATCAATTAAAAAGCTAATGAATTAATTATTCATTAATTTAGACTTAATCTGCCACAGACTGATGACTCCATATTGTTCAATAGAGTCAACCAGAGTCTCCAAACTAATAACTATAGTTAAACCAGCTCTCTACACTAGTTTGTTGTTTGTACATTTTGTTGTATGTTACCACTACAAATAGTTAAGCCACTACATGACCTGTAGCAACACATGGTAGACCAATAATACAATAATAACTATTGTAAAGAAATTAATTATTATATAGTAAAGAAATGACCATGGAATTGTGATCTATCCAGTGTTTTTTGATATTGTATTGACCATGAGGGAATTTGCCTAACATTTGCTGCAAGGTTGATGGTCGAGAGTGTATAAAATATAAAATATTTAAAAAAATTCATCCTTTCCTCATACATTTTAATCGATGTACATTTTAATTACTATAAAGCAGGATTTTTAATCAACTAAAAAGGCTAACTACATACTGCACCAATGTTATCAAATCTAGCTTTTAAATAAGATCAGGTTTCACAAAAAGAAAAGGTACAGCTAGTGTATATGACTAGAATATTATTAATACCCATGCTTCCATATTCATGGAAGCATGGGTTCATTTTGTTAAATATGGTAAATTAAATATATGTGGAAAACGTAAAAAACTAATGTGAACTTTTAAAAACAAGTTCATTTAATAGATTGTGGATAGAGGACAAGACATTTACACTGGCTTGACTAGGTATAACTTTAGTTGTCTTATTTGTTGCTAACACATTTTCACAACAAATTTCCCAAAGTGAACTTTATAAAATGTTTTATTGATCAGCCAAATAGTTTTATACTTATTTTGTTGTATTTTTCATCGGGAACAATCCCCGAGCAGAGTGATACCTCGTTTTTTTCCTCCGCTCTTTGAAAAGGACCAACTGCGACGTTTCTGCCCAGTGACGCCACGACGTCATCACTCTGGAGGCGGAAAAGCGGTAGTGCTGTTGAATGCGCTCATAAAGCCAAACCGGCTGTTTTATCCAGGACCTTAAATACAGAGGTGAGCCTAGATAAAAGGTCAGCTTTGTTGGCTGCTGTAATGGCGCTTCCCGCGGGTCACACGGAGCTACAGACGGACAGAGGCGCCCTGAGCGGACCGACAGTCTCCTCGGAAAACGACATAGACATCGACGAGAAAGAGTTGGATAACATCACAAAGAAACATCGAGAAGACGACACGACGCTGCCTTTGCATTCACCGTGGACATTTTGGCTAGACAGGTAATGTTTTGGCTACTTATTATGGCTTCCGTGTTTAAGCCCAGGAAAAGGGGAGCTGAGGGGCTAAAAATGTCTTTGAAGGCCACCGCTTCTTTTCACAGGCCTCCAGAGCAAATATAGCGGGAGAGTTTGTCTTCCAACCACTTTCTCTTTACCGCACCGCCTCTGACAACAGTCGAAAGTACTCTTATCCCAAGCTGTGTCGTAACAGAAGGTCATTACACCTTCGTAAACCAGTGTTTGCCTTGTCATTTTTGGCTTCAGTCAGGCTATTCAAACAGAAAACCCAGCAGGGGCAGGGACAGAAAACTGACACTGGAAATCCCTTCAAAAGGAGAACACTCACACAACAGCTACAGGTTTAAGAGACTAGCTGCAGGCTGCAAAGTTCTACATTAGACAGATATAGCATTACATCTTCCTCGTGACTTGCAGTAAACAGCTGTGATTGTCATGGCAGCGTTGGTCTTATCTGAAGAGTAAACAGAGGGGTTACATTGGTTCTGTTGAAACACAGCCGTTTACTTCTTGTAATATCAGTTATAAAGTAATTCCAAGGCACTCTGTTACCTCCATGTGGTTCTGTGAGAGACCTTATTGCCAGTAGATACTTTTTTGTTTGGAGAAGCAAAAAAGAGCTATGGCACAGTAGTGTGGCCAGTGGGCGATATTATTTTTTTGAACACCTACAAATGCCAAGCTTCTGGTGCTTCTAAAACTGAAGAGGGTGCAGCTACAAGTGTTGTGCCAGTCCTATGTATATGGGATGTAAAACATATTGATTTACCTTTTATCTATCCTTTATCCCATGCTGCTAAGGTCAGGTTAGAGCATTAAACTTTGAATTAAATCAATGGCATGCAATGTAATATGGTTCCACTTCATTTTGCAAAACATTTTTGTAAAACATTTCTTCCAGGTCAGGTTTCAGTGTCCTGTGATCTAATTTTAGGACAGTTGATTGGTGATGGGATCTGGACTTGAACCTTAAGCCAGTCTTATTAAAATGGGACTAACTTTTGTCATTTTAATTTTCTGTCCATGGAACAGGAAATGAGGATGCAATGCAACATTTTGCATCCAGGCCTGGGTTAACATCTAAGTGTTGAGAATTTATTCACAGAGTTTATTCAATTGTATGATATAAGATATTTATACGATATCTCTCCTTCAGCCCATATTTGATATGGAAGTTATATTAAACATTTGTTGGATTGTAAAAATTTATCAGCCATACAACAAAATAAATTCATGTCAGTAGCTTGTATGTAACACATACTTACAGGGACAATATGCAGCATTTACATTTAAAACCACATAATAAAAACCTTACTCATTGCACATCTATGTGGAGGTGATTGGTTCTGTAACCCACTGCTCTCTGCCTCTGTGTTACCATTTTACTCCTTTGTTTACAGAGACAGAGAAAAATAATGCAAAACTATGTGACAGGATGCTAGACTTTATTCAAAAGGCAGGGTTTACTTTAACTTGTTGATGAGCCTCAAAAGACAAAAAATGAGTTTTATTATAAACATTCTCCTGGAATTTCAGCCTTGTATGCCTTTGAACTGTAATATGTCTGCTGCTCAAAACTGGGAGTGCCCTTATGGGTAAATGTGCCTCTGTAGGTAATATGCTAACGGTCTATAAGTAACATAACTCATAGCTGTGAGAAATACTAAACTATCCCTTTAAATTCATTTCATGCACTTTACATAACACTCATAGTTGTTATATAATCACAGAAAAGATCACATCACATTTATGTTGTATAGCACTACGTAACCAAGTCTAAAATTGTCTTTTTGTGTTGCAGGTCGTTACCGGGCACAACTGCGGCAGAATGTGAGTCCAATCTGAAGAAGATCTACACAGTGCAGACGGTTCAGGTGAGCTCGGAGCAGACTGTAAGAACAAGTGCATGACTTGGCTCAGAGCCATTCTCATCACAGGAGCTTAGATGATGAGGGTGAATAAGCAGTTCTGTAGCTGTTAAAGCTCCAGGAAGTCTCACTACTGGGAAACATCAAGCCATTTGATCATGAAACACGGCTGTGGAGCTGTTGATTAACCTGCTGTTTTTTAGCCATAGAGAGCCTACCTGACTGTCTGTTTTCACAGGTTTACAACAGGGCATATGCTGCCAACTGTTGCACTGATCCTTTAGCATCTTCAAATAAAAATGAGAGGCCTTTATGCAATTGTGAAGCTTTTATAGTAAAGCTTAGTTCAACCTTAGCCCCTTTTGTCTTTATGTTTTTCTCCTCATATAGTGTTCTTGGTCGTGTTTGAATACTAGCTAGGAAACATCTTTTATTTGCTGTTTTTTATCTAGGTAGAACAAAATATAAACTGGTCGGACATGGGCTCATCAGAAGCAGATACCATGCTCTTGGCTGTCCCTCGGTGGATAAATGGAATGGTGTATAGTACTGACCTAATAATCATAGTAAACAAAATGTACTGGGACATAACAAAATCTGTCCGGGTCAGAGATATGTGCTCGTCCCAAGAAGATGTTACAGATAAAGCACACCATATTATGAGGCAATATAGCTAATAAATAAAAAATTCAAATTTCAAAAACTAATGGAGGAGCTGGTTCAACTCAAGGTAGAGTCAGGTTAAAGGAGCAGAGCAACGAACACACAACAGGATGGATGCTATACTGAACAACATGGACCACCCCCTGCATTGGGCTTTGAAACAACAGAGAGCAGACAGTGGAGATTGTGAGCTCCAGGACGGAACGCCTGTCTTTCCAATTGCAACAAGTCCATACACATGAAGTCTGAATTAATTCATTTGAAGAGACCTAACAACTGATTTTCCCCTTGGGGATTAAGTTGAATTGAATTTAACTCACGAAATGTACAATAAACTAACTCTTTAAAGTGTCTTTAATAAGATCACAATAAACCACTTTATGATGAACTGTGGCAAAAGGAGATGTATTCAGAAACAGATGCATTCAGCTGAATCATAAAACAGAGCGTTTCAGGAAGCACTTTGTGTGAACAGCTTCATGATTCTACAACAAACCCTGAACTGAGTCCTGCTGTGACAAGTGAATTTCCCCCAGAGCGATGAGTATCTTATAAATAATCTTACCTCAACACCGTTAACACTTTGCCAGGGAACATACAGTATAATACACATAAATAAATCCTATTTAAACAATAACCCACCTTGTTCCCTTCACTCATGAAATGGCACTTATCCTACTTTAGTATGACTTACTATGGTATTCATTTCCATTCACAGAAAAACAATCTGTGGTCTAAAAGAAAGTATATCTTATGACCTTAATGGATTAGTTGGCACAGTTACATATATTATGTCAGATTCTAGTGAGATGTCATCCAATTCATGAAATGCAAAGTGTGCTTGTACACTTTAAAAATAACTTGCTGTGCCATGAAGGTAACCCACTGGTCCCTGTGAGTTTTTAACATGAAATAGCCATAGGATGAGTAGGATTATGCAGGAACAAGTTCAGACAGCCTAGAAAGTTTATATTAATATTACAAGTCCAGTTCAAGATAAAAAAAACACGTTGTAAGAGATTTTAAAAGGGATGGGTGATATTTTAAGGTTTTTCAAGTAGTATGTTGATATTTAAATTGTATATACAGAATTTTTTATCCATATCTCCCAGCTCCAGCTATGTATTTCTCTCTGTTTGCAGATGTTCTGGAGTGTATACAACAACATCCCTCCGGTGACTGCTTTACCCTTGAGATGTAGCTATCACTTAATGAGAGGAGAGCGGAGGCCACTCTGGTAAGTCCAGCTTAGATAAGACTTGAATTAGTATGTAATGCTACAGTCAATTTCTTTACTTTTAAAAATTTAAAAATCCAAAAATGACAATGAATATACAGCTGTAAATCTAACCTTCTTCCTCAGGGAAGAAGAAAGCAACGCTAAAGGAGGAGTATGGAAGATGAAAATACCAAAAGAAAGCACTGTAGGTGTTTAGGATCTTGTCAAACAATTAAGCCATGTCATGAAAGGTAAATGTTTATGTAATGCCAAAGACACTGAAGTTATAGAAACAGTAATCCCCTCTGTCCTTTCCTCTGTTCCAGGCAACAGTTTGGAAAGAGTTTTTACTTGCTACGATTGGAGAGCAGTTTGCAGATTACTGTGCCTCAGGTAAGTCACTGCCGCTATGTACAGCATGTGTTTTGTTGTTTGCTGATAAAAAATAAAAAAATTTTAAAAAAGTGACATCATTTCAACTGGGCTGAATTTATGTTGCTTTTGAGTTTCTATTCATCATGGAACCCCAAAAACTAGAGCTTGCTCATACGACTTTTTCTTGGCTTCATCTGGAGGGTCTATACGTATGAACACAATCCATTCTATTTTCTATAGTTTCTATTTTCTATATTTGTATATTGCTTTCTACTTTTGTTCAAATACAAGGATTTTTATTTATACTGACAAATTGCGGTAAGATGCCATATATATAATGCATGTTGGTTTACTAAAGGTTACAGCTGTCTGTTCTGTTGTTTTGCAGAGGATGAGGTTGTCGGTGTCAGTGTAAGTGTTCGAGATCGGGAAGATGTGGTACAAGTTTGGAATAAAGACGCATCTCTTGCTAATGAAGCCAATATCTTGGGGAAAGTCTATGAGCTCCTGCCATACATATCTTTTAAAGCTGTTTTTTATAAGTGTAAGTGCACGGCCTAATCACATAATGGTATTTAAAGTTGAATGGAAACACATTGAAATTATACGAAATGTTTTCTCTGGTTACTTTCACAAAAGCTGCTTTGTATTGTCATAATCAATACTCTAATACTCTGCATAGTCATTAAGGGGTTTAACTCACTATATCTTTTTTGACATTTTCAGCTCACATGGAACATCATGCCTTTGAGGGAGGACGCTCAAGACATTAGACCGTACTGCACTTTGATTTTTTTAAAGCTGAACTCTGTCCCTGCCTTTACGTAAAGGCACTGTTCACGACTTAGTCAAGGGTATTATTTTACATTCAACAACAAAAAGTTCCCGCTCTATTTTTATAACTTCAGATTACTGATGCCTTGCTTCACGGTTGATGTGGGTCATGTAAGCTCTGGTCGCTTTAGAGATATGTGTCCAGCGTAAATCTTCATTAGTGTATGTTGTCGTTGACTTCCTCCTATACTGAACTGCACTGTCACGGTCCTGTTCTCCACACAGCCCGTGGACCTCACAATGATTCCTGGTATAGAGGTAGCAGCTATGTAATCTAGTATGTTTTAACTATTCCATGTGTTAGACTTTGAATTCAGGTCATAGTTTGTTACTCTGTGCCAAAGCACTTTTTATTCTACAAGTGTTTCATTCCCATCTTTAATGATACAGTGAATGTCCCATTTTTGAGTTCTGATTCTTATAGTTGGATATCAACTTGAAATCAGGGTAAAACTTGGAAGTTTTGCACATAACTATGTCTATTCCAATCAATGTCCCTCTGTTATGAAGCCATTGCAGGGAATCAAAATGTATCCCAGCACAAACAGTATATGGCCCCAAGAGACGCAACATGTGACACTTTCTAGAGCTTTAGGTAGAGAGCAGGATTCATCGTGAAAGGTGCCTCTTTAAGTGTGTCCCCAGCACTAATGCATTTGGTTGGTATTTCTTTCCACTTGCATGCTGAACTTCATCTCTTCTGAATAGTTGTTGCACTGCACATTTTTTAACTTAAAGGTCACCTATTGTACTATTTTCTGACTTGTTTTTAAGGTCTACCAAAAGGTTTAGTAGAGCCCCTTTTATGCAAATTTTTCATTGTCTGATATTCCTGACATGAGCGGATGAAATACACAGTGAACATTTCCCAGGCCTAAAAGGGCACAGTAGCTCCTCTGTTTGCTTTGTTACCTTTTGAGCATAAATGGCACACAAGTCTGAGTCAGGATATTTGGGGAGAGAAATTCTCACTAACATTTTAGAAAGGAGCATAAAAGGGGCTTTTTTTGTATCATGTATTGAATTTGTTTTTAAATACATTTTAAAAACATTCACTGCCTTGTGCTCCCTTTTACAGTTTCTTGTCTTTGTAAAGCATTTTGAGGTTATTATTATTGTGATATGGGGCAATATAAATAAAACTGAATTGGAAAATTGAATTGAACACCCAATCTCAGGTCATAATTAAAAAATAGCATCTAAACATAATTTTAAAAGTTTGTCTTGTCTAACAATGAGTACATTTGAATGTGGACCAAATATGTGATGGCCTGGGCAGGAGGCATCTTTTTAAGCAGCCGATGGACTAAGAATCCATAAGGCTGTGTTTCTAGGACTTTTTTATGTGACCAAACAGTTACATAGGTAAACAGTTAATACTTAATAGGTGACCTTTAAAAACAATAACATAGGTCATTAGGCTATTCTCATATTTAATACGATGTTCATTTTAAACTAGTGTATTGTAACTGCTAATCAAGTTGGTCTGCTGCTTCAGAGAATGTACCTTCTGTATTGAACAGTGACAGTGACCTCACTGATCTGATCATGTCCATATAAATAAATATGACATTGTAATATAAAATAAAACCTGTTTTTATTTTAGAATAGTTAACTTTAACTAATAGTTAAATATTTTTTCTAAGCTGGCACCATGCAGTCTGGGTTTGACTGGTAACTTGCTATTGTTTTTACAGTGTAGGTTGCAGTAAACTCAGTGCTTCTGTATGTCACACCATTTTACAGCCTAACTATGATCTAGTTGTCAAGATGGCTGCAGGGGGCAATATTTCATATGTAACCATGTTTTTGCAGTGACATGGGCAACATCAATAAAAATGGAAATACAGTTGTTTTATTGCCTGTGCTTTCATTTGACAGTCTTCATCCACACCTTTTCTCTATTAAAGGCCAGTGCTCTCAACCTGGTGTATTGGCTGTGAGTTCATAGTCAAGTGCAGCTCATTTGCGCTCTCATGTCAAATGCTGATTCATCACTACTATACGCACCAGTTTCACAACAACATTTGCTGTCACCTGAGGCAGTGACAGAAAGTAACCTCTCACAGAAGTATGAAGGGCACAAGAGCAAAGGCTGAAAGTAGTTGCTTTAGAAGGTTAGCAAATTGCATTAGTGAAAACATTTTTTAACGAAATCATTGGCTAAATACAATACTTTCTTAAAACTTTCTCTCATATTACTATCCCGTTTTAGTTCATGGGTTTCAAACAGGTTTGTTGTATTTCACTTACCAGCCATAGCTTAATAGCTAGATTTATGTTGCTATTTGGATGGATTGTGTTATTCATGTTAAAAATAAATACGACATAAGTCTACTGGATACATTACTGCTTTTAAACAAAGAAATACAACTCTAACTGCAAAAACTGTTAACATAAAATTAGCTAAAAAAACTTTACATTCTGAATTTGTTTGCTAAACCATTAGCATTTTTTATGAATTAGGCATTTTGCTAAATTTCTGACAGCCTTATCTTGATGCTTATCGAATAGATGATGATTGCACGTACATATCTTTGATTGGTTACAATAAAATGCCAAATTTGACCAACCCAGCTTCAAATTCTGGTTCAGTTCTGTTGGCCACTATGTTGTTGTTTGTCTGACCCTGTAAACTGGGGGTCCTGGTGCTGCTCAAAGTCTACTTCATGTGCTACATTAACATTGAAGAACCTCATGAAATCATATGTACAAAATACCACCTCTTTAAATGCACTCTGCTTTTATATTTTGTGGTGTACAACCATAAAGTCCTCCCCATTTATCTGACCACTTGATGGCAGTATAACCCTGGAGAACACACTCATAGTGCACTCCCAAAGACCTGTTTATGAGCTCAGAGCTTTAAAACAAACCCTCAATCAGTCCTATAAATCAACTAAAGCTAAATCATTTAGTGCACAATATACAGTTTATTTGTAATAATGAATTACAGTGGAACTGAACCTAACACCATTCATCCAAGCCAAATAATACTCTATCTCTCCATCCATCTTCTTCCGCTTATCCGGGGCTGGGTTGCGGGGGCAGCAGTCTAAGTATATACTATTATCTGATATTATCACTGAACTTTGCAGTGCATTGGGTTATACTACACCTACCTTGTAAGCTGAATACTGTAGCCCCTGAGGGTGACTGTTAAACGCATGAGCCGATTACTGGAGAGTTAAAGTACCAGAATGTCCAGGGGTTATGAAAAGAATGGAGACGGTCTCTCAATCATTTGGGAAACCACTGCAGAGAGCACTGCACTGAGCGGCACTTACGCAGGTGAAATAGTTCCAATACTTAAACCATCTCACAAAGGCATCTCACAAAGCTGTGTTACTGAAGGTTTCACAGGTTTGTCGGTCTAATGTGTAAACGCAATTGAATAGCTGGCCCTAACCTCTTGATCTGATTTCAGTGCTACTTGATGCTTTCACGAAAAATTGCATCGACATAGACATGTATTTGCAAAAAAGAAACACTTGTCATGCACTTATGGGAGATAAACCTCTGTGGTAAACCATTAAAGACAACTCAATAACTCCATTGTGATCTCTAAGGACTGTGTGGAGGTAAACGGGACAGCAGGTTCAAACGTATTACCTCCATTCTTCTGACATGAGCTGAGTGTGAAGGTTTTCCACTCAAAGCACTAAAATGGAAGCCTCTGGACAAACGCATGTGTTGTTGGTGCTCACTATGGCAACAGTTGCATCACAAATTGAACCTTCTGAAGCCGACACTATCGCTGAAGCAGCCACGTTTGCGGCGATGGGAAATAGTGCACCTACATAACCTATACACATAGGTCACACTGGAGGCAGTTTGGGTAAAAAGTTATGACAAGGTCAAGGCGCAGTTGCTTTAGTACTTGAGTGTCTAAAACAAAGATGTCACAAAGCACAAGCAACCCTAAGAATTAATACAGTGGTCTGTGAACTGTGTTACAGGTACCACTGATTTTTTTTAATGATGAAATAAACATTATACATATATATTACTTTATACACAATATACTTCACTATACTAAACCTGTTGTCTGGGCCCTTCAAAAAGCAGAAGTGGCTCCAAAAGGTCAAGTCAAAAATATCTACTTTGTAAACTTTTACAGAAGTATAAAGTATGAATAAGCGCCTGTATTTTCTGTGTTTTTATTGCCATGAAGATGTTACTTTAGGGAGACTTGGTTTGAGAAGTTCCCAGTTCTACGCTTAAACACAAACCAAAATCTCCCACAATCACAGCTATCTGCTTGTTATTTACTTTGTAACATATAATCTGCTGCTGTATTTCAATATTATAATATCACTTTACACAGTCATTGGTAAAACTTTTAAGCTTGTTCTATTGTGTGCTTTTTAAGCAGAAAAGACACTCTTATCTTTTGCCACACTCAGTTGTCCCACTTGTGAGAACTCTGGGTGCAGCAGTTTATCATTCATTATTCAGTGTATGTTTCCACGAAAATCTACCTCCTTAGAAAGTAAACCTGTTTTGTGAGACTGGGTTAACCCCAAGGTTTCCTTGAAAATTCCTCTGCTTCAGAGAGCAGGGCTCAAGTTTTCTTTGGAGGTCAGTGTGAACATGGCCAAAAACAATTCTAATGCAGCATATCTCAAAATGGACTGTATAGTATTAGTAATAGTCATCTCCACCTCCCCACAAATCGATCTTTTGCATGACAGGCTGGGGGTAACATAAGCAAAATAGCCTTAAATATTTTTGACGAATAAAAAAATACTGCTAAATACTGTATTGTGTATTGCAGCTTTTGGGGTTCAGCAGGAGCACTGATTATTTGGGCATTCATCAAAAACAAAACTAGGGATATTTTCCGATTTACCCCCTTTGATAATGTAATCTAGTGTGAATCTATTTTCACTAGGGGAGCTGGCTTAAAAGTTTTTTTCACATGCAATGAATCAAAAAGATACACTTTTGTTCTGTGGTCTTAATAAGTTTCTCACAGCAGATAAAACTTTTAGCTGTAGTCAGGCTTGTGAAATAATAATGCCTCACTCAGAATCATTATATGTTGAATAAATGTCATGTGACTAACATTATCCAAGTATTATTGTGATCAAATGATATGCCCTATGCCTCAACAGCCCTGCACATTATTTGTTCACGTTCTGTTTTTCCTGAATACTCTAGCCGGAAGCAGCAGCAGGAAAACACTGTGTGAAAGCAGTCCATCCCCCTTTGGAAATCAAGAGGAGCTCCTATTCATTTGCTTAATTACCTAATTAACACAAAGCTAATTACTTTGTTGCGTGTAGGCGTGTGTGTGGAGAGCCTGTTACATAACCGATAGTGATCCCCAATTAATTTGTAACTACACTCCATCGAGTCGTGGCCTTAATCCTCACCACACATCAGTAGTGACACAGGCCCAGAGTGATTCAGGCAGCGACACGTGTGAGACGCAGTGTTGACATGCAGAACAACAATTACAGAGCTTTGATTATGTACTAGATTGCATGCTTATTAACTCCACATACATATATTTGAATGTTTCTCATTAATTACATGAAACAATTATGTTTACAAGAAGAAACACTGGGGTAATCCAATGAAAGTGTGTAGGATTGGTGCCCTACAAATAATTGTAATACTTACGTCAATGTTACCAAAGATTATTAAATAGCCTACTAAATGCATTGTTAAATCAGTTGTAACTTTGCTTTTGATTGCTTACTCTATGTAAATGGTTCACTGGAATTGACAAAATGCATTCCAACAGTAGTGTTTTTGAAAATGTATTGCTTCATTTAGTTTTGACTGAATATTCCTATTTTTAGTCTTGGGTTGCACCCTATCCCAGCTGCTTTGGGTGTGAGGCCAGTAACAGGTAAGTACAGCCTAGTTGATGCTTGTATATTGCAGGGTTGATACTTAGAGACATACACTGACAGAGAAGTATTAATTTGCCCATAGCAAAACAAAAATTTAGCTTACCTGGGGTAGGGTCACAGGGGCAACAGATCAAAGCACAGATCTAATCTTGAATGAGTGGAAATCCAAGGCTGTGCTTCAAGGTGCTTCAACAACCAATGAAGGAGCCTGAGCTTGTGCTGGAGGTTGAGATGTATCGGTCAGAGATAGGTCAACTCTGCACTCTGTTTGGGCTCTGGAACTCAACTCCTCAAGAGAGGCTGGACTCAAATAAAATTTAATTAATTAATTTCATTACTGTTACAATACAATTTGGACACACAAACTCCTCACTGTACACACAAAAAACTAAATGTCATCCTTTTCTTTATCATCATCATCACACACACACACACGCACGCACGCACGCACACACACACACACACACACTCACACATACACCACTTTGAAAGAATAAAGTATACTCACTTGGACAGACCTTCCTCTTTCCATTAAATCTGGGCTCCTCTCTCTAACTTTCTTGCACTTATAGTCAGTTTTAATTGTGTCTTCTTGAGTTATTTTTGTTGTACTAAAAAGTTCTTTTTTTTATTATTTTTGGTTCTATAATTATTAAATGTATATTTAAAAAGCAGAGCAGTCATTTGTTTACTCTTTTCAAATGTCATTATGTCTGTCCAATGATGTGACATGACCAATAAAACAAATTCTTCTTAAAAGAAAGCTTTATCAATGTAAAATAACAAGTAAACGTAACATGAATATCACCAGTGTCAATGCTTTAGTTGTTTTTCTACTTAGCTAATCTGGCTGAGAGTTCAGTGTGGCTCAATGTTTCTTAATACTCCCTTAGGATAACTTTATTAGTAGTTATCTGCACTTGCTCAGACAAAGTATTGACCAACGCTCTTTACAACAAAGCTGTTTATGAGCATAAAGTGAATTGAAGTTAAGATGATTGGAATTCACAATGTAGAGTTCTTGTAAAAGGATTGAATTTTTTGTTTAAATTGTTTTTCCCCCTCACACAACCCACCTGTTCTACAGAGCCCATGTGTGCACACAGAGAAAACATCACTTTAATTTTGATAAAAAAGAATTCCCATGATGTATTAAGACTGTCTGAGCTAATGTAGTCACTATTTACCTTCTAAATTCAGTGTTTTCCTTATCTCCATTTTCCCAGCTCTTCAGTGTGCCTATTACCAGCTTTCGTCAGAGGGTGGCGATGTCTACCAACAAACCAGACCCCCCTGAGCCGTCCATCAGCAGCAACATCCTTACTTCTCTGATGCAGACGTGATAAGCCTGATGCCGTTTATACCCAAATGGGCTGTGCGTTTAGTCCTTGATCAAGGACGGAGAAATGAACTCCAAATATTTTCTCTTGAGGTTAAATTAATGTTGCTTCACAATGAGCGTTAACTGGACTGTTGAGCCCGAGCCTGTGATCATTTCATCTTCAGGGGCGAGTGGCAGAGATTTTAATTGCTGTGATAATGTTATTGTAGTTCTTATGACGGTCACTCTATTAGAAGATTGCTGTTAAAGGATGAGGAAAACTTTTCAAGCCAAAAAAATTGTGATGATTATGTTTATACATTTGGTCAAATGTTGTTTGAGGGATGATCTTTTCAGTTAAGTTAATCCCAATATGAAAATGATCTACCCCACAAATATAAGTAAAAGTGATATCATCTAACATTAAAACCCATTCAATTATTGTATAAAAGGTGCCATATGCAATATTTGCATGAAAAATTAATGTAATTTTCACACAATGGAAAACCCTTTTACACTCTATAGAACAAAATGAGGATAAATTTATCTGTAATTCAACTCAGAGCACAGAAGAAAATATATATAAAAAAGACAAAAATATAGCGTAAGTATATGTCTGGAGACCAGAATGAAAATTTTGTTTTACTGATGAGAGAATGTGGCCTGAAAATACTGCATAGGCTGCCCTTAAGACATTGAATCTTGCAGTATTAAATTAAAGTACAGAGATTTAAAATATGGATAGAAACAAGAGAAATAAGTGAATTCATAGTGAGATTCATTGGAGAGGTAATCTGAAGGTAATCTCCAGGTCTGTCCTTTCAGTGTTGTACTTAATAGTGAATGGCAATAACCCTTAGTACTACCGGATAATAAAATTATAAAGTAACATGTGCTTCAGGGCTAATTTTGGAGTATCTCTCCAGCTATCGGGTCATTCTGTCCTTTAAATACAATAGTTACAAATACTAAATAAATCAATTACGTAGGTATCAACTAAGCAAAACACCAGTTTATTTGGTGATGGCCATGAGATTATTTCTCATATTCATTTTACTCTACATTCTACTATTGTCACTCATATTTAACACACATGGAAAGGTAAAAGTAATCTGCACAAAAACCAACCATATTTAATGTCTTCTGTAGATGTATTTATTATTGGTTTTATTACTGTGAGAGTCATTTGGGTATGGGTTTTGCTTGCTCAAAACTTTCTACTAGAGTGAATATTAAAAAACGTAACTAAACTCAACTTAAGTAGATTCAAAGATAACTTAAAGCGTCCCACTGTCAATCATAACTATTGCAGGAATAAATAAATAGATAAAATTATTACTCAAGTGTTAAATTTATAATATGTAGGCTTTTCGATGAAAATTTTAATTACTCGTCACACAATGGAAATTTCTCACCTACGTTCCTCTAGACTAAAGCAATAGAAATAAATGTATTTCCAAACCAAGTCATAGCCTGTATTTGTCTGTGTTTCCTCCTTTGTTTTTAATGACATTTTTTTGTAGCTCTCATCCAATCATAGCTCACAGAAGACTAGAATTAACTTTGAACTATTAAATTGACATATGAGTAGAGCAAAAGGGTATGCAAACCAGGTAATAGCCTGGGCCCCCGAGCACAGGGCACCCGAAAAGTATGAATAGATTTATGACAAAAAATTTATAAATAAAAAACATATTTATTTAAAAGGAATTAACATGATAAAGTTGCAAAGATTAACTCGAAAATGCTTAGAGGTTTACCTTTCTTGTAAAACTAATATAATTAATTAATGCTTATGTGCCTCAACTTCTGTGTGTGGGGGGTTCTGGTGCACAAACAAAGAAGGATGGAAACAAACAGAAAGCATGGAAAGTGAGTTTACAAAAATGATGCCTTTAACTGGGTTGTCATATTGCCCCCACACCAAAACCTGACCTGAGCCTAAACAAAAACGTGTGATTTGCATGAGTTTTGGATATATGGCCACTGCATATAGTTACTTAGAATATCAATAATAGTATTTAGGGGTGCATAAACACCAACACATTAATAATTAGTTGTTGTCTAATATATAACAAATTAATATAGAATTTATATGACAATTATTCTTGTAATTGGAAGTAATTGTATAAATGAGAATAATATTGGGTGGTACACTAACACTAAGAGCTGATCTAATAGAGGTTAAAAAAAAGATAATAAAAAGTCTGGTGCACTTATAATTTGTGTTTTGGAATCATTGCATTTACACTAATTTATAAAGATGAGAATAATATTAAAGAATACACCAACTGTAATAACAGAGCTAATGATGCATGCTAAACCAATGATCCAAAAGCCTTGTGAGTTGAAACTAATGAAAAGTCCCATCCATTAATAATTTCTACTTCTTGAAATATGACCAATGCTTGTACAGTTACTTTAAATAATAGAAATACTTCAAAACAATGAATAAAAATAAGGTAGCCTATAATGTTGAGGGGGCTCTGTAATGTGGGGGTCATGTGCCCCTCTGTTCCCCCTGGGTTTTACGCCCCTGGTTGTAATTAGTCAGCTTAGACATTTTAGCTTTTCTGATAGCCCCCTCTCTCCTGTCACACTTTCAGCTAAAACTAATGCATATCATTACATTTCCCCGTAGAAAGGAAAGTGCTACTAAGTGCCGCTGAATTCTTGTTGCGAGTCTAACATTTCTCCGAGAAACCTGCAAAGCAATGAGCCTTGTTTACCCAGCAGGTGGATATGACGTCACGGACTATCCACGGACACATCAAAACAAAAACATCCAAATCCGCGATTCTTCCCCCTCTTTTTTTCTCCTCTCCTTCTTTTTTCTCCCGCGTGTTAAAATCTAATAAGAACATCAAGGAAGAAGAGGAGGAAGAGAGGCTGCTGCTGTGCCTGGGAGACGGACTGGGAGTGTGAAACTCCACGCTGGGCTGTGTTTTTTTCCGTCGTCTTCGGTAAGCTTCTGCTTTGTAGTTAAGTTAGTTAGTTAGTCCCCCCTCCTTCCCTCGGGCGGAGGAATATAGCGTGTTTACGGTGTGGTTGTTGACGCACGCGATCCCCCCCAGCGCAGTGGCGTTCTCTGCTAATTTAGCACATCATCGGTACGTACTGTCCGCCTTTAAACTGCTCCAAAGCGTTCTCATTCTGGTAAGTTTCACCATTATCATCACGTTAGCTGCCTCGCAATCGCATTTAGCTTACCTGCTCCTGCTGCACGGACACTCACACACGAGTTTTTTTTTTTTTTTTTAACTCATTACTGCTTTTACTACAATGGTTTAAATCACTAATTCACCTGATATTCTTACGCCTCGGCACGGTCTAATTTCTCGAACTCGAGTGGCTTTCTCTTATATCCTCTAGCTTGGGGGGAAAAGTTTTATAAGCGGCTCTAAAAGGGGATAAAAGTTAACTTAATGCTAGCGGGGTTAGCGTTCTAGCCGTGCACATGAGCGTAATTACTACAAGCTCAGTGAAAGTTTGAAGTTTTCGCGGTGAAAGGGAAGTTTGAGTGCAGTGATTTTCTGTGGAGTTAAAGCGAGGAAGAGGCTATTCCCCACGTGTTAGCTGCTCCTCGGACTCAGAAAGTGCTCCGAGCCCTCAGAGAAAGTTATTCTAACGGAACAAGGCTGCTTTAGGATAGTTGCTGACTGTTGACAGCTCAGAAAGAGTGACAGGCAGATGATATTTAGCTCATAGTTAACTACTCATTAATAGACAGGATGTACATGACTGTTAATAGCATAAGTGGATGTGCTGGGTAGTAGGGGGCATGTCCTACCTTTTGGAGTGTTGCCCCTCATAAATATATACTTTTAAAAGTAATAGTAGCCTTGTGACCAAAAGAAGTCAGTGTGAGAGACATGGGTCATGTTGTCACATTTTTTTTAAGTTGTCAGAGTTGTACTTCGAAGTGGAATTCGAGTTTTTGTGCATGTGTTATGTTCTGTCTGGTGAAAAAAAAGTAGACTACTGTGTAATTAAGACAAGCTTAATTAAGACAGCACTGGTTTTGATCTTGATAACCTTTATTTTACATTTGTAGGTGAGGTGTTAGACAAAAGATTTCAGTTTAGGATTGTAATGCACATAGAGGTATGAGGCAGCAGTCACAGGCATTTTGGGGGAAGATGTCACTTTATAAAAACCTCATCTGGAACAGGGGTAGTGGCTTTATTCTCTGGTGGCATTTCTACATTATATCCAGGCAAGTTTATTTCCCCCTCTCGTTGACAGGGTTCAGCATTACAACATGAATGTGATCTCTAAAAGTAAATTTGCTGAATTTTGTCACATTGTCCTTTCAAGACAGTAAATGGTCTGCTGTTAAATTTGCGGGAAAAGTCTTGTGTAAAATTACACCCCACTCTGTTTACATCTTGTATGTATTATTATTAAGTCTTTACTGAAGCAAGATACAAAAATGAAGTTTGTAAAGAAAATATGGCACGGATCTTCCTCTTTTCTTTGGTGTGCAGTTTTTAACACAATGGTGTACAGAGAGAAAGATAGAGACAACAAAGTAAAAAGTGTGACAGCATGCTTGAGTCTCACCTATAGCCTATGTATTTAAATAAAAAAAAAAGAAAAAAGAAAAAGCTAATTATGGTTGTAATTAGCTCAATGTCAAAGGTTCCAACAATAAACCAATCTATTATGTCTGCAACAAGTTGTTTATTGTAAAGCACATCATCTGACAATTATTAATGTAGTTTACTAATTAAAGTAAACAATCTTTAGAGAATATTCCAGATTGTTTTATTATGTTTTAACATTGATTTAGTATTTAGGTTTAAAATAAAAAAAAACAAACAAACAAACAAAAAACAATTTCAAATGTATAAAATGGCTACTTAATAATAGCCACTGACCAATAGAAAAACACTTGAATACATTTGTAAAATACATTAGTAACATCAAAAGAGCCACAAGAATAATTGTATATGAAACGTAACGCACAAAGTACAATTGCGTGGACATAATGGTGTAATATGACACTAACAGTTTTACAGTCAACGCGCAGCTGGCATCAGACTAAAAGCATGTGAATTTATAAAAGGGGGAAACTGCAGCTTTAACAACCCTAGCTGGCAGCGCTCCCTCCTTCTTGCTCTTTGGATTAGTCATTGTCTGAGGGAGAAAAAAAAAAACGAAAAAAAAAAAACACTTTTTTGTAGGAGAAGTAAAGTAAACAGCCTCCAACAAGCGAACCTTGACAACCCAGATTAAGGAAAACACTGGAGATCAAACAGTGCTGCTGCTGGGCTGTTGTCATGAGCTACAGACTATTTGAACAGGCACTGGGCTTTGTGTGCTCACTTATGCAGAAATGGACCTTCGCAAACGCTGAGCCAGGTCCGAAAACACCAGGATAAACTTTCTTTGCAACTTTTCCAGGCCGTGCTATTTGACTGGGTTGTTACACTTATCGAGCCATGTGCTGATAGTGATGTGAATAACTTAAAGATGGAGTAAGCAGTAATTTTATTGGAGAAAGATCAGTAACTTTTGACCTTTTCTATTGCAATGGCTCATATTTGAAAATGACATTTGCACATTCATATTTGTTACTCTTTTACAACTTTGAGATTCTGCTTTTTGGTTGCTAATATATAGATATAGTAAAATACTGTATGTGTTGAAAGTGGACTTTGAGGATATATATATATATATATATATACACATTTGCAACACTTTACCACTGCCTTTACAGTTGGGAGACAAACAAAAATTGCCTATTTCCATTTATAATATCTGTCCAGAATCTTTTGCGTCAATGGGAATATAAATACAATACAAACCTAAACTAAATTTTCGAATAATTTGTCACAAAAATGACATATCCCACCTTTGACTAAAACGTGTAATTGCTAAATTTACTGAACTAATTAATTAATGAATTGTAATAATAAGTAATTAATTATGTTATATATTGTGTCAAAAACTGCTTACACAACCTTTAAGTAAAAGAGTGTTTATTTCTTAAAAATTTTAAAATTTGACTTAAAAATTGCCTACTCTTCCTTGTGTGAATCCTTCTCTAACTAAATTTGCTAAGGATTTGATAAGGAAGCATATTGTTTCAACTAGTGGCACAGAAATTGCCTACCCTGCCTTTAATAACAATAACAACAAAACAATTGTTTTAAATTAGCATCCACTAAAATAGGAATTATTGATAAATATAGGCTATTTGACATAGTGACATAAAACTGACTACCGTATCTTTAATGTTTGGGCAAAAAAAAATGTATATATAAACTGGAATTAAACATTTTGTGAAACTAAATCTGTAACTAAATTAGCAAAAACAAAATAATTAAAATAGTATATTTTTTTCTCACATAGTGACATAAAAATTGTGTACTTCACCTTTCAAACTGGACCTAAAACTTCCAAACTTTTAACCATAGCAATATGTTTAATGATTCATATATTTTTTTTACTATTTTTTTTTTAGTTAATAAAATAGTAAAAAATATAATATCAATAAAATAGTGTGGCACAAAAATTGCCTACTCTACGTTTAACATCTGGTTTAACTTCCAAATTTGTCCAACACTATCTTTAACTCTGCCCTCTGTTTTGAAAAAAATAATCCTCTAAACATACAATTTCGTACCTTTACTTGACAGGACAATGTGTGGTATAAATTTTAGCCAAAGCAGCTTCTATAAAGCACTAAAGCAATGCCTTTGTATTCTTTTGACTCTGGTGTATCCACTTGTGTTTGCAGTGCAGAGGTTGGATTGGTAAGAAAGTAATCAGTCACTCACGCGTTGAGTCAGAGTGAGGACTCCCATCCCAGAGTGGGACGGGCTCTCTTTCATCTTACACCTCAGTATTAGTGACTCACTTTCATACGCTCTGAGCTGGGTACAGACTGAGGGGCTACACTCTGACGCTCATTTAACAGCCGAATGATAAGGAGAGTTATTTTTGGCCTGTTGTGGGAAGAAGCTTCTGCATACAGTATGTTGTATTGTTTCTGAGATTTATAAGTTTTGATTTTACAAACATAGCCCACTATTGTCAGACACTTAACAGCTCATAAAGGCAAAATATTATAAAATAGACTATCTGGTCAGAACAACAAGACTGATAAAGTATTCCAGTATAAATTGCTGGAGCTTTTTGTTCATTATTATGTTTTGCTACAGACTGCCTTATACGACTGGCATGGTGAAATGCACTTCCAGTACAAAGAAATGTACGACTATTTTAAATATTGTTCCAAAATGATAAAAAGGGGAAAAAATGCATTTGCTAGTAATGTAAATTACTTTCAGTGTTTTACTGTACCAAGTAATGATTTTTAGAGGACTTGAAAAACTGCTAAAACTTTTAGATAATCCTCTTGTTTTGACTTTTATTACACAGGAAAATGTTACTGACCATAATTATTACCAATATTAACTTTTTCATGTAACAGCTACTATTTTTTTTATAAAAGTAAGCTGTTTGGATCCAGAATGTAAAGTACAGTGAGTGACCAAGCAGTAATTTTAAAGCAGCTTGCAAGAACTTTGAAATGACACGTAGACATTTAAATACTAATGGAAATCTGGTTGACCTTATATTGTTTATTGTTTGCTTATTTGTGTTTCTGCTGTGTTTGGCTGTAGCTAGCATAATTTTTCAGCAAAGCAACTTGCAAAATGTCCATGAAGTAAGTAAAAACAATATTGCACATTGAACCTAAATTGCAGTTACTTAAATCAGTATTTCATGTCAAGGTGTAAAGTGCAGTAAATAGTTAGATTTGTAGTTTGGGCTAAAAACCAATAGTAAGTGACATGTAAAAGGCAAGAACACTTTTAAAACATGGCTGTTTCAATGGGGTTGCCTTAACATGTAATTGCGGAGCCCCCAGGCTGGAAGGGGTCCTATATGTCTTTTAAGAACGTTCAAAATGATGTGGCCCCAAATATTTGCGTTTACAAAAACAAAATCTACTAATGAAAATAAAATGTTTGTATATTTATCATCACTTTGTGTGGATTCTTGATATGCCTTAATATTGAAATAGCACGGTGTTGATTTTTACATGTAGATCTAACAATGTAATCTAAAAGCCAAAAAGATTCCACACACCCATGTTTGATTTCCAAAACAAGGCGCTCTCGAAACCCACACAATCTTTTTGCAAAGGATGCCGAGTGACAGTTGAATAAAGGGAGTTTTTCTAAATCATTGTCGTGTGAGTTTTGCATTTTTTATTCATATGTCACAGAGGAATATGAATCTAGTGAGTGTTGTTCATGAATGAAAGCCACAACAAAGAAAAGGCAGAAGTATATTCCCAGGCTAAAGGTCATTGTGGTCCAGTCTAGGCAGACGGGCCTCAGAGTCAGGCAAGAGGTGCTTCAGGTGAGCCCCCCCAGTCTCCACGGTAACAGCCCAAACGCTCAGAGCAGTTACTAATTACTGTCTTCTACCGTCATCTGTCCTTAATAAAAACTCTGATGCAGACACAAATGTCAGCTGTGTGTTTGGAACCAAAGGGAGCGAGCAGTTACAACCAGTGCATGTGCTTTACAGAATGAATTTACCGCTGCTGTGGGGTTTACAAAGTGCACTGCTGCAGTAAATGACAAAGAGCCACTGTTGTTTGGAGTAATGGGCTTTAAAAAGATCATACTTGTTTGTTAGTGACTCTATTAGGAGTTATTATAAAAGCTCAGCATTGTGTTTGGCCCTCTTTTTTGCTTTTTTTTCCCCTATAGTGGATCTTTATGATATTTGTTTTGGCTTATTTAAATAAAAGAAAATCTAAAATGATTTGTAAATGACCAAAAACTCAAATACAATGGGAAAGCATAATTTGTACTTTGCTGTAGTTTTATTATAGTTTTAAAAGTGGATTGTGTAAAATGTTATTGTATAGAGTTAAACCAAATAGAAGTATCCATTAGATCATTATATCCAGTATATATTATTATCTCTTTAGACTTGTAGTTTGGGAACACAGTCTTGCACAAAGACTCAGGACAATGATGAACTAGACTGAGTTTGTTTCTTAAAGGTCATCTGAGTGATGTCTTGGGAGTTCGTTCATAGACAACATGTCCCTGCAGGGCTACCGTATGTGCTCACAGGCTGTTAAAAGGGAGTAGTAATGTAATGGGAGAGATTGCAATCTGTGTTGTAAGATTTATCTGTCACACATCGTGAAGCCTAAAAACTATTCACTTTATTTGGTTGTCTTCATGATTCATAATGTTGACACCATCTTTTTATTTTTGTTAGACATTTCACATCATTGTTTTTGTTTTGTAACTATAGCGTCTCTCAAACGTACTTTGGTCAAACTCAGAATAAACCATAATAACACTGCTCAGCTGTCAATAATGAGTCATTTCTTTGTTTATATTATCATAACTTGTACTGTAATATTTCCTGCCACAGTGCCACTGTGTTAGTATTACACAGTAATCACTATGATGTTCCCTTTCAGGGCAACATGAAAAGGAAGTGACGTCGGCAGCGTTGGGAAGACTCTAAAGCCACAAGTGAAAGCTGGTTACGTCAGAACCGTAAGTGTCTGCCTCTGTGATTAGACGACTGCTGAAGTTTTTCCTCCAACGAGGTCATTAACGTGCTGCTGTATCGACATCAAAACCCACGCTGTACATTACACTTGTGTTTGGTTGTGCTGTTGAGACATTTAAGAGGGTCCTACTGACGCTGCTCTGTGTGCTTGGTCATTAAATATTTGGATGGGATGGAAAAATTCAACTGCGATATTGATCACTATCACTCTATCCAGTTTGAGAATGTATTCATTTGCCATGTCAGCCCTCTTATGACTTGTTATGTCTTGGCACAGCTGCATTTCATGATAATATTCTTGCATGATGTGTGTGGGGTGTTCTGGTGAAATCTGTGATGTTATGACATGGTAGTGTGCCCTGTCACTCAGAGTTACATGGTGGAGTAGGATGAGCTGGTTGGACTATCAGCATTTATTCTCTTTTCATGTCAGGTAATCAGACTGACTTTGAGGCAACATAGTGTAATGATATTAAGGTTTTGTGTTTGCTGCTGAAAGTTACAGAATGCAGCTCTTTCATATGTCTTATGGTTGTTATATTGTGACTTTGATATTACAATATTAAATTATGTTACAATGATGATCTGTCAATTTGGATTGATTGTAGAATCATACTAATATTTGTTGTACTTCTGTTTTATTCTATTCTCTTTGTGACCATGTCTTGCTCTGACTGAGTTTTAGACAGATTAACTTACTACAGTGAACTGTGAGTGGGGCACTGTCCTGCAGGCCTTAGTCACAAGCCGCATTTCTACTTGGACAGTATGGTGCCCGTTGGGTCGGTTCTACCAAAAGGGGTCCGAAGTGTCCCCAAAAAGTACCGCACCACTTTGGGGAAGCCTTAGCTTGGGGGTCCCAAGTGGTTCTGGCTTTGTGGTACACTTTGGGAGGGCCATAGTTAAACACTGAAGTTAGCTGATTGGACAATAGATAATCCTCACTCGAGCAAAAACAAGAATTGAAAGTGAAAACATTGAACAGAAATATAAATTACGCCTTGTTCTTGTGTTAGACGTCATATGAGCTGATTTTGGTTTTAATCAGAGTCAGCGTTGTATGGCTCTCGCTTCATGAATTTAAACTTAAATTTATTGTCTACACTGCATGAAAACACAAGCAGAACCTGTGCTTCAGATATTAAGTCTCTAAATTATAGGACTCTGGCGGAGCTCTGAAAGCTTTGAATAAACCGGAAACAGATTATTCTCTTATTTATATTACTTATGGACAACACAACCAAGTTTCTAAAAGTCTGCTCTAAATGCATTTTATATCTCAAACAGGGATAGGACTTTTCTAGCACAGTGACGTCATGTTTTACATAGGAGAGGTCCCTCTTCAGTACCTAGCTCAGTGGAAACACATGCCTCCTGAAGGGGTTACCCATACTGACCCGTACCGTACCACCAGTGAAAACGAGGCTATAGCGGCTCATGAGCGGTGTTGCCACTGTGTTTCTCTACTCTGTTCTTCTACATTAGCTTTATGCAGAGTTAGACTCAAAGAAACATCAACAACATGTTTAATGTCACGTTAAATCACTCTTTAATGACAACACAGTTAAAGACCACAGTCATTTACGCTGTGTTCTTGTTGTGAAACGACTCAAACTGTTGTTGAACACCTGACTGTGCTCTCAAATTTTTACCTCACTGTCTGAGGACACAACCCCAGCTCACATCGACCCATCCAGGTTGAAACGCAGGGGAGCCTTTGTGAAATGTGTCTGACTTTGCTGCTATTATTGCACTAAAGTATGCCTCTGTGGATCAGTCAAGTTTATCGTTCTGCCCCTAATAAATAGCTGATGTGTTTTGATAAGGACAAATGACACTTGTACATTTACTCATTACACAGAACTATTACTTATGTATTGCGTTATTTTTATCATTTAGTAGATGTATTTATAGTTTGCTTTGCCAGTAACTTGCAAAATAGTCAGCATACAGGTTGTTTGTTTCTTCGTTTCTCTGAAGCAGTAGAACATAGTATTAGTGATAAAATCGAAATTGTAAACTTGTCGTAAGAAAAATCATGGTATGAAATCTTTGCACCCACCAGTACTTAGACTTATACTGTTTGTTGAAGAGTTCTTCTTCTTCTCCAGCTCCAGGAGTCACTACACAGCAGAGTGTATTTCTCTGCATTTCTTGGACAGGCATTTGTCAAATTTCAGCCAATGTTTGCCTTTCTTGTCTTTTGTATTTATTATGCTATATTAATGGCAGAATGAAAGTAATAACTAATGCACTAATATGAGAACGTCACTGAGCAGTACTAAAGTCCTTGTAGTGAATACATTGTAGTGGGCACATCTCTATGGGCCTCACCCCCCCCCCCAGACCTAATAAGAACCATAACACGGAGGGGCCTGCTCCTCCATCATCGTCGCTGGGTGGAAAGTCGGCGCGCTTTGATCACGTCTTTTCAGCGCATCGCTCCGGCTTAGCCCCGCCGCTCGCTACGTGATAAGCCATCAGAGTACTCAGATCTGAGCCAAGCTCGAGGAGAGACAGGAGACAGTAATGGGAGACGAGGAGAGAGCGGCGATGCAAATTCTGTTGACAGACTCTCACTGCAGATGTTGCCTTTGAATTCAGCAGCCTTACTGTCTTTTCTACTGTGATTCTATTTACAGCTATCATTTTAAAGAGATGGCTAAGTATTTTGTCAAAGAGAGATCCTGTGAAATCCTTAGGAGTAGATAATTTTATTCTGTACAGTAGATAAGAGAAAAGCAGACAGGAGCATTGACACAGGCTGTGTGTTATGTAGGTCTGCTTATGGGGACCAATGAAAATACACTTTTAAAGTCTTGATTTTTTTTTTTCCCCAGAGATTTAATGTTTAATATTTATATATTTTGAACTAAAACAACAATTCAAATGTAGTTTTATTTTTTAAGACCAGTTTTTCTCTATAGCTTGTTATGAACATAAACCAGAAACCCAGCATTACCCTTAAAGTGTTATGAAAGCAGTTAAAGTTGGATATCTCCTTAGATTTAGCCCTCTGTCTCAACCAGGTCTAGTCATTTATCCGCCACTTGAAGTCTTGTTGAAACAATAACAAGTAACAATATCTCTGTTAAATCAAAGCGAATGGCTAATTTGGATTGTAGTCCATTGTACATCACACAGATATTACGCTTATGTCAATTTCCTCCATTTTATTTGCACAAGCACCCCAGTATTACTGACGGAACCCAAATTTCTGATCTTCCTCAGTAAATGGACATTACATTAATTCAGTGATGGGACAAAGTAGTTAAAAATAAAAATACATATATTCATTTTGTTTTTACAGCAGTAAATGGTTTAGTCTCTGTGGTGTTGCTCCTGTTTGCTTTCACAAACTGTAGACAATGAGTATGTTCACATGCACCTTAGAATCTCAGGTTATGATCCTTATCCTTAGTGGTTTATCCCGGTTTCTGAAATTGGGATAAGGTGTTTTCATTGCCAAAGCCAAAAACGGTGTACTTAAAAAACCTGATGAAAACTGGCATACTCAAGTGCATGTAAACAATCTCAGTAATTTATCCCTAAGTATCTCATAGACCCCCTTTCCCAAAATACTTGACTGTCCCTTTAAGACCATCATTTTAAAGGTCCTTTTCCCTTGTTGACTATTTTCCCTGTCGCCAATTAAAACGCTTTTAATTAAAGGTGCATAATAATTGCCTAAACATGCTGTTCAATTATTTTACACACTCTTTAAACGTACCTAATGGCTACAAGTCCACTTTGAAGTCGAACGCCGTGCTTTCCCTGGGCCCGTACATAAAAACATCGTCTGGAACCCCCCATTATGAAAGCGCGCTCCTAATTGACGGGTTGTTACTTGTTTACTTGATATATATTTACCAGCCCGGGTGGTAATTGGAAAGCCATAATTACCCAGGATGCTGCGCGGCGCTCAAGCAGAGGTGCAGATGAAAGAAACTGAAGGTTAGTGTTGCATTTGTAGCACCAAGGAAAGTAATTGTTATTTTGTTGTGTTTGAAAAGAAAATGCAACTCGCTCTCTTGTCTTTTCGTTTTTTTTTTGTTTTTTTTTCCTTTTTTTTTTGCAGTGTCCCCAAGCTGTTCGTAAAAGGCCAAGTGGATTTGGAGTCCCTTCCGATGATGTAGCTCCGTCACCCATAATGGCCTTGTTAACTGAGATTCATTACCTCTTCATTCACAGTCCCTGGGATATTAGGAGAGCGCTCTAAAATGACTGCCTCAGTGAAGTCATCCTGGTGCGGTTTGCTGAGCTATTCGCCGACTCCTGATGATTCACTTGACCTGAAAGGCTTTTGGAGAACCGGGGAGGGTTGTGTGATTTGACTTTGTTTGCCGCTCTGTTCCACTTTCACTGCTTTTCTCTTCTGCCTTTCTCACAGCGCACACAGAGGCTCACCTCCTTGTTTGTGTCTGATAGCCCGGCGCTCCCAGAAGATCCTCGTTGTTGTTGTTTGTCGGCGTCGGTCGTGACTCGCATTCGGGCCGAGCCTCCTTGGAGGGAGTTTGTTTTTCTGCTGGCTCGTGTAAACAGGGTGGGGCTCCACTCCCAAGCCACTCCGTTGGAGATGGTTATTTTCACAGGAGTTATTTTTTTGTTTATCGTTTCAGTCAATAGATTAACGCAGGCTGGAATTATGTAGCAGATAATGTGGCGAACCATCTGCATGTGCCGACAAGATAAAGACTTTGTCATTGTTTTTTTTGTGATTCTACTGCACTCAGGCACGATTTAGTAGATATCCTAGCATTCATTTGATTTTGTCTTACCTAACTTAACCAGTGTATGTGAAAAGAAACGTATGTGTATATTTTAAGTCATCTTAAGATAAGTACTGTTACAAGGCACTGTTTGGACAATAGTAAAACAACCAAACTTGGGTAAATCCAAAATAAACTAATGAATTATGGATTATATCATCATTTTTTGTATTAAACTTACCTCCTGAGTAACTCCTTTGTCTTTAGAGTGCACAAGAATGAGGCAGGCGTTAATTTCTGAAATGTATCTATGAACGTCATTTCTGAACAAGCCTATTGGGGTATGTATACAGAAACAGTTATAGGCTACATCTAGTAATTTGTAGCTGAAAATTAAACAATGTATAAAAATTAAACGTCCTTAAATCCTTCTTTCCTTGACAAAACAAAGGATAACTCTTGTGATCATTTTTGCTTTGAGCTGAGTGGTCTTCTCTCGCTCAGGGCTACATCTCTATCTGCAGTCATGAATGCAGTGATGGGCACCTGTCTGTCTTCATTTGGCGGGCCAATAATTATGTTTTTGTGTTTGGACTTAATATGATTCCTCATGGTCATGGTGCTATTGTGAAAACTTAGTTTCACTTGACAAATTTTGCACACGACGAGCTGATTATTTTGTTCAAAGTTATTCCAAACTTCGTTACGCTGAGAATGGCATTTTCTCATCAAATACATTAACCAATTTTCCAGTGGAAATTCAGGGTAACCTCACAGTGCGCAGAAGGCGGAGCCAATCCGCATCAATCTGCACAATCGAGCACAGCATCCGGCTTTTTAAAGTAATACTAAAATATACGGACAAAGTTTCTTAACTTGAATATTTATACATTTATATACATGATTAAGCATTAAATGCAATAAAATCTGCAACAACAAAGCTTTTTTGTGTCCAATGTAATGAGATAAAACCCCTTGAAGTGATGTTGATGTGAAGTGAAAGTGAATTCTGGTCATTCTTCTTCTGTATAAACAGTTGTTTTTGTCCCGTACACGTCTTTATCAGTGGCTTTTATTGCGCCATCTCGTATTTCTGCAGCGGATCTGAAGCACATCCAGTGGGTGAGGGAGTGCGATGTCTGTCGGTGGCCCTCGGCAGCAGAGGGGAGAAATCGGAGGCTAGTGCATAGGTGTAACTAGTTTTTAGTTTGTGTTGAGTCTCCATTATGGATTTATTTCATTTATGACCAAAATAAAATAAATAAATAAACTATAAAATAAGTAAAAATCTGTTTTTCGAATAAA
Source organism: Rhyacichthys aspro (assembly GCA_036850595.1). Lineage (NCBI taxonomy): Eukaryota > Metazoa > Chordata > Actinopteri > Gobiiformes > Rhyacichthyidae > Rhyacichthys > Rhyacichthys aspro. The sequence goes on from CM072152.1 coordinate 3,898,433, forward strand.
TATTGCAGATTGAATATTTGAAAATTTGACTATTTGTGCAGACCCATAATTACTATTACAACTATGCCTGTTGTTCATAGACAAGCATGTCCCTGCCGGGCTACCATAGTTCACATACCATAGTACACATGCTCTAAAAAAAAAAAAGTGAGACATGTAATTGCTTTTTCGGCACCAGATGTCACCAAAAACAGCCTTTAACAGCGCAGTAGGCAGAATTTAATACAAGCCTGAACATTTATAAATAAATTTGATAAAACATTTACATAAAGTTTACATAAAGCCATTCACAATTAGGATATAAACTGCATTTCTTGCTCAAATAAAGCATTTTGGAATCTTTTTGTAAACTTTATAGGTCATTCAAATGCTCACCCATATCTGGTTTTATAGAACCCTTTATTTGTTGGATAACCTTTTTTTTTTTTTTTTTTTTTACATTGATCATTGATGTTCTCTAGAGCTTACTCAGAAGGTTACGTTTCAAATGATTTTTTCAAAAAAAGGCCTGTTATTATGTCAGCAGATGTTGATCACTATCATTTTTCATAAATTACATTTTTGAATCTACACTGAGGTGATAACTATACCACATTGAAACAGTGTAGTAAATGTTAACAGTAATCTCATTTTCAATATTTATAGAAGCAGTTCTACTGAAATGGTCTTGTTCACACTAAAAGGCTTCTGTGTTGCCTCACTGTTGTCATGTTTCAATAACAAGCAATATGCACAAATGTAAAATAAGAGCTTAAGTATAGAAAATGGCAAAAGGCAAGTACATGATGCAAGTACATAAGTATAATGCACTAGATGCTCTGATGATAATGCACAAATATACCTACAGTCTATAAAGAATTTCATTAGTATTAGCATAATGATGACTTCTGATGATACACTTGGAGAAGTGGAAAAAAGCAAAGGTTCACTTGGAATGGAAGAATGGTAAATAGTGGCCAGCTGTTACTGTTATGTAATAAACTGAAACTGGTGTCATAAAGTATCTTTAGCGACACATGTTGTTGTCGATCTGCCTCTGTTAACCATTGACTGTTTACTGTTTATGGCACTTTGTAGTAAATACAGTGCACCTGTTGTAAAAGCCACAGATATGGCCTGCTGGAAATGATCAGCTGTTGTGAGTTATTGGTTATTTTTCTAAAAGCCTTTTCATGTTGTGTATTATGAGTAGATGATGATCAAGCTTTTAATGTGTTGGCCAATCAATTGCTCACACTGAAAGTGGCTCGCAATGAGAAATGAGTAAATCAATCTCTTTCTATCATATACAGAGAGGAGCTAGCCTCGACTTTGAGTGCATTTCTGTGTACTTCATACACACAGTGTCTTCTCTGACTGAAGGGCTAATTCAAAGAATTTTAATCACTCTGACCAGCCCCGTCTTGCAGTGTCATCTTTCTGCAAATGCCCCATAAAATGAATAGATCAGTCTCTTTTTAGAGCATAATGGCTACATTAGAATATGAGATGGATGGCAGATGAAAATTCTGTATCTTTCCTGCTTTTTTCCTCTCTCTGTTAGTGACTCTGATCTTTTATCAATAGTGGTCCAGGGCACTGTGAAGTGTTGAGTTTAACCTGACGTAGCTACAGGAATGGACCAAGCTGAGGACCATTTAAGTAAAAGCTACTAACTGCTGCAATTTTCAGTCTTTCTGAAGCAGTTACTATTGTATAATTTATGGGTATAAACCAGGTAATAGATTAGTTATGATTCATTTTATTCTTTCACCTTCACTGATTGCAGTGCCACACCCCCACCAGCTCTTTTCCACCAAATGAGATGATGCCACTGTAGTGCCTGTCAGTAATAAACAATGGAAGAGACAGTTGCTCAAAGTCAACGCCTGGCTGGTGATTCATCTGTAACAAGTGTTGTAATGGGGCACACCTACTGTGTTACTCAGGTAAATAATTCACCTGTGATGCCTACATACGCTGCCTTCTACTGTACACTATATGCAAATAGAGAAGCAGCTAATTTATCTGGACTCTGGACTGTAAATAGGCATAGACACTGTTGGTCATGTGATCAGATGTGGAAAACAAGTCATTACTTCAACAGACCTACATAAACAATGTTTTACAACCTTGTTTTTTTCCTCCATTTTGCAGCATCCCTCATTTCAGTGGCATTCCTATCATTTTGATGTAATTTTTATTTTGTTAATTTTTTGTGCTGCTGGCCAACTTTAAGCTAATGGTAGTCACTTCTCCATGAAGGAGGGCTTCTTTGAACAAGTGGTTTGTTGCTTGTTTGTTTCTTTGCATTTTGCTCTTTTGCACGGATGGTTATCTTTTGTCATATGCAGTTTGATATTTACGTTATTGTTTACCATCTTTTATTAGACCCATGTTTAAAAATGCCAAAACAATCAACTTCTTGGTCTGTTTGAGTGTCATTGTCATAATTTTTGTATTGGTCTGGTCTTTTTTCTGTTTTAGCTATGTATTTTAATGGTCAATTGTGTAAAATTTTCTAGTGCCCACTCAGTCAGAATATAATAATTGTATCAAAATAGCACTGTTGCATTTGTTTTTTTGTTTTTTTTTAAATTTACCTTTAAAGCTCCATTAAAGTGAGTGGAATCTGTCATTTTGGTGCCATTATTTACTTTTTTTTTTTTTTTACAACTGCCCAGGGAATGGACAAGAGTTAGCCCAGAGTAGGGCTGAACAATGAATTGCCCTGGCAATTAAATCAAAATAAAAAAAATGAGGCCACAAATATTAGTTATGTGACATCCGTTGTGTCTCTGAAAGATTCACTGTTCACTGTCACATTTCAGGTCGGATCTAGGAAGGTGGGGCTCATGGGCTACAACCATGTTTAGGGCCCCCTTTGGGGAGGTCTTGGGGGCTCCCAGTGTTATGCTTTCTTTGAGACTCAATATGTCTGTCAGTATATACATTTCTTTCTTTTTTTAACACACACTGTTAAATAAAGCCGAAAGACACTTATGTAGAAGTAATTAAAAATAGGACTTTGTAAATCTGACCTGATCTGACATATACAACAGTATGTCCAAGCCATCACTTTGATGCTCACATTGTTAAGAAAAAGATGGGGTGTGAGTTGTACAAGTGCAATATGCCATTGATCATTACCCATTTCCAAAAGCATCTATTTTTTCATTAATTTCCAATGGACAGTTGCATACTTTTTTATGGATCTTTGAAATTATTGAATTATTTTGGGCGACCTAAATAAAATCTTCCTCTACCCACTTTTTGGGCCTGACCCACTTTTGAGGAACCACAGCCTTGCATTATGTAAAGATAATGCCCATTACAACTGAAATCAGCCATTGCTTTGTGCACCTGATATAAAAAAATTCTGCTTCTTTCATCTCTTGCAGCTATTTTTCTTCTCCCACTCACTCTAATGTAAGTGATATGCATCGAGTTTGTCCCCGCTGATTAAGCCTGTTTGGACTGTTTCTTGGCTGGAACCATGCCAATTGAATTTTCTGCCTTCTAACATGCTCTGAGAGCAGGGAATATGGTGCTCGTCGGGCCCGAGGCTTGATCTCTTTCTTGCCTCCCCAGTCGTTTTACATCACTCTGACAATTAGCCAGCTCGACCATCCCCAAATGACACACGTAATTAAAGAGTTGGCATTATAATTACAAAGCCTTTATTGTCTGTTTATGGCTTCAGCGTGGTGCATAATGCACCAGGAGACCTGTTTGGTGTAAATGGGCTGAAGGCTGGTCACATACTTGTGGTAAATGTGATTTGATGTAGTTAACATGTCAATAGTCGCTTTATCAGCTCTCCGAAACCAGGCACCTTCAAAATGATTTAGCCGTGGCTACAACAGTATATGCATGTTAAGTAAATGATGCAATTTATCCCCCGCTTCTCGTCGCCAGGCTCTCTGCCACGGGACCTGTGCCAGCTTTAAATAAGTGGTACCCAGATGGTGTTCACACGATGCCCACTTGGTTACACTATGGTCCTGGGGAATAAGGCTGACTTCCACAACAAACAAGGGTCAGCGCCAGATCCTCTTGAAGCACTACATTTGTATTAAGGAATGGTGCTATGTTCTTGATTCTTTGGAAAGGGTGTGTTTCATGGATCTCTGTTATCACAGTTTTTGTATCGCAAAGTCTGCTTGAACTGCAATAATGTTAGTTGTGTATGTGGTACTGCATGTCAAAACAAAAAAACAGTCCAATCAGAGCCTTAAATCACTGGATGCAAACAGAAGAAAAACTTATCAGCACCAGTGTGTACAGTGGAAGTCACTCCACATAATTCCGTTTCTTTCAACATTTAATTGCCAAAAGGGACATTCAAATATTGCGAATCATGTTGTCATTGCAAAATTTATTATGGCTGTTGCATATCGCATTTTCTTCATACTAGGCAAATTTGGGATTGTTGGTTGGTATGAAAAGAAATACAGTGCCTTTGGAAAAACATAAGGAACCTTGCTCCTCTGTTGAAATGTGTTTCATTCCATGTATGGACCTGGGTTTAATTCTAGTTAAGGCCTGACTGTAGTCCTTGGTTGATTGTTGGGTAAGTTTAGTTTTGTCTTAAGCCCTTGTCAAACATGTTTTCTAAAGGATGTGTGGAAAATTGTAAATATATTTGATTTAATTTTGTAAATATAAGGAAATACATGGCTCTGGACTAACTTCCACTTGTCAAAGCAGGAGCTACATCAATAGTAAAGACTGAATCAGGACTAAATCAAGACAAAACAGGTCTAAACTAGTACTAAATGAACCAGGTCTAAAATAGGGCTTTTAATGTAGACACACCACAGTTTGATTTAATGCTCTGTTTGGATGATGGCTTTGAGGCAAGAAGTAAATGCCCATCACATAAAAGACCAAAACGTTATTGGGAAACACAAAATGTGCTTGATCTGTACGTTCCCACGTGCAAACAAAGTCTGGAGGATGTCCGCTGAACTTGAGTTCATGCTTGTTTGGAGAGTACTGCTTTTTTACTGTTTGGGGCTGGTCCTGGTTTATGTTAGGCTTAGTTTTTGTTTTATTTTGATCAGGTTTATTCTGGGTTTGATCTTTAGAATTAGTCTTTGCATAGTTCCTGGTTTAGTTCTATTTGGTCTTTGTCCATGTTTTGCCTGGATTTAGTCTTGGGTTTAGCCTGTATGGTCCTGTTTATTCTGGTTCATATTATGGTCCATTGTGGACCTTGATTAGTCTGGGTTTTGCTTTGGCCTTTGTCCATGCTAATGCTTAATTCCAAGGTTGGTCTTGGTTTAGTTAAGCTTCATCAGTTCAGTTGTACTTCTAATTTAAGGAGATTCTTCTAAAGTAATTGTTAGCTTCGAAAATGTTCAAGAATTGTTGAGCTAAATAAAACATTTTAACAATGCAATAGACTTCTGCTACACAATATATTGAGAATTAATCACTGATTCAAGTTTTACTGCAACAATGGGTATATTCAGATATTGCAGGTCACATTGTTCAACACATGGTATTATTCAACATAGTTTCCCTGATTTTGTGCAGTGTTATTATAAACCGCCAAGTTACTATTGGCCTGTATACTTGTAGGTGAAGCGCATTGTTGTTTTCATGGAGGCCTGTTGCAGTGCAGATGTAGGCCACAGTTCATCTGTTGGATTTCCCTGCTTTCGAGTAAGTATGTAAACATTTTCTTAATTAAAAAAGTCAACTTTCCTCCTTGTCCTGCTCCACAGCTGTGTCTGACTCTGGTCTGGACAAGTGCCACTAACAGACAACAGCCGCTGATTCTGAACGACATGCAACTGGTTTTCTGATGCAGGCAAAAAAAGAAACAAACACAGTGCCCGAAACAACAGGAAACAATACTGCAAACAACACATAGTTTATGCAGATCTGGACAAAAGGTGTCTAAGGATTGATAAACAGTATTTGTATACAAAAACACTACAGATTATTATCCCTGATATCTGTTCAGAGAATTTTCCTCCTCCACAACATGATGAAACATATTTGTTGTTGAGTTGTGACATAGATCCTTTGGGGTTAGCTGTGAGTACACATAAGACGCCAGATGTTAGAGGCGAAGTTTAAGTCATTGTAGTGGGAGTGGGGTCAAACAGCCAGTGGGTTAAAGGTTGAACGGCAAAAAAAACCTCAAGCTCCTACACAGTTAATAGATATGACCGTAGATGCATTGGTTATGATTTAGTTTGGTAGACATTTTCTCTCGATGAAATATGAAATCTCATCCCATTGTTTAGCTTTTTCCCCCAGTCACCTTGTAATTGTTTCTGTGTCATAAGCAGCTATTAGTATTGCTAGAAAATGGTAATGCTTTGAGAGACTCATCCTTCCCAGAGAATGGCTCTCGATCACACTCTCACATTCTTTTAAAAGGGAAAAGGAAGATGAATTTTGCCCATAAAGGCTGCATCACAAGGGCTTTTTATCCTAAATGGCTCTGGGGATTGTTATCTGTGGGAAGTGTGTCCTGCCTGCGTCGTGTTCAATCAAGTGTCCACTTAGCTGTGACTGGGAGTAATTGTTCCCAAGTGGGCCGCACACTGACCTGTTAATGTCTGCGTTGACCCTCTAACCTTGTCAGCACGTCTTGGGGAGGAGTTTAAATCATGTGGATCTCCTCTAAGTCTTTACGCTGCCGGGTCAAGTGGGCGTCGGGTCGGGCCCTGAAAGACCACTCTGTTGTAATTGTCCCCAGCAGCATGGGTCAGCGAGGGGTGGTCTCCAAGAACAGCTCGTATTAGATGAGCCGTTGGGAAAAGTGCGACTTAATGGGCCAGGCCATTGATCCAATACAGAACCAATGGCTCTGAGTGGAGGCGCACTTTCTTCTGCCTGGTCACCGGCTCGAGTCATCTGGAGAGATGAGACCTGAATCCACTGTAGAGCCAAGACTGAAATGAAAAAGCTACACAGTCAGTGTATAGGATAAAGTTTGGTGACTACACCATGTTGAGGTGGTGTTGGAATTTCTAGTGCACACAAATTTTTCCACAGTGTATTATGACAAGCAATGGACACAAAATTGATAATGCTAAATATTGAACATATTGCAATATGTCTAAACTTTACACCTTAATGTGTTTGAATTAAAGTTATAAACCCATGCTAAACCAATTATGTGGCCATGTATTTTTGTTAATATCGTGTTTATTATGTCACTCTTCTTTCCCCTGCTGACATTATATGAACTTATATTCATTTTGTTTCATTTTTATATATGTTGAACAATTTGTCAGTGTACTAGAACTGTCCTGTACACATCTAATACATGGCCTGTCCTTCCTGGGAGTGGATCCTCCTATGGTTCTTCCTCTTGTTTTGTTGTCTTGTTTGTTTGTTTGTTTAACTGCTGTTGTCATACTTGGCAGAGTGGCACGTCATATCGTTGCTGTGGTTGGTTAAAGAAACCTTATGGTAAGCGGATACTAGTCGGTGCTTCATCCAATCAACACCAAGTCTTTGACAGAAGACATATCCCTTTTGCAAACGCTTTCAACGGGAGCCTTCCCAGATGGTACTGCGAAATAGACTATGTTCTGTGGAGCAGTTCTATCTGGCGGAGTCAGGTTAGGGTAAAGGGGCAGAAATGTGATGTAACTTTAATGTGATGGCAGCGTGCTACAATGTGTGTTTTTTGTGTTTTTTGTATATTTGCCAAGTGCTCTTTAGGGACAATTTTACAAACGTGTTACAAATATGTCTGAGTAATGTGGTCCAGACCAAACACTGCTGTAACTTCAGATTTAGTAAAGCATCACTACTGGCAGATCAAAGACCATATAGTAAAAACAGACAATGAACATCATACCAAAACTGTCCACTTTTTTGTCTTGTCTGAGAATAATGCAGTACCAGTAAGTGCCACTGGGGTATATTTTCTCTTTACTGTCTCTATCTAGCCTTTCTAAATCTATTGTGTTTCTACAAGCAAGTAAGTCATTAGATGCTGTTGATTCATGATAGTAAATTTGGGAGAAATTTGGTTGTAAAATGCCATAATTATAAACAAACTTTTGAGTTCAGAGAGTTTTAGGCTTTTTATCTTTTGTAAACTAGAACGGACAGCTTCAAACGCCTGTCTGTTTGTCTTAAAAGTGAAAAGAGTGACAATTAACGCTCATGCCGCAAACAGACATGGTTTATAATTTGAGTGAAAGAGCGGATTACAACCACATGTTTTCAGAGGAGCGGGATAAATGTTGCGCAGCTGGGAGACAAAAAGCAGAGTAAGAAGGCTTTACTGTCAGAACTTTGATGAATTAACTCCATGTTGCTGGCTACAGGTGCAGTATTTCTTTAAATACTTTTCAGTTGTATGTAGCAATTATGGCTAGTGTCCTCCACTGTTGATCTCACTGTTATTGGACTCGTAAGTACAAGTGCTGCGGACGGAATTCTGCCAAAAGTGCACTAAGGGGTAGGGTTGGCAGTTGGCATCGACATATTTTAGGAGCAATGACAGGCATGCAAGCGAGTAATCAGAAGGGTCTTATCTGGGTTCGATGGCAGGCCCAGGAATGTGGACGGGTTGTGGAAACAGCGGTTGCGCTAATGGGGTTAGCTGGATTCCACTCTGCTGAATTATGAGGAGCTGCGACGGCGGCTTTGTGGTTTGTTGTGTCTGTGAAGAGCTGCATGGATACTGAAACAGTCAAGGGAAGGATTTACAATGTTTTGGGGGTCTTTTTTATGTGAGCAGTCACAGTAGAAAATCAGATGCTAGTGTAAGGTAATCTTGGATATGAGGCTCTACATGAGAAAACAAAGGCTAAAGTGAGTTAAACATCTATTTTATATCTCCTTATATGCTTTTCTACTTATACTTGATCATATAAAAGGTCTATAAATCAGCCTAATTCCCTCAGCTCTTGAAGTTGCACAAGAGTTTCAAAATTGATTCCATTTCAGATGTAAAATGGTCATGGTGAATCAACCAACCATAGTCAACTAATTACCTACAATCCTAAGTACTTGCTCTTTGCAGATACATTCTGTGGAAGCAAGTCAGCTTGAAGGAAAGCTGTCTAAAGTGAGAGATAATTTATGATTGGCCTATTCAAACAACCACATCTCTATCTGACTGAATGCTAAACCTGTAGACGTAGTCTGATCTCTTAATATGAGTTTTCATGGCGTCTATCAAATCTGATGTGACACTTTTGAGGCCAACATGAGCATAATATTGCCACAGATTTGTTTTTTGACACAGTGTAGTACAGTGGCACCTGTCTCTCTCACTGCTCCGTGACACAAACAGCATCTGCTTCGGTGAATTCAAAAAGAAAAATGTGTTCCCTCTGACCTGTAGGCCCTGGTGTCCCAGAAACAGAAACTAACCACAAAGGCTATTTACTTTTACTTTTGTTTCTGAAGAATGGACAAATTCATCCCTGAAAGCTTTAATACCCAATGTAGTGTTCAGTATTTTATATGGTCATTTATATTGTTATTGCAAAGGATTACTTGTCATGTTATTTACATTTAAAAGATGTGAAGACAGTTTGTCCAAAATAAGACATGAATTGTGATTGGCCTATTCACACTTGCCAACAACCACATCTGAAATTGATTGGCTAGTATAAATGTGGATGTTGTGTGATTTATTAATATGAGATTCAGTGTGCTCTCTCAGATCTGATCTGTGGCACCTTTTAGGCCAGTGTGAACATACTATTGCCCTAGATTTGTTTTTTTGACACAGTGTCGTACAGAAGCACCAATTAACTGTGAGCTGCAGTGTTTTGCTGTGGTGTTGGAGACCACAGTATCACACACACGTATATCAGCCGACCGCCTTGACTCTGCCATGACTCTGCCGTGACTCGTGTGACAGGGACAAAACCAGAAGCCTTCTGCTCATTTGCATGATGTGTTATCTCAACTGTGTCTGGAAGTCATTAGCATCTTTTCCACTTGTTTATTTGGCTACAGATGAATGCTCCTGAGCCAAACACAAGCTTTTTGAATAAACAAGATGTCCTGTTCATTGGAAGTGTTTTATACATGACGGTACAAGTCATGCTTCATTCACATCAAAACAATTCATGTTTTAAGTATTTGGTTTCTCACTAAGGGTTTTTAGGTCACTCGAACTGTCTTTGTGTTTGTTGATTTGCATTGTGTTGTATTCCGGTACTGAAAGCTTTGGCTCGTATCTGCCATAAATGTTTTGGCAGCACTTTTTACAACTTACAATAGCATGGGAATAGTATTAAAGGGGTAGAATTATAGTCATTACCTTTTGTAATTTCCAAGAAAATTTTAATATTTAGAGCAGGGCTGCTTGATTAATTGTGTAACAGAAAAAGATTGTGTTTATATTTCATAACTGACTTTTTTTATGGTTCAAGAGACAGATTCAGTAGCCACTTGATGCAGATGTTCCTCAGTAATTCAGTACAATTTATAATTCAGTATGTCTTGTTTTGTTATACTTGGAACCTAAAAATAAAGGTCCAGTGTAAGACTTGCTTCTTAATATAAACTCAACCAAGCATTTCACTGGGTAAATTGATGATTAGTACATTATGAATATGTTAGTATGTTTTTAACTATGTAATGTAACGGACAGACACATACTGTATTTATTTTAGTTTTATCTATGATCTAGATTGATACTTCTCACTGGAAAAGTAAAAAAAAAAGATTAATTCATTATAATGAAGTATTAGTTGGATTTACTATTGCAGTCTGAGCATGTTATATTCATGGTATTACCACACAGGCTTTCCTTCTCAATTTTTGGTCAGTTTGGATCATAATTTATGAATGGAGAGACATTGGTTCAATTTTCATTTGGGTCGTTTACTCTTCACTCACTTGATGTTTGTTTAGGATTAACATTTTGACCTCTGATTCCCAGTAATAATGCAGTAAGTGCCTCTGTGTGGTAATGAGTGTGTGCATTAATCTATAATAACAAGGATATTAACATTGAAGAATAGGGGTGGAAGAATATCTTCATTACAATTTCATTACATTACAAGCATTTCCAGTGGACATTACATAATTATTATGTGCTTAAAATGGAAAATTACTCAGTGTTATATATTAAATATTGCATGTTCCAGTTTTACCAAGTTATTACATTTAGGTATTGGTAGTTTCCCTATACCGTTTTGGAACGTAGAAGAGTCATGGAAAAAGTGGCAAATTGGCAAATATAAAAGGGCTACGTTCTGATTAGAAAAAACAGTTTAAATATTGTCTTTACTTATCAAGTGTTTGTGTCATGTGGTTAAATTTTTGTATTTGTTTCCTGGTTTTGCTTCTTTTTACAGCCCTTTTCCTTCCTTCACACCAAGTAGATCGTCTGTGAGAAAGTTCTAGTAATTATTTTGAGTAAGGAATTGAGAAATCATTTTTGTCATAGATTAATATTGCATATTGAGAACTGAGAGAAGGGTGACTTATGCATTGAGGCCAGGAGCCTCCCAGAGGAACAAGTGTGTCACAAAGCTCACGTTTTTGCCTGTGGCTCTTCTTATGTCATTTCTGAACCTGTGGGCTCGGGGGCCGGGGCAGGTGCTTTCCCCACCTTTTCACTTCCTGTTTGTAATTGTATCTTTCCCCTTCCTTCCTTCTCGGTTGGGTTTTGTGCGCTGCGTCGGTGGCCTCTGTGAAACTCCCCTGGTCCTGCCCTCAAGAGTGTGAGCTGAATTCTTATTGGAGGAATGGAGCAGCAGTCCGTCCCGCACCAGTGATCGGGGTATGTGGCAGACTTCTCTTATTTCACACACTCATTTGCCTGCGCTTTGTTTGGGACTCAACTCTGTTGTTAAAAGTAAAAATGATGGTACCTTATAATTTATTATTATAATTTGTGAGGTGGTTTGTAACTTAATGGATATTTTCCTTTTGCTATAAAATAAATAAAAATGCATTAAAGAAAAGAAAATGACAGTGCTAATATTTAACACCTAAATTCACATTTATTCAGCAGAATATAGTTTTTATTTATTCTAAGGAATACTTAAAATTTTTGATTAGATGTAGAGAAAATTGAAAGGCATTGAAACTACAGAACCTACAAAAACATATAAAAATATTTTAAAATATACTTTTTTCATGCTGTTGTTGAGATCAAATCAGTAGGGCAATATTACTTGACCAGTTTACTTGAAAAGTTCAATTTGCCTGTGCAATCTAAAATGGTGCAGGATTTTGCAGTGCTTGTTTTTGTTTTTTTTATACCAGTATAATTTTACCGGTCGTGAAAAACTACCTTTTCATGATATTAATGATATCGCACACAGGAGTACAGCAAAGAGTTATTATTAAACAGTTAAATAGCCCATTTGCTTCAACGGATTCAAAAAGAAACGCTTGCACCCTCTTGAACTGTAGACTTTGTTTACTACAACTGGCTGTCATGGCTTGAGAGAAAAAGTAAGCAGAAATGTGTACATTTGCTTTGCACTTTTCTGAGGTTGGTGTACTTCTATTGGTTCTGCCGCCGTTCATTTTTGTTTGTTATGAATGCACAAATAAATGGTGCAACCGCTTGATCTGAAAAGCTGTGAAACCCAATGCGTTATTCATTTTTTATATAATAATCAATGCCATATTTTCTTATATATTGTGATTTAATTTTGAGGCTATATCACCCACACCTTGGTTGTATATCCAGTTGTGTCCAAAGGCACTTTCCTCTGCCCCATGGTAATCTAACTTGATTCCACAGAGACCAGACTATTTCTTGGATAGAATAGAGAAATGATTAGGAGGGTTTAGCAGATTAAAGAAAAGTCGGAATGAGTCAAGACTTAGATTTTTGACTGCACCTCTGCTACATAAAAATCAAAGGAAACATTGTTGCTGCCTTTTCCTCTTGAAGGTTTTAAGATGATGCATTCAGGTAGCTTGTGTCCTGACTTCAGTTTTCGTGATTTTAAGTTGATATCTAAATATTGTGAGCCAGTGTGCCCTGTCAGCTGCCTGTGTCCGCGACTGGTTTGGTTTTAATATCTTCTGTGTGCTGTGGTCACCCTGTCCCTGCGCTCACCTCTGTCTGCCCTGGGAGCTCTGATTGGCTGAATACTTTGTGCACAGTGTTCTGGCCGTGTGCCAGCTGTGCCCCCTGATCAGAAGAGAATGTGACATTTGTGCAGAGGTAATGGAATCTGCTTGCAATTAAATCTGTTACTGCGAAGAGGAGTCTTTTCTCCTGCCTGCCATCTCCAGCAGCGAGGGGGGGCGTGCTCCGTGATGAAACGTCCCAGCAGGCTCCTGGATCCAGCGCCCGTGGTATGGTCTCCACGTCAGGTTAGGTTTTTAACTCTGAAGCTGTACCTCTGCCTTGGTGTGGCAATTAATTACGCAACATGTCCATTAGGAATCCTCTAAATGTTGCAGAAGTAATATTTTTCCTTTTTAAACATGACATTAGAGATGCAGTGTGAGCAATGCACAATGAAAAGCGCTGCAGGTGACAGTTTTTATTTTGTTCTCTGTCCTCTATTCTGATAATCTGTTCTTTTGGAGACATGATACTGGATGTAGAGGGTCACATCTCTGCGGCTCTCTGCTGCTGCACTGCTCTACACTTAACGCCTCATTTGTGGGCTCTGTGGCCATTGACTTGAGTCTGTGATGTGTTTCCATAAAAGACAGCTTTTTCCTCTTTGCTGATGGGGCACTTGCTCCTGGGTAATACCAGTCCAGTCCATATCTAATGGATGTGTGTTCCTCATCACATAACTTATAAACATTAACTAGAGCCACAGAACCACTGCATTCAGCCGCTTCCTTCAACTTGGGAGTAGCTGTTTGTTGTCCACTGTGGGTGGACAGAGATGCAGGATTTCCAGGTCAAGGTCTAGCTGTGTCTCTGGGTCTACACACCCTTTTGGATTTGCCTCACTCACATGCAATCTACAAGATATTTGTTGAAAGGTTTTGAATTGAAGTCAAATAAATAAAGACAAGGCGCTAGGTTACTTTCCTTTGTCACACTGGTGCCACTAACTTTTTATTGGATGTGTTTTTACAGTACATTTGCCTCATGTTGGTTTTGTGATGAGCATAGATTTGCAATACATCATGTATCAGTAAGTATCAATGAAGAATCCTACAGGGAATGCTAGTTGGAATAGTATTTTGCTTTAGGAGTTTTTATCTATTCTCTAATTTCTCTTTTATATTGCAATTTAAAGACTAAGGAAGTCTAGAAAAAGACTAAGAAAAAAACTACATTTTAATTGAATTTATAAATCCAACGATTTATTTCTTTAAAGTATAAAGTTAGGTTTTCAAATGTAGTAGATTTATTGCTGAATTTATCAATTTATTCACAGATTATTAAATTCAATTGCAAATATATTAATGCGTGTTTTACAATATCAATATTCTTCAAGTCAGTCCTGTGTTTTTATTTACATTGTCTTCCAAAAAATAATGTGAACGGAGAAAATGGCTTATTTTCACAATTTAGTAAATGAGCCTGTTTTACTCCAAGCTACTATGTCTAAACTATAGTCACGTACAGAACAAATGCACAATTGCTGTGTGTTTTTTCCTGTAGTTAACCACTTTGCACCACAGTGTGATCCAGAAGCAAAGGCTCTGCTGGGAGAACGGAGAGAGAAAGAGGCCTGCTCCATTAGTGTCATGCGAACGGTGAATTAGATCAGTCTGACAGATAGATGCGGAAAATTGTTTTAATTGTATAATTATCTGTGGTTAGCCACTTGTGCGGAAAAGTGCTGTGATGTGGTTGAAGGCCAGGGAGCACATTTTGGCCCCTTTATGTGCTTATTTTGTCTTGACGCAGGAAATGAACAACAATCGGGGGTCCGGAGGATGAAGCATAAACACACTCACACTCCCCCCGGCAGGTTCAGACGTGTTCACTCAGACACTGCCCTTCAGAGAGATGTGTCTGGCCAGTGGGCGCTCCTTCAGACTGCACGCTAACAGCAGCTCAGAATACAGTATTTCTCACAAGACACTTTCAGTATGAGCTACTAGTGAGACAAACAAAACTATTCTGCATTAAACACTCAATGTTTAATTCTGAATTGAAATAGCAGTAAATAATGGTTGGAATCACATAGTGCCACACGTTATGATTTGATTTCGGTTAGATTGTCCATTAAGGCTGCAAACTATATTGCAAATGTATTGTTATTGCAATATTATCGTTATTGCAATATCCGTATTGAAAAGAATGACCTCCATCTCTATAACATTATAGTCTTTTAAGTTCTTTAAAAAAATAAAAATCAATGAATCAAACTGTGTGTCTAAATAAAAAACCTGGTTTACACTTGAGTGATTATTTAGTCCTGGTTCAGTCTTTATCATTGATTCAGCTCTTGCTTTGACGAGTGCTAGTCCAGGGCCATGTCTTTATATTTTCTAAATCCGATTTAATAATTAATGAATTTTACTCTGTCAAAGATTACTGAAATATTGCAGGTGAAATTATTATCGCAATATTCGAAATAGTTATTGACTACCACAGGTTTTTCTAATATAAGATAACGATAATTTCACAATACGATTCTGCAGATATTATTTTACTAACTATAACTAACTATTATAATAACTCCCGATATTTGTGAAGGTGTATTGGAAAGATAGTTAAGGTGATACCCTGAATGAATGAATGAATGAATAATTTTTGTCTTAAATTAACCTGTGTCTGTCACATAGTTTTTCACATAGTCCCTCTCCTGCACATAACTTTGTCATGTCTATATCAACAACAGCCTTGTAAAATGGCCTTTTAACAAATATCACGATAATGTATCACAAGAGGAAGTGATACAATAACGATACGATTTATAGTGCACTTACATTTGAACTGCAGTTGACATTAGCATAGCTTCACAATATTGATGTTTGCTTTGTTATTAATGTCATGCATTGTGTAAAGGACAGCCATGGGATTAGACTGTGATTATTCAGGTTGTCATTCATGTACTCACTCTTTTGTAAATGCTAATTTTGTTGTTTATTATTAAATGAGTTAATCGTTTGTATTTGGCTCCAGGAGCGATCCCTGTTAAATGCATGCAAATGTTGCGTGCTGCCTCTTCTTGACAGATCAGTAACTGGATGATTTTTCAAGCCCGGTGGGCGATTCCAGAGCCAGACCTAACTCTGATGCGCTGCAGTCAGCAGCTGCATGCCATTTTCAGCTCAAGCCACTCAAGTGGAATAAAACAATGCAAGAAGTGTGGGGTCTGAGAGCATGGTGCTGTCACTTCTCAAAGAGAAGTTTGAGTTGGATCAAAGTAGGTAAAAGCGAACTCTTTTATTTCGTTTTGTGTGACAGTTCTCACTCATCCAGGTTGTAGTTTAGTAAAATAGTGCACTCACACCAGAGCTGTTTGGACTGCTTTAATGGAGCCCTTGTACAACTCCTTGGATTGACTGGTAATAAAGGCTAATATGCTGCTAAAGCAATCAATGACCAGGATTTCTTCTTTTTTCTGGTCATCTCCTTCAGTGTTTCTTGCTGCAGTTTTCCCACAGGTAAAGAGTGTGTTGAGGTTTTGATTTCAGTCCAGTGTGAAAGTTAACTAAATCTACTGAAACTTAGTCTTCTATCGAAAGTCTAGACTCGTGTACTAGGTGTAAAAATCACCTAAGAGGCTTTTCAGTTCCTCATTAGAATGTCTTCAAGCTCAAAAATATGTGCCCTTCTTAAGCCTACTCTAGTTTAGTGATGGGTGGTGTTGCTTTCTTGATTACAGCATCAGTTGAACTGCAAATCCTTAAATAGATATTTATATGCTGCGTCTTGCAGCACAAAGCAATTTGTGGACTAAGAGCTTGTCATGTGTCAGTTGTTGCCTTGGTCATGCTCTGTTGTTCAGCTGCATCTCCGTGATAACGCACAGGGGATTTACAGGTAACACAGCAGCACAGCTCCTCTGAGGATATGACTCGTGGCTGTAAGTGTCTGACACAATAGTCCATAAAAGGGGGGTAATTTCCCCACTGCACAGGGAGCCTCCTTCTGGATAATGTGCTAATGAAAGGTGACAGGAAGGACTCAGGGTCTGGAACGGGCCGGGCCGCTGGTCAGAGCAGAGAATAGGAAGCAGAGTGCGCCTGGGCTAAAGTGCAGCAAGAAGCAAATGAAAGCTCATATCTGCCATCTCCCCGGCCTCTGCGCACTTTCCTGTTTGGACTTGAAGGTGATTGGGAGCCAGGGCGGTGACAGTTGACGGAAGCGGCGCACAGGAGAGAGTATTTATTTACAGTGAGATGCAGCGATGCTTGTTCAGGATGCGGTTTCACGCAGGATGTGCTGTTCCCTCCTCTTCCCCCAACACACCTCCTGCCATCTTTCTCATCTCCACCCTTACACTAGAATCCCCAGGTCTGAGCAGGAATGGGAAGTGGGCCGGCGGGGAGGGGCTGTGTTCTGCCGGCAGGGCTGCATTGTGTAAGAGGCTGGGTCTGGACAGAGCCAGCAGAGAGCTCACTCAGCATGCCTTCCTGCCTGGCCCAGGGGGTGCACCTAAGTCATCACAGGTCACTGACAAGGTGGACCGTTGGGTACTGGGAATGCATTGAAGAATTCTTTAGGAGCACTGTGAGGTTTAGACTCAACAAACTCAGAGAACTCTCATGAGTGGCATATGTAAAATATAATCCAAAACAGAGTGGCTAGTTCGTCATTGTTCCTGAAAAGTTGTTTCATGTCTTTAAAATAAGCAGGCTTGCCAGGGCTGTAGAAAACACACATGCTAATTGGTTAGCAGTAATACAACTACTAAAGTAGTCAAAAGGGTCAATCTTTGGAATGCAGATGCTGCTATTGTAGTCTCTAAGGGTCTGCATTAAAACCAGTGCATTTTATCCATGTTGCTAAAAATTATTTTAAAAAAAGTGTCAGTTAGCAAGTGTCATAAGATTCAAGTATAGATCATCTTCCAAAATCTCAGAGTAACCCACAGACTTAAATGTAAATGGGTTACAGCTTAAAGTTAAATGGGGAGTAAGCAATTTCTTCCTCCATGTGAAGAAAAGAACCATTTAATCACCGAATAGCATGTTGTAATAGGAATCATCTGTGGAAAAAACGAGACATTAAGATGTCACCTAGGCTTTATTATCAAGTATTTTAACGGATGAGAATTTTCAGTCCTGAACGGGAGTTTTGGCCAATCACATGCTCACTTTTTGCGAGGTGTCGAATTGGGAATAGTCCCATTAGTCCACACAGCTTGTCAATAAGGAAGTAACTGCTGTCGATAAAACAGAAAAAGTGCATATTCAGCGCTGAAGATGTCTGTTTACTGCAAAAAAAAAATAAAATAGATGTTTAAAGAAGTTCTAAACATCAGGTTAGTATAATTTATTAGTATTTTGTGGAGTAAAAATTGGTCCATTTGTACTTAAAAGAAAAGAAAAGCAGGAGAGGTCCTTACTGTTGGGAGTGAATGGCATCTGAGGGACTGCAAAAAGAAAACTTCCATTTTCAACTTTCCATTTCGTAACATTTTAAAATTTTGCTCCACAATTGCTATATATTGTATCTCTGGTCTTCAGTTTTTCAAATTTGTGTGATTTTAGGACCATGTAATGCTGTTGCCATGTAAACAAATGGCTGAAATGCTACAAAAGTTCCTGATGACGTGAGAATCAGAGTCATACTCTCTTTTAAGACAGGCCTGTTGTCTTCACTGCCAGGAATCCATCTTGTAAATCAGCAGTTGTGGTGAGTTGAATGTGTGTAAATCCTAGTAATTACACTGTACTCTCTTTGGCTGCCGTACAGTCATCACCAGGCAGAATACAGTCTCCCATGTAGATAAGCTGCTCATTCACGTCATTCAGGTGCCAGGTTCTGAAGCATTGTTTCATACCACCCAAGAGTAAATGAACCGTCACTTCCTGCTGTCTTGTAACATTCATAACATGAAAGTGGAAGGATTGTAGAGATGTAAACCATCTCACCTTTTTCACCTGCCATATGGCCTCATCTATATGTACAGTACAGAGGTTTCTATACCTTTGAGTATCAGTCACATAAAACACACACCTGTTAAAACCTAAAAAGTGAAGAAGAGCAGCATGTCCAGGCAGTGTTTAGTTAATGACTCTATCAAAGAAGAGCATAAGCTCCTTAAGCATCAAAAGCAGCAGTATTTTTCATTTAAATACATAAGCATGCAAGTAAGTTGGACACAGGAGCTGAAAAAAGTTGGATGGACTGATAGTCTTCAGTTCTACAGTATGTTCTCTGCTGTGTATTGTCTGCCATTAGCATATGGATCAAGTCCAGCACAACATAAGCATCCAGTTTAAAGTAGCTTAAAATGCTAGGATATATGAAGCAGCTAAATATGAAGCCACTTACTAAAGTTATCTACCCACTCACTGACAGCACACACCTAGTCAGTCTGTTGCCATTTGTCCAACTCATCTTGTTTTTCATTCAATTGTTCAGAATTTGTGATTTTTGGTGGATCATGGCCTATCATATAGTGAAAATGTTCTGTTGTCCTTTAAACGTCAGTTGTCTTCTAGATGCAGTGTCACCTGCATTGTTCCTTAGGTTTGGTTTGTTGGTGTAAAAGAGAACTAAACTAGAATGGCAGACACTTGAAGCTGTGTTGTTATCATTAAATCTACTGTCATAATACGTAAGCCCATATTTCAATTTTTCCTGTTTGCAGGGACTCATGAAACATGGTGAATCATATCACCACAATACTGGTTTAATAAAACCTGCCTTTCATATTAAACCCCACACTGCCCAGCATCACGTGCACTAACGCTGCATGTAGCGTCTTAGCCTAATTGATGTTTTGGAAGATGAGCTCAATTGGATGAGTCATTAGGCTTATTAACAGACTTTTATTAAATGCCCCCACCCAAAATGGAAAAAAAAAGTGTTGTCGACTACATTCTGCCAGGAGAAAAACAGGCCGCTGGATTGGGTAAAAAGGCAGATAATATATGTGTGAGATTGATCAGTGAGTAGCGACCCCATTATCTCCTGAGATGTTAATTACACTGTGCTCAGCTTGCATGTCAAAAGGCAGATAATTGAAGAAGGTAAAAGATGTGCCACATTTATTTATGCTTTCACTTGCAGCGCCTCCCTCTCTTTTTCTCCCCTCTGCTTCTCTTCTTTCCGCTCATTATTTGTCTATGATGTATTTATTGTCAGATAATATTACACTGTCAGACTTGATCATTTTGTGTTAATCGGATGCATTCGAAAAAGTAGACAAAGAGTGCTGTTTTTTAGCATTACAGTAAGGCAGAGTGGTGTTATAAAATATACACTGAGAGAGAAAGTGTACAGGGTAAAAAACACCCTTTAAAGTCTGCTGCGTTAGAGTGCGGTGTGTGTAAACTTCCTATTGACAGCGTCTGAGCCGTAGGGCACATGCTGTTCTTTAAGAAAACATCTTGTTTGTCATTTTGCATGTTTGTATTGATAGCGTCAAAACTCTGTTTCCTGTGGTTTCCTGTGGAGAACTGTGCTGTCTCTTTGTGTCGCAATTTACAGGCAGTGCATGAGCACTCGACGTACCCCTCTTTTGTAGTGTGCACAGGCCTCCGAGGTTTTTTCTCTGTCGTCATTAGAGCAGGGGTGGATCCTTGTGGTAGGGGCCAGAGCGTGCTGTTGGACAGTTAGTCACTGCGCAGATGATTTAGTGCATCACCTGCTGGACACTGGTAAGAAAGAATGAAGTTTTATGGTAAAGTAAGTAGAAGTTACGTAAAGCAGTTTCATTATATGGGACTTACATTCATAGTTAAACATTAACATGCTTAACTAGTGAGAAGTTTGTTTTCATACTAGGTTAAAGGGATAATGAGAAGCATTCTGTCTACATACAACAATTAGAGCTACACAATTCAACCTCAAATCTATGTCATGATCCATGAAACATTTTACCTTCCATATGATTAAAGGAGAATTACGTAGTATAATTTTCATGAAAAAATTAAGGGTTGAAGAGTTTAATAGAGTTATATTCAAACATCACCGTTATACATACATATATACGTACATTTTATGGTGTCCCATCCTCCTTTATCCAATCAGAAATAAGAACTTTGTAAACAGGGTACCTGATGATGATGGTAAAAAGTAGCTGTGGGTGAGCTACAGCAGCCATATAGATGTTTGGTACCGCAGTAGTTTAGGTTTGCTGATAGTGTTTGCTTTAACTGAATCACTTGTTTGAGGTAAATAAACTTCAGTTTTTCATAACTGCTTTGGATAATGGCAAAAGATGGGGTTGTCAGGTTTTTTTTTTTGTCTTTTTGGCAATATCTTGTGGTAGTAGTTCAGACTATGCCATTTTAGAAGGCACAATTTTATTGATTGCAGTATCTATATCACAAATAATAACATTATGGTCTTCTTTGTGGTGGACTTTTTGCTTCAAAATCAACGTCAGCATTACATAAAAAGTCCTGGTTTAGACCTGGTTCATCCCTAGTTTAGACCAGTTTAGCCTTGATTTAGTCCTGGTTCAGTCTTTGATATTGATTAAGCTCCTGCTTTGACGACTGGAAGTTAGTCCAGAGCATTGTATTACTATTTTCTAAATCAAATTGAACTAATTTATAGTTATCGCAATATTCATAATAGTTAATGCATATTGCAAGTTTTTTCTTATATCGTACAGCCTTAAATAGGATTATGGCGCTTAGAGACCTTGCTGGCTGTATATCATATCTTTATTCACATATTGATTACATTAATAAGTGCTTGTTTGGAACAGGCTCTAGCAAAAGTCACTTGAATATTCTCATGCCTCGTAATAATATCTGTCAAAATATGCATAATGACTTTTTTGCTCATGGTATTTTTCTCTGTTAAACTGTAATAGTAAAAATGACATGTTTAAAGAATGCTTTCACTTCTGCCATGACATCAACATCCCTCCCACACTCCTACACTTTACACAGTCGGACTCCTATCTAAAAGCCATTAGCATCTTTCCACTTGTTTATCTGCCCCAGAGGCTAGAAGGCTCTGGGAGGCAGACCATGAGCTCGACTAGATTTAAAGTAGCGCGGTATAAAGTGTCAGCCTTGTTTTGAGCGCTTTTTGTTGGCCAGAGAAAGACCTCTGCTCTCTGTGATGCCAGCGAGCAGTATTTCGCTGTGGCAGTGCAGCCTTATCTGAGCTGGAGGTCTGTACTTTAATGGGCTTTATTGATCTAAACAACATCAGGGGTTGCGGTGATGTTATTAAGGCGGAGATAACTTCTGTGTAATTCCACTCCAACAATATATTAGCCTTTTATTGGTCTAAATAACTTTGCCTTTTAGACAGTAATGCACTAGTAAGTCACAGCGGCTCTTCATGTCGGCAGGATCTTAATAAAGCATTTCCTCTGGACATCCTGCTGCGGAGAGAGAGTGAAAAACGACAGGTTAAAAGGCATGCTGGGAAGTTTCCATGCCATCACTGTAAATGATCTCTTTTGAATACATAAATAAAGTCAGACTAGAGCCGCGAACGGGAAAAAAAAGGGGTGGAGGAAGGCGAGGAAGGCGAGGGGGTAGTTTGTTACACATGTGCCCCAGCCCTTTGCATTCTCACACATGGAGGTGCTGCGAGGAAAAACACAGGAGCCCCTCACAGATGTTTTGTTGGTTCACACAGCTGTACGGCGTATGGAGGGCCAAAACATTAGATTCATCTGTTAGTTTACTGGAAAAAATGATCGGTTTATGCGCAGGGTTGGAAAAATGTATGTGGTCACTGAATAGGAGCCATACCATTTATAGCAATACATCAATGTGACAGAAAAGTGAAGCATTAAGAACATGGGAAAAAGAATTTGTATGATTTATAAGCACCATTCATTATCTGGCATGTAATTACAATTGTACCACATATTAATTACACATGTACAATTGTAAACTGATTGGATGGTTAAAGTAATAATTATAATGGTGGATGGTATAATTCTGCAGTTATATGCATGAAATTTTGTCATTCACAAAATCTAATCTTATAATTCTGTGTTTTGTCTTTTAATACCGTTTTGCAAAAAGGCATGTTGGGGTGGTGGATGGGACTTGCGTCTCAGGACTGGCTGGGTTTTGACTGCTTCCTAGCACTTACTAGTAGGGCTGCACAGTATATTGCAATTTTATTGTTATCACAAGATTAACAAAGCGTAGTATCCATTTTGCAAAGAAATACTGTATTACTTAAAAAAAAGTAGTTTTATATGTTAGAAATATTTACACTTTCCATGTTAAAATAATGGGGTGCACGGTAGCGGAGTGGTTAGCGCTCCCGCTTCACAGGAAGAAGGTCGTGAGTACGAATGGCCGATTGTAGCCAACTCAGGACATCATTGGCTAACTCTGGTCTTTCTGTGAGGAGTCTGCATGTCCTCCCCGTGTCACCGTGGGTTCTCTCCGGGATCTCCGGCTTCCTCCCACCGTCCAAAGACATGCATGTATAGGTGAATTGGTGACTCTAAAGTGCCCCTAGTGGATGAATGTGAGAGTGAATGGTTGTCTGTCAATGTACGTCTAAGTGTCAGCCCTGCGACGAACTGGCCACTGCAGCCCAAAGCCCAAAGCAGCTGGGATAGGCTCCAGCCACCCGCGACCCCACAAAGTGGGATAAGCGGTAGAAGATGAAATGAAATGAAAAGTTAAAATAATTGTCCAAGCCGAATCAATTTGCAGTATATAAAAATAATTATAAGTGGCAGCAGTGATTTGTTAGGCTCTAGACTTTTTTAATATTAAAATTAATTTTAAAGAATGCACCATTTCTGGGGGGCGCCCTGGCAGTTCAAGGAGAGCATAGCACATGGGAGACCCGGGTTCCAATCTAAGTTGGGTCATTTGCTGAATGTCATTCCCTACTGTCTCTCACCCCATCTCCTTTCAAGCTACTGTTCACTATGAATAAAGGCAATAAGTTTGGGGCAAAACGTAAATGTCCATTACTTAGAGGACCATAACGTTATTGCAATACAAGTCATTTTTTCGACGGATATTGTGATAGATAGTATTGTGTTATTGATAAATTTGCTATATATTGTGCAGCATTTAATGTATGTGTAATTTGACAAATTTAAGAATATGTAGGTACATATCTTGACTTATCAGAGATTTATTAAAGATGTTACATGTGAAGGTAGATTAGATTTAGAAAACCAGGTTGAGTATTATAAAAAATATGAGCAAATTATTTAGTATCTAATTAATATTATCAACCTGGAGTCTTTAGTTTCAGTGGGGAATATACATCCCAGTCAAGTATGCTTTTGCTTGTATTGATTTGTTTTGGTTTTTTTTTGTCATTGACAAAATAAGTATTTTGTAGTGTCTACTTTCTAATAGTACAGAATAATAGTAATGTTCCTTACCTCTTAAGGGCAGCATAAATGTAATATTTATATGAAAGAACCCACCCATTTATCCACTGGTGTATTTCCAACAGGCGGGGGTAGGGCTTGATAATTTGCAGCTATTTAAAGCCATGGTTTTAGTAATGAATTATTTTGTCATCTCGACTGTGATGAGATTCATCTTTAATAACTGTAACAATTATTTTATTAAAAAGAGAAGCCATGTATTATGGCTATCTCGCCAAGGTCTCAAGCTGGAAGGAATTCTCATTAAGAGCGTTATATTACCCTGTGTGCCTTCACTTTGGTGTCCCGCTCAAATTACATTAGGTGTCAACAATGTTTGTGTTAAAAGTAAGCAGTCATATTTACCGGGGCGAGCTTTTTCATTTGCAGCCTGACACCTGGAGATGTATTAAAAAAGATACTAATGCTCTGATTAAATCACTTACACTCCAGCCCCTTGAAAATGGGGACTTTTAATAGAACAATAGAACAATAGCACTGTTCCCTAGCACTGTCTCAAAGAAATTTCTCATCTCCCAAAATCTACAATAGGTAGAATAAAAAATGACAAAAATTAATGGCATAACTTCATGTCTTTGTCAATATAAAATCAGCGCATTTCCCTCTAGCGTTGGTCTTTGTCTTTCTCATATTTGTTTACTTTTGGCACAAAATACTGGTGGGACTAGTGGGAAATTGTGGAGCGTGGTGTCTATTGTCCAGCTCCAGTCCCACTAAGCTATATACATGCAGTTTTTGCCCAACTTCTAACCACTCAAACCGAAAATTTTAATATGCTGTTATTCCAGTTAAACATGAGTTGTGTTTCCATGAACAGGTAAAATTAAACTTCAGTATTGCTTTAATTGTGATATTTGACCAAAAAAAGCAGTAAAATGTGCTGTTATTTCAAAGAGAGCTGTAGGAGTAGGGAAAACTATTTATTACATAAGTCTAGTTTTATTAGAAGGATCTTCTTTAGTATCATGGAAACATACTGTAAATTTATACTAATAACGGGCAATTGTTGACGGTTGTTTCTGCATTTAGGTTTTCTGATGTGCTCCAAATTGTATTTCCCAGACTTTTTGTTTTGTGATTGATTTTTATCATTGTCTCTTCATCTCTATCCGGTGCGTTCTTGATGGCCACGGCGCTGCGCTGCATTGTGTTTTCTTAATGGTTCCAGGCCCAGGGTTGCTGCTAATGACACGGTTGTAATTGTTTGTCAGGGCGTTAATGTGCGATTTCCTATTTCCATGTGAAGTTGGACTTTTGATGAAGGAGCAGTCTTGTCAGGAAGACAAAGTGCTGTCATTTGTCACCAGCTAAATGAGCTTCTCCCCAACATCCTTTTGGATTTCAGCGGCGATATAATATTCACACATCTGATTTAGACGTTCTTTTGGCAGCACATCATCTTTTTACCACATAGATGGAACAAGAAGCCAACGGTTTCGAGTGAAAAGCGTAAAGAGATCAGACTAAGTAGGAGGAACAGCTTTCACGTTTTGACTAAGCTTGTGTTGTTTTTGTTGTTTGCTGACATCAACAAATGTGTTAACTGTATTTCACAAAAAGGCAGAAGTGAGATTACAGGGTTTGGTAATCTGTTATTCTTAGGCTTTGTGAGGACTCATCACTTCCTCAACTTCCTGGCAAATAATTTCATCATTTCCAAAAGAAAGGCTGTTACTTTTACATTTTTTTGATTTTCATTCTTTTGATATTTAAGGTGCTCAAAATTAGGAACACATATAAAATCATGTGTTGATTTTTCTCCGATTATATATTTTCTATACATTGTGCACAAGCTGATAGGAGTAATACATTGAATATGATCTATATGAGGCACATAATTGCAGCCAATGAAGGACATGATGGAGTAATTTCCTTGGCACTTTACAAAGTCTTCTGTTTCTGATTAGTCTGATTCCATATCGAGGGGCCGAGGGCAAACCCTTCCCATTTAAGCCTCTAATGAGCTAAACAAGCCAAACAAAGGAGAGCTTTACTCAATGTGTCTCCAGAGGAAGCTGCTCATTGTCACCACTGCCCTGTGTCTTTTCTTTCCACTCCGTATCGATTCTTGTGTTCGTTGGTCATGCTCGGACCTCTTCAGCACACACGGACGGTGTAATCAGCTAAATGTAGCCTCTGCGTTCGTCCTATTACCTGGTGCTTAACGCTGATATTTTTTCCTTCAAGGACAAATGGTGTAGGAGAGGCAGATCCCGCCTGAAGTCCCAGAGCTCTCACCGAGTGGCAG
This sequence comes from Rhyacichthys aspro, assembly GCA_036850595.1. Taxonomy (NCBI): domain Eukaryota; kingdom Metazoa; phylum Chordata; class Actinopteri; order Gobiiformes; family Rhyacichthyidae; genus Rhyacichthys; species Rhyacichthys aspro. The sequence continues at coordinate 3,925,022 of CM072152.1, forward strand.
ATCCCTTTTCGACGCCAGCTGTTCGCTCAGATACACCAGGCCGTGCTGAAATTCTCTTAATATAATTCCGGGGACTCAGGAGAATAGTGCAAAACAAGCGTGCCAGCGAGGAGAACGTTGAATTTTTCATCAGCGGGCCTCGACTCGCTGAGTTAGTGGGCAGCGCTCTCATTCATGAGCAGATGTTCAGTGCAGTTACACTCTGCAGTTAATGTGAACTTACTGGCCTCTCCGCCATTGGCTGCAAGGACGTTGGCAGCGACCTGGCATCTGAGAATTACTCCCAGTAAAAGGAGCAGGCCTGGAAAGCATGGGCTTGGCCTTTTTTAGCCACTTCTCAGCCCAGGAGCTGGATCCCGAGCAGGGGAAGGCACTGACAGCCCATCCGTCTTCAGGTCGACAGTGATGAAACGCTCGCCACTGTTTGCACTGGGAATAGCAACCGAATTCCACAACTTTTACGTACAGTTTGATATGACCGGCCAAACAAGATCCAGCACAACATGGACGGTCAATTTATTGTGTGTATTAAAGAAGTATAATTGTATGTGTTCAATCAGTAACATGGCTATCCCAGTTTGTTATTTGTTATTGTTATAATAAATGGTCAATACACCTACACTTTTATCTAATCAGAAGAGAAAGTAGTAAGTAAAAAGTAGGTAGCAAGTTAATTTACATCAGTTTAGTGTTAGTCACTCTTTAAGTCAGAGGTGTAAGAAGGTTGTGAGTTTAAACCCCGGCTGGCCAACTTGAACATCCTCATCCCCATTGAGATCTTTCTGTGAGGATTCTGCATTTCCTCCCTCTGTTAGCATGGGTTCTCTCCGGGTACCCCTGCTTCCTCCCATTGCCCAAAGACATGCATGTCCCCCCGCACCCTATTAGTCAAATTGCGCCTTGGGCAAAATGTAAAGATTCAGTTGTTATAGTCACAAATTAAAGTTATGACTGTCACACAATCACATCCCTTTCTAAAAGCAATATGACGGGTTGTTGTTTTCAAATGTATTCATTCTGATTCCACATTTGATTGGTCTACACTTGGCACCTCCACAACATGTAAGCATGTACAAAAATACACATTACAGGACAGTGTACTTTGAGTAAAATAATGAAAAAAAACGTAACTGTTGGAACGCCACATGAACAGTTTTCTCTTTTAAATATTGAGCCAAAACAAATGAGATTAACTGTAATGGCAAAATGCAATGCTAACTGCAAAAACTCCAAACATGATGTGAAATGAATGCCTTACTTCTCCTTTAGGTTTTTGTTTGAAATGGGTATGGCTGAGAGGAAATAGAAAATGCACCTGTGAGACCAACAGTGTGGCTCTGGTCGATGTGGAGCTGAAGCAGCTGGTGTTGGCCTCTGAGACATCTGCACGGCCAGCCTGCTCTGCCTGAGTTTGATGTGGCCATTCAGATCTCTAATAGTTTCCTTCTTCTGAGGCAAACGGCTATTTGATGTGAAATGCAGTTAACTGGTCAAACAGTATACTGTACATGGCCCAGAGTTCAGCAGGCGAGCTGCCAATCAGGCGGAGTGTGTGGGAAAGTCACTGTAGTAAAGTTGTTCATATGGGACTTAAAGAGTGGAAATGACATGCTCTTGTTTCCTCTGCATGTCTCATTTTCACTTTCTAATTGGTCGTTTTCAGGTTGGCTTTATGAGAGCAAAACTAATTAGTGTTTCTAAATTCAGCAGAAAAAGGCAGTCGGCTTGATTGTTCTGGTTTCCTCTGTCGTGTCAGGCAACAATAAAATGAGACTAATCATTTTCAAATTGCTCATATTTTCAAAGCGCAGGCCTGAATGTCACTGCCGGTCTCCTGGCATTTTGTTTGGCATGCTCAGGGAACTGTGGCTGCCCTCTCTTTGTGCTTTGTGGGAAGTTTGGACTTGGGCTGCTGGAAAAAAACAATGTGTTGTGTTTTAGGTGGGGTTGTTTCTGCTTTGATTGGGAACGTCCTGCTGACAGGAGCGGCGCAGCAAGTTTACAGTAGCTGTGACATTGCTGTTACCTTTATTCAGAGCGCTCCAGCTGCAGCGAGCCCTCCGGAAGCCAAGCGCAGGCCCACATGGGCGGCCGGCGGCCCGCAGAGAGCAGAGCCAGCCCTGTTTGAGTTGGCACACACTTCCCTCTTGGGGAACTTTTGCTGCCTCTGCAGAAAGGCCAGTGGCGACGGCTGTGATGGGGCGGCGGTGAGTCCAGGGCAGGATGGGCTTTTTCCACCTCTCGTCCCGTTCAGGAAACACATTTTGCTGTCTCTTTCCTCTCTGTTTGCAAACGGAGGAAAGACGTTAAGGCACGGGGCATAGGCCACTGCCTGAATGACAGAGAGTGTCTGGGAAAAGATTCAGTGCTAAAAGGTGTTGATTTGATACGTGACACTTTAATGCCATGAACCAGGCAGATCTGAAATCCTGGTACTGCTTGTATTTTTAACAAAAGTTTTTGTGTAAACTTAGTTTTATTTTATCATCACTGGGATTCAGTCTTCTGGAGGCAGTAATTAAAATTGCTTGGAGAGCACTGTTTAGATGCAATTAGTGCAATGCTCATTGGGCTAAATTTTTTGTAATGTGTCTTTTTTCTTTCTCTTGCTTAGCCAAGGGAGCTCTTGACCAAGATGCCAAATATCAAATATGTTCCACAGATTTTTAATAGTGGGGCTATTATAAAGAACAATCATCTAAAAGTTACATCTGCATTTCATCATAGTCAGATTTGACTGTTTAGTAACTTTAGTGCCTTTCTAACACCTCACACTAAGGGTTTGTCTCTTCTCTGTGTCCCATCCAGGAGACTGCAGTGGTGACATCCTGCGGAGCCACACATCACAGTAAGTGACACCTCTTAGGTCAGTTTACACGGGACAAGTCAGATGCTGTTTAAACTGGAATTCTTGCTTAAAATGGCCAGCTTTTGCAGGATTCCAAATGTCTGATTTCAATCTTTCGGCGGCCTGAGTTCACATATGTACACTTTCATTGCTGTCGTCTGTGTTTGATCTTGTTATTATTTCCTCAGAGTTCTGTTTTATCTAATAATGAAAAGTTTTATACATCCTATTTAATTTCCTTATTTCCTGTTACTGCTCACATCGCCATCATTAGAGCGATGCAGAGAGTAAAGCTGGCTGTTAAGTCTATTTACATCTTTTGAAGTCATCCTGCTGTTGAGTGATGCAAACAGACCATGAGCTGAAGAGTAAAGAAAAATTGCAAAGAATAAAAAATAAATGCCTGTCTGTCTTCCCGGAGTATCCTAGAAGTCATTACTCCTTGTGTGGTGTATAAACATGTCAAAAACAAACAATGACCCTGGGCAGACTCCACACTGCAAAACAATTTCAAAGCCTGCAATGTAGTGTAAACAGAAAACATGGTTAACCTTCACGCTGCAAAGACCTCACCTTAAACCACTGTTTGTTTCACAGACCTTGTCGACCTTGCTGAGATAAACTTTGCATCTTTTCAGCTCTTTCCAGTTTGATCGCTCAATATTTGTGCAGACTTGAATGGAAAGCTGTTGTTTACTAAAGCTGTATGAAGATTAGCTTAATGAAACACACACATTATTAGCAATTGCATTAGTTGCATATATAATCAACTTATTTACCTCAGCTCAGCTAAAAATAGTAATATACTGTATATTTTTGTTAAAATAACAGCAAACAGAATATAATATATGGCTGTCCCTTCTTTACAACAAACAGAGTATACATTTTCTGGTATTGTAGCCTTCTTCTTTTATTCAGAAACAAGAATGGCACAAAGTGTGTGCTGTGTTCAAAGAGTGGAGTAGGTGAAAACAAGTTGCATGTAAGCTGTATTTGACTCTACAGTAACCACATGTTGTTTGTTCACTGGGTTAGGTTTGTTGTCAGTGTTTGATTTTCTTTGATGTACTTGTTTTAGGAAAAATGAGCTACTTCTCTTCATTACTGCATTTGTAAAGGGCAGAATACAATACTCGCTGCACTTACTTTACCTTTGAAACAAATATGTTTAAGGTTTGATTGACAAGATTAACTGTAAAGACTGAATAAGTTGTAATTGGGTGTTTGGAAGCATGTAATATCCTTATGTGCCACTAGATGGAAAGTTACTGCAACAATCATCTCCATTACATCAATATATCTATTAGAACATCTGGGCATTGGTGTGTTGGACAGATATTTCCAAATAGTAAGTTACTGCAACCAACAGTTCCAGTTGCCCTCAGTCCTGCTCAAATGGGAAGTTTCTTTGCAGTAGAGCCTTTAAAACCACTTGACATTGGTGTGACAGGACAGATTACAAATTGATTTAGTAATGCATTCATTCATTTTCTACCGCTTGATCCTGTTGGGGCTTGCTGGAGCAGAAGCCTATCCCAGCAGCTTTGGGCCTGAGGCGGGGTACACCCTGGACAATGGCCAGTTAGTTGCAGGGCTGACATTTAGACACAGACACTGACAGACAACCATTTACCCTCACATTCATCCACTAGGGGCACTTTAGAGTCACTAATTCACCTGAACATGCATGTCTTCGGGTGGTGGGAGGAAGCCGGAGAACCTGGAGAAAACCCACGGCAACACGGGAAAGACATGCAGACTTCTCACAGAAGGATCGAGGGTGGAGCAAGAGCACTAACCGCTCTGCCACTGTGTTATTTAGTTCTGCTTCATGTTACATCACTGTAAAGTCGAACTACTGCAACAGTCATCTGCAGTTGCACTTTGTTCAGCTTAAATTGGAGGGTATTTTGCCATGGAACCTATTAGAACATCTTGATGTTGGTGTGAAAAACAGTTATTTCAAGATATATGGAACTACTTATGGTTACATTAAGTTAAAATCTGGAGAATGATGTGTTGATGCATTTGGATTAAACAGGCTCACGTAATACTGACATTTGGTGGAAAAGTATTTTGTATTGTTTGTTTGATTTATTTTAGTTACAAAGCTACATATAATCCCCTTTATGACAACACAACATTGTCAAGACCAGTGTAAATACTACTGTGGCACAAAGCAGATTGGTGTAAAGGGCTAACACAATGAATATTCATATTTTTGGTTCACAGACTCTTCTGTTTGCCTCTGTGAGCTCTTTCACACTGAGAGGGGCTGTCTGTAGGCCGATGTGAACTTGTACATCTAATAAAGCCCAGCTGCTGAATGATCAAATAGTGTCTCTAATTAAGGCCTGAGTGTACACCCGTGTAAAATTCTCTGCGGAATGCTAACAACCTGTGATATTTCCAGAGGAATTTGCTGCGCAGGTCTCAAAGAAGAGGCTTCGGAGGGAGGAGGGGCAGCGTTCATGTGGCAAGCCAACATGTTGTTCACATCCGTGTCAGATTGAGGCTAATGAAGGCCAGACTGATCCTTGGATGCAAGCCTTAAGTAAATGATCCCTCTTTGAATATATTAGAGCCCGTAGCAGCACTGAGCCTCCCTGCCGTGCCAGTGCTGCTACATGTTGGCTTCTGGTCTGACGAGGCCGGTCAAAATGGAAGTTACGCAGTTCGATCATGTTGTATATTTTGCTTTAGCAAATATAATTACTCCATGTTATGGAGCTACTGTTTCCAGAGTTTCCAGGTGAGTGTATTCATAACAAAACTGACAGTCTCTTACTTCCCCTTAAAAATAAATATTGTTAGCTTTCATAGCGTTGAACCATTTTTTTTTTCCAAAATAAATGTATTTCCTTTTTTCCCCCTTTTCAACTAAATTACAATTTTGCAATGTGATCTACAAGAAGGAATCTAAAACAAGCCCTATCAGTCACCATAAACCAGCTCTGGTATTATTTCCATGTAACAAAGTCTTGTTAAAAGACACAAACAGCACAAAATGAAGCATGTGACTGATTTGTATAATATATATATATATATATATATATATATATATATTCATTCATTCATTCATTCATTCATCTTCTACCGCTTATCCCACTCCTGGGGTCGCGGGTGGCTGGAGCCTATCCCAGCAGCTTTGGGCCTTAGGCTGGGTACACCCTGGACAGTGGCCAGTTCGTCGCAGGGCTGACACTTAGACGTACATTGACAGACAACCATTCACTCTCACATTCATCCACTAGGGGCACTTTAGAGTCACTAATTCACCTATACATGCATGTCTTCGGATGGTGGGAGGAAGCCGGAGATCCCGGAGAGAACCCACGGTGACACGGGGAGGACATGCAGACTCCTCACAGAAAGACCAGAGTTAGCCAATGATGTTTTGAGTTGGCTACAATCAGCCAACGGTGTTTTTGGGCTACCGTGCACCCCTATATATATATATATATATATATATATATATATATATATATATATATATATATATATATATATATATATATATATATATATATATATATATATATATATATATATATATATATATATATATATATATATATATATATATATATATATATATATATATACATATATATATATATATTTTTTGTTATTTTATTTTTTTTTTTTTTTTTTTTTTTTTTTTTTTTTTTATATATTATTTTTTTTTTTTTTTTTTTTTTATTTATATATTTTTTATTATACATATATTACATATATTATATATATATATATATTTATATATATATATATATATATATATATATATTATTATATATATTTATATATATTGTATTTATATATTATTATATATGTATATATATAGTTATATAGTTTTTATCCCTTTTTTTTTTTTTTTTTACACTTGCCACTTTTCAAAACTAAAGAATTATGGAATTAATCAGACTACCTTTCTCTGCTTATTATTACAAACTGTTCTGGCACCAGTAGCAGCATTAGCCTTCACACAGTGAACAGTGGTTAGTAAGCTGGAAACTGTTCCGTCAACTTTGATTTTCATTTTTATATTTTTTAAATTGTTCAGAATTTATTTATTTATTTTTATTTATTTATTTCACATGTACCACTAACCACTAGATGGAGGGTTAAGCCTTTAGAGCCACAGTCGTGCTCCGGCTGGCTCAAATGAATATTTGGGTCGTAATGATCAGATATGACACTTTGCCTGTAATATTCAAACAGACCAGGAATAGAAAATTAAAAGAAAATTAAGACTCTAAAGAAAGCTATCAAACCAAACCTAACCAAAAATGGACTAAACAAACCTGTGAATTGGGTCACAAATTGCTTGGTGTTAAATACAGGTAATCTTTAAATAAGTCTTTGGGAACACTTTATTAAAAGACCTTGGCATTGATGTGACATGAGAGGTAAAGCAAGAGGAGCTGTAAAGATTGTTAGAGTAAGATGTAATTTGGAGCTACTGTTTCCAGAGACTTTCCAGGTGAGTGTATTTCTAACAGTTTGGTAGTAAATGGAAAGTGTGAGTGTTAATGTAAATGAACCCATCTCATATTTTTCCCCACCCTCTTGAAAGGGATTGCATTTACATAACAGCCTGGGAATTGATACTCATGCAAATGCCACAGTTTGCTGTTTGTATTAAGTATAAAGTAGTAGTGTGATTTTTTTTTCAAAGGACTGTTTTTGCGAGTAAATGTGAAAAATAGCACTGTTAGTACTTTTAGGAAAATTTGTTGGCACGAAAGCATGCAAATGACTCCTATTATGAGGCACTTTTAATATCGATTGGAAAGACAAGCACAAAGGAATAAAGCACTTGTAAATGTGCCTCTGCAAAGCTTGTGTAACATCCCATTAATAAATACCTTTCTGGCTCTTTAGTGCTGCGCTTGCCTTACACTGAGTGGAACAATGTCATTTGATTTCTGCTGATGGAGCATGTGTACTTCATAGATGGATGGATGGGATGGATCCAATTAGCTATGGTCATCGCTCGTAGATTTAAGCTGACAGTAAGAGTCTCGCAAAGAATATCCTTGATTTTTGGTGGTTTTGTGGAATGCTGTAACCCAGGCCTTTTAAAAGCCCATAAAGAGCACATTGTGAAGAATGCAGCGCTGATGGAGTTTTGATTTATCGTCAAGCAAATTTTCTCAATTAGACAAAGGAGAGGATTAATTGATTTTCAATCTGCAATGTACAGTAATAGGAAATTCTTATGGCTTTTTCATTATACATTATATAAGGGGTTCACATGAGGGCTTTGAAAGCCTTAAAATTGTTGTGGTTGACGGTTTGAAAAGTGCTTATGAACTGTGTACTTACTTATTTATGTAACGGTATAATTACTTTTTATCTTAGCAAGCTTGGTACATACAGGTTGAAGCTTTTTTTTTTGCATCTAACTGAAAGATTTAAAATATTTTTGCAAACCTTGTTTATTTGCATTATTTACCATTTGAAATGAAAAACAATCTCTGGAGATGCAATATTTCCACGCACTTGCTGCCGATGATGATTTTCAATTAGTTTTTTTGTTTTGTAAAGATGATTTTTTGGAGCGTTTTTGCCTTTATTGAAAGTTGACAGGAAATGGGGTTGGAGAGAATGGGGAATGACAGTCTCCCATGTGCTGGGCATGTGCTCTACCTGAGCTGCCAGAGGCGCCCCCCTTGAATTACGTTTTAAAAAGGAATTTGTATATTATCACAGCGTTTGAAGGAAATGCTTGAAAAGATACTGTAAAGCTGCACAGATTAAGCCTACCAAAATTATACTCTGGGGTTATGCTGTAACTTTTGTGGAGGTATGCTCCCTAAATCCTTCTGTCTCCTCATGTTAATCCCAGACAGGGACAATGATGTTGAGATCAGCGCTCTGTGGGGGCACGATCATCACCTCAGGACCCCTTGTTCTTCTTTAAGTACGTCTGGGGTTGCATACTTTTGCTGTGTTAAATCGTTCTTACTTCAATATTTTTTGATACATGGCTGAAATGTTTCCACACCATTCACATCTGCAATACCCCGCTTTATATTTACTTATCACTTCTGAACCGTCATCAACAGTAAAAACCTTGTTATTTTAACAGCACTTGTTTCCAGCTTGTCAGTGATTGATGGTCTGTGACTGTACCTGAACAGTTCACAGAGGGCTTTGTAAAGCCCTGGACCCTCCACACGATCTGGACCGTGACGGCCTGTTGGTAACCATGAGCTCTGTTTGTCACCGCAGACAGAGGCACGAAGAGGAGCACATTTGTCCGGGTTTTACTCACTCACAGAGAAGCACTACACATTCTGACAAGCAACAGATGTATCACGCAGGCCGATTCCAAACAGGCGTCCAACGCGCAGTTGTACACACCGTCAGACATGTTTGTGTGATGAGGCAGGGACACGGAGCGCTGCTGGCAGATGAGACAAGCAGCGCCTCTGCTGCTCCCAGCTTCCTGTCTGCAAATGGACAGGCCTGTTTGTGTGCTGCTCTGACACTAGAGTCACTTTGTCATGTGAGCTCTCATCACATGTACACAGTGCATTCAAAGAGCGTCAGATCAGCTGCGTGACAGGTAGACTCCCAGTGACACAACAGCCGAAGGGGATGTCCTTTTCAATACACCACATGAGGACAAATGCACACTGGGCCGAGACAAAATAACATCAGATGACATCATTTTGAATGCTCTTATGTTGTCTATCTTCACTTTGAAAAGTGGTTGATAATAGGGGTCCTTTCTAGTGCTGCCATCAGAGCACAGAGGATTGCACGAGACAGGGACCTCATGGTGTGAGCTCAACTCTGTGTTGTCCACTTGTTGTGTGAGCCAATAGCAGTAAAAGTACATCAGTCTTTCAAAGTGAAGTTTGAAAGTTGACTAGTTAACAATTTAGTTAATGAGGTCATTAGTCAAAGCTATACAGTTGTACTACAGTTGATGTGTGATGGACATAAAACAGATGTAATTTAAAAAGCCTGTTAATAAATAAAAATATTCAAAACTATAGTCAGAGATAGACAAAAGCCCTTACCTTACCTCAAATTTGTCTTAAAAGAGAAGATGGTTTTGGGATATAACTTGACATCATTGACAGTCAGTTAGGTGATATGACATCTTAGTCAACTATATTTTTGGTTGACTATAGTCTTAGACATTATGTCCAATTTTAATCACTTGCATTTGTCCATGGAAAAGTTAGATCTAAGCTTCATAATTATTACACATCTCTATTTAACACGTTTTTAAAAAGGCAGCTGGAGATCCGTCCTCCACATAACAAGTGGACTATAGAGATTATTAGTTTTTATTTCTGGAAAAAACAAGATATTGGTTGTGTTGACTGACAACATCAAGCCTGTCCAGCCAATGCAGCATATACTTGTAGTTGGCCAACCCTTCTGGTATGTGCTGATCATTTTCATCTAGTAATGTTCTTAATAATAAAGACTTGATGATGTGGAGGTGTAGATTTTTTTCCAAAGATGAGTCTTGTTGTAACATGCTGTTAGGTGATTATGCAGCTTTTAGTTCAACTTTATTAATTCCCATGAGGAAAGTCAATTGTTAGGTCTGTTCAAATAAATATAAAAGCAAACTAAACGATTCAGACTTCATTTGCTACAGCTTGAAGGAGTTCTTCTCTATCCTGCAGCTCACTCATCTCTTGCTCTTTCTGTTGTCTCCAAATGAATACCTATTTTAAAAACGATTAAATTAGTATTTCAAGGTGCCCCTTTTTTCTCCCGCACACACAGACTGACATGATGAAGAGGACATGTTGGATATTTTTGAGGATGTTAAGTCTGGAACCTTGAAACAGTGCTGATTTGTTTTTCACAAGCAGTATCTGGTATGGCTCTTGGTTTAATATAAAGTGTTACCACAACGTCACATGAGAACTCTCTTGGGATATAGTATGGTATCAGGCCCGCTGCCAATAACTCCACATCCCGACTACACATTTCCTTCAACAGTTTTCCTCAATAACAACAAAAAACAAACACAAAGCAGACCTTTCATTTAATAAGTTAATAAGTTCCTATACTGTATGTTACTACTCTTGAACCATATTTTAAAATTGAAAGTATGTGAAAGGTATTCCGAGCAGCATCCAAGCACATTTTGCCACTGTCTCATGCAAAGCAGTTTGTAGTGTAGCGTCAACCGAATCAACAAAGTCCCTTAGATGACGAACGGAATGTCTTTAACACCAAACATGCAGTATGTCCAGGTGCCTTCTTCAAAACCTTTTCTTGCGCATGTCCTGGTTGACTGAGAGCCTCTACAGACACTTCATGTTGAATGTGGTATGTGGGAGAATCAACAAAACATGTTAACGCATCGTGGGTACAGGTGATTCTCACTCCATACTGTCACCCACGTGTTTACCAACCCCACAGTTGCATGAGTGTTTATAACGCCGAGCGTAATTGGGCAATTTTCCTGAGGGCATCTGTAATCCACACTAAGTTACATCCCAACTTTCCATTAAAACGCAAGGGGAAGTTTGAATGATAGTAATCACTCCCAGCAACACTGCTATGTAAATACGGCTTATCAGCATTACCAATTTGGTTTAAGTGGTGTGGACGTGGGTGATTCACATATCCAGCCTCTGACACATACTATACACTTTTCAGAGCGCTTATTAAACATATGTAACAAGTATGCAAAAAAGAACACAGTTGTGAGAATGATGCTGTGACGGAAAGATGCAAATGTCTAACTTCTGCCTGTCATGTGGGCAAAGTTAACCGTCCGCATTTAGGCGTATGGAAATGAACTGGGAATATCTAGATCTAAAATGCTCCATTTTAATATTCAAATGTTACACCAAACAATATAATGCATTATGGCTTTTTGGGATTTGCATACAACTCTGTTTGCTGCTGTGAGCAAGGGATGATACGAGGAAGAAGAGGTGTGAGATACAGGGACAAATGCAGGATAAAGCACACAAACAGCCTTTGTCTGGGAGTCATATGGAAATGGCATCAGATAACTAAACAGAATTTGGAATATGTTATACATAACATGTGAACAAGAGTATTAGAAGCCGGGTAAGCTTGTCTTCTTTATTTTAAACTGCAGAGTCTGTATGTGCAAACAGCTCTTCTCTATATTGGATATATTATTTTTTGCATCAGCACATCATTTACTCTAAAAACATTGTCAGCAGTGCCAATTTAAGATCATTAAAGCCATGGTTCCACTGAGTGTTTGGTTCAGGTAACCCCTGACCTTGCATTTCCACTGGGGCACTAAGCACCACAGAAGTAGTGTTAATATGAGAAATGAGTAAATAAATCATACTTGAACCAAACTTTTAAATTGGGTATGCAGTGCTTTAAGCTAAAATAAAGTACTGAGGAAATTAGGGCTGCAGGATTTTAGAAAAACATGCAAATTTAGCAACTTTTCTGTTCTGTTCTGAGTGCTCATATTTAAATGCTTTTTGACATGTTAAAAATCTGACCTCTTTGGACAGTGAAAATGCCACTTATTGTGTGCCATATCATACTGCACATGCCTTAAATGAAGTTGTGTTTTGTGTTTGGTTTGCTCTAAGTTAGCAGGTCATATCCATCATGTATTTCCCATATCTGTCACCTTGTCTGTGATCTCTGCAGCGAGTGCGCAGGTCGACACAGACAGAGGGATGAAGCAGACAGAGGTAGAAGGGCAGGAGTGGGCCCTGGACAGTGCCTGACAGGGTTAACCACAGTGAAGGATGGACGCCTCATGCTTTGACACCTGTAGTCAGATTCACCACACAGTGTAATTAGGACAACATACTATTTATTATTTTTTAATGTAAATTATTTATTTAAGGGTTTGTGTTGAACTGTGTTAAAATTAGCTGGTGTCATTGTCCAGCAGCGTGATTAATAGTGTTATTGTTGCTTGATGTGTCAAAGCTTATTGCCAGCCTTTGGGAATGGAGGGGTGCATCCTGGACTAGTGTAAGTTAGTTGTAGAGCTAACACTTAAATACATAAACTAACATTGCAATTTAAATTCGCCAATCTTCCGTTTTTTTGTCATTGGCAATGCCCTGTCGGTCATTTCATGAAGATGCAGCAGAAGTCAGTCAGTCCTCCTTTGGTTTCACTCCACAAATGATTTGATCAGCTATAACAGTAGTAAACTAAAATACAGTGATTGAGATATCTATAGCTATTATTTACTTGTGCCTACTTTTCAGATATTTGGTTATCCACTGTAGGTTCAGGGTCACATTAAAATAATCGAAAGTAAAGATGTAATGAGGTGAGAAAAAAGTTGGAGCTGCTTATTATAATTACTGTCTGAACATTGAGAGTAATTGTGCCCTTTATGGTATACACAATGGATCTGTTCAGAGTAATGGCTCAGTTACTGTCACAAGTACTCCAACTATGGATTCGTCTATACATTGGTGTCTTTGGAAGGTGAGAGGAAGCTGGAGTGTCCAGAGAGAACCTAATGTAGCATGAAGAAGACATTTAGACCTCACACAGAAAGACTTTTGCAAGTTAGTGTGGGATTCAATCCTACAACCTTCTTGCTGTGAGGCAGGAGCACTAACCGCCCCCTGAAAAATCGTATCTAATACACAATATCCATCATATACATAAGAAGAATGTGCTGTTGGTGTGTCTTTAGGAAATAGAGTTGTAAGAGAAAGGCCTACCGCGAGGGGTTGACCAGTAAGTCAGAGATGTGCTTTCCTGTCAAATAAAGATTAAGACTTTATTTCAGCATCTAATCCCTGTAAATCTCTTATGGAGCAGCTTGGGCAGTGTGGCTTAATTGTGCACAGGCTTCACAGGCTGCATGTCTTCTTTAGCTGGGTTTGAGGGTACAGCAGCATTCTCAGGTGTCCTAGTTAGTGAACCTGTTTGACTTTAAAAGCTATTTAAAGTAAATTACATTGCTGCTGTAATTCTGTATTACATTGTGTTTATTAACAGACTGGTAATTCCAAGTAACTCCAAGTGACCGGAGTTTTCTGCTGTATTTATCTAACTGCTTACTTAGTTCAAGAATGTTTCCAGTTTTTTCTTGCTCAACTATGCAGAACATTCTTTTTGTTGAATTATTAATATATGTATTGAATTATTGAAGGAAGATAATTTCTGATCAGATTAATATTAAGTCCTGGTGAAATATTAATGGCTAATGTTCAAACCAATGAACAATGAAAGTATTAATATAATCACAAACAGACATGGTGCCAAAGTGGCAAGGAGTCAAATGTGCTCGGGCCGTGGCGAGTCCTTTTTTTAATGCGCTTTCCCTCGAGGTGGCCCGATATGAATTATTGCACTGGTTGACTTTGTGCTCAGACGCTCGGCTAATGTCATTGGCCAGTCCTGCCCCGGGGCTGACAGCGGCATCAGGAGGAAGGGGGCGGGGGCTTGCAGGTTAACATTTGTCACCTTGTCCACACGCGACCTGAACTGCGGCCACGGGAAAACTTGCAAAGATGTTTGCCTGTTAATATTACACTGGCCTCTTCATCGCCCCCCGCTGATTGGCAGAGACCCTCCCCCCGACACTCGCCCTCAAGCCCAGTGGCTAATCATAATGAAACTCTTTTTTTTTCTTTTTACAGAATAAATTCATATGGAGTGGCTGCTTAAATCAAATGTTTCTTTTTAGACATGATTAAAACCTCTTTGCAATAATGATATCATGGCCATACCTCTCATTTTTTTCTATTCTATTACATTTTATTCCAGTATGCAAGAAATATTCTGATCTCTGTGGATACAAGTTGGATTTTCATGGCGACAGAATGAATGGATAGTAAACTGCCCCTAGATGCAATTAGATAGATATACCACTAATGAGAGGAAATCGGTGTGAATGGAAGGGATTCCAGACTCATTTCACTTTGAAATTTGTTGGGCTGCAACTATTGTCACCCCCTTCAGTCTCTTAAAAAACTATAACAGCTTTAACTATAAAAGCTTAGCAGATGTTCTGCTAGGTTTCAGAGAACATCAATATGACGTTTACGCTCTAGAGAAAAGCAACAATCTTTGATCAAAATATGTTTCAAGCTACTATGACAGTAACAAAGTTAATAGAACCTATTATAAAAATGCACATGTGTAGCACGCATCATCACAACACTTTGTTTACCAACAGTAAGCTCACAGACAGAACATTAGCCAGTTTGTTACCCAGCCGCTGAATTCCCAGCCTGAACCAAACAGAAGTTATTTTGTCTTTGCAAATACTTTTCTGGCCTTATTAAACTGTTCTATGTACTGACTCATTATTACTATTTATATTATTTATATTGTGGTTAATTCCTTAATAAATACATTGTAGTGGCTGTGTTTTATAAACCATGTAATGGTTTGTGAGCATAGTAATAGCTGAAGCCCTAGTGAATCAGTATGGCTGGCCTGGCTAGATTTAATGATATTCCACACACATTGGATATATCAGTTGCTATTCTTTAGTTTGTTTTTACCATCTTCCTATTGTATTCTTAAAATATGCAAATCAGAGAATTGCAACATAATGGTCCGCACATAGAAAATATGGCTACAGTAATTATATTTTAAATGCTAATGCTGCTAAAGAACATTATAACCAAGACATGAAAGAGGCTGTATTCAGTATCTGATAGCCAGGGAGAAGCAAATTATTTCAAATATTTGATATTTAAATTATTTTCAAATGAACAGAGACATGCGTAGAGCCGAGGCGAGTAGTCTCCCCTGGTGATCCTCCAGGCTCCTTTGTTTCCTCGGTGTCTCCAGCTCATTAATGTTCCAAGCATGTGAAAGAACCAAGCCGTAGCCCGTAACCCGTGGCAGGGTGACACCTCGGGCCCCACACACACATGTGGAGTGCAGACGCTCATAGACACAACAGAAAAAAGAAATCCTTCTTTCAGGAAGTGATGGCCGCCGAGCTGTCCTGATTAAAATGACAATAGTCTAATTAACTCGACCTCTGTGTCAGCGAGCTAAAACGGCGGATGGCCTGCCAGTTCCTGTTTGAAAACCCTTTGTCTCCTCATCATCCAAAAATGTGACTTTTTCCCCCCTGTAAAACGCCTCAACCCCATTTGACAAGATTTGCTAATGGCAATTATTTCTCATAAGCTAATTAAATCTAGGCAATGTTATCCCTCGTTTTTTCCCATTGAAACTCTTCTACCAATCCTTTAGGGAGTTGTCATCTGGGGTATCGTATCACAAGCACCTTCAAGCAATGTTAACATTTTACACAACTGTATGCTGTTCAAAGATTCAATTTTGTTTGATTAATATTTTTAATCATGGCTCTTAAGCTCTTCACCTTATTGTTTGCTTGCATCAATTATCAGATTTTTGGGTTCATGAATACAAACTGGCTGATATGTTATATTTTAAGCCAATCATGCTATTTTGGTAAAAAGTTATGGGTGAGACCCAAAATGGCACATGTGATATTTGTGTGAAATTGAGATATGTATATGGTTCAATAAAAGATTAAAAAAGGGTCAGTTATCTCTGTGTATTTATACTTGCCATTTAAGACCAACATCATTACATAAAGTCAGATCAAAATATAGTCAACAATCCCTTGTGATCTTTTGGTTTTAAGACATTTTTGTGTACATTCATAGATATTTTAATAAAGGTAAGGGTCATATAATTTATAAATATTGCATAAATGTTGGAAAGGCATTAGCAAACGCTTGTATATGTAGCTATTGGATACCCCTATCCTCCCCTATTCACTACAATGGTTACAATTGTGGATCTATCCGGCAATGCTACAGAACATGCCCCAAACAAACAAACCAACCTTAACAACTCTTACAATCCATACCTTCATCTCATACCTATAGCTACAGTTAGCTAGCATGTAATGTTCTCTCAGACTGAGGTTATGTTTTCACCTGCCATTGGGGAATAACACCCCACTTGATATATGGGTGGAAGATCAGTTTAAAGTTGGTTGCTTTGTCCTAAATTCCGGAGCAATAATTGGAGCAATTATCCAATAATCCCAAAGTAAAAAATGGCAGTGGAATTCAGTGGGAGTTTCTGACCCACTATCCTGTATTTCTGTGTCTGTGGTTACCCTCCATCATGTGACAGGCCATACAACCTCTTGAAGTAAGGCCAGAGAGCTCAGATGGATGAGTTTATATAGCCAAATACTAAATACCGATTTTCAGCTTTTACCAGAGACTACATTTAAAAAGGGACACTTTACTTGTGCCCCTGTGATTCCTTTGCATTATTTGATGGACTTATCTAAAGAGCAGAGGCGAGAAAAAAAGAACAACAACAGGAAACTTTAATGAGTGAAACTGCTTTTTGTTCTATTATCCTTTTGCTGGTGATTAAGGTCTATGGGGAGATAATTACGCTTTAGTCTGGAGTTAATGAAACGAAAACTTCTCTCTTCTGGTGAAAAGGAAGGGCAGATCTTTTGTACTGTTATCTGCAGACATCTCCCAGCCTTGACAAGGCACACAGAGAATTGGTTTTGTTTTAAGGTCGGGAGCCCCCCTCCGTTTGCTGTCAGTCTGTGGCTGATATGAGGGATCTGAGAAGTCAATGAGGTCTAGCTCTGTCACAGTGTTGCATTTGGCCCAAGTGAACGTTAGCAATCCCGAGAAACATCAAATGAACAACAGGTCAACTGGGAAATGTGATAATTAGAAAAAAAGAGGGACAAAATGTCATGTTTTGTTTTAAAACATTCTAAGATGCAAAAAGTTATATTGATTTTTTAGAATTAACAGTCTTGAAAGTATCCCAAAAGAAGTGTGTATTATTTAGATTAGTATTAGATCTATACATATAGATATATATTAATTAACTGTGTTAATATCCATGGAATATCTCTTTGTAACACTAGCTAGAGTCTAAGCTTCAGAGCTTGGTTTGGTACAAGCAAAACTCAAAATGTGCAGTACAGATGAGCTATCAGTAATATATCACTTTGTATCACTTGATGGAGTCTTAGCTGCAGTGCTTGGTATAGCTAAAAAACCCCAAACAATTTCCAATTAAGTAGTAATGAGCTAACTTATCAAGAATGCTTTGTGAGGGGTCATGGGGTCTTAGCTGCAGCCTGTTTACATTATGAGCATTTAGCCATTTGACTGTAATTGAATTTCTCCAGGTGCTTATCCTGGTAGTTTTTTTGCTCTTTACTGCCATAGTTTTTTTTGTTTTTTTATTTTTTTTTCATGTCATGCCCACAAAATGCTTGTATAGAGAGATTTATCTAAAGATGCTTCAGTCCTGTAATCTGATTTGCCAGAAGGACTTCCATAGACAGTCTTTGCAAAGAGTTGGTACTTAAGATGAAAACTTGATGGGTATTTGGATGAAACTCCTGTCACCAATGAGGTTTTAACCAATCAGAGCAATGCCATCTTGTTTGTTGTTAGCGGGGACAACAAAAAACTAAAAAAAGCAACTGTTTGTATCGCCACACATTTGGTTTGATTAGAGCACCACAAGCTAGATTTTCATGAGTTTGTGAACTCACAAATCCAGTTGGTAATCAGACCATGCCCCCTATAAATCAACCATTCTTACCACTCTTAAAATGTGATTTTCTACATATTTAGCTGTAACTTAATGGGGACAAGAGAGTTTGCTAACTTTAGCTTAAACATGGGCTAAATTGTCACTACTGTGTTATTAAGTGGTCAATGAGCCATTAGGTTGTTTTGTTTGGCGCCTCTGTACTCATTTGTCTGTACATTTGTTGATTAAAATGGAAATATTTGTACTCATATTTCTTTAAATTACATGCATTAATTTTGTAAGTCTGTTTTGTACTCTGAAATTGTGAAAAAAACAGAACATTTACATTTGTAGGACAGTGAACCAGTAATGCATATTTGCCTGAAACATTTTTCATTAAGTGATTGCCCTTCTTTTTTTTTTTGGAGTGCTTTCTTTACACTCCACTCCATACTCCCCCTGATGGTGATAATTGGAGTTCATTTTTTTGATTGGCAAAAGCAGTGTATGTTTTTTCAACTGCTGCATCCCTTAGTGTTGATCTAAGCATGTGTTCACAATCTACAAGTGACCCTTATGTGTTGAACATAAAAGGAACCCACAGATTCCGGTTTATCACACGGCGACACGAGAGCCATCTGTGTCATGTGACTGGAGCGGCCGGCGGAGACAGACGGTCCGTTTGAACACATGGAAGGGTTGACCATAGCATTGTCTGCTCATGCCCACAAGGGCCGGCCACTAAGCATATATTAAACTGTCCTTGTGGAAGTTCACATCTGGTGTGTGAGTACGAGGGCAGCCGTACCCCCCTCCCACAGCCCCCACCCTTACAACAGCACTCTCACATTTCATCATCTGTTCTCCAGCGCCAGGGTGCTCCGGCACAAGTTGGCCACTCTGGATCCATCTGTTGTTATTATTTTCCACCGATAATTGGCTTGAACAATGGAATGCCTGTGTCCCCTGCGCCTTTGAAACCCTACACCCTGTTTATTTTCCAGAGGTCTCGTTTCTGCACTCCTTTCTCTCTGTCTCCGTCTCTCCCTCTCGGCCCTTTCTTTTCTGCCTCGAGTCCTCATTCCTTTACTTAGTGTCACTTTTCTCTCACTCCATCCTAGAGTTTTTTTTTTTGACAATGACATCTGTGATTGGCAGCGTCAGGTTATTTGCTAGATTTCAGCAGCTTCCTTCAAGTGGTGGGAATCACAGAGTAACCAATAATATTTATCAGTTAGGGAAAAAGATTCTCAGATACAAGTCAATATGTCTGTGGAGATTCTCTCTTTCAGGTCATATTCTAGTCCCAACTACTGACAATCCAAAGGACTAGGATTTTCAAAGTTTTTTAGATGAGGGACCAACTGTCTTCTAGTTTCTAAACTGTCTTCATGCCTTCTTCTTAACCTGTAATTGGACAGCAAAACAAGCCCTAAAATACTGAAAAGCATATGAATTATGTAATTTGCATTGTATTAAACTGCATCGTGATGTGTGTATAATTTTAGTTTTTGTTGTTGGACAGGCTTGTTGTTGGGCAGGGGGCAGGTTGGGGAGGTGGATGGGACATTAAACCCAAGATATTGCTTCCATAAATCAGATCTCCGAGACAAAATCTTTTTTTGGCATTGGCAGAGGTGGCATTGAGATTATACAGAAAAATAAAAGCCCTTGCGTAAGCTTACACTTAGCAAATATGCTTTGGTTTTGGTGTTAGGTTTTTCTGTAACCACAAAATGTTTTGCCATGTACTTGGGTTAGGGTTAAACAAAAAATTATAGATATCATTAAACTTAAATACATCTTAAATACGTCTTAATTCTGCAGACCTTATTTTTTCTTAATCTCTTAACCAGCTTTAAGCAAGTGAACAAGTTGAATTAAAAGATCACAGGGTGTATTGTTTAATTTTGTAGCATAATTTAATGGTTACCCACACCAAAAATGGCCTAGTTAAATTAATTAAATTTCATATTTGTAATTTTAATCACAGTTTAGGTTGTAATCATTGCTAGGCGTGTGCACAGTGGTTTGATTCCTGAATAAACAGTCTTGAACTTGTGTATGATATTATAAATGATCAAAGTGGTCGGAATCTAGAATTATTTGTTTGCAGCATAATATTCATAACTTCCACTGTGTTTGTCTAATTAGATGCATTTGGAAGATTGAGGTCGTGTATTCTCTTATCCCTTTCCTTTTGTTGTGTGACAGTGTTGATGTTCATTTGTTCTGTGCACTGGTGTCTAATTAAAAGAGGCCAGGACAGGTAGGGCTCTCGGCAGGCGTCTGCTCTGTGCTACTTCTTCATTTGCTGCACATTTGTGCTCATGCAAAGGGGCCTCTTCCCACATAATTGAAAGCAAGTCCCTGGTGTTTGTTGTATTCAGACCACGTACCTCCAGTATGTATACCGACATATATTTAAAAAAAAAAATTAATGATATGGAAATGTTATTACAAAGGTGCAATGTGTAAAATACTGGATAAAGTATAATGTTCAATTCATCATCAGACCTGTTTCTACTAGATTTGTTCACAGATGTCCCTACAGGGCTACCATAGCTATTCACATGCTAAAATGGTGTAGAATTGCAGTCTATGTTTTTCCACAGAGGTCGCCAAAAAGACCAAACATGTAATATGCACATTCATATTCAAATGTAGTCACAGTTAATATTGGCAAAATCAAAATGTTTCTAAACTGTATAAACATATAAAAATACATTTAAACACATACATGAAAAATCTAGATATTAGACTTTTATATTAACTTGCATATCAAAGCTGGATTCTCACCTTGCCCATGAACATTTTGTTTGAAACCCTGTTGGCTTTAGATAAACAATGCAACAGAATATGGAAAGGTCTAAGTTTGAGTTTTAAACACCTGACCCACTGTTGAGTGACAATTACAAACAACAAAAGCGGAGGGGATGGTCTTTGCAGGTGAGGCCTTTACATAAACCCTGAGAAACAAAAACTGTAATAAAAGTATAAAAAGTAGGAACTCTGTTTAAAGCCTAGAGTCATTATGTTTTGGCTTACCTTACGTTTGTTACTGAGGCATTGGTCTTGATATTCTTGGCCTTACATGCATATGAGAAATGGAGAAAGCAGGGACTGATGCAAAAAGACTCCAAATATGAAGAACTTATCAAACATCAATAACCAGTAAAAGATTTGTTACATTCAGAAGTGCACAAATGATGGAGCTGGGGCGGAGGTGGGGTGTGAGCGCTTGTGAATATATTACGCTTGAGCAGTCAGCAGCTAAGCAATGAACCAAATTTAACTAGAAATTTTGATATTAGTTAAAAAAAAAAAAAAAGATACATTCTCTTTTGGGAGTCATAGTGTTCTCCCCCAAAAAAAAGTTGATTGAGTGCAGGCATGCTGTAAAATTTAAGATGCAAGCCACTAGTTGTAAAAGAAATTGTGAAAGACTTGTTGATATGCACCTATATTTCAAATGTATACGCTTCAATGTAGCGGTCGTACCACAAGATCTTGCGAGATCAAAAGATTTCTCATTAAGGTGAAAAGCTGACTGGCGATCTTGTGACATTAGTATTCAGAATGCCACTACTGCTTGAAAATTGTCTGTTGGAAATAAGAAATGGTGAAACAGTTACACAACACAGAAGGCACAAAATGTAGCAGACACAGAACAACCCCACCTTTCAACCAGTCATGCCTGGAAATAGTGTCAAAATCTTGTCTCGCCTCGTTCTCGTGAGCCCTATCTCGTGTCTGGTCTTGTAGGATTTGTCTCGTTACACCCTTACTTAAATGACGTACTAAATCATTAACACCTCTATGTGCATGTGAGAATGAAGAAACAGAGGAGGCAGTCCCAGTTTAGCCCTCATTAGAACGACAGAGCAGAGTATGTTGTGGAACGATAATGATTGGAAACTATGGCTGAGCAGTTAGCTTGTATTTGCATTGCTGTGATGTGGGCGTGCTACAGTTACCGCGTCACGGACAGGGATAGTGAGTGTTAACCCTTTTGCTGATGTGTAAAGGTATTAGTTCCTCCCTTCACTCATCGCCTCTTGTTCCCGCTTTGTCTTTGTCGGAGGAAATGGAATCTGCCGCTTATTGATATTAATAGCACACATCAGGATCTGTGGTGGGACCTGGGCAGGAGTGGAAACCTGATATCAGACAGAACTGACAGGGTGAAAAGGGCCCTGCTATAAAAAAAAGATTGCATAATGCTCACTGTGGGATAGAGCTTCTGTATGTGACCACAGTTAAATGTATTTGTTGATGTCATTTCATGTGATCAGTGTGAGACTGTTTCATTGTGCAGACCTCACATCATGCCAAACATTGTCTTTGTCATGTCATAGTTCAATAGTGCAGTTCATCGGCAATAGCAAGACTGATCAGTTTACCAAAGAAATAAAAAACTATACTTTATGGTGCTATGTGTTACTGCTTAGGATTCCTTTCATCGATTGGACAATTTCAAGTGCATGTCTGGGTACTGTACTACAGAACTGGTTTGCGGGGTTAACAAGGTAACTTCACTTAGCGCTGATGTAGATTATAATGGAAACTTAAGCTGGACGGCTAACTTAAGCAGGTTAAAGCTCCAGATAGAAGACAGAAACACAGCCCAGTGATTGTGGTGAAGGAGAAGAGAGGATTCAGGTCTGCACAGTATTTTAGCTGTTCTGTGTGCCCTTCTGGACAGAGATCTCAGATGTCCTTCCAGGGTTCTTTTTAAGACAGTCTTTCAGTTTGGGGAGAAAACTTATCCTATGGTCAAACAAAGAAGCAAATTTTGTTTCTCTCAATGCCATTGCCCTCACAAGCTTTCCATGAAGGACTCTTTCACATGCAAACAGAATTTAGCTGTTCACAGAATTTCTTTGTTGTTAAGTATACAAGAATATAAACAGAATAACTTCTGACAGCATAGTTAGCAGTATAATCTGTCAGCAGTTTTACAGAGATGTCATGACAGAGTAGTAGGTCATGAACGCTATAATACATATATATACTATAATACATCCACAACATCATATTACAAATGATTCTCTTCTTGAGACCAATTTTGCATATGATTTGCTGTAAAATTATGTTAGTGAGTTATGTTATTCCAGGCCAACTTTGAGTTCAAATTTAAAAAGCTCATGACTTATAAACATTTAGACTAGTGCTAGGATTAGTTATTAGCATTTTGTAATACTGATTTGGTTCATGATTTAGACCTAGATTTGGTCTTATTTTAGTCCTGACTTTGATTGTGTCTGAAAAGAGAAAAATAATATGTATGGTTAATGTGTCAGATGTTCTTGGTCCATATTGAGGCCTGTAAAGGTCCAGGAGAGTACACCGTCTGGAAACCCCCACTCTTAAACCTAAATAACTTTTTGAGTGTTGCTGATTTAACAGTGTGAACTATTTGGCCCTGTTTGTTTTAGGTCAGGAGTGAAATTCCACTTCCTTGGTATTAAGGCTGCAGAGCGCTCTGTGTGCTCTCTGTGTACTTTGTTCTTAGCTCAGCAAAACGTGAGGGCAGGTCCGAAGAATCTGGGGGATCAGACAGGCCTGACATTCACCAGACGGCACTGTTGTCTTTTAAGCTCAGAAAAAAAACTCCATTCGCACCCAGAATAATGGCTGGCTGGATTGAAGCTGGCTTTAATTGGTGGGTTTTGAGTCTGTTTGCGTGTCAGAAAGTGCTGTTATTTACAGTCTGTGTGGGTGTTACAATATAATGCCAGCATCCTGCCAATCACATCAAAAAGAAAAAATAACAATGTTGTTTTGCTGCTTTTTCCAAAATGCTGACTTTTTTTCCTTTACGAGACACAGCCATGTTTTTGATTGAAGAAAGTGAGAGCAGTTTTACAGGAAGTTCTTTTAACATGTCGGATCATACACTAAGCATTTGTTAAGAAGTGAGTCATGCTTGAGTTTTTCCTGTGTTTCAGAGCACAGATAGTGACTGGTGCTGTACACACCCTTAAAGCAAATAACCGTGACCCTGACTACAGATATGTCTGACTCAACACAAGCAAAACTCACAAAAACTCCCATCCGCTCCCTCAATGTTTACTCAATGCGCTGATCTGGGCTTCAGAAGTGTCTAACCATTGTCCACATTATTTCTGCTTTTATTTCACATAAGCAGATCAAAATAACACTTTATATTACCATGTTTACATCATTGCATATCTATAAGTGTCTCATAACATTTGTAGATATCTTGTAAATGCCATTTAAGTAGGTTTCCTAGCTTTTACATCAGAATAATATATATTTTATGCAGGCTAGCCTACCACAAAATGTGATGTCATAAACCTGTTACAAATTTATAAAAGGTAAAGGTGCGCCAATCTCCGATCGTGATCGGTGCTCGGCAAAATGGCCGATCAGAAAAACCGATCATGCGCATGCGCAGAACAAGCGAGGTTTGTCCTTAACGTTTATCCATAGAAACTGGAAGACCTTTACTAAATAAAGGAGAAATATGTATTTACACTTATTTAAGTCCTGCAACATTGAGAGCTACCTGTGAATTCTTTAATGGTTTATACCTATGTTTGTTTTGGGGAAACCTGGCTGTTACTTGATAAAATACCTTTTAGGTAAATTACAAAATTATTAAATAAAAGAACAGTTAAACAGTTTAAACCCCTAATCGATCCTGCCAAAAAACGCCTGATGTGTCAATCAAACGCTCAGAGTGGTTCGAGTTTCAAAACATGCTCGCGGCACCTCGCGGAGCGATAAAATAAAGGAATACTCCGATCAAAATGACGAAACTGCACTCTTTGGGGATTTGTGGATGCAATAACATGTGTTAGGTAGATATTTTTACTGTATTTGATTCTCTGAACACTTGCTAACAGAACAGGACCGTGTTTGTTGGATTGTTTTGTATGTTTGAGCCGCAGGAAGACTTCAGAGGTGAGAAGCGCCAGTAAGTTTCGGTTTTGATTTGTTTGTTTTTTTCGAAAGAAGCTTTAAGTGTTCGTAATGTTGATGCTGTGTCTAGAAAAGGTTTACATCACTAAAAAGATAAGAATCTAAGCTTTCCAATGATGTGCTGCATGTGTACCGAGCGGTTGTCTAAAACCGAGAAATGAATAAGTGACGATGGCCATTGGAATGGTAACGGGTTAATTCAGTGGTTCATTTTTGTTTATAGAATTCTTAATTTAGCCCTTAAATACACATTTAATGTGATCGGTAATCGGTGATCGGCCTCATAAATCCTGATCGGAGCATCTCTGATAAAAGGGTAGTTCATTAATTTACAAACATCATCGTCTCACCATGTTTGTGTTTGTATTTTTACTTTATTTTTTATTTTAATGCTTTAATATTTCTTTTTAGTCATTAGCTAATACCTTGTAAATAGTTCATTTCCACACCTTATTATAATGCGTTACCCAGATAAGTGATCGACGCATTTCGGATAAAGAACTCTGGCAGCCTCCTATTGACAGCCATCGAGTTGAGCATTAATTAATATGGTAATGATGTGTGAAGGTTCATTAAAAAGCCGGCGCAGGAGTAGCAGTAGGTACAGTATTAAGCGTGCTTGGAGTAATTAATGGAATAACTTTACTTAGTGGTAAATATTCATGGGCCCTGGTCTTTTTGTGTTCGCAGAGTGAAGAGACACAAGAGCCTGTCCATTAGAGGAGCTGAAGAGCCGTCCGCGCTCAATGTCGGCTTTTGTTGCGATTGGGTGCATTTCATTGGAGGGGTATTAATTCATATTTGGAACGTGCAATCTTCCAACAAAGCCAAAGCCACTGATAACATACCTGGGGCTAGATAGAGAGCGCATTGTGAAGCCGTGCCCTCCTCGAAAATAGGAAGTCCACTTCACTGGTTTGTGGACAGAATAAAATGAGTCTTTGTTGGCGCTTAGATGGTCATTACCATAGCGAAAAACCCTTCTGATTGTCCCTTTACCCTGAAAACTGCCTGTTTGCATGTGTTTATTACTCTGCATTTACAATGAAGCCTTTAGTATTTGCATAGAGAATGGAAACATTTATTTGTATCATCTGATTTGAAGGTGGCAGTCTAACTGTCCGGCTATCTCATGCAGTGTTTCCCAAACCTTTTTTTTCTGTAATGCCAAATAAATCATGACTGACCATTGTACAGCAGACCTTTTGGTCCTTTTTATTAAAGCTTTGACTGTTTTTCTCTAGCATCATCGTTCATTATTATTGGCATGTTGTTCCTTTTACTGCCAATTTGTTGGCATGTTAGTTTGTTCATTTTTAGTCTGGTTGTGTTCCTCATTAGTTTAGTGTTATTTGTGCAAAGGGGTTCAAAATAACTCTATAACTATATATTCTTCTGTTCTATTTGCGTTTTTTTTTCTCTTCATTTGAAAAGCAGCTATTAAAGGTTTAGTTGGTCTGTTATTGTTGTTTTTTAATTGTTATTTTTTGAAGTCTTTTTTTTTTTTGTTTTGTTTTGTCCCTTTAAGTCTTTTTTTTTTTTGTTGTCTTGTTTTGTGTCTCACCATTATCTTCCTCTTCCAAAGCAGCTGTTTTGTTAATCAAGTTAAGTCAAGCTAATCAACTCAAACATACTCTTTTCGATATCCAAAAACTTTTTAACACAAAAGCTTTATATTTCTGTCTGGGTGTTTTTGTATATTCAACACCTGCTCGATCCTCTTCAGACTTTAGGAGAAGCTTGTAAAATGCTGCTGGGTTTGCCTTTGCCTTTAGAAATTGTTTCATTTTGATTCATATTCTCAGCTTGGGCCTCTCACTGAGCGTGCACATAACCCTCCTAGGTGGGTAATTATCTCAACCGGGAGATGTTCTATTCCCTAAAATCTCGACGTGGGAGTGTGTGATGGGCTCAGTTTTCCCACCCGGGCGAAGCAGCGTGTGCTTGTTTATCCTCACCCTGCGTTCTGTGCCCCCCACCGCTCTAAATGGCAACATTAGAGCCTTGTGCTGTTTGAAATGGAGACAATTATCTGTTTAGGTATTACGAGATGGGCTTTATATTACAAGGAGAAAAGGCATACAGCTGCTATCTCAATCGTGTTGTCGCCTTTTTTCGGCAATACAAATTTTCCGTCATTAAAATGATGGAACATTTATCTAAATGGATGTTGTGCATTGGGTAAACTCATTTAGCTCCCGGGGCTCTTTCAGGTGATGGGAATTAATGATGTTTAGTAGTTTGAAACTGAAAATATCTGTCATTTGTCACCACTCGCCATTGATTTACGATTCCATTGATGACTTGTTAATTGAAGAGTAATGAATCACAATAATAGGGTGGTTGTGTGGGAATGGTCCATTTTGGATGATTGTTCAACTCTCGGAAGAGTTCAGAGCAAACTGCATGTTGACTCGCATTTTCAACAAGAGCATTTAACACATAATTAATGCTCAAACCAGGCAAGTCACGCCGCTGCGTTTTTATCTGAGCTTGGTCTGCTTTTGATAAACACAGCACAAATGGCTGGCCACAGTTTTGACTGCCAAATGTAAATGGAAAAAGGGAACAGTGGCAAAGAGTGTTGAAGTTTTTTTTTTTTTTTTTGCTTTCATATTTGGATATGCTTTAATGCTTTTATTCAAATGCACCTGAGATATTGTCCTTCAGACTTTTCAGTTTACCATAAAAATAGGGTTTGGTTTCTTCGTTGTTCTGTGACCAGGTTGGAAAAGCGGGTGCATGCAGATGAGCCCCACCTAGGAAAAGTAGAAGTCAAGTAAGGCTGTGCAATATGACAATAAAAGATACTGAAGGGAAACTAAGTGTTGATTATAGGTCTAAATTTAAACAAAAGTTCTAAGCTCATAGTATACATGGACACAACTATAGTTTGTTTTGTTTCATAGTTTAACACACACATATTCACCCTATTTGTTACTCAGTTACAAGGTGAAATGTGGAAGAGGCTTTGAATGGAAGACTTCATTCTATGATTTTTTCACAACCATTGTCACTTTTATGCAGTTTTAAGTTAAGAAAAAGCAACATCACCTAAAATTAACAGCATATGCCAATGTATGCACACCACGTCCTTTTGTACATGGTGTGCATACATTGGTAGTGTCTGATCTTTACATAGGATTAAACTGTTAAAATGCCATTAAACTACTATGCTGAAGTTTTAGTATAGGCCCTCTCTCTAACTGACACACTCTAGACTAGGTCTTAACCTGGATTAAGTGCAGGGAAAGTTATGTTAAAGATTTACATATGCAAATAAAAAGATATTAAGGTGAACTGTCTTATTGCGCGTCATCGTTTGAAGTTTGTGACCACAGCACATACAGCTTTTTGACTTGTGATTGGCCAAAAGGTGGTGGGACAGGCGTTGGAAGGCAGGCAAAGTGGAAGACTCATTTTACTGACTGAACATTCTTTGACATTGATGTCTGTTATCTTTTTCAAAAAATATGACTTTCTCATGGTCTTTTTGGGCACAGAGGTCCATGAGGTCTAGACCTCACTATATTTGATCCATTTGGTTAATTGTGAACATTTCCTTTGAAGCTGCACTGAAAGTAGAAAGGTCAGACACAGAGTTTTCAACTGGTGACAGGTTGCTCAATAACACAAAAGAACCTCATATTGTTGTCTTTTCACTGAACATTTTGGCAATCCAAAATTTGCAAATTTACAAATATACTTAAATATGGTATAATTGGACAGAAGGCTTTTTTTTTCTTCAAAATGAGACTAGCACAATAAATGTATTGTTTAAAGACATCAGTACCTAGTCTCACTTGAACTGGAGAAACTACTTTAGACCTCAGACCCTCACAGTCATATTGTTTTTTGTTCTTTCATAATGTTATATCATGCCATTACATAGTGATTATAATTAAGGCACAACTTTAAAATTAAAATGAAAATAAAGAAATAACATCTAAAAGCCCTGGCTTTCTTATGTTTGGACCGGAGTACTTTTTAATATTGTGAAACGGCCTTGCACTTACTTCTCCTTTAATACAAAATAAGGCTTGAGTTTAGATACGTTTTTTATGTGTGACTAGTGTCATGTTGTTTCATTATAAAAATCATTATAGTGCTATTTTTTATTTATTTTTATTGTATGGTCACTAATTAGCAAAGAAATTGTAAAAAACAAAAAAACAAAAACAAAACAGAGACAGAGGCACACTGCTCACCACCAGGGGGCACTACTATGAGCATTTAGTCTGTGGAATATGAAAAGTTTTTGTCTTGCAAATAAAGCATCCCTGCACTTAACAGGTCCATTGTTCAGAGTCCTCATTGGTGGGTGTAATAGTAGTGACAATAGCTGCCGGAGCATAACTGAGAGGTGGCTGACTGAACTGCTGCTGTATGTATCAGAGGTACACAGCTTCAAACAAAGGAAAGCAAACAGCGCAGGAATGCCTGGGATTGATTTTTCATGATTTCTCCAAAGTTTGTGTATGTTATCAATTATAATCTGTTCTAACAAATGAGTTGTTATTACAGCAACATTTATGTACAGTTTGTTTTCTTCTTTGTTTGCAGCTGTTGTTCATTTCAGTCCTGGTCTGCAGTAGTAATTATTTCATAACTCTAAATTATTCTTCGTCTTGTGTCCGCAGGGTGTGGAGGCTGTTGTGCAGCAGCTGGAACTGAAGATTGCTTTAAATAAGCAAGTCCTTGTAGAAGGTAAACATCCAATGGTTCAGTGAACATGAGTGGCCGCGTGCGTGTGAATGCCGTATTGAATGGGCTTAAAAATTAACTGGATGCACTGTGGTCGTCTTGTTTGTGTACAGTCTTTGGTGTGGGCACAGGCTTGGTGGAGGGAGGGGGCTCAACAAGTGCGCTAGACTCAGGGTGTTCAGCACAAGGTTAAAGCACATGAAATCAGGGCTCTTTAACAGTGTAGAAAAGAAATATATGGGATTTGATATGAACTATTTTTATTTATGTAGAGATATAAAAAACAGTAAATAATTTGCTTCTCTTTTTCTAAAATTCAACAGATTTCCATGAATTTACAAGTTTTGTTGGCTATTTTTCTTGCTGTAACTTTCCAAACTTCCAGTAACGTTTTTTTTTTTTTTTTTTGCTAATTTACAACTTTTTACAGTTTACAATATTTACTGTAATATTCACAAGCTAGATTTTTATTATAAATTGTAATTTAAATTAACTTTAATCATTGAAAAAAAAAAAAAAAGACTATTTTCCCTCATTTTTGTAACCTTACCACAGTGGAGTTTGTTTCATGTATTTCAAATATACATTTGAAATTTCATGATTATAATCCTGGAAATTTATGAAAAGGCCATTGAGAGTCTAAAAGGATTTTGCCATGGAAAATTTCTTGGAACTGTGTTATAAGCAGATTTAGCTGGTTATGTTTTGTTTTTAACTTTTTTAATTCATGTTGACATTAACCTTTAGTCTGCAAAAAGATAAATTATGGTAATGCCTTGTTTACCAAACAGTAAGGGTCAGGTTTACTGCACAGGGTTTATTATCTGTGGAATCTTATATCTGTTTACCTCTGTGTCGGCTGAAGGATGTTGGCTGTTGGCTGCAGTCGTCCAGTGGGTCATTGCAGGGTACTGACACTTAGATCTCAAGTGCCCAATTTTTGTAGTGCAGTTTCTTGGAGCAAGATTCTTATTCTGAATCTGAACTGAAAAAGTAATATTGCAAATAGTTTGAGTAATAACTGTCAGTGCAGCTTCCTTTGAGTTGTCCTTTGACCAAATGGAACTGTATCCTTCCACTTGAACCACAGGAATTTGCCCATATTTTGTCCCGTCTATTTTGTGAAATAATGCACTGTTCCAATGTTCTGTCTGTGTGTGTCTGTGTGTAAAATTTTGAATATGACTTTATATTAACTACCACACAAAACCATACAAGAATCTAAATCTCTTGTACAATGCAATCTATCACTCTTTAAAGAAAAGAAAAGAAAACTAACTCTGCATTGCATTCCAAATGTATAATCTGTATAATATACTGTATATTAATCTGTATAAGTTAATGGTAATAACTTCTTTAGCAAAAAGACCCTCTAAAATTCTTAATATTGCCATGGAGAAGTAAATATATTTTGAGCACTTTTGTAATACTATTCCATGTAGAAACCATGTAATAGTGGTTTCTACATTATTGCTATGGTTTCTCTTCACCTCTATCATCACAGAGTTAAGAGGCCAATCAAGACATAACATTGCACTTTTAAAACACTTTCATTGCATTATTGCAGTCTTTCTCGCTGTCTTTTGTTTTATCTTTCCACACTCTGCCCCTCAGGTGAACTGATGTAAAGATAGTCTCATGTAATCAAAACTTGCTAAGCACTTTGAAGCTTATGAAATTATTTTGCAGCCTCTATTCTCATAACCACTACTATTGTCCTTTCAGATTCCTTAATTTTTCATATTGCAAACAGCCATATCATTTTAATGTGACACTTACATGTGGATAATTGTTCTTGCTGCAAATGTTTTTAACATTTAATAATAGGAAGTCTAAAAGAGGATTCCCAGAGACAGCGGCTGCAACACTCAAATGTAATAAAGCAAATGAAACCATATTCTCAAACTTCTTATGCAGCAAACCTTTCCCAATTATATTTCACAAAAGATAGTTTTATGTTTGTGTCATACCTTTATCCTCATCTGTGTTTTTTTGTATCTTTTTGGAAGCTGTTCCCCTCCACATTTGGACAACAGACCTGGAGAAAGCCCAACTGTGTTTCTATCTGTTTATTCTAAGTGCATTCTCCACATAGCCGGGCCCCTCAGCCCCAGATGTGAGATCAGCCCTGAAATCTTCCAAATGCTTGTGTAATTAATGTTAATGTGGCAAAAATCGGGCCTAATTATTGGCACGACTTTCCGATGTGATTTTGATTGCATCAGTAAAATCCCTGTGGCAGCTTATGGGATTAGCATGTCTTGGCGTTTAAAGCTCTTTTAAAAGGCAATAGAGCCTAATAGAGCGTGTGTGTAAAATCAACTGTGTTTATTTGGCTGAAACACACTTAAATACACATAAATATTGTTTCTTCTTTCTTTTACTTCTTGTTGAAAACCATACTGAAAACACTGAAAGTCTTAGTACTTAAACAAAATAAATGTTTTTTTTAAGACATTTTTCAAATTCAGAATACTCACATATTTCAATGTTACAGTACTTTGGTAATTTGATTACACATTGCAATTAAACTCAGAATAATTACTGCCTAAAGACTGCGCACAAACACAATATAATTTCACAATTTGCATAAAGAAAACAGGAAGCATGCATCTTACTAGTGCCTATAAAACCTCTGTATGTCACCCCAGAGAGCGGGGTTTGATTCCCTGACAGGGAGCCAAAACTCCAGCCACAAGGGGTCACAAGCCAGTGTACATTTGAACCAGTCTGACAAGCCTGACTAAATAGAGAGAGTTGCATCAGGAAGGGCATCATGCATAAAAACCTACACCAGACTAAATATGTGAAACACTAGATGATCCACTGTGAAAGGAGCACCTGAAATAGTTTTTGTTAATAGAATAATAATTGTAATATAAAATAAAATGCTTACTTTTATACAAATAGTCAATCAATAATTTTAGTCTTATTAATATGTATTAATATTGAATAGAATATGAATTGTGTGACATTCATCAATCATACCAAACATAAGCAGCTTGATTATAATTTTTCTTTATTAAAAATATGATCTTGTCTGCTGTCCTAGCTGAATAAATGCCTTAACGTTAGATATGCCTTCCTTTAAAAGCAGTTCTACAACATTTAATGAGATAATGTTAGAGATATATGTTTGTGTAGGTTTTGTCGCGGTCTTTAGTTGGTTGCTTTAGTTTAACTCAAGCAATAACACAGTTTTAAAATGATTGTGTTAGAACCATAGTGTTGTGTAGAGGTATTCTTTTTAGACAATTTATTAAGAGGTCGCCCAACTCTGAAGAAAAATGCCTTTTGCTGAAAAAAAAATTGTCATAAAGTCAAAACAAGTTTCCGTATTTTCTGAAGGCTTTAAAGTGTTATCGTCTAATGTTGGACTTCATTTAAATTTCATGAGCCCATGTAAAGGAGGGAAGAACACATCATGCAACGTTCCTTTTCTTGGTTTTCTTCCTTTTTTGTAAATGAGCGTGCTTTGCCTTGGTTTCAGCAGTCGCGGTTGCTTTGTTTAATCCACTTTTTTATGGGAGTGTTAGGAATAAACAAGTGGATTCATGAGTTGGAGCCACAGAAAGGTCTTGTGCAGATTTATGCTGCGAATGAAAATAGGGCCTCTGTAATAGTTCCCTTGACTGCATTTATTGCTTACTTTAAAAAAGTAATTTCTTTATATCAGCATCAAGCTGAAAATTGCCATGTATTAGTATTAGGCTTGGTAAGCTTCTAATTCTGTGGCATTTACAGGCGGCTGTGTTTCCATGCATTTATAACACTTTGATTCTTAAGAGCTCCTTTAATCGCTTATGCCTAGCTCGGAACATAATAAACAACTCACTGTAGCGAAAGTGCCACATGGGGGAGATTTCTCGCAGCAAAGTTAAACGCTTCTGTCACTCGCAGTCTTGTTGCTGTGTTTTTCATGCACTGTAAGTACCGTAATCTACTCTGCGAGCCCGACTGCTGTGGTTAAAAACAGTGACAGGCAGAATAGATGCAAGGCAGCGTGAAAATGAAAAATTATTGTCCCCTACAAAGACGTCACCACGGAGAGCAAAATGGAAACAAGAAGCGATGGCATGCTTTTCCTGTTGATTGAAATCACAGGATGTGTTAAAGGCTTCTGAACAGCCTCACCTGGACGCCGTCTGCTTTCATATCTGATGCTCTGCTCCCGTCGCCCTATCAGCTGTAGCACAATGCT
Source organism: Rhyacichthys aspro (assembly GCA_036850595.1). Taxonomy (NCBI): domain Eukaryota; kingdom Metazoa; phylum Chordata; class Actinopteri; order Gobiiformes; family Rhyacichthyidae; genus Rhyacichthys; species Rhyacichthys aspro. Next base: position 3,959,206 of record CM072152.1, read on the forward strand.
CTCTGGCACCGGGCCTGCCTTTTTATTGTCTGCCTAAACATGTTGCACATCACCAACACAATAGAGCAACATCACAGCTTCCTCTGCTTCTCAGACAACTTTGATGTTTATTATCTCCTGTGAATTGTACTGATAATGTTATCACAGATGTGTTATCTCCTGCTACTTAAAATATCTTTTTTGGGGAAAAGGCGTTTGGCAAGTTCCAATCTATTTTTCTATCAGTATCAAACAGACATGTCTTCTTTTGCTGTATTGACAGATGTATAAACTGCTGTGTGCCTCGGACAGAGACCAGCTTTGATAATGACAGGCCGCTGCCAGGTGCCGACGTGACACAGTTTTTGTGCGAGATTGACTCAGGCGGCAGAAGTAAGCAAATTCCATCCTCAGATGAGTTGTCTTACTGCAAGATGAAAGGAAAATCAAAAAAGTGATAAAAGTGTCAACGCCGGCTTGTATTTTTTCTTTTTCTACACAGGCTCTGGCCTTCTGCCTCAGCTTCAGAAAGAGGGAAATAGAATTAATAACAAGCAATCATATGTTTTTGTCTGAGTAAAGTAGCTATCTAGTTTTCTTGTGCGAAGTTTCAGGAACCACAAAACAATGTTTCTTTGGTGAGCTACCTATGACAAACTTAAGCTTTCTGTATAATGTCATACAAAGCCCCTGTGACAATGCCACTGTTGTTGTTGACTCTAAACAATGGCAACATTTCTTCTTGTGGATTTGTAGTTGCACATAATACGGTAGGACTGGACAATATATCGGAGTAAGTATCTTTATCACAATATTTGCATTTACTATATCCTCCAAGCTACAGATATTCACACTGAATATGTTAAAATAATTGTCCACCCAGAGGATAAACTCTAACTGTATTGTGACCGGTGTGATCTGTAGATGTTAGTCTAGAGCCTTGTATTTTTAATGGTACCCTTAAATCAGACTTTTACACTGCCAATTGGTGCATTGCAATGCCACTGGTCATATAGTGAAAAAAACCCAAACAAACATATTGAATCATTTATGATAGTGTGCAGGTGAGAGAAGATCTAACACTGTACAACCAAAGTTTGCCAATGACAAATATCTGACAGTGTCTGAAACTGGTTAGATAGGTGGCTAAATGACTTCTTAAACCAAAAACCATTAACTTCTGTTGTTGTTGCTTTTTCGTGCTTGCTTTCAAACATGGTAGTGTATGAGCTTAAGAAGGACCAACATCTAAATGTGTCTCTTGAAATAAGTCCATGAGTAGGCTCCAACAAACAGGCAACCATTCTTCTTTTGCTACTATTCTGGGCCGAGCTTGTGAGGCTAGCAGTCAGAGCTGAGATGTTCAAACCTTCCTTGTCCCAGACACTTTCTCCAGTGTCTGCAGGGGGATTCCCAGTTCAGATTAATCCATTGTCAATTGACTGAAATAGCCAATTCATACAGCCCAACTTTTCTTCTTTCTTCTCTTTTGTTGCAGTACCTACAGAATTGTCCAGAGTTTTGTATGAAAAACAGTTTACAAAAAAATAATATAAAGAATGGAAGTGCAAATAAATAATTGGTCCTCACCTGTTGTCACCATTACTGTAGCTGTAACTCTTACCAAAGAATAGAAAGATTAAAAATTAAGAAAGGAAACATTTTACAGGCTTTTCTTTAATGCAAACTTTTGAAAATAAATCCTGCTATAAATTTTATTTATTGCCATTTTAAATTTCCATTTTTTTTAAAGCAACATCTTCAACAGTATCTTCAATGGAGGCCATTCCTCCTACATCAGATGCATTACAAACTGAAGAGAAAATCACATTAAACAAGTAATTTATGAACCCAATCTAAATGTAGTGGGCCATTGAAAAACTACTTGAGGTTCTTTGAAGAAGCAGTGATTTGGACTGTTCTGACTTTGTCACAGTCACTTCACGTCATGGTAAATATCACTTTTGGCAATCCCTTTCTTTCTGTTTATTTTAGAAAACAAATCCCTTTTAGGGATAAAGCACCTGGTGGGGCTACCTAATGGAATGTCTTTAGCGCCGCACAAATAAACAGCTCGCATTTTTGGTGTGAGATTAGGAAAGAGGCTGAGACTCAAAGCTGGAGCGAGCCGAGTAAAGCAAACAAAGAAAGTCAACATGTGGAGAGGACACAAGTGGAGAAGTTTTCTGCGTTACTCTATAGCCGACTAAATGTATGGCTGCACAATGCAGTATATCATAAACCTGTCTGAACTGTTGAAAATGAGCAAGACAGCCTTTTCAGTGTGATGTTCTTGTGGGACACAGACAGAAATAGGATATATTTGTAGGTAGTGGTTGGAAAAAGTCCTTGTTTTCCACATTTGTGTTGATGACCATGTGCTCAAGACTATTTTAACTTGGAAAAATCATTTTAGCCAGAGCCCAAGAAAAGGGAGGAGTAGAAGTGACCAGTGAAACATAAAGCAGAATGACAGCTACATTGATCGAGTGTCTAACATGCAGTTAAAATTAGTGAGAATTTGGCCTGTTTAAATCAGCCATGATTCTCAATCAGCCATCCGATTCCCATCACACATTGTTCATAATTAGCCGGTTGGATTGTGTGGAAAATGTGTTGAATGTGAGACCTCAGTTTGACCGTGCTAACTGGCATTGTATTTGCCTTAAGGTCAAATCACAAAGCTATTAACATTGTAGTTAGGAGAAAGTGTTGCCCTCTCATTTTCTCTGTAGGGCACAAAACAAAAGGCACTACTCACTTTTCCAAAACTATATGCTTTCTACAAAAGAGTATACACATTCATAATTTAATAAAATGGGCTATGTGTAGTGTAGCTCCTGAAACCAAATGGGCAGCCAGGGGAGTGAAGAAAGTACCTTAAAATTCTTCATAGAAGAATGGCCCATCACTTAGTGGTTAAAATATACAGTTTTTTTGTTTTAGTGCATCTATATTACTGAATATTTTTCCTTCAAACCCAAACTTTAACTGTTTTGTCAGAAGTATACTGGGCAGTGCAGTAGCTCCTGACTTCATCTAGTGGAACTAAATGATATAACAGACCTAAAGGGACAGAGCTCATACTGATACAGGGTAAGGCATGAAAACAAAAAGAAAACTGACTGTCTTTCTCTCACAACATGAAAACTGGTGTCAGGACTGTTTATGCCTCACATTCCAGTGTGATTTTATATTTTCAGGTATCAAGTATCAATAATAGTCTGTTATGTTCCAGTAAAAGTAATTTAGAAATGCTTAAAGCTGGTCCAGTGACATGACTGCTGTTTGACTTGTGTGTGGACGTGCCCAGAGTGGGACAGAGAAGCGCAGGAATATTTCTAAACCTGGGCCTTTTTAAATGTAATCAAATAAGAGGTGGAGGCATTTTTAAACTCATATTTATTTACAGTTTTTGCACCGGTTTTAGCCTTGGCTGCCGGCTTGTTTTTCTAAACAAAGTCTCTGAGACCGGCTAGAAAAAACACAGGGCTAGTCAGTGCACTGAAAACAGGAATGACAAACACCATTAGCTGAAAAATTTCCATCTCGTTGCAACTATGTTATTGTTTACTTTACCATACACATCCTAATATGGTTACCTCCCTGTCAAAGCGGCCCGAGCAGAGCCGAGGGGCCCTCGCAGGGAGACGCTTTCAGCTGCCACTTAGACAATAAGAAACAAATGTCACAGCCCAGCCTTTCACAGCCTTACAGTACTTGGCCTTCAGCAGCGTTGGCTCTGGCTCCCGTGTGATATTTATCCACTATGCCCTCACAGTGTACCCCCTCCTCACATTCTCTATCCCGTCTTTTCTTGTCTTTCCTCTGTCTTTCTTTATTTGTCTGTCGCTTCCATCGATCTCTGTCCTGGTGTTAGCGATGTGTGGGGTGACTGATGGATTTGCTGTTTGCTGTGTTAAGTTATTTATCGGGGGGTGGGTCGGGGGTTGGGTTGGAAGCCATTGGTGTGGCTCTCCTTCAGTTCAGCCCCAGGTCATGCCCTGGCCACAAGCTGAAGCTGTGTTTGAACTGGGAACGCTGTGGCAGTGCTTGGTCTTTTATAGAGCTGGGATGAGGTCATCTCCCCGCAGCCATCCCGAGAGCACTGCTGGGACGAGAAGAAACTCTGTGGCTTTTCAGTTGAAATGAAGTTTTACATTGGCCATTGAGTCAGTGCTTTGTTCCAGTTTAGTTGAAGTAATCACTGCAAAAAATTGTACTGTGCGGAAAACTTTAAAAAAAAATTCTGTTACTCAAGTTTGATCCAAGGCTGGAAAATGAACTTAACATTCATTTAGAATTGACATTTATATTGACACACTCATGGCATTATTTTAATGCGGTTGATACCTATATGTTTTCTGCATAAAGTAGCAAAACCAACAACATTTAAAACTGCGGTACAAAAAGAATAGTTCATATACACTTTTTTATGATAAAGAATGTTAAAGCTTTAATTGAGCATATTTACAGTACAGAGCTTCAAAAGAAACAAAAGAAAATATTACATTGAAAGTAATTCATGCAATATTGAATTCTGGTGATGAATTTTGAAAACTCTGATTTTTTTTGTCATTGATTCATTTTCTAATGCTTATGCTTTATGTGTCCTGGGGTCTCAATTTCAGCGTCTTTGAGCGCAAAGCACTACCTGCTTAGCTATAGTCAGTTAATCGCAGGACTAATATAGACAGACAGACAACCATTTGCACTAACATTTATTTTTTCTGGGCAGTTTAGGTCATGGAATGGGGTTTGAGCCCCTGACCTTCTTCCTGCCACTGTGCAACCTCAAAAGTACAATTCCTAATTAATAACATAATTTTGCCTTACTGAAAAAGTGTCATTTTGTATTGGTGACTTGAGCAACCCAGTTTCAGTGACAACTCTATTCACTTCCACTCATCAGTCTCTGTCCCTGTTTCCCATCTCTATCTTCACTGTCTCTATCTGGCTAGTGGGCCAAAAATAAAGTGAACAAAACTGATAGTGTTGATGTTACAGCATGCAGTTTGGTCCAAGTTATTTAATACAGCAACCATCCTGCTCCACATGCTTTGCCCTACCAACTTATCCAATTTCACTAAACTTTTACCATTGTTGAGTTGGCTCTGTCTTTGACTATTACAGGGCGACTACTACTCCGTATTCTATTTTCAACAGCCTACTCCTCCCAATATATACTTGAAGAAGGTTTGATCCCTGGGTCGGCCGACACTCTTTCTGTGAGGAGTCTGCATGTCTTTCCTGTGTTACAGTGGGTTCCCTCTGGATACTCCAGCTTCCTCCCAAAGACATGCAGGTGAAAGGTGAAATAGTGAATCTAAATTGTCCCTGGTCAATGAATATGAGAGTGAATGGATGTCTGTCAGTGTGTAAGTGTCAGCCCTGTGACTAACCGGCTATTATCCAGGTTGTCCCCCACTTTAGACCCATATCTGCTGGGATAGGCTCCAGTGACCCGTTTCCCCTAAAAGGAATAAGTGGAAGATGATCAAAGAATTAAAAAAACATTAGGGCTGCGCAATATATTTTATTTTCATTGTCATCGCAATATCAGCAAAGAACTGCTTGAAACCCATTAATGTTAGACAGAAATTCACATTCCATCAGAGCACTCAATCAAACTGTGTTGTCACCAAATAAAACTTCCTTGTTATGACCTGGTTTAGTCCAGATTCAGTTCTAAATCGAGTCCTGATTTAGTTTATTTATGTTTGATTTAGCCTTAGTGTTGACCAATGGAAGTTAGTTCAAAACTTTTTTATTATGTCTATGACTATGCAAATATTTCAGCTTGTATCATCGCTGCAGTAGTCAACGTAGTTTAACATTCATGTTTTTCAAATTTTGTGAAATGTCTTTAAAAAATGTATATATTACAAACTTGTCCACTGTAATTCCTGCCGTTTTTTCCATATTTTAATTTGAGGTCACATGTGCTGGCTGTCACTTAAATGACCAAATATGTCATGTCTATGCTCCAGGGTTTGGCAGTAATAGCCATGATGGTCAGGCACTTCACCACAGGTTAGTTTGGCCTGAGCTGGAAATAAGGCTTCTTCTGATGCATGGGTTGGCTTTTCCCCAGTTGGTGGAGGATGATGGCAGCCTCACTTCAATCCTAAAATCCTCACGTTTATGATATTTGCCCAGTATTATCTGTGGCGGTGGATGAATGGGAGGACCGAGCATGAGGAATGTAGAAGGTCAGACTGCGTGATTTACACAGTACAGAGCCCGAGAATCCTTGGGAAAATACTTGGGCCGGGATCAAACACACGTCATGTGATATGCTCTTAAGACTGACCTTTAGATTCATGCCTTTTACTTTTTTCCCATCCAAACAGACATATATGGATAATAACAGGATTTGAGGCCTTTATAGATATGATAAGAAAACAATACCTCTGACAGATAGCAGGATTTGTTTGGGGATGTTTTGTCTGGGAAAGTTTATAGTTAATGTAGCTGTTTTAGTGCTTTTACAGATAAGCTTTGCTTTGAATTGTAAAATCACTAACGTCAGGGAAGGTATTTGTAGTTAAAATACTGCCTAAAACAATGATTCAATTCCATTAACCATTGCAGTTTAAATCATAAATTTCTCCATTTGTGTTGGTGTCAACATAATGTGATGTGAATAAGAGGTAATAGAAATGTAAAAATACTGAAACTAACCTGAACTTGAAGTGGACAAATCCTGTAATAAAGGAGGCTGTATATAGTTTTATAGCGCTGCCCAATATATTGCAAATATATTGTTATTGAAATATCATCAATTGCAGTATCCACATCATAAAGAATGACTTGTATCACAATGACGCTATGGTCTATCATGTGATGAAATGTTACTTACATCCAAACAGTATTAAATCACACTGTGGAGACCTGTTTAGGCTTGATTTAGTCCTGGTTCAGTCTTTGATTTCGATTTAGCTCCTGCTTTGATGAGTGGTACTTAGTCCAGATCCTTGTATTTCTTTACATTTCTTAAAACAAATTAATTTAACTTTTTTTTTGTCTTCCTACAAATAGGATATAGGCGTGTGTTAAACATGGTGCTTCAATTGTTTGCAAAGCTTACTTAATTATCACATTAAAAGGATCGATAGTGGCAAAATGGGCACTGCTGCTCATGACTCCATCTAGTGGTCCAAAGTGATATAACAGGCCACTCTGGACAGCATTTTCTTTCTTTCTTTTCCTACTCGATATATTAGTAGCCAAACACAAAAGCCCCCTAGCCATTGCTCTTAAATAATTGCACTAAAATAAAATGATCTATTGATAATGATTAATATTGATTTTTATTATTTATTATTATTAATTCTATATATATAGTCACTTTAAAATAAAAGTATAAGATAGCCACAGTATTATTTCTAACTCAAGTTAACCCCTAATCAGCAAGAAGCCAGCGAAACCATCTTTACTAAAGTTAGAGTCACACACAAAACACTAACAAGTGGTTTTGTTCTTGGTTGTTCATTGTATTTACCAAGCAACTTACTTAAATGTAGTTTCCACTTGGTCACAGGTAGGTTTTGTTGATAAGCCAATAGCACTGACCTTTTGTGTTGTTCCATTTGAGCCAAAGACTGTGGTCTCTTTGTTGATGTTAATGAACTTTTTTTTTTTCATAGGCTTGTTTACCAGCTCCAAGGTCAGTTTCTGAGAAGCGGAGAGGGTGTTCTTGCCGACATATTTACAACCAAAGATATGTAAACACTGTAAATGTATACAGGTGCAATGGGCGATACAGGCAGGTTCCCTCTTGTCTCCACTGTCCTTTCCCCCCACAACATGCGCAGAGGGCCTGTTTTTTTGCACACGTGTTTATTTCTGGAAGCACTTTAAAGAAATACTCACTCTTTGAAAGCATAATGATGTGCCTCTCACAATATGAAGCGAGGGGGTAAAACGCAGCGGCAGATAGCACAGCACACACAGGACTAGTGGGGGTATTAAATATGAATTAATGGAATGTTGCTCAGGCACATCTCTGGGTGTAGTGTAGTGTTGAAAAATAAAATTTATGTTGCCAGCCACTAGCCGTGAAGGTGCATTTGGACTTAGTATCCTTTAATTAGAAGTGAGATATTAGCATTTCATAGGGCTTTATGCCGGGCGAGGGGATCGGCCAGCCACCGCGCCTTCATTAGCCGCCTCTGAGTGTAATGAGTGCCGTCATTAGCTGATGGAGTGGATTTGCCCCGGCTCTACCTTGAAAGACACATCTTTTACATACTTGCAAGGAATAAGGCCTTTTAATGGATTTCTTAATGAATAAAATAAGATGCCACTTCTTTAAAATTTGACACGTGCATTTTTGATAATGCAGCAGCTGGAGCATATTTCTGTTTGAGTGAATTGATGGCAATGGGGAAAATGACAAAAGTGATGTTTATATACAAAAAGAAAGGGGTATTGATAGAGCTATAAATTATGAATTAGATCAGAAATTTAAGGCTGCTGTAGAGTCGCCAGCTTGTTTGCTCATCATTCCATTGGTTGAAACTTCCCAAAGCACACTCCTCTTTTCTGCACTCTCACATCTGATTGGATTAAAGAGGATGCCAAAAATGTATTCTCCTTTTAACAAAACGTCTTTGCTGTGTTGCCTTATTTGGTGCGGTTAAAAAGGACTCTGGTGCCATTTGCTCTGAGAGTGGTTGACTTGGATAAGTGTGACTGCTGCCATATGACTTCAGTGCACACCAACCATGCTCTGAGACCCCTGCAAAAGCTCTTGGTTCACTTCCTACTGAATGGTACAGCACGAGGCATAAACATAGATACAGTGAAATAGCTGTCATTGACTTGACACTATAACAGTGATGTCATATGAGAACATTTTCTCAAAAAGAATATTACTTATTATCTTTTAATTTCTCTATGTACATATGCACATGGAATTAGATATCTGTTATTTGTGTCTAGAAAATGTACTAGGTGCTTTTAGCATGTGCTAGATGTTAAAACTTTAATGTTTTTTACACAGAAGTGCAGGACGGCTACTGGATAAAGCTGACTGCAAATCATATTCCAAAGTGTGCACATTCAACAGAAGTCAAGCCAGCGAGAGCCGCAGTGTTTTTTTGTGCGATATGGAAGTCTTCCTAAGCCTTTGGCTGCTGCTCCATTCTCAGAATCAAGCGTGAAGTGATTAGTATTTTATTGATGAGCTCCTCAAGTGGCAAGTGTGGGAAATTGGATCTTTGATCTCCTGGAGTTTGGGAAATCTGTCTTGAGAGTGTGGAGCTCTCCAGGTAACACACTCCCGCCCCTCACTGGCATCACCCCGACACACACTCCCGTACAGACTAACACTCAGAGCCGGCTGTCATTTAGGAAGGATACCCCGCCCTTTCTCCAAAACACATATTTGTTTTGGATGTTTTCACTGCGAGTCGACATGATGATTACAGATGTTCATTAACAGAACTGGGTATTTGTTTTAAACTTTAACCAATCACTTTGATATGCTAATTACGGTGTAATTTAATTTGAGCCCTGTAATGATGATGCTGTTATTATGGACATAAATGATGCAGTTAAGCTGAGAGTAATCTCATTTGCATACTGTACATGCCAGTAAATTAAGCTCTTTCCTGCCTTGCTTCAGCTTTAATTTTCCACTCCTTTTCACCGAGCATCCCTCAGCCCCGGTGCCTAATAGCAGCCGGGCTTGTTTGATGTGGAGAGCCGCTTCCTCTCACTAAATCTAGTCACAATATGTAATACATAAAGGCTCTCATTAGAACTCTAAGTGCTCTTTTAAGAAGTTGGCATTAATAAGCCAGCGTGCTTTGTAGTGATACACGAAAACAGGTCTGTCCCTCACTATAATAATGCAGCATTCCTTAAGCCACAAAACTAATAATGATGTAGTTAAAGAGCTCATCAGATTGTATATGACTGATACAACGTGTTGATCAGGCATATCTTCAAAGCACTGCATTGTATTTTGATATCCCTCCTTTGAAAAAACAAAGATGAAGGGCATTTAGATGTGTTTTTAAAGATTTTTTTCCTTTTCAGACAAGAGCATAATTGAAAAATATTGCCCCGTTGTATGTTTAGAGCAAATAATTTGGCTCCTCTTCTTTGTACAAATGCGTTTTGAAGTCCTCATAAAAGCGGCGTATTTCTGACCGAGGGACGCGGCCAGCCTTGATAAAAGCTCCTGTGTCTTCATTAGAGAAGCAGCACCTCACGGCGTACGATTGTCTGATGTTTGCCGTGAGAAGGTAAACATGTTTGTCATACAGGGTGTATTTATGCTGATCAAACAGGCGAGATGGGCCGCCGTGAATGTTAAGGGCTCCGGCTCAACGGGTCTGATATGCCAGCGGGGTTGACTCTTCTCACATCTCCAAGGAAAAAAATGAAAGGAAGTCAGTGAAGAGTCAATTCCACAGATATTTGTCTAGAAACGTTTTAAAGAGCCATTGTTGAGGTAGAGGATTCTGAAAATTTGTTAATTTACAGACTATACTTCTGACTCACGTTCTGCCCATATCCATATGCAGCAACCAATATAGACAGTAATATTTAAGTGATGCGGAAGACATGCAGATACAAAAACACAACAAGTAGAAAAGAATTAAGAAAAATGTGCCGGACCACCTGTTCTGGAAAAGGGATGTATTTATGGATGAAAACGTGCTGCCTGGTGATGCCTATAGTAAGTGTCCACTGCAGTTCATAAAGGAGAATTACACAAAACTAAGTGGTATGTCTCTGTGTGTCTCTTTATTTGTATTAAAATGTTGTCTTTTAAGTTGTGCATATATCAAAAGGACAATAAGGAGATGAAATAATAGCTCACTCCTACCCATTGACTACTAAACATTAAGACTTGGGAACACCAGGTCTCCCAGTAGTGGTTGGACTTACATACCGTTGCACTGGAAATTATTTAAAGAAACATTTATAAAGACTCCCCAAATTTGCATCAGGAAATTGTACTTGTTAGTTTGCTTGTTTTTGTTTTTTTTCTTTTTCAAAAAGTATTAAGTCTTGTACATAAAAGGCCTCTGTTAAGATGTCCAATTCTGGGTAACAACCTGTACAAGACCCAAATTCTGGATAATAGAACATATTTTTTTATATATATCCGACTAAAATCACTCTCACCTTTTCCAGCAGCTTCAGAAACTTATTTGCCAGCACATATTTGGAAAGGACGATGAGAAGACAAAACTTTTCTTCTGCTGATTATGATACATTGATATAGTAACAACATTGATGGAAAACAGTTGTAAAAGTGCCACTATTTCATGCAGTATTGTGTGGGTACAAGATGGGCCCCCATGACTCAGGCTCAATGGCTCTGTGATGTCAGCTCAGTCGACTCTCCTCACATCTCAATACAGCACCATCCAACGTCCCTTTTCTTTTAAAGGTGTCCCAGCCAGTCACATTCTGCTTTATGGACTCTAACACTACACAATACAATCGCCCTTCACTGTGAATGCTCTTCCATTTTGGTACCATAAAGAATATTATTTTTCTGCCAGCCAATTTTCTCTGTTCATCTCTAATTGGCTGCATAAATCCCGGCCGTTGAGGGTGAGAAATGTTGCGGTGTCACCCAGTGTAATCGTCACCCTTATTTACCAATTCATTAAGATTCATTGATGCAGGATCGGTGAGAGGAAATGACAACATAAATCAGGCCTCCACCGTAATGACCCTAATCAGTTGGGAATTGCACAAAATGTCATGATGAACTATGTCCTTGTATTAGTGCCACTGTACGTCGTCATTGTGCTGCTTTATGAGTGCGACGCATCCTCCTGACATAGGCTGTATTTAACAAAGAAAGACTTGTTAAAACCTGATTCCGTTAAAAGCCAGAAATTCATGAAAGGTCTTTCGGTATTTAGCCTATTGGCCTTTTGTCTTCAGTTTAACTGCTTAATGGAAGGCACAAACTCTCCTTCTTTTTAACCCTTACTGGGATAACAGGGCTTTTAAAATAATGACATGCTTTGTAGGCTTAAATGACCCCGCCAGTGTACTGTCACAGAAGAAGCACGCAATAGAACAGTTCTAGATGCCTATTGGACCATTATGTTCTCAGTGCAAAATACTAATTATTGTGTTGTAAAACAACAAGTGAATTTTTCATGTCAGTGTTTGTGACTAAAGGTTAATAGAGAGGAATGGACCCAATGGGACCTTGCTTAGGCTGAGTCAAAATTATAGAAGCAAACTGGTATTTTACATTTGGTGGCTATCTTGGCCCAGAAAATAAATAGACTGACTGACAGACTGAAAATCATTCCAAAAGGATCAAATATGACCTCCATTTACATTCCTCCAGTGTCTTTCTCCCTGTTGTACTTGTAACAAACTGACGGCTCTACAGGCTTTCTGTAGTTATGGAATATATGGCTTTTGACACAACAAAAGAGAATGTTTACTGTTAACCATGTAGTCTTTTTTAGTGTTTTATGGCATAAAAATGAATACTCGTATGTGAAACTGAAACCTTTCAGGCTGCAACAACATTGTATTTCTCTCTCCAATGACCACAAACCCTCCCTCAGGGTCTGTGACATTGATTCTGTCTGGGTAATCACTTGCATATCCTATATATCCTTGCTTCGTCTTGACAAGAAATGGTATGTTTGTTTACATCATTATTGTGATTCAATAAAAAACCCTATTAGTTTATGTTGAATTCAAAATTCTTGAACTCTGCCTCTTTCACCAAACAGTAACCTCCATCAGATTGGATTGAGCAGATATCAATTACAGTGTATCATACTTTGGTTTTGGTAGTTACCTGACTCTTCATGTGACATGGCCTTAATCTTATCTTTAAAAGGCTTGGTCTTGTCTTGCTCTCGATACTTTTTGATCTTGAACGTGACTTAGTCTTTTTGGCATATCCAGCATCAATGTGCTGCATATTGCTGGACAATATAATAGATGACTACATGACTCCATTTAGAGGTACAAGTTTATATCATTATCATTATTCATTAATAATTATCATTATTATTCCCAGAACTACACTTTTAAAAGTATTCTCTTGATAACAAAATATTGACGTTGAATTGTCAAATTATTTTTAGCTATAGGATGTTTTATAATAAGTAAAAAAAAAATATTGTGGAGTGCATGGTGGTAGAGCGGTTAGCACTACTGTTTCAAAGTAAGAATGTTGTGCGATCGATCCCGGGGCCAAAGGCATTCATATAAAGGTGAACTGGTGACTGCAATTATCCATATTCAATGAATGTGAAGTATGAATGGCATTATTTACATCCATTGTTGCATATAGTTTTGTGTTATTAATGATTACATATTATAAGGTGGGTACCATGTGCTTTTGACTTCACATATCATAGTTTTTACCAGTACCAGTGTGCCATGTAACACTACATTTAAAGAATAGACCACAATGGACAGTCTCTCTCGCTTAACCTCAACCTTTTTCTACCTTATACGCAAAGCAACAGGAAAAAAGTTCCTGTCCCCACAAAATAACCAGTAGAAAATTATTAATGTATGCCGTATTAATCTGATGTAGCAGTCTATAGAATTATTTATGTGTTGCACTGGCCACACTAACCCAGTTATGGTGGAAGACACTGTGAAACTAACCATTATAAATGGTGCTACCAGACTTGATGACTCACTCAACTGTAATTAGTGGCTTGGGTGAAGAACTGCGGTTCACCACACATCTGTCTTAATGATTTACCCCAACTGGAAAGCTTTCCCAAAAAATCCTCCATGTTGTCAGCTCACTCAGGACATGTGCGCTCCACACAGATGACATACCCTCATAAGACAGCTGCTCTAATAACACTGCTCTCCCTTTGCCTTGGCGGACAGTATTAATTAGACAAGTTCGTTGAGGCCAACCTTCCTAGGAAACTGCATCTGACACAATTCCTCTTCTCACATTCCCACACTCTTGGGACTAACCCTTACATGAATTCTAGTAACAATGATTAAAAATATATAATGACACACTTTTAAGTAAAACAATAAACTCCTTCCCACATCCCACTGGGCACTGATGGATTGAAGTTGTGTTTTTCCTCAGCTTTGTGTGTTTGACAGCTCTAATTGGTAAGACGAGCTTGAGGGAAACGGAGGGAGCCATAGTGGTCAGAAAGAGAGGCCCCCAGTCTCCCGGTTGGTGTCCTCTCGCCGTAGTGTTAATGGGCATGAGCCACATGTGAGCGGGATTACCAAAGTCGAATGAAGGAGAGTGGCTGAGAAAATGTGTGGCGAGCCGCTCCTAAAAAAGGCTCCACATCCCAGAATTACTATTCCATTCATGTACAAGCAGATTTAAACTCATTAGACTTCTCTATTTACTCGGTCTCAATCGGCCCGGCTTGTACTAAAAATACCGTGGCCTGCCTTACTTTGGTACATTCCGTCATTGTCTGCGCACAGCGGGCCGTTACTCCGAGGTGTTCCGCACGTGGCTCCATGCAAAGGAGACGAACGGCTTTGTGTATTTTCGGAAATTACGGATCTACTCAGGTTCGCTACTGGAGTCTGCCCTCTACGACTGTTCTTGATTTTAATTCATCTGAGCTTGTAGCGGATAATATAATCACATCACCTCAGTGCTCATGTTGAGGCTTTCCTCTGTTCATGGTGTTGTATTACACTCAGATCTTAATTTCATGCTTGAGAATCCCATCACAGTCGTGCCAATGTGTCATAAATATGTGTTTGGCACCTTCACTTGTATTTGATGCTAGCCTGCATGGGGTAAGCTTACTTTTTGGGAGAAGTACAATCAAAGTTGTAGTTTGAAAAGTGAGGTAAAAAGGTTTGCACAATATGTCATAAATCTATCAAAATGTATCAATTTTAGCAGTATTCATTTTAAAGAGAACTGCATAAATCACAATAACATTCCATGTAATACACTAATTTTGTCCAATCAGAACCTCAAATCTATCTGCAATGCAAGCTAATACAAAAATTGCACCAATAAAACCAGTGAAAGTGTTTATCTTTTGAGAGCTTTGTAGTGCTTCACAGGCTTCACAGCACCCCTACTGGCTCGGCAGACATACAGTGTTTTTGGCATGGTTGGGCATAACTTCACCTAATTTTGAGTAGGGATCGACAGTGGGATAGTTTTATTTTATACAGATTTTTTTTTTTTTTAAACCACTATGTTTTTCTGAACGTTTTCTAAAAAGTTAATCTAATAAAATCTAAAATTACCTCCTTGAAGTCAAATGTAAACTGTCTTTGGACTATCATTGGACTTCTAGTGTTACAAGTATCTTTTCCTATGTATGATATACTGGTTTTGGACTCAGTTTTACTGCCTAAAAGTCTTAGTCATCTTCTTGACCTCGTATGTGCATTCTACTTTCAGTCATTATTCCTTCTTGGTTACTGTGTTATTGACTACAACGCTAGTTTTTTATCTCATCCTTGTCTTTGGCTTGAGAGAAAATGCTTATAAATCATCAGACAAGGCAAAACATGCATTTCCAAATGTAGAGCTAACATAATTGTGCACCTTGGAAAACCGTATTGTGTCACATATTGAATTGAAGGACTTTTTTTCTTAATTTTGCAGATTACGTTGGCTGGTTTTAAATACAATGAAATATGAATGATGCTTATGGGCATTTAAAAATAATATAATTAACTTGATGGCAGCATTGCACTGTTAATGATTGATAGTGCCTTTGTTTGTTCACTTCCATCTAAGTCCTTTCATTGTTGTTTCCTAAGAAGCCCACTGTTGTGAAAGCCAGGAGCCCGTTGTTGTTTCCACAAACCCAGTTACTGAATAATTGAACTGAGTAAATGTTTAACATGTTTTTACAAGTTCCATGCTGCCGTTCTTTGTGAGGAGCCACTGTTTGTTGGGCTTGGAAGAAACACTCTCTGGACTACAGTGCGTTTTTATGGGAGCTCGATGTCTTGTCCACGCTGACGTATGGTCGCTAGCAGCTGCAATGCTCCGACTAAATGTCAGACGTCAGAAGAATGCCTTTTTGTTTATCCTGACTTGTTTATTCTAGCGCAGGCTGCATTTGCATCGACCTTGATTCCCTAAAGCCTGGCCCCGCTGGTCCCCTCCCAGGACTTGTTTACACTGTGCCTGCCCTGAGTGTCACCTAGGAAATGGGCTCATCATTCCACCTGGTTAATATGAAATGGCTCCTCCTGTTTACCGTCGCCTCGGCAACAATCACTGATTAAACAAACAGCTGCTTAGTTTGTCAAGAGTGAGTGGTCCGCTCAAGGCCTGGACTAGGTCTGGGAAAAGTTGTGGTTTGTGAGGTATTAGGTGATAGATATATGTATTTTCTAACCTATACCTACCTATATTCTAAGCTACATTTAGTTCTGTTGGGTAACTATCTGTACTGTATAACCACTGGACTATTTAGCTAAAATTCATTCATACCGTAAGTCACAATTTTAGCCCATTATATTCCATCAAAAACCTTTAACAATTTACAGATAGGAGACAGTTGTTTTTCTCTCCATTTTTGGAACTATTGTTGCTTAAAAAAATGAATAAATTCTGTATCGAGTTTTTCAGTGCATAGTACCACATTATAAGGGCCTGATCTACTAAGATATCAGTAGCGGGTGCTAAATAAATATCTTGGGCAGTTATACAAATCACATCTGCTGATTGTGGACTTGTTTGCGTGTGATTTAGTTGTGTAAATCAACGAGTGCAAATGTATGACAGGCAGCCCAGATGGATGGATTAATATACTATAATAATAATATTTGTCAGTGACTGTCCTGGACACATCTATTGCATGAAATTGAAATTTAATAATATCTGAAAAACAGTTGCCTGCGACTAACTGGTCATTGTCCAGGGTGTCACCCGCCTAAAGCCCAACGCTGCTGGGATAGGCTCCAGCCACCCGTGGCCCCAAATGGGATTAAGCGGCAGGAAATGAATGAATGAATGAAAAATAATTCAACAGGAGAATGAAGTAGAGTGCTTCAAAGCACATGGGCCTGGGGTGGTTGCACACAGCAGTCACTAGGGTTAAGTCCACTCATCGACTTAACCCCAGTGACTGCTGTGTGCAAAAAAGCCACTATGGACAGCCACTCATTCATCATTGTAAGGAATTCAGTACGAGGGGCAAACACATTAAGATGTATTTTAAGAAAACAGCTGCAAAAGCTGCAGCTCACTGGAGTATGAGTCAGTGTTCTCAGGGAATACAGGACTTTTTCGGGACCGGTTTCAAATCAACTTATATTGTTGGATTTTTACAAATGTACCCATTTAAAACATTACATATTTCCTATGCCCCATCATTGCACAAACAACAGCAGTCTTTTTTGTGCAAAGCATGAAAACAGAAACTTTTTATAATTCATTACAAATGAAATCACTCTTGCACTCATTTTAAACTCAGTGCTCACTCAAAGCTTAGACGTAGAAGTTCGCAAATTGGGATACACTCGTCTTTAAAGAAATCAAGACAACCATCACATTACCTGCCTTTCCTACACAGGGAAACATGACAGCAAGTTTGTTTTTCTTTTCCCAGTCTTGTTGAACTGAGCATTACTGAATGTTCAAATGAAGACAATGAGACCGGAATAATAACTGTCCAAAACATTGACGTTTTTGAATAAGATTCAATAGGAGCCAGTCCAAGTTTGCTTCCATCAACTGATCCCACAGTGTATTATTTCTAATGTCTATGTTAACGGCTGGGTTGATTTGAATTTAGAAGACAGTGAAGGGTGTGGGATAATTGTTTGGAAAAGTTATTGGGATGTAGTCCACTTTCTGTGTCTGTTGTTGAGCTGATGTTCCAAGAGACAGATTCCCAGAGTATTTTATCAGTGATGAGAGCTGTGATAATGGATTATTTACCATACAGCTTGTGTTTGTCTTTTGACTTTTCCCTGGAAGCAGCAGCCAAAATACAGCAAAACACTGCAGCCTTAAAAACCTTGAGCAGAATTGTGTTGTACCTTTGCTGCACGTTGATGTGTTGTCTAGTCTAGCAACCGAGCCAAACCTAAACCGCTCTAAAGTGAACCTCTGCCTATTGTTTCCTCCTTTGTGGGTCTTTATCTCCCACCCAAGAAATGTTGTGCTTTTGTTGTGTGCTTGTGTAAACAGGGGCTGTGTGAGAACTTGGCAAATGGAAGCAGGTGGCCGCCGAGGCTCTACTGTCATGAGCATTAAAGAAAAACACAACAAGTAGAGAGGTCACGGCACAGCTGCGCGGGCCGACCCTACCTCCAATCCACTGCAGACTTGTGCGAGCGGGTGAATTCCAGGCGGCCATGACAGGGGACAGGCATTAGGTTTCCATTGAGCGGCAGGCTGATGAGCTGTGGCCGCCAGCTGTTCTTAACCTTCAACCTGCCTGCTCAGGTGGGACCCATGTGACTCTTGTTTGTACTGTACTCCCATATTCCAGACAGGGAAAACAAAACACACTGTAAACAAATAGAAACTCTGACCTTTTTTATTATCCAGTGTTTGTTCCAAACACTTGTTTTGCAAGCAACTCCCCCGCTCTCAAAGAACAGACAGGCATCTGATAATCAACAGCACGGCCAGTTCTTTTCAGTCTCACTGACGCTGCCATGCTTTGAACTCCTGAAATTTCATTTATGTGGATTCTTTTAAAACTTTTTCAGCTCAGAAAAACTGACATATCCCATTAATAATAGAAAGCTCTCTCCTGACTACCTTTTGTATTTGGTTTATTTTGCGAGCCGGGTGTAAAGACTGATGATAAAAGCATCTATAAATACTAAAGGCTGGAATAACAGTAACTCACAACATGACTCATAATATTCCCTATATACTTTACTACTTATCTGGTTACAGGTCAAAGAAGACTGGAGCCTTTTCCAGGTGCTTTTGACCTCACCAGTCAATCACCACTTAATCACAGGGCTAACATTTAAAGACATACAAACATTCTACAATTTAAGTTTACTGGTTAACTTATACATTATGTTACAATATATATTACCATGTTTTGATGGCATTTCACGTAGACTGCTAACCACCCTGCCACCCCGACATATGTCGACTCTTAATACTGCATTACTTGACCTACAGAGTATCAGGATGCTGTATAAGTTAGAGAGCACAAAAATCAGTGTCAGTTAGACAGAAACCACAGACTCTAATGGTCCTTGGGTGGTCTCTGAGTTAGAAAGTTTTGTTTCAAACTTTGTTGTGCTCATACGCTTTAAACTCGGAATGTTGGAATTTTAACACCACTGCTCACAGATCAACTCAATGATTTAGGAAGTAAAATTATTTGTAAATATCTCTTTATTATCCCGGTCGGGAAATTCATGATCGGCAGCCACCACCAGGGGTGCCAAGCATGTTTTGATGGCGGTGGGGGAAACCGGAGTACCTGGAGGAAACAGACCCTGGCATGGGAAGAACATATAAACTCCACTTCACTGAACAGGGAACTGAGCATTTCTCTTTTCTCAAATTAACCCAAACATGTCTGCACAAAAAGAAAAGAAAAATGTGTGTACTTCTCTTCCATCATTTCTCAGTTTGTCATCTCAGGGCAGTCAGGCTTAGTATTAAAGTGTTTCCCTAAAAATGCACTGAAGTGTCAAGAATCTGAAAACACATTGATTTATGCATCAAAGGCCTCCTACAGTAATGTTTCAAAAGTCTAAAAATATACATGTATGACTTTTTCTATATTTGGGTTTGAACATCCAAGAAATAACAATTAAATACTATGATGTAAGCAAAGCTGCATGTAAATAAACCATTATATATAGACAAATGCAGGGTTTAGTCATGTGACCGGCACTCTCCTCTCAGCTGATGATGTCGCCCCTGCCTCTGTGCCTCGCAGATTAACATTGTTATCAGCGCCACTCTCTAATAAGGCTCTTTCCTATCTGCTTGATATTTATGATGGATAATGCCCATTTTCCATTTTCTTTATTCCTCCAATTTTTTGCGCTCCCGATATTGCAGCTTTGAATTATTCTGCACTAAAATTAATGAGAAAGTAGATTTATGGCTTTCATTTGTTTGTCAATTCTAAAATTAATTGGGTGTTAATTTTAGCCGTCCCCTCATCAGTGCCGGTCCTAAGCATGCATGCATTACTTTGCATTCATTGTAGCCTTTTCGCTCCTTTATTGTGGGTCACTAGTTTTGCATACATTAAAATAGCCCTGCAGCTCCTTCTCTTGATTACTTTTTGAGACCCTGTGCATTTGTAAAATTTACGCCTTTCCGTTATAATTATGAACATTTTGCATGGAATGACAGTGCTTGTATAATAGCCGTTACTTTCAGTCTTTGGAAAAAAGCCTTTTATTTAAAGAGTAAGTGGGGTGAATAACGTCAGCGCATTGTCAAATGGCATTTCATTTAGTGTGGTTCTAATTGGGATTCAGTACGAGCAAGGGCCTCTAGATGGAGTCTTGGCTGGGTTCTGTCCCGTGGTATTCCTTCCTCCTTGTTTAGAAAATCCCATTATGGAGGGAGGCTGTGCCAGACTGCCGGGGTGAGCTGGGTCAACATCTGTCTGGAGGGAGAGAGGGGTGGATCTAGCACTAGCCCAGGGAGCTGCTGTAGCGCTGGGAGGGCCCAGGCTGCTCAGACAGGCCCCTTAGTGTGGGGGCGTCGTGACACACAACTGAACCGGCGCAGGCCACAGTGTCAGATGACTCACTCGGATATGCTTCTCGCAAGAAGGCTTTCTACACCAGAGGAGATGTGAACCATTTGGGTCGGCCTTGTTCTGGTGTGAATGCTGAGCCGACACTGAAGGAAGCCCTGTTTTCACTAAGCAGCACATCCCGTTGGGTACAGTGTGCTT
Source organism: Rhyacichthys aspro (assembly GCA_036850595.1). Classification (NCBI taxonomy): domain Eukaryota; kingdom Metazoa; phylum Chordata; class Actinopteri; order Gobiiformes; family Rhyacichthyidae; genus Rhyacichthys; species Rhyacichthys aspro. The sequence goes on from CM072152.1 coordinate 3,980,022, forward strand.
TTAGTTCCATTTCCAGTACCACATACAAAAACAAAACGTACATATCTGTTCACGTTGAGTACCTGTTGGTTTCAAGACAATTAAATGGACCAACTTAAATTAGTTAATCAAATTATTTATTAGCATTTCACCATTCCTCACTCTAACAAAGCATGCCTTGTTTTTGTGAATAACAGTAATATGCAGAAAAGAAAAAAAACCACAAAAGGCAAAATAGCTAAATTAAGGCTGATGCCAGTTTGCAAAATAAATTATAGACACTGGAGTTTTGTTCTGTGCTTTGTATAGTTGTGCTCTTTATTGAACAGATGTGCACTGCACTTCTAATAAAGTAAAGAACTCTTTAAGACATAAAGGTAGCTTGACTAAAAGAGGCAAGCGTGCTCAGGTCTGTTTGTGGCAGTGTGAGTCTGCTTCTCCAATCTGGGAATATGCTGAATATGTTGTGAATAAATTAGCTATAAGTGGAAGAAGATGAATGAATTTACAAAATTCTACCAGTTTGTGATGGCAAGTGCTCTCTACTCTTCAGTGGTCTATTGGGGGGGGCAGCACCAACAAGACAGACATTAACAAGATCAATAAACTGATCCGGAAGGCTGGACAGGTCATGGGCATCAGAATGGAGACGTTTGAGTAGGTGTGGTACACGAGGACACTGAACAAACTGCTTTCCATCATGGACTATTCATCCCACCCACTTCACTGGACTATAGAGGGGCAACAAAGCTCGTTTTGTAACAGACTCCACTGCCACAGTAAACACATTTATACCGTTCTCAATTCAACTTTACAATAACTCACCTTTATGCAAGAGGTTGTTACTAATCCACTCATGCCATCCCTTGTTTAATGCACATTATCCTTCACTTCTCTAATGTATTTAAAATATATTCCATATTTCCAAAATTTGTGTACATATGCAAATCACACACATATATATTTTTTGCTTTATATTATTGTATTAGTTATATTCATGTTATTGTTGTGTTCATGTGTGTTTGTTTACTGAGCTACTGCGACAAAGCAATTTCCCTGGATCAGTCAAGTCTAAGTCTAGTCAAGTCTAGTCAAGTTTACCTTTAAAAGTCCACTTTAAAATATGAGCAGAATATACAGATGTACAAAGAAATAATAGGCCAGGTCAAGGGTTGCTGTTCCATATCATTCCATAATGTTCCACTTGGTGAAAATAGGACTGTGGATGTGGCACTGTTTATTTTTTATTAAGACCATATCCAGAATATTATCTCACCTACGCTCTGTAAATATCCTTATGTGACAAGTTGTCAACCTCAATTTCCTATCTGTCAGCGTGAGTGTGCGTCCCTGTGGTGTCTGCATCTTGTTTAGAGCCTGATCTCTGGAGACTCTTTGCCTATGTATTTGAGCACTATTAACTGGCACTGGCCTTCCTATTACAGGGCTAAAACGCCAGCTCCATAAATCTGCATTTAGTTCCATTTTCACCTTCTTTCATGATGAGGCCCTGTGTTTTAAAGGCATTTATTCTGCTTCATATAAATAATTAATCAGCCAAGTTAATTTGCTTCTGCCCGACTTGGTCAGCTTCATTAACCACCCTGGAATTGGGAGGCTAGACGGCGTGCGCCCGAGAGGCTGGCGTCCCACGCACAATAGCTGTAAATCATTTGGCTGATTTGAGGGAGAGAGGCGCAGATATGCAGCGGTGTCACCAGCACCCATCCCCAGAGAGAGGGGTGAGGGGGGCTCGACGGGAGATGCTGCGTTTGTCTGCCTTTTGTGTGACCAAAGAGGAAGACAGGGCTTTTAATGGAAGTAAATAGTGTTATATTCATTTAACAGTGATCACAAATGACGTTACCACACAGGCCACAGTATTGGATTTCATTGTGAGTGGGTTCACACATTGAATGGAAGTTTACTGAAGTGTCACAATGCAATATAAAAACAGGTTTGTTTAGGGTATATGGCTTTAAATATTGTTTTCCCTTGTTTCAGAGTTTGTTTGTTTGTTTGCTTGACAGTTCACACTTTTTTTTTGGCTATTATTGGCAAATAAGATGATGTCTCCCCAATGGCAAACCTCTCAGTGAAAAAATGAATTATCTTTACCTTATATAAACACGTGCTATTGTGATATCATTATTGGATATTATGGTGATAGTCATAGAGCAAGTTATAGTTTTTTTTTAATTTGTTTTAAGGTGTGGTGTATTCTTTTTTAGCCTTTTTGGCGACATCTGGTTGTAGAAGTGCCAATGATTGCAATTCCACACATTGCACCTTCCTTTTTAGAGCATGTGAACAGCTACAGTGGCCCTGCATGGACATGTTGTAGTCTACAACTCAGCGGTAATAGGTGTGATTGTGATTTCATAAAAAAACCCAAACAAAAATTCTTTGGATTTGTTGCATCTGAAATATGTACAGTATCTCACCTATACAATTGTGGCACTGATGAAACTGTACTCATTTTCTTTGTTTATGCCTCAAATATGACTTTAAATAGTGGACTAACCCTGCCCTGTTTACCCAAAGCAAAAATAGTCTGCAGTGAAAGTCTCCTGCCAGTGATTGTATATTATTTTTTGGAGTAGGATGTAGTTATGAAAGACAACATTTTTTCACAATTCAAAAAGCCTTGTTTATATTCGGACCTGTATTTTGGTGTTAATTGAGCATCCCTGAAGGATTTGCCTTGTTTTTCGGCCTGAACATTTCTCATGGAGATCCGTTGGCAGGCCTCACACAGTCGCCCTGTTTCCCATTAAAAATCCATTCTGCCGCGGTTCTTCTGGGAGCCCTGCGAGTAAATATATCCATTTCCATAGAAAGTGTTTTGTTTTCGGAGGTCCACTGTTTTCTCGGGCTCCTCTGCTCTTTCTTAGCTCAGGTTGGGTTCCTTCTCCTAGTGATTCCTGGACCCCCCCAACCCCCCAGCCTTTTCCCTATATTCGCCCTGTAATGGAGAATACAAACAAACCTGAAGTCTGTACTAGAGAAAACAAAAAGAGGAGTTGATGAGCCTGCAGAGAGGCGGCCTGCTGTATCGTGTGCATGTGTGTGTTTGCCTCATTGCGTACGAGCAAACAAACACGAAACAGAGCCCAAACCTGCAATAAAAGTGAAATTGTGTGGGAAGCGTATGACAGATGTTTATAGCTTGGCCCGCAGTTGAAATGCGACCTCATTGCTGTGTGTTTTAACAGCTGTTTCGCCCTTTTTTCTTGTCCCTTCTTTTCTTTTCTCCTTCTACGTCTTCTCCCAGGCTTTTAAGTCATGATGCAAGAATCCGGGACGGAGGCGACGAGCAACGGACCGGCCAATCAAAATCAAAACGGAGCGGCGATCGCAGAGGGTGTCTCCAGGGAGGGGCAGCCCGATAGTGCCACGCCGTCGGTGGAGGTGACTGCGGCCGACTTCCTGCATCTCCAGCACCACCAGGTAGGCCCTTCACACCTGTCTTGGATTCATTAAAACACGTCAGATGCGGGCCCTGGCCCTTTTAAAGTGCCACTTAATATTTCATCACAACCCCAAGAACGTCGGGTCCATAAACACATTATCATTATTATTATTTATGTATATTGGGGCGCTGTGTAAATATTTAAACACAGGGAAGTGCTCTCTCCCTGATTGTCTTTAGTTGTGGATGTGTTTATCGTGGCATGCCGCATCTGCATTTATGTAAAATATTCATCATTCGGTTCGGACGTGTTTTAAAAGTGTAGGTGCCGTAGGATGTTGTGGACAGTTAAGAAAGCAGGAACAGCCAATACGGCGACAGCATCTCCCCCCGGCTCGTTGTAAACACACCTCACACTCATGCTAATGCCACGCTCGGCCCTGTTAGCCGACGTGGTGCGGAGATGCGCACTGGCATTATTGTCGCAGGAGCCCTAAACAGTTTGAGCGCCTCGAACTTGAAGCAAACAGACAAGCTTTTTCTGTTGGTGTCAGCGGTATGTGTGGCACTCGACGCCACGTTTAAGGAAACAACATTGAAAAGATCAGCGTGTCTCGTGCTATCTGGGCCGATCCGACAGGACGGCGGGGCTTGTTGTCACGAGCTGTTTGGTGATGATGCGCAGGCTCTTTGCCGCTGTCTGTTGTCACAGCACATCCATCAGCCTCAGCCAGACTCAGCCACAAAGCTGCAGCCTGAAACTGAGGAACACAGGCCCTTGTATGTTTCGGATTACCTCAAATTCCTTTTTTTAAAACTACATATGCATATTTGTTTGGCTTTATGTACTTGACAAATACTTGGTTTGGGGTCTTTGATAGTTCTTAAATTATGTTTGTACCTTCGTATTGTTTTTTCTTTCTGCTCTTGTTTACTTTCCACCAGACAGAGTTTTAGTATTGTCTACATTTTTCACTCCAATATACAATATACTCATCAATTTGGTCACTCGTTTTAATTAAGTTGAAATTTGCTTAATTGAAGCAGCTATATTGCAGATCTATTTTTACAACATTTATGGCATTGGCAAAATAAACTATTATATACAACTAAATTTTACTTAAATGCAGAAGTATGGCCACTGAAATGTTTGATTCTACTTAAAAAATAATAATACTAAAAAAGTAATTTAAATTACATTAACATGTCGGTTTTTCTTCTGTTGTGTACAAAGACTTAGTTCAGTTCTCTGTAGATTTAAGTTTGAATTCCATGGAGTGTACCAATGGACACAGAATAAACTACCTCTCCCATTGTTTCATGTTACAAACAAAACCTGTAACCTTAACTTCTCTTCTCTATTTAACAAAGGCTGAATGTCAAGACCACAGTAGTCTGAGGAGAGCACTGTAATTGTTAAGTGGTCACAATAAAGAATAAAATCAAACATCAAAAAATATTGTAACTGACCTTCTGTTTCTAAAGGACAAAGAAAGTCATATATATATACAAAGTACAAAATGGATAAATAACTAAATGTATTCAAAAGACATTGCTTTTATTTAGTGTTTAGTTTGTAGCATGGCTGTCAAAGTGTATTAATTTTGCAACAAATAGATAATACATTAGTCCAGTCTCTGGAAATAATTGACACATGGGTATGGCTGGCCAGACCAAGGTTTCCGGTCCCATTTTGTCCAATGAAGTGGAAGAACTCAACAAGCAGGCTGTGTGTTCTAGGTTTGTTGTTAGTACCTGATTTTACTGGACTTGTTTGAGCAATATGAGCTCCATTACGGCTTTGATTATCAAAAAATCATCACTGTAAAACCTGATAGAAACTGAGCCATAACAGTGTCTCCCATTAGAAATTGGCCACTTAAGGTGAAGCTAAAATGATGGCGCCACAAAATCTCAAACCACAGACAGAATTAATTTATGGCCTTAATAGTATATTCCCCTCAAATGTAAATGGATCACAATAAGGTTAATTGAACACTCAAATAATTTACAATAAGACTAAATTTGTTTTGTTCAATTTGGAGGGTACATTTGTTTGTGACAAACAGTTTAATCATCAAAAACAGTTCACAGAGCATGATTAGTGGCCTGACTTAGCCTCTCTAAACGCCCATTTGTTGTTTTTTATGAAGAGAGCAGTGCACGGACTAAGTATCCATCAGTTAGTCCCAGGCAGTAACACCCCTCTCCACAATCTAGCCTTTAGGCCGCTCCAAAATCCTCTCCTCATCCCACAGCCCAGTCCAAGACCCCACCTCCCGTCTGTCTTTTTTTTTTTCCAGCTCAAAAGAAGCATGTCGTCAGTGAGAAAATCACAGCCATACTGAATTCATTACAGCAGTAGTCACACAAAACCATGGATAAAATTTCAATAACTGCAGGCCACAGTTGAGTAAACAGTTGCACTGAAACTTAATTCCTGTTGACTTTTCCTCCATTCTTGGCCAGGGGCACATTCGGATCTGCTCTGCAAAAGACAACAGCGTTACAACTTTGATGAATGTGAGGCGGGCTGAGAGGGAGGAGAGGGGGGGGTGTCATGGATGTGCACATGACATTAAGGAGGGTGACGGAAATCAAGCTTTCACGCCAGAGTGGAGCCAGTCGTCCAGGCATGGGCCTTGTTTGTAGTCAGCCAGAAAGAACAGTTACACATTTGATGAAAGGAACACACACAGTCTGTTTTTACCCTTTCACTTTATCACTGGAGTATTACACAACAAAAGACTGAATGCAACTTTTACTTTTGTTTCCATTTTTCATGAATGGAAGTAAATGATCATAGTCCGGTGTTATTCTTATTGATTGATGTATGTCCCTACATAGGTTTGCAGGACCTTAAAAAAAAGGGATGAATCCATGGAGTGAAATATGCATATTACATCAAGGATCATTGTTGTGAACAAAAATGGCAACATCAGAGCTCATTTACAAGTCAAAGTTTCAAAGAAAGGTTGATAGAGCAGGTAGATAATTATTTAATGTAAGTCATATTGTAATGTTTATGTCCTTCAGTGTTGTGCGTCATGTGATATCTGCACAGTGCTAACCAAAAGGAGCAGATGAGTCACAGGCATTGTGTCCCCAGTTGTACATGGACAAATATGAACACGTACATTTCATGACGTAGGCTTATAAACATGCACATATCTTAACAGCAAGCTGAGGAGTTAAAAGCACCTGGAAGCTGGAATTACTGGAATAGAGATGACCAGTTTTCCAGTCATTAAAAAAAGTAAATTCAATCTTTTCAATGTTTTCACTAAACTTTTATGAAACTATAGTTGTACTCACACTAGGAAAACTGTCCCGTGCCCAAGCCTAGAATGCTCCTAAAGTCTGGTTCCTTTGGCTAATGTGAGTGCTCCCATCTGTGCTTGAGAACGCTTCCAGGTTTTCAGCATGGTTTGAAGAGGTTTGTCATATAGAAGATTTAAAATATGCAACAATTTGTGGAATTGTGTGGCGAAATTGAAACTCTTTTGAAAGTCTAGGTGGATGAGACCATACAAAAAAAATTGGACAACACAGACAGCCACTCAGCTCACTTCCTTTATACCATTTTACAGCATGTCAGGTGATTTTTAAAAACAAATGGCGCAATGTGATGATGTCTGCCGAGGCCTGACTGGATGATGTTACTAGGCCCAGGCAAGGATTATATCTGCATGTGTAAGTGCAGCTCAGTGAAGGCCAGAGACTCCTCCCCAGTTGTGTATGGGCACGGAATGGTTTAAGTGGCCCAATGGGTGCACAGTGGCAGCAAGATGGTTTAACACTGTGGCTTCTGCTGCTCCTGGTTCTCTGGCTTCCCCCCACCGTTCAAAGACAATAAGACGTTAAATCTAAAGTGCTTACACTGAATGGATGTGAGAAAGAATAGTCTGTTAGTGTTAGCCCTGCGATTAACCGGTGATTGTCCAGGGTGTACACCACCACAGGTCCCAAGTACCTGGGTTAGCCCCTGCAACCCCCCAATGGGAATAAGCAGTAAAAGATAAGTGGATGAATACATATTATAAAACTATTTTAGAATTTTAAAAAAATCCAAGGCCGTTGCTGTGATCTATCATTGCTAGCGCTAACTTAAGTTTAAAACTCTATGGTGTCTGTGTGTCAGATGTCTGTGCATTGTCCTACTGCTGCAGTTAAATGTTAAATGACAGATCCATCCCTTCTTTTTTAAACACACTTTTCATGAGAATTGACTCCACTCAGGGCAGATTTAGAGACAAAACTGCCCCCAGCCCTTTTTGTTGTTCATTGGGGTTATAAGTGGATATTACCACTATTTATGCAATAATGTACCCAACGTGTTGATTACAAAAATCTTCTTCAATAAAAAATATATAATATGACATAAAATTAAAAAAAAAAAATGTTGAAGCTCTAGATTACTGATTTCTTTATTGTCCTTATACAATTGTTTGGCTCCCTTATAACCAGTTGAATACAAATGTGTGACCCAATAATAATAATAAAAAAAATTGGAACTTAAAAAAACCTACAAAATTCAACATGTCCATTGTTACCACTTCATACTGTTTCTGTTGTGTGGACTTGTCTCTGGCTGAGTCTCATAAATTGTTGTGTTTGATAAATGACAAATGGTGCGTCTCACTCACTGACGCTGGCCTTTGATTGGCTGCTTACCCCAGCACTCTTTTTATCCTCCCATTAGACTAAACCAGGATTTTCACTCATGCACCATGAATCATGTTAATTGTCCCTGGGGTATTACCATCTTCACTCAATTACTCGATAACTTTTTACTTTTGTGGCATTTCACGCTCTTTCTTTTAAGTTTTATTTGTGGCTTACTCTAATACCAGCCTAACTGACACATTGATGTTTTTTTCACCGCATTCTTTGTTCTCCTTAAAAGCATCTGAGAATCTTCTGTAGGTGAAGCAAAAATCAATGGAAAAAATCCTCCAGAAAGCACCCTGAGTGAGTGGGAACAACAAACCTGGCAGTGACATATCATTTATTCTTATTAGGGCACATAAGTATGAAAGACAGTGCTCATTAATAAAGATGGGGGATGAAATAATTGTAATGTGTTTGATCATCTCGATTCTGACAGGGGAATTCATCTTGTGGACCAGTCAGATTTGAGGGAAGTGGACCATAAGCTCCATTTAAGCATCTCTATTAGTAAGACACAGAGGGGAGGAAAAAAAGGCCTGGCGCTTTTAAGATGCTTTGAAAAACACTGCGGAGTGAGAGAACTTGTGTTATGTTCTAAAGGTAGACCTGGGGTTTTCTACCGCTGTGACAAGCCCTAATAAAGTCCTGGATTTACTCCCAGGTTTAGTAGTGGTTTAGTGCTTTAGTTTGAGGTTTGGCCCTAGTAGTCCTGGTTTAGATGTGGTTTAGCTCAGGGTTTAAGCAAGGTTTAGTCCTGGTTTAGATGTGGTTTAGTCCAGGGTTTAAGCCAGTTTTAGACCTGGTTTAGTTGTGGTTTAGTCCCAGTTTAGATGTTGAATCGTCCGGGGTTTAGTTCTTGGTTTGACCATGGTGTAGCCCTTGATTTAGTCCTGATTTTGCCCTGGTTTAGGTCCTGGGATTTGCATCTGTTTAGTTATGGGTTTAGTTTTCAGTTTAACCCTAGTTTAGTACTAGTCTAGTCCTACTTTAGTCCAAGGTTTTAGCCCTTTTTTAGTCCAAGGTTTGTTTTAATTTGGTCCTATTTAGTCCTGGTTTTACCCCGGTTTAGCCCTGATTTATTACTGGTTTAGCACCAGGTTTGGCCCATTGTTTGGTCCTGGTATAGGTCTGGTTTTCCCCTTGGTTAGTTCTGGGATTAGTTCTATAAGGCTATATTTAGCTCTGGCTTTGTACTACTACAGTTCCAGTTTAGGCCGCGGTTTAGTACTAGTTAAACCCAGTTTTGATAGTTGATTGGCCTGGGTTAACCTTACATTTATTCCTAGTTTAGACCTGGAATTAGTACGAGATTGTATGGGTTCAGTCCAAAGTTTTGTACATATAGTCCTAGATCTGGACTAAGCACTAGGTTTAACCTTTGTTTAGTTCTAGTTTAGCCCTGGGTTTAGAACTGGTTCAGTCCTAGGTCTGCTCCCAGTTTAGTGTTAAATTGTTATCCTGGAATATCCCTGAAGTCCTTTAGCACTGGTTTGTACTGAGTTAGTCCTAGATCTAAATATTCACTGCGGTCCAGGTGCAGGCTCCCGAGGAACACCTTTAGTTTGACTAATAACACAGTAGTTCCTTTTACACTCACTGTTTGTGGTTGAGTGAATATCAGATATATCTTTGACATTTTTATTTGTGCCTGCCCCGGACTCTGAGGACAGATATATCCTGCCTGTTTGTGTTGCAATAGTTGTGGTTTTAACACTTTTCTCATGAGGAAGTGAAGATAGTTTTGGAGAAAACACAAACAGAGTTGTGTTGTGCAATAACCTGTTTTGTGATTTGTGATTCAGAGGAAATGGTGTTAGAGAAGGCCTGCCGAGAGCTGCCGTTCTTACATTAATGCTTCTTCTAATATCGTTTTTTTTAAGTGGCAGAATAAACCAAATCCTACATAGACACTCTTTTGTATTTTTATGAACTTCACATTTACATAATATTTACAACAACAAAAGTAATCTTCATGTTTTTACCAGTGTCTCTTATTATATATAGGATTAGGGCATTCTTTTGATATTATTTTCAAATGTTGCTCAAATAGAGTAAATGCACTAATTAACAAAGTGAATATGTTTATGTTTTGTTATATTTTTCTTGTTTTTGATGGCAAATGCTTTGGTTGGCAACCTATTCTTGTGCTGTGAAAAGAAAGTAGCAGCAGCAGGAGCTCATAGAAGATATTTTTTTCTTGCTACTCCTTTTTCAATCATGGAAAGTGAAGAGTAGGAAAGTATGAGAATGTACGTTATTTGTGTTCAGAAATGAAGGTGAAAAGGGCATGACAAACGTGAAAACCCTTTTACTTCTTGCATTATATGGTCAAGGCAGTGCTTGCGTGTACATTGTTGTAGGAGTGGCACATTGAAGAAGAAAAGCTGAGTGGGCACTGAGTTCCTGTTTGCATAATGCACGGCTTACACAGTCCCTTGTGGAGGGTTGAGAAGGTGCAAATGCTCATCTTAGACACTGCCACTGAGCACTGTTTTGTTGAATTTCAGAAGAATGTTTGATTCTCGTTCAAAGACTACGTGTATGTAGAGGTCTAGAGTCTAAGTAAGGCAGTGTGGAGCCTGCTGTTGTCTTGGTCTAGTCCACATCATGGGCTAATGGTCAAACTGAGAGGGGTCACTGAGTGGGTCAGGGTTGAAAAAGTGTTACCAAGGCCAAGGGGATGTGCCCAGGCTATTGATTTTTTTTTTTTTTTAAACAATTCAGCAAAATATATTTATTTTAATGATTAAGAAAGAAAAAGATGTCTGTCCACACTCCTTGATCTCGCTTGATCACCTGATTTAGAACTATATAAATACAATGAATGATCAAACTATTAATAATAAAGAATCAAAACAAGAGGGCTGAGGCTGCCAAGTGACAGTTCTTGTGAGTAGAGCCTGCATGTCCTTAACATGATCTGTAAAAAACAACCAATAGTCAATGTACTTATATGAATACATAATGAACAATGTATTTAAATGAATACATTTAGGATTAAATGTTGCTCTATGAGGGCCTTCTGTGTGGCTTCACTGCCTCAAGCTGATATGAATACCAATATGATGTCTGATGCTGACATAATATGCCATTAAAATACTACAAACATTTATACAATCTGTTACATAGCATATGATTTATTTTCTGTTTTTAATGAATGTATATGGAATGATGAGCCATGCCAACATTCTTTTTTTCGTGCACTCTATATTCTATATCAGTGTCCCAGTGGTCTCTTTTTCCACAGTGCTCTATCAGCCGCTGCTCTCAGGTATCGCCATGTCTGCTGTTCATATTGTCACAAGAGGCTACGCGCAGGCTGCAACTTATTGGAAAATCTGGCGGAGAGGATAACATCGGTGTTATGACACTGCATATTGCCCTAAATTGCTTTATTGGTAAAATGATAGTGCTCGTCCAATTTGAATAATTTTCATGGAATCCCTCACAGAACAGTTTAATTATGTTATCACACAACTGGCAACATCTGTCTTTATACCGCAGCACATGACAGTTTTATTACAGGCTGGATTTCTTTGCTGTTTCTGGCAATTGATGTGTGATCTGATTAATAATCACACAGATGGAGGTGAAAATTGAACAGCGATGTGCTGCTATGTCAAAAAGGAAGGAAAATAATTATTAAAGCAGAAATAACAGCCAATAAAACAGAAACGAAAGCCCCTTTTATAGTCCCTTTTGGCTGGGGGGTATTTCTGACATTTTACCCCACATTGACTTCACAGGTACAACTTGTGACGTCCCACCTGCAATGGTCAATAACTATGTGAGTAACTCTTATAAACTATGGGAATAAATGGGCTATATAAAATCAGTCATGCAGAAGAAATTTACACTTAGCCACATTTAATCTCCAGCGCAGTAGTTATAAAATAGTGATAAAGACCCTTCCAAAAGTGACAAGGCAACAAAAAAGCAGTAATTACTATTTATTGATATGAGCACAGAAGTTAAAGACACCAAATTAGACATTTTAAAGGTGGCGTAAAAACTTGAATATGTTAATATATACAATACAAGATTCTATATTCAGTTATTTCAGTATGTAAGACACACAGAAACAAAACACAGTACTGATCTGGGTTGATAATGAAAACATAAATAAGACCAAAGTAAGTATGAAAATATAGACAAACTCAAAACAACACTGGTAAGAGAAAAAGGACATTGACATAAAAGATCTCCTCATTGCACCTAATGCAGCTAATATGCTGTAGCCTTATTGTATTTTTGCAGTGCTCTTAATCTGAATATGTGTGCCGTTTAAGTTAGTTTGTTTTTTTGAGATGACCATTGTAATGTGCATTTTACCTAGTGTAGATTTAGCAGCTTTAGTGAAACATACGCTAATCTCTTTGGGCAGTCTTTGATGAGGAAGCACAGGTCCACAATCCATATATCTGTTCTGTACCCCCTCACTAACAGAACACACTTAGTCAGTCAGTCACTTGCTTTTTTTCAAAAATATATTTTGTATGCCCTTTCGTCCATTAAAAATATATTATGGTTTGCTTAACCTATGTTGCCAAATGGACACACAGCTTATGTGGACTAACTGTAAAAGGGTTCATAATATGCTTAAACACAAGCAAATTTACAAGTAGGTGAAAAACAGTGCCAAATGATGTAGTTGCAATCAAGTTTGTACACAGTCTTTGTGTTTCAGCCTTTGTTATGCAATGCCTGGACACAATATAAAAGGCCTCAGTAGCTTGTCTTTTTACCGCCGTGTTGCCTTCTCTATAAATGGGACACAGGCAGATTACCACAAATAACAGAAGCTAAAAGGGGCTTGGAGCTGAATTCACATACAGTAGATGTGTTTATGCCACAGTTGCATGTATTTTTTTTTTATCTTTCCTATCTGTTTAGTCTAGGAGCAGCTTCTCGAATCCTCCTGTCACTGGCGTTTTGTTAGTGCACTTTTAGGAGGTAAACCACCCAGCACCTCTCTTTTGTCTTATGGATGCCTTCCAGGACAGCCGGCCTATGAAGTCATCCATTTTGTTGAGTCTACCTCCAGCTGCTGCTCCTCCGCGCCTGAGAAGAGATGAGCCACAGGTTGGGTGCTGTAGTTTAAAATAGTTGACTGTCGCTCAGGTCTACATCCTGTTTACACTCTGAGCTTATGTGGGCAGCAGGAGGGGGATCCCCCAGTTGTTTAACAGGGTTGTGACCAGAATTAACACATGGAAACTCACAAAAACCTAAAGCATCATATCATTACAGAGAAGATGTCAAATAAGTACAGAAATAGAGCTGGGGGATATGGCTTAAAATTAAAAGGCAGCACTTACAGCATGTTAATGTGTCATGAAGATGAGGTAGTTTCAGTTGTATATCTTTTGGTATTGAGGCTAGGAGTAGAGCTAGTTCTTGCCTCAAGACAGGTTTTAGTATAAAGTACATTTCCTGCTACAAGAGTTACCATGATAACATGATAAACATTCTTCAGTAATTATTAGTCATCTTTGACATGAGCAGCATTACATTTCACACACTGACATCTGAAAGCACAAAACATACATTAAAGTTCAGTTGCAAAAGTTCCATAAGTTGCAGTGTCTTGTGTGTTTCCATTAGCACAAGCCACTAGAAGTAAATAAAACTCTCCTGCAAAGAAATGTTTGAGGTTGGAGTGTGCACCAGAGTTGAAAGCTGCTGGGTTGAAGTCTGCTTCCGACTGACCTCTGGTCCAGTTAAATTGATTTGAGAACACGAAACAAGAGCCGTATGACACCAGGTTTTGTTTTAATGGAAAACAAGTACAACATTTAGCATGTTTTCTGATGAAATATGACTTTATAAGAACAAGGCATTTTTTTATATTTTAGGTGTTATTGACTATTCAATCAGCTGACTGCAATATTGAGCTCTGCCTTTTTGAAAGCGCACCACATACTCAGTCATTGTTCGGTTTTTGGGGTTGCTTGAGACCTCTTTTTGGTGATGGAAACGAACCTGTACTTACCCGACCCGCACTGTACTGCTCCAGTGGAAACGAGGATCATAGACATCTATCGGACCAAAACCAAAAAGAGCATGAGGAAAACCAACCATAAAATCACACAACTTTATAACTTTCCACGAGCAAAAAGAGCTGTCTTTTGGGATAACACAACATTATCAGAAGCCAAAGGTAGAGTAGTGAGGAGGTCGAATTTCTTTGCGTTTGGTGCCAGCAAATTAACAGGAAAAGCTAATAAAACAAAGGCATTAAAGGCAACTTCCAAAGTTAATGTCACGAACAATCAGTTTGAGCACCTCTCAGCACACTCACCTCTGACAGCGCCATCTAGTGTGTCTCTTACAAAAGGTCTAGTCTTTTTAGTTGTTCGGTCTGAAAATGAAAATGCCACTGTGAATGCTAAATAGGCCTGGACTTTGGAGTGAGTAACCTAAACTACATGGATCATTTTCTGTTTCTGTTTTATTTGAACTTAAATAAACAACCTACAAGTGGCAGCCTGACTGTTTTTTCAAGTAATACCTCACTTGCCTCTCCTCTTGTGTTGATCTTTAAAACTCCTAACCATTATGGAAAAAAATTGTGTATTTGGACACATCTTGAAGTTTGATGTGTGTAATGTAAATGATGCGAGAGTATGCTGGTATCATTAGGACTGAAGTGGTCTCATTGTGTGGCACCCGGATGGACTTTGATGGGCTGTGTGTTTTTGTGGGCGACTCTAAACTCGGAGCAGGTGTCCAGTGCAGCTGGCTGGAGGCAGACGGGGAAACCGGTCTACGTCGGGTCTGTATTAAGTGGCTTAGAGAGAAGCCACAGGACTAATGCGTCCTCGATGTTTTATTTAAAGCAGTGCCAACAACTGCGTCTGGATGCTCCACATCGAGATGCTCACATGGGCCTGCACAAGCACTTTTAAGATCTGTTAACAACAATAAATTCCTACTTCTGAATATTTTTATTTCAAATCTGTTATTAAATTACAGCTGCAAAAATTGAACTAATGCACATTTAAACCATTAAATCTTACCTTGGGGTTTTAAGAGGGAAATGATTCCAAAATAATTTGCTGGGATCATACTATTCAAAACTAAATCACTGTGCAGCCATCTGCAAACCAGTACCTTGGTTTTCCACATAACATAAAGCAAATATAAAGTAGAATTTTGAATTGTCAAATAAACTTAAGATTTTGCTTTATACTTAGAAACATGTTGATACCTTTTCAGTTTTATGTGGACAACATGAACTACATTTTATTGTCAGTCCAGCCTATATGCAGGCAGCTGGCACCCTACCACAGCAGCAAGACATATACACACAGCTTTGCTTAGCTTTGCAGGTATTTCTTATTCAACCAAAAAGAAAAGTCTCCAACCTTTAAGTAGCAGTGTATGCTCACCAAATTCATTTACTTCCATTCCACTACATTAATTCAGATGCACCAAAACTTCACAGTTTTCACAGTCTTGGTCATCAACATTGCTTCTCCACAGCGACACAAGCAGCAAGACAAATGTCCGGGGATTAGCAAATTGACCAAAGTTTGTTTCTCAGCAACAGCCCTCAACTTTTTATACAGTGTCAGATGAACCCTGATATAATCATGAATGTGGACACATAGGCTGTTCCTACTCTAATCCAGTGTTTAATATAAAGCACCACAGCTTGCATGTTTACGCTCATGAGGCTAATTTGCATTTAAATCTATATGTTTAAGGAACAAAAAAAGCAGCAGGTCACACGTGCGGTCTTAGAATGTAGGAGCTGAATAAAGTGTGTAGAAAGTTATTTATTTATTCTCATTAAGGTACAGTAGATGTTGATGTTCAACAGTATTGCTTCTGTACTAGGTGCACAGATACACAGAGTGCCAAAATGACTATCCTTAACTGTATTTAAAATGTTGTATCAGTGCATGCCTAGTTTTTGTAAAGCCAGACCGGTTGATTTTCTTGGGAGTGAAGCTGGTCTGGAGACCTTCCCATTTAAACCTCTTTCAAACATAGTCTGTTCAACTCTTCTAAAATGGGGCAGCATTATGCCTCCCTTTGGTATGTATGTCCAGCTATATTTTTTACCCAAAGTTAGATACAAAACTATTCATAAAATTGTATTATAATGGCTAAAGATAATCAAATATGTTGTGCTATGTATCTATAGTATATTTACTGTGCTGCTGTGTTTCATGTTGTTTGTAGTATTGTTTGTGGTGCTGTATTCTTAGTACCCTTTTACTTTTAAGCCAAATAAATAACTGTTAAAAGTCCCACACAAGAGCACAGACACAGAGGCCAACATTGAGTCATTTTGCGCTGTTTAGTCGCACAACTTGTGTGTTTAGCGTTGTAAATAAGTAACCGTTTTAACAGGGCCTCAGGAGATTAGAGCCGGGAAAAGTACACGCTCAGACATGACTGGCTTTAATGGCCATTGTCAAAACAGTGTTTGAACACCGGCTTTTTCCTCACGCCACTGGAATGTTTACATTTCGTTGAATAATAATAATGCCACTTTAAGCCGAAGCTGTTCTTTAAAGAAAGGCAATTTGACCCAATTTATTAGGGATAGACTTAAGGATGCACAATTCCTCTTGGGGAAACATTCAAGCGCAGGGCCTATTCATTTTTAATGAGAGCACTACTTTAAAAAACTTCATTGAATTAATATGTATCAGTGAAGTCTTTCCTGTGCAGAAAACTTCAGGGTAATTAATATTCATAGGCTGCGCTTGTTAACACCCCCAATGCTAGTGCAATGTAGATCCAATTAACAGAGAATGGACCCTAAGGATTTGGGCAGATAAGGGTTAAATGAGCTATTGAAATTGAAACCAGGCCTGTCGCTTCTTAAAACACTTATTTGTTTCAGTAATGCATGTTGCAGATGAAGCCATTTTGGGGATATTTGTACATGCATGGTTTATGTTTTGTTACTTACTGCGTGCCTGTTTGTATTCAGAGATGCATAGAGGGCATCCCCTGCGCAGCCAGTCTAATGTGAAAACCCTGTAGCGGCTCAGCCTGTTATATCTTATTCATAGTGTCTTGGCATAGTGGGGGTAATAGACATGAGTGTTCATCCTTGGTGTCAGTCCTGAAGCCGGGGCCAGACTCATGGTTGACATGGGAACAGGGAACTATGAAAGGCTGATGGCTTACAGACGCTAAATGCCTGTTTTCCACCTGCTGCTGTTGTTAGAGCTGAGTAAATACACATTTGTCCCTCCACAGACATCATCGGCGCCGCTCCATAAGGACGGAGTTGAACATTAAAAAGCAAAAAACAACACCGTTGATTTTCTTTGCAGTGCAGCATTTACAAAAGTCAAGTCAATACAGCAGACTCTAACATACAAACAGACTTGCACAAGACATTGCAATCTTGGTATACTGGGCCTCCAAGGTCTTCAGTGAGAGGAAAATACTGGTTGATATTAGCCTAGCTCAGTAAAGCAGGTTAGTCATGGTTTATTTGAAAGATATCTAAAACATAATGGCTGTTGACTTTTAATGCATGTAATAAAGACTAATGTGAATAAGCTATTACATGCATTACACACATTTTCTCGGCACAATGTTGGTAGAAGTAAGAGGTGGTTCGTTTTGTTTTCTTTGTTTTCATTTGACACAGCTCATAAACAGCACGGCTCTTGTCTCACTGGCCTCCGGGTTGAAGTTCAAAGCTTCCATGCTGTTCTTTTAATAAAGCAGTTCTCCCATGAGCATGTCCATGCAGTATCACCCATTTGTAGTTCAGGAGTGGTAAGCTGCATCAAGAAAAACTCAACGTATGTAAAGGTGAGAGGTATTTTGCGGCTTTAGCTATGTGCATGCTAACGTTGTCAAGCAGATCTCAGTTTTTAATGTAGCTTGTAGTCTTTAGCTGTTGTAGCCTTAATGATTAATAGTTAAAATAATTAAATAATTAATTAATAGTTTAAAGAGAACAACTGAATACAGAGTCATTCTACCCCCTCATCGACACACATTTGCCAATCTTGTTTATGCAGAATTTGGCAGTTTGGTGGCTAATACCCTTGAAAATGTATTGCAATCCACTTAACCCATACTATCAAAAATAGTTGTTGTGCCATATTTTGCCACTTGAGGGTTTTTTATTTGCAATAAAAAAAATTAAAAAAAAAACAGTGACACTACAGTCCCTAAAAATCCATTAGATCAAATGAAATCATGACTAGAATAAAATGGATTTACCCTCTCTTTAGTTGATGTTTTATTTCTATACAATGGTAAAAGAGCTGCCCTTTCCTTTCATTTTATTTGGAGTCTACTCATTACAATACAATACTTACAATAATACTTTTATTTTTTTTTTTTTTTTGTTTTACCCCTCATTCCCATTTGAATAAACTAGGGTCTTTATTGACATGCTTTTTTATTAAAATACCAGTTGATTGGATCATCTGATTCCTGCAGATACTGAAAGCACGTGGATCAGGATCTTGTTCTGTAAAAAGTCTGGATCAGTGCAGCTCTAGTTAATATTATATACACTTGCCTTGTGACATCAATTTGTATTATATAACCTACTCAACTGCACTGTGTTTTGCTTTTCCTGGGATAGAAAAGGAAATATGCCGGTGTTTTTGGCAGCGCAGGGTGGATGTGATAAATAACCAGCGCTTGATGATCAAATGAGCCTTCATTGAAGTAAATATGCATTGACAGCTACGTGGTGTATATGTCTCTTAGAGTAAATTTGATTGTTTGACACGTCTTCACCCATCAACCTATGTATGAGTGATTAATAACAACTCCCTGTGCATTCACTGGTGACATGGCCTCTATTTGAGAGAAAAATGGCCCAGGTCCGTATTCACTGGTGAATAGCTGTGTACCATTTAGAGAATGATATGCCATGATGGGATGGCGTGTCATAAATAACCGTGATGGCACCTCTGCATCCTGTGAATGACATGTGCCATAAATACTCTGCCTGGCCACAGACAATGTCTCAAATAAAGTCTTGGCTAACCTTTTTTCCTGAAAAAACAAAACAAAAAAAAAGATCTATTATTTAATGGACAATAAAAACAAATGTTTTGTCTTGCTCAGTGGCAGCTGAAAGCTCCACAGGCGCTCGCTCACTGTGGTCTCTGATGCGCTGTTGTTATTTGCTTGTTTACAATCTCTGACATGATGTAATGGGATGGTGGCGAAAGCACTAGCTCGCAAATGGCACAGAAAATAAGACAGTCCTTTATGTCTTCCCCCTCCTCTCCCCCATTGCTCTTGTTTTGTTTTTTCGGAGAATATGCTGTACATTTGACTGAAGGAACATGAGCCTTGAATATAAGTAACTGTTTTTTGCATTAGGTACTCCCTGGAGGTAGGGGGGAAATATCATGTCCCCGCGTGAAATGTGAATGTGAAATCTAGCAGAAAGAAATATTTATGACCATTTTCTGCTTGATTAAAGCAGGATGACATGCCTTAGGAGATGGAGAGTGGACAAAAGGCTGCAGTGCTGCTGCTGGGCAGATGTTACACAGAGACTTGTTCAGGGAGGGGGCAGCAGTCTGAAGCATGCTTTGAGTGAGGCTCATATGACGCCTATCAGTAGACAGTCACACAAACATACTAGTCAATTCTAATGTTACATAGTATGGTTCGACAATAACAATATGACATAACTATGTTAAATATTGTCATATTGATCTAACTTGTGATATTTGAATATCCCTTTGGTAGTAAAAGTTCAGTAAAGGGTCTGGTTGAATTTTTTTATCCCCCCACATGCAGATAATTTAATTTAAGGCTCTCATTGGTTAATTAGTTTGATAGGAAAAGAGGGGTTTGTCTGTCACATTAAATATTATCACAATACAATAAGATATTTTGTTAATGTGATAAAAAGAAATGTGCAATATATTATGCAGCCCAAAATTTCCTTGGTTACATACCTTGTAAAATGTAAAAAGATTTTGAAATGTACATCAACAACAAAAGTCAAAACTGTTTCCAATAGTGTATTATCACCACAAAACATTTAAAGCGCCTCAGAACCCAGTGGAAATTCTAACTTTCTTTTCCTACAGCTGCCCAAAGGGGACAAACTGAGGGGGTGAGGTGTTTTTTTTTTGTTTTTTTTAAAGAGAAAGTTAGTCTGGGATCGTTGATTTAACAATTTAATGAGAAACTTTTCTATTTCAACAACCCTAATAAAAATCTTAATTACTTTTTTTTTATTAGGGTTATTTTATCTTTCTCTATGCTGAGCACCGTTGGAGAAGAAGCACCATCAAGTTTCTCTGTAAACACACATTTTTGCTTCTTGTGGGCCTAAACTAATTGGATTTTTATTTTAAATTTTCAGTCCTTCTAATACTTTGCTCAGACAACAGCGTGTCCCTGCAGGACTGCCATATCTGTTCACATGCTCTAAAAAAGAGACATTTCAGGTGTTACTTGTATACAGACAGTGTTTGGAGCAGCTATGGCAAAAGCTCTGTCCCCCATGGAGCGGTATTTGAACTACTATGTAATGAGTGTCATACAGAGTTTTATATGTAACATAATTTGTAATTTTGTGCCATTGAGACAGTGTTGTTCCTGTAATCACCACCTCTTTGCAACATTCTTATCTGTGTTTTTGTTCTCTGGGACAGCTGCCAACATAATAAATAATCAGTTAATTACAAACTGATGCCGTTGTATTGGCCTCACGAGCGGGCCGTCCCGGGCAACAGATTGATTGTGTTTCGATGGCGCTGCTGACAGGAGAGACGCCACAGCTTTAGGAGCCACTTCCAATGGATCAGAGAGGAACCAAATTGAGAGTATGATTAATTTT
Organism: Rhyacichthys aspro; assembly: GCA_036850595.1. NCBI lineage: Eukaryota > Metazoa > Chordata > Actinopteri > Gobiiformes > Rhyacichthyidae > Rhyacichthys > Rhyacichthys aspro. Next base: position 4,000,889 of record CM072152.1, read on the forward strand.
TCAATTTCTTCTCTGCAGATATCTAATAATTGTGCCCATAGATAGCCAGGGGCTCTTATTAAACATTAAAATGCAAAAGAAAAGTTAGAATCAGAAAGATGGTATTTTGGATTGAATAATGTAAAATATCTGTAGGGCAACAGGGAAAGAAGCAAACTAGTCCAGGTTTATTCTTCAAATGTTTTCCAGCAGCGCCATGCCTGCTCCTAATTACTGAGCTCTTATCTGCACACTCAACACTATATTTATTTTCATCAGTGCTAAATGCAAATTTCTTTAACCTTTTAATAACATGCACATGTCAGTAATTTCTGAAAGGAATCATTAGATATGCAACTGGACTTTGCAACAATTGTGTTTTTAATTGGTATGTAACTACACCAGACTGACTAGTTTTTATTTTTTAATTCAGGTTTTTGATAATTAATGTGAGACTGTCTGCAGAATATAAATGCTCAGCTCTTTGATCTGCCAAGGGAGAATTGCACAACACGTGGTTCTTATTCAAATCTATCTGCGCGCTGTCTGTTTGTGTTCCAGTAGCCAGACACTTTGCCTTTAAGACGCCGAGCCTTAGAGGAGGTTCCACCATTTTCTCCCTGTGCTGTCTCCATCACTTTGTTCACTTCCACATAATATCATCTTCATCTCTGATAGCCGTGGCACAGGGGAACTGCATTTGTTGATCAGATTTGCCTTGTCTGACGCCTCCTCCCCAGAAGTATGTGCGTGTAGTGCTTGCCTGAGCGCGGCCATCGCAGGCTGATTGAGTGATCCTGCCTGTCATAGGACAAGATAACCACATCAGTAAATACTCTGCTCCGCCACTGGCAGGGCAGCCCTCCACTCTACAGTCATGCATCTTTTCTATTTGCTTTATTTTGGCCATTAAAGGAACTATACGTTAGAATTTTATCTGGAAAATTTACCCAGCCATCTACTCTATTAGGTAACCTTAAGTTGCCTGCCTCTATTGACAACACATATTGTTTTATGGCATCCATCACCTCACGTCTAATCTTTGTTTTACAAACACAAACTTAATACTGGTAGCATTACACAACAGGACCTTAGAACCAAATAGTTTATAGAAACTATCTCACAGATAACCCTGAATTAACAGACACACCACCATTGCAAAGTTGATAGAGGGTTAGGGTTGCACATGACTCTGGGCAGAGCAGCATTGCATTTTATTACCTGAGAATATGTTTAATGGCAATGCCAGTAGTTTGAGCGGAGTTGCCCTGCTCCACAGATGATTTAGGCAAGACAGAGCTGAAACAAGGTGTTAATGTGATGCTGATTGCAATCTATAAGTTAGGTATATGTCTTAGGGTTGCATATGATCAAATATCTAGTGCATGAATTCATCTAATAGCTGTTGTCTTACCTGAATACTAACTGTAAAAAGTAAACGTGAGGTATTTATAAGAGTGATATAGTGTTTTATAAATAGGGTGTATGTAAGTTTTGTCCAATGTTGTCAGTGTTTTATTAGCTGCAAACAACAGCACATGGAGGACCCAGAGTAACACACAATGGATCTTGGCTTCCTCATCAATGACTTTTATATTGAGATGAGCCTGCAAAACCTACATTAGATGCACATCACTATTATAGACATAGATCTGCTAACACAGCAGCCCACATAGTAAAATAGAACAGAAAATGTGGCCTCTAGATGGCACATATCCTTAAAACAACATTGTACTGCTTTCACATTTCAAACATTTCACACTGTCACATCGTCTTCAAGGATCCCCATCATATTTCATATTTAAGACTCTTGTAATGTACCGGTTTAGTGTTTCTCCAAAGGGATGCAGGACTCGAGTTACACTCCGCTTTCCTCCTCAATTTGATGAGGTCTCCTGCCGGTATCACACCACCAGACTCTAGTTTCACCGTGCGATCTTTTGATACTCCCCTCTCTTCAAAACATCACCGGCACCGAAGACGGATTGAATTAGCCATTTGTGGTGTATTTATCTCGATCTGAGAGTAATGCGCTGCTCTCTGTCTTAGCACTCAAGCTCAATGAAAACAATAAATGGTACCCTTATCTGCCGGAGTGAAATCAAGATAGGCGGTAGAAAGCTGTGAGTTATTTGTGGTTGATTTGGAAGGGAAGGACAGGGACAGGAAATGGACACCCCTCTCACGTTACCTTGTGCTTTACAGTGGGAGACGGGCAGAGGGAAGGGTTTTAATCAGCCCAAAGCTGTGCCTCTAATGTGAAAGTGTCAGCGATGTGCCTCGGCCCCGCAATGAGTGAATTTGGTCAAGTCTTGTGTTAAATTGAAAACGGGGCCAGTGGGATTTGAAGGTGAGAGGACAGGGGACTCGGTGGAAGCTACATCTTGGTCAATTATCGCAGTCTCTTGTGCTCAACAGCATGTCTGGTCTCTGTCTGCTGCGCTACGCAATAGGAAAAAAAGAGAAAACGCAAAAATACGTAGAATTGCATTTTTATGGGGTTGTCTGAGGTACTTATGGTTAGTGTAGTGAGCAGCCACACAAACTGTTATAGACCCTTCCTAGGACAAAGTCATAAAACAAACATATCCATTGCGACAACAGAAGTAACAGTGTTTCTATAGATGTATTTTCATTTCATTAGTGTGTTGGCTGCTGTGTTGTTTACCATTAGCAGATCTATGTCTAAAAGTGACATGCATTTACCTTAATGTAGGTTTTACAGTTTAGTGATGCATATCAACAGTTATTGATAAGGAAGCCAAAGTCCTTTGTGTGGTGTTACTTTGTGTTAATAAAACACTGACAATGCTGATGAATAGATAATATTTGGTTATAAACATTTAGTACCAAAACCCTCCTATAGCATACCTGAACAGTTGAAACAGTTTAAAAGGACTGTATTATTAGTCTTTTATTAATACTATACTATAGTATTTATGTTTCGAAACCGCAATCTTGACAGGATACTTGTCAATGGGCTGTCTTACATATATAGATTTGTAATATCACCCATCACCACTAGATGGAGTCAGGAGCTACTGCAGCACTCTGCCTCATACCCCTCAGTCTGGCATGATCAGGACCTTCCATACTATAGGAAGTATAATACTATAAGAAGAATGTCTTGTCAGTGTTGTGAAGGGGCAGCTGGATGTATAGTTCAGAGTTCTCCTGCCAGCTAGGACACTAAATGGCACTGCAGTATTTATTCTATATACATTCCCTTTTTTGTCAGAATGGTTCTCACCTGTGTGAATGGGACCTAGATAGATATGGCTGGGCCTAATAACTACAATTTAGCTGTGTCAAATGTAACATTTGAGCTACTGTAGGTGACACTCATCATATAAATGCTCCTATGGCCTCTTTATGCCCTGCCCTCGAGCTCTGCACTTACGCTGCAACTGCATGCCCTGGCATATCCCCGCGGTGTCCAGGTGCGATGTGGGGAGCCAGAGATCTTACTTTTTTGCACCAGCCAACTCGCCACCAAGCAGAAAAACTTATAAGGGGGAAAATGAGTTACCCACCACTACTATTTATATGAGCATGCGTGCAGTCTATTTTAACCACCTCGGCAGCCGCCAAGACTCCAACACACCCCATATTTTAAACAGATGTTGAGGAAAGAAGGAAAGTCTTACAAGAGTCCTGCAATCACAATAATTATCTTTATGGGTGGATGTTTACAAAGTGTTAATGTGATATTGCACAGAGCCATTTTATGTGTTAACCCTGATACATTCTTTTGTCTGTTACACACCTTGTAGTTTTTTAAGTGAAGCCATGAGAGTTTATAAATGTCTTCCCAGCTTTCTTCAAAGTTAGAAAAGAACACGTACAGCGAACGGTGATCCCTCTTCTGCCTGTCCCCTCCTCGTCTACCGCCGATGAATCATGCCGAGTGGATGCGCCTCTTTTGATAGACAGCCCATGAAGCACCAGCAGTAATTTGTAGCCACGGGGCAACAGTGCTGTTCTAACCTGTCCTCCTGCCAAGCACTCATATCTGATCCAGGTCGTATGAGAAAATGCTAATCATAACTCATCCTGCTCTGGATTCCATTCAATTTATGTGTGTCTTGAAGTTTTTATTATTTATTTACTGATGAGGCAAGTCAAATTGAAAATGATCCTATGTAGGCTGATCGCTAATAGAATAGCCTCGTTTTGCTCCAGGGAAGTTTGTTTTTAGAGCATATTAGCTTTGGCGCATTGTCTCTCAGGAATCGTTGTTTAATTTGAATAATCACAAAAAAAAAGTGTGTTCTTTTGGGTTTGCGAAGACGGCAGCGTCCCAGATGAATAAAGAAGTAAATGAGGGGAAAGAAAACAGGTAATTACGCTGAAGCTGCAAATGAATGACCCACTGACCCCGAGTCCTAATTGATTTTGTCGACACAAATCATCTTTATCTTCCCCCCCTTTTTCAACGTGTTTGGTGTCTTTTAGCTATTTTTTTCAGATGTAATTAATTGGCTTTATGAATAAAGAATCAAATACTGGAAGCCGACTGTGGCTCTTTCATTTACTGGCAGAGCAATTCTACATCTGGAATGATGTCACATTCTGGCAGAAGAGCAAAGACTTTACCTTTGATGAGAGTGATCATGTCGGCACCAAATTTTACAGCTATATTTACTGTTTAATGCACTCTAGGCAAAAGGGTCAAATCCATCCTTTTGGAAGTTTTTACAGGTAAAAAAAAATGACAACAAGGCTATTAGAAAACTGAAAAGTAATAAAAGTAATTAAGCAGCAAAAGAGATTGCTAAAGATATATAGATATTGGTATTTGTTCAATTAAGGGAGCTGCTTGTCTGCCACTTATAATAATAGCCCCAAATTTTAGCATTGTGGTTAACTGAAATTTCCACATATCCTTTTTCCATTACTTACAGTACTCATAGGACTGCGGTCTTGGCTGAGAAGTCCAGACTTCCCTCTCCCAAGACACCTCCTCTAAAATCTTAATGAAAATCTTGAGGCGACTACAGGTTAACCTAGAAACATGGCTCTGAGAAGGTGTTCCACAAGGTGTTCTAATTTTCTCTTTTTAATGTTTTTTTTTTTTTTTCCCAAGTCATTAATTTGAAAGAAAACATCCGTAGCAAAATAAATCATCAGCTTACTGAGTCAATATGTCCACTGACACTCAAGTTTTGACAAGGTAATATACATTGACGCATGTAACTTTTTCATCTGGCAAATGATATATAATTAAGGACTTTCTATCAAGCAAATGGTAGTGTATGGTGAGGTTCTTATAAACATTAAATAATATATTCAAAGATACTGACTTATTAAATAAAAACTGGTCTATAACTAATATTTTCGGCCATTCTTCTTTTTTACTCATCTTGCTCTACATTAGTTTGAATTTGACAACGCTTAATGTGATGTGTGTATATTTGAAGTAGGCTTGTATATGGCACTTGTGTGTAGTTACCCGTACTTGTATATATTACCTGTAGTAGATTGCTCTCCGTGTGAGCCAGCCAGGTAGCATACAGCTGTATACAAGTGGTCTTTAGTGTCAGTTTCTGTTAAGAAGCACCTTATACATGCCTTTTTCAAAGTTCATTGCAGTAAAATTAATGTTATTTTTGGTCACTATAGTGCTGTTCATTGCATCAATACTCCTCTCAGCAGACATAAACCCCTTTACCAATCAGCTGAGTGAGCCTCTCAGAAGGTGCTGCGGTGGAAATACACTAATACAGTATGTAGTACCCAGAACAACTGGTGTCTCACTGTTTTTTAATGTACTTACTACTTACTTTCCCTGACACTAAATACCTGCAAGTTCTCCAGACTTTATTCACAAAGAAATCCACTATAAGTAACACTAGTCTATAAACGTAGCACATGCAACATAACTTCACAATCCCGGAATATCACTTAGATGACTAAGAGTAACAGATGCTTGGTACTTCAGCTGAAGTTTTTGCATTCTGACTCACGTTAAACAAACACAGAGGTGGAAAAACTTGAACTGCCGCAGTGTGTGTTTCAGAAATAGCAGTGTTTTAATAGTGCATGCCCCGGGTCAGCCTCACCAACTGGACTGTGAGTGTATGCCAACTTCCAACGCAACACTGTATGTGCAAGTGTCTGGGTGATGACACGTGCTACTTTGCATGTAAATTCTTTAGTGATTCACCTCCGAGTGAACCCACCGAGAGCGATTCTGGTGCTGGCTTAAAGACAGAGGTGTGTTTTTATGACTAGGTGAGGCACGTCCTCTCCAAGGCCCCCAAGCACTGTATCCCTCAACCCTCCCCTTTAATCACTGTATCAACCGCTCTCATAAACTCCATGAGCTGTATACTGGCGTGTGTGTTTTTGCGCCTCCGACAGTGTGTGTATATGCCTTGGCGAGTATGTGCCCTTCCTTGTTTCGCCATTTTTAAACCTAATCAGCAAAAATAAAAGCCATTGTAAGCTCGCTCATATTAAAGCGGTGATTATTGGTAATAAATACTTTTTATACACACTTATTACAAAGGCAGTTTTCTTCTTGCGCTTAATGAGAGTAATTTGATTTGCTTGAGAGATTACAGTTTCCTAGAATTAATGCGGCAATCCCCCATTCCGAGATAGAGTGAGATCTAAGATTCTTCACAGGTCGTGTGCTGCTAGATGCACCCCTCTCACATAGCGGCTAATGGAGTTGAACAGCAGTCTGTCATCCCCCCGCCCGCCGCCCCAACAGCTCTATAGCCCACATGCCCTTGGTTCCTGCAGTGCTTGTTGTTTGGGCCACTTCTGCCACCTGCGTTTTACTTTTTCGGACTGTTCACGTCTGTCTCCGCAAAGTCTCTGAAAAACTGGGGGATGGTGATTTATTGTATATATGCAATGTTCAGTCATCAGTGAAAATGTAACATCTGGAGAAATTATTCAGCCAGTTGTGCTAATTCAAACGTGCCACACCAAGATGCATTTTATTCATTAATTTCTCAAACGTGCCATAGTTTTCATGTTTGCCGTTTAATATTTTCTTTCCATGTTTGTCAAGTCTCTGCTAGATTAGTGCATAGCTTAATTTGTGATCATCTTCTTCACTAACATTTATTGAAAGCTGCAGGTCTTAACGCCTAAAGCCGAAGGTGGCTCAAGCTGATTGAGGCCAGCCAATTCTGTCTCCACTCTGCACTGTGCATGTTAATTAAGCTTGCAGTGCGGGATGACAAGATGCTTACACTTCCCATAGATTATACAAGCAAGCCAATGACTTAGGACTGTTAAAGGTAAATGTGCTTCAATACAAGTAAATTGTTGTTAATGTTCTCAACAAATAACTCTCTACAACTTGTGGTAAAATAGTTACAATCTCTGTTTTTTTAACCTTTCACAGTTCTTTAAAAATGAATGTCTGCCTCAACCTTGCCCCAAATAGAGGCCATCCTTGAAAAATGAGCCATATTTGGCTTTTCATTAGGTTATTGTATTAAATAATTCCCATGTGTGTAATAGAAGGCTGGTGACATATCACAGGTATTTTAATGTAGATTATTCAGAACAGCAAACTTTCCCTTACTCTACACTTTTAGGACGCTATATATTTTGTACATTTTGTGCTGAGGTTGGGAAAATATTCATTCATATATTTTGAGGATTCTGTAAACATCTTTACCACAGTCCACTGTTCAAACTTTAAACTTTTCTATTCCCTTACCAATATTGACTTTTTATTTGACACATTATAAAATTCCATGTAGCTTTTACAGAATGCACTTGATTTCTCAACATCAGATAGCTGTATTCTGTAACAGTGCATATCCTTCAAAATATTATAGAAAAATCTTTGGTTGTTGACTGGGTAGACTGCTGCTCAGAGCGATATTGCTCAACTGGAGGGACCTGGGCTTGACTCGTGGCTCTGGTCGACCTCATGCAAGTCATCCCTCCAATGCCTAATCATTCTTTCTTATCTAGCTACTTTCTACTCTGTCAAATAAAGGCTAGCCCAGAAATACATCTTAAAAAGTCAACCCAGCAGCAGAACAATGAATTATAGTTCAAAGGCATTTTATCTGTTCATACCCCGTTTTGTCACACCAACATCTAGACATTCTAATAAGCCTCATGTAAATGGATTCTCCGTTGTATATGATGTAACACTTTTTCAGTTGGTCACTTTCTGAGTCCAATGTTTTGTGTCCAATGTCTAAAGAAATGTTAAAACATTTCACAAAAAAACATATGTATTTATAAGAACCTTTCATGCAGATATTGGGATAACATTGTCAAAGCAGATAAAAAAAAGTGTAAAAAAGAGAACTTATCAAAAGTGAGACTACTTTGCATCATATCATCTGACTTTATAAGACGCTGTTGGAATACATTACAGTCCAGTGTGACGGCTGCTGTGTCTAGACCCTGCTGGATTTTATAACTCTTTATGGTTGGAACAATCAGATTTTTTTTTTCTTCTCTTTCTCATCCTTTTCTTTATTCCTGGCGGCATCGGATCATATTACCCATCTTGGAATGACTTCAACAGAGACACTGCTATTCCCAGGGAGCTGTCTCTCTCCGCTGCAACTCAATCCATAGCCAATTGGAGCAGCCAGTGATTTATAGAAAATCCTCTTCTTCAGAGGAACTCTCGCTGCACACACTCACACTGGGAATTCTCCCTCGGCAGATCATCATGTGTTAGGTCTGAGGTCAGGACAGTTCAAGGCAGCGAGCGGCGGCGTGAAATGATGCACAGTTGTAAACCACAGACGGCCTTACAGAAGAGGCTGCACTTATGCAGTTTTAACCCTTGCGTCGTCTTAAGGGCAACAATGACCTAGCCGTCATTAAACGAGTGGAAAAACTGCAGAAATGACCTATTTTAACAGGAATTTTGATGACTTTGCCTACAGTGACTCAGTTAAAATCCTAGATTACTCTTGAATGTGAACCAGTGTGGTACTGGCTTAGTAGTGGTTTCATATGTCCTGGCTTTTGTCCGGTTGAATCTTGTTATAAATGTCAGTTTCTGGCTTCATATAAAAAACATTTAGAAATTCTATGAGGCTGTTATATTTGGGGTTCACTGGAGTAGACATTACAGAATACAAGGAGCACTCAAGGGTTAATGTATTATACATAAAACAAAAGCTACAAATAAAAATATGCACGCTGTGTCTTTAATGAAATCAACAAGATGCTTGAACCGCAAAGCTTCTCATGTGCTCTTTGGGCAGATGTCATTACTTATCCATCTCCTCTTGACCAACGGTCTGGGTTAGCTGCAGGCAGTGTCACGCTTGTTGTCTGCTTTCCTCATTATTAGTGGGATTATTCATCTAGCTGAGTTGGTTTTGCATCTACAGTGAGTTAAATAACGCCCCGTGGTGTAGAGGCTGAGCAGGGGTTAGCTGACAACAAACCATCAGTTTGGGCCCTCGAGCTCTGTGGCGCTATGTGACTCTGTCTCGTTTTTCTTCCACTCCCGCACTTTTCTATAGCACTGTAAAGACTCTATTCATCTGTATTTATTTAAATAGGATTGAAAGATTTCACTGGTTGCTAAGTCTCAGTTGTATCAATTGCACTACAGTAGCTTATTACAGGTGATACTGTATATAGCCACGAAACACAGAAAAACAATTTTTAAACATTTCATCTGTCAATACCTGTTCACTCACACCAATATCAAGACATTCTAATAGGCCTTGTGAAAATGGAAAATCCCTTTTATAGCTCGGCCTCTGTTTATTTCTATTTCTATATCTATTTTTGACACTATATATTTGTCAGAGGTTATCGTTGGTGGTACGACTCGTCCTTGATCCTTTCACGTTGTTCAACCTGTGACCATCATTTAAAAGGAAAACAATGTACCATGACTAATTAATCACTTGTCAGACCACGGCTTACCTGAGGCCTACAGGTCACTACTTCATCTGGTGGTAGAAAGATTGAGTAATATAAATATAAAAAGCTTCCCTGGTTGACACTTTCTTAGCCTTGTTAATATCTCTGGAAAAGGAAAATATTAGATATAGTTTATAATTATATATCATTTTTGTTTTTAGTTACTTTAACAAATATCAAAGCAGAAACAAAATGTGTAAATGAAACAAATGGCCAAGCCGCTTTAGGAATATATTACAGTCCAGTGTGACGCCTCCTGGGTCTTTTGTAACTTTATATGGTGGGGACAATTGATTTTTTTCTTCTTTACTGATCCCTTTATTTCTAGCGGCAAGACTGTGGCAACTGTCTTGTCCTCCCTTCCCCTCTTGCACTTTTCTATAGTTGTGTAAAGACTACATTCATCTATATTCACCACAACTAAATAGGATTTAAAGGTTTTACTGGTCGTATCCCAAGTCTCGAGCGTATCAATAATGTTGAGTCCTCCGTCTATGAGACCAGGCCAGATCGCTCTTCCCATTCTAAACAATATCATTCGCGCATGATAAAACCCGCTCACAGTATTCTAGGTCTCACGCTGGGTTTTTGGAAGCGCCCAGTTTCCCAAGCACAACACTCTCTGCTACAAAGGTGATGCAACACTTCCAACAAAGATGCAATCTGGAGGAGCGCGTGGTTTTCTAACAGTCCATTTAAGCACCCAGCGCAGTCGGTATGCCTCCCCGCCTTTCCTAGCACTTTATCAACTTGACGGATATTATCGCTGTATTCAGTGGTGGGCATCCCGAGGCATCATACGCGCAGAACAAAAAGCTAAGGTCAGGAAGAGAGGGGCTAGTGAGATCTGCCCACTGCATTGTTCCCAGACCATTTACGCTGTGTGTATTTTTTTTCTCTTTTTGTACTCTTCCATCTGGCCGACATCTAAATGACGCCCCGAGAGTCGACTGCTTCTCCGACCAATTTGCCTGCGTGACCTCCCTGTTTTAGTGCAGCCATTCCCAAGCAATGCGGCGTCCACATAAGAGACAGTGACATGCGGCTGTGCGCTGATAGACTTTCCAGTGGAGTGAATAAAATCAGCATCAGGCTAGTGGAGCTGATTACCCCAATATGAAAATGCAGTATCTTAATGGTACATATTTTCATGAGGCAGCCCAGTTGCCTTTCATTTTGTGCCTAATATGTCTATTCTTATGAGTCATTTACTTCTTTAATTACCTTTAGCAGCAGATGCACAATGGTGTATTAATGTGAATGATTTTTACTGCCACTTTATCATACTGAGCCTGTGAAGTTGAAAGGCGTAATTGAGGTGGAAGAGCGGCTCGTGAGAGAAACAATATTTAGCTGACAGCTCGTCTTGTAGTCGGGGAGGCTGTTTATGAGTTTACACCGCACTAAAGCTGTAATAAACACCGTCTTCATTTTATAATGGCAGGGGGCGGAAATGCCTGTGCCGAGAAACGCCGCGGTTATTGAATCATCTCAGGAAGTTGTTGGGCATAATAAGACATCTGTGTATGCACTGGTTTGCTGTTGCTCGTGTTTCCCCATGCGTCTCCGCAGTCAGTTTACATGACGTTAGATAAATGGATTTATTGTGTTAGTCTAAATAAAAGCAGATTTGAAAAAGCACATAAACATAACAAACATGATACTTAATCAAAATTTCAAATTCATTAATTCTACACCAGCCAAACTCTCCAGTTGATATTCTGAACCCATCTTGCGTTATTTTAAAAGCTTGATTTTTTTTTTCTCTTAACATAAAAATTTGTTTAAATACAATTATTCCAACAAGTAGTGTTGTAGTGCTCTTGTCATGTCTTGCTCTCAAGAGTTTTGAAAACAACTCTCTTTTTTATTTAATACGCAAACTCACTTTCTCAATTTCAGACACAAGCCCCCTTTACATTGCAATTCCAGTCTGTCTTCTGTCTGGACACATTGGGTATGATCAACATGTTCTTTTCACACTCTAGATGTGTCCCTTGGCTCGTTAGACATATTATGTATTAAGTGTAGGTTTACTTCACTGATGTCTTAGGTCAGGCCTGGACTCATACCCATTCACACCTCCACAGAGATCTGAATACATCCGGATACATTTGATCCAGGCCTCCTTCAGATAAGTTCTAAAATATGATCTCTCAGGATGCATCTCTGGATGTGTTTAGCACATTCACACCTTGCATTAAGAGACACCAGATATGATGTCTAATCTGATGGAGTGTTTGGTACTGGTCTTTTGACTGTTTCTTATTGGTCTCGGTTTTGTCACTATGGCTTTATTTGGCTACATCATCTTTGTATTGAAAACATAGTTTTATATAAAAAAAATCTTCTCTCACTCTGCCTCCTTTTCCCAAAACACTAACCTTCCATGAGTGTGGACTTGGCCTAAACTGGGACTGTTTCCAATGTATCACCCACTCGTCTTGCTCTTGCCTCCATGGTCTTGATGTGCTTCTGTCCCAGATATGACCTAAGGAACACTATAAGGGGGCCATGGAGGACTTTGGATCTTACACCAAGACAACTAAAACACAGGTTCCAACTACTTCACAGTAACACTACAAGAAACTTTAACCAAACATGAAAGACAAAATGGCAAATGACAGAGGAGGATCTGTAGATGTAGAATGCTTTAAACAGCCACCAGTTGGTTGCTAACGAGGTTGATGGTCACTTGTTTGGTTTGTGATAAGTCAACTGGAAAAAGTTCCAAGAAGCTGAAAGGGGGAAATTTGCCAGCTCTTGTAGCCAAGTCAAGCATACTTTGGTCAATAAATCCATTCCTCTCCTGGGCTACGACAAAGATAGTAGTCCAATTAAATGGCCCACTCAGCTGTGCATGTAAACATATTGAGCGTGTTTGCATGCATTTTAAAGCTAGGATATTAAATATTTGCTGCAAGCTAAAACTAATTTGCTCTGCTCCCAGTTGCTGCATGTGCAACTCTGACCATGTCATTTGCATGTGTGGTATGTGTTTTGTTTGCCGCTTGTGTACTCTCCTCGCTGTGATTTTGTGATCCGGACCAGCGTGAATAGCGGCCTTCTTTAGCCATCTGTTGTTAAGCTGCTGGCCTAAGCGAGGCCGGGGGAATCCAAACAAACGCAGGCACACAGCAAACGGAAGCTGTCAAGCCCGCATAGCTGAGCTGACCTCTCGTCAGGCCGGCGGGAGGGGAGGGGGAGAGCTGCTGTACCAGGCTCGGAGCGCCCCAACAGCCGGCCGGGGCACTGTTTACTCTCCCCTCTGCACCCTCCTATCGCCCTTCCATTCTTTCATCTGTCTGCACTCGTTTTTGCTGCCACCTCTCTTCTATCTCTACCTAATAACTTTGCTTTGGTCTTGTTTGCCTTTCACTCGTTTTAGGGGTCTGTCAGAGCGTGGCATTACCTGTTATGGACAAATATGTGGGGTAACATGAGGGAGATGCTCTGGACAAACAGCCAATCTTACAGGGAAACCATATCACTGATGAGTTTCCTATAAAGGGTCATCAGTAGTGTCCCTGAAGGTCAAATAACAACAAGACATTATAAAACACAAAAACAAAAGACAAGATAAAATTGAGAAACCCAGAGACCCACAAACAACTTGAAATACCAAAACAATTTGTAAAATGCAAAATCAACTTCCAGAACCTAAAATCAAATCATGAAACGCATAAGCAAATTGGCACAAAAAAATGACAACATTAAAAAATAAAAAAATTTTGGGCTGCGGCTGAAGCCTATCATATTTGATTGAACTTTATAAAAAAAAGCCCCTTTTTAGTTACAGTTGAAAGTACAGGACTAAAACAAATACTAATATAGTTGCTATTATGCACAATGTCATGCACAATAATCCGTCATCTCAATGAGATTTTAATATGTGAGCATGATACATGGGAAACTGTAGCCCCCCTGCCTTCAGTGTAAGCTCTTCCATCAGAGCAAGGCATTACCTGTTATGGCCAAAGACAGGAGGCTAGCGGGAGGGAGATAGACTGGACAAACAAAACAGGCTTTTATAAAAGTCAGATTTTGTCTTACATAAGTGCATGCATTACCTTATTGTTTAAACGTGGACATCTGAAATGTTTAGCGTTGTTATAAATATTAATAGATTAGCTGAAAAGTGCAGCGAAGGAAGGCAATCTAAAGCTCTGAAGTGGGTATAAAACATTGATTTATTTATGTATTCTACATGAATTAGTTTGGAAATCTAAACACAGACAGGAGAGTGTTGTTGCAAGGACCCTGTAATGTGTGGGGTTTGAGCGTCACAACCTGTTTTCCATGTGGAGTGGCTTTTTGGAAATGGCATTAATTATATACTTAAAGAGAAAGCAGACTTTTCCTGCTTTGCATTGCAGATAAACGTCCATACCACTGACGGGAAGGGAACAAGAAACGCAATTAATATAAATAGACAAGATCCTCCAAGCTTATGTTTAAAAATCACCCTCCATCAAATTATATAAAATGATATGCATTTCAATTAAAATGGCAAGTATTCAACATGAATTTCATTATTATGTGTTTGCATAGTCACCAGCCCTCTAACACAGTATATGCTATCTTCCTATATATGCACATAGAAGTTATTTCTCTCAGCCAGTGTAATTTATGTAACTAGATCACTGCTTTTGAGTTACCTGGAAGGCCATTGGCTTGTGCTTAGCATCCCCTTTTGACAAATATAAACCAACATCTGCTATCCTTCTAAGAACTTTTCAATGGATTAGAAAAGCAGTCAGCAACTTTGCTAATCTGAGCAGCAACATCCACCTGTGTTCATTTTGTGAAACCAAATGTTAAGTGCTATTTGATGCCGAAAATTTGACCAATGTTGTTGAAAGCTTGAGTAAAGACAAACCAAAAGAAACGAGTGATGGAATTCTACCCTAATTCTAATGTAGTGACCACTTCAGACCTGAAAACATCTGAAAATACAATGAGTGGTTTTCATATATCTTTATTTTACATTCATGAACCTTAAACAATTTTACAAACCTTGCTGCTTTAGTGATTCTGGAATGTAGTAGCTACCATGTAATGCACTGGACAGAACTAATAGCTAATGACTATGTGTATGTAATATCAAGGGTCAGGAATATTTGATCATAGTATCACATCAAGTTTTATTGCATACATTTTAATAACAGTGGAATTACAGTGCTCCATGAACACCAACAGCTTGAGACTGACTGATGCTTCATTTTTCTGCTTTCATTTTTCACTGGCTTTTTTTCTGTCAGTCGGACAAGCCATGAGACATCTTGAGCTTTATTGAGTTAGAAGAGCAGCGTCTAAAGATTTCAAAAAGGTCTAAGTGGTTTGGATAAAAGTTACCAGTTACCATTGAAATTTGGGCTACAATTTTCCATGGATCCAGTCGCCAGTTTAAGCACTTCTTCGGCTAAGATGAGTAAGTGTTGCTGATCTCCAAAAAAATATTTTTCATGCTGGAAGCCACTTTGTCTGCCGCTGCAATGCAAAAAGTGGTCCAGAATTAAGCTGCAGTTTCCAGCTACCCAAAACTGCCTTACCAGAAAAGAAATAAATGAAATTTAATGGAGCAAACTTTGACTAGGCATAGCCCACACAAAGGAGCAAAGGACCTTGTCTTTGCAAAGACAACAGCAGTAGTGATAAATGTCAGGTAGGTTGAAGCGTGCGATCAGTCAGAAAGTCAAGCAGATAACCTTGACATTTAGGCCACGAGCGTGGATTCCCCGCAGAGGCCGAGAGTAAAGCCAGAGGGCCCGTGCCGTCTGAGCAGGACTACATTAAGAGCTAACCTATTAGTGGTGTTGTTGCTGCCTGTCTCTGCTGCCTAATAAAGATGGCTGCTGAGTAAATACGCCGTGCACACTTACACACAAACCCACAGACCTCCTTCCGTCTCCTTTTCTCGGAGTGGCCACAGGGATCCGGTTACACCTGCTCGCACATCTTCTAGCAATTAGGAGCAATCTGCTTGAAACCATTTCACGTTCAAGGTCTTCCCCAGCTGTGGAAAGGGAGACGGACGTTTGGAGAAGTACACAGGCCTTGGTGTTGATGGGGCTGAACAAACAACACCCCATGGCTCTCCGGAGCCTGGCTCCCGATGGAAACACCCCAAATGGTTACTTTGTCCACAGTAAAGTACATGTCTGTTTTGCTTGGACCATTCTATTCCATTACCGTATCCTTTTTTCCTCTCACTACACCTCAACACTTAATTCAACTCACAGTTCCAGGGTGCCACTTCCACTGTGCACCCCAGAAGAAGTCAAGCAGGCTTAGGTACTACTATCATCATCATCAATGGACTATAACCTGTAATACAAACTAACACATTCATTACTGATAACAGTCCGCTGCTGTATAAACCTGGTAACATTGCCAGTACATTGACTGTACTGGCACGGGTCAGTATGGCACGCTTGTAAAGTTATTTCCATTGTCTTATGATATAAGAGCTACAAAGTGTTCTAAATACTGTACTCCTTTTTCACCCATCAGCTGTGGTTCGGTACGGTTACTAAAATACGGTGCTAAACACTGCAGTCTGTTGTTTAAACAGTAGGAACCCTCATTTGGTCTGATTGCATGGCTTATGAACAAAATGTATTGGATTTTTAAAAGAATAAACTACACTTGTACTGAAAAGAAAATGGAATGGTCTGTATTGACACAGTTTTTTTCTGATTGGGGTATTTCCCTAAATCATTTGTTTATCCAGCTGATGTTTTTCTTTCATTTATTACTGGGAATCGTCCATGTAATCTACCTATTGATGCATACCCATCACACAAAAGGCCTTTAACTGATTCCCTCTGCCTTTTAGTAAATACAGCTGTTACATCTTGTGATTGAAACAGTGGTTTATTTAAGTTGGATAAATAAGAAAAAGTAAAGACATATGCGTAGTTTTCCCCTCAGAGGTGGACGGGGTGCAGTGACAGATTCAGCAGAGAGTAGACTTGACTGTGGCAATGCTCTGAGCTGGGATTTGGAAGACACTCCGAGCTGGCTTTAGCAGCAGGAAACCCCAAAGCCTGTAAATAATCCACATGTGCCGACTGCACATAAAGACATCCAGTACTTAGCAGTTCCCTTATCGCAGCGTGATAGCCCGGGGACATAAGAGACGCTCCTGCCTCCATTCACTAATATGGTGTGAAAGTAGAGGCAGATAAAAGGCCGGTTGTTTATTGAGGAACTTATGTTCGTAGAGGGAAGAGGCTGTGAACTTTGAACACGCTTTAAATGGAGAAAATAAAAAGAGGATTGCAAATGACAAGGATACCGAATTGCACATTGGTTTTCACTGATAAAGCCTTGTCATGGGCTGGAGGGTGTTTTCTAATCAAAGGCGCCTGGAGGGTCTCTTTTTATGGAACAGAACTCATATGTATGCTTTGTGCATGTGGACGTTTATCTTGTTTTCTCACACTGTAACAGGCTTTAGTGGATGCCGGTAACAGGACCATTGTTGTCTTGAGCTGTGCTGCATGACGTAATTACGCCCAAGTCACTCTCTTTATCAACACACAGTACATCACAAAGCCTGCCCTGCTGCATTTAAATTAATAATTAATAATTCATCAGTTCAATTATTACTCGCTCAGCTACTTATGTAGTCCCCCTAGATCACCGTCAGCCTTGTTTACAATGGAGGTGCAGTGCAAGCGTAGACAGTAAAATAGTGCTCCAATATGCTGGTCAAAGAAGCTTGTTCAGAAGAGTGGTCCGTCTCATTACTTAATTATATATTTAGAGTTGTATCAGCAATGCACTTAATGTCTGTATAAGAATAATACAGATCTATTTGACGGTTATTGGTCTATTTTACAGAGGATTGGTAAATGTTTAACAGGCTTATTTACTGACTGACAGCTTTTGTAGTAAAATGGGAAAGTAAAAAAAAAAGTACTTCCAAAGCTTGTTTTAAATGCATAATCCTCTGTGATTATGGTTGGAGTTTTCCAAAGCAAGACTTTCTACAATAATGAGGCCTTTTTCCCACTTATAGTTAGCATCATTAGTGGCACAAACTACAGCTAGCTGAATTGTGACCTCTTCTTGATATTGGTTAATCAGTTTTGTAAGACTGTCATCTTCTGGTCAACTTTAGCTAGCCAGCTTTAGTTACTCACAGTTGGCTCCACTGTCAGTGAACACACCACAGCAACAGTTCTGAGCAGTCTTATATAAGCAATACAATCTCTGACTACAGTTTTTATCGAGAAAAAGGCACAAAAGGATTAAATGCGTGGTTCATAAACAGGCTGCATCCGATGTGCACTGTGACAATGCATCACCAGATTATCTGAGTAAAACTAGTGGCACAGAGACGAAAGTCCTGAATTCTTTCTAAATAAGGAACATTTTAAAGTGACTTTACCTGATATTATTAACTCTTCGATTAGTTGATTCGTATGGGAAATTGTGGTAGATTCATTTTGTCTTTGGTTTCAGGCCTACAGTTTTGACTCCATAAACTTTGGTGACATCAGAATACTCTCTTCCTGTGGTTGCACATATAGCTAATGTTACTGTCATACCAATACCAAGACATTTTAATAGGCCGAATGGTGTGTCACTGAGGTTTATTGCAGCAGTGGCATAAACTGAATGACCATCATCATGTCTTTTGCCACATTTTTGGCTTTGAACAGTAACTGCTTTAACTCATGTCTTCTGCCTTGATTATCTTGTTTTTCTGGCCAACCACAAACAGCGGTCAGGATGCCTTGTGCCTGTCATCACTTCTTAGTTTATCACATATGTCTGCTCTCTTGCATGCCTGCCATGTGTCCTGTACCTTTGAATTGGAGATCAAAAGAGGATAAATTCCAGAGGAGGAGGAGGGAGGTGGGCTCTGAAATAGAGGAGTGGGTGCTGTGTAAACATGGCAGTGACAGCTCACAATGGGTTATTTTAGCCCGGCATTAAGCCTCTCTAAGGCATGCCACGTATAAACACAACAGCTACATTCCACAGCTCAAGCTGCACTCACTGTTACTTTTTTTGTCTCATAAGGTTTTTTTAAACAACAATTTCTCATTTAGTATCTTTTAAACCACATTTAGCTAGCAGCAGTGCGGCAGGCAGCAGTGTGATTTCGGTTAATTTACCTGATGATCGCTGACTCTATTTTCAAGTGCGTGATCACATAATTATTGCCCTTGCTTTAATTGGAAGAATCATTTGATAAAGCTGTGGAAATACACTGCAAGAGGCTATATTAATTTTATATGTTTCATTAAATGTTGAAAAATATTAGGGGACAGACCAATTTAAAATTAGCATCTTAGTTAAGGGTCATGAGCCAAGTAAATCTTTGCTGCTAGAAACTAAGTGAATCTAATGTTTATATCATCTTGGTTTAAAGGCACTGAATATAGACTTAGACTGAAATTTCTTCTTGTTCTTGTAGTCTTAAGAATATACTGCGAAATATATAAGAATGTCAATTACAGAGAAGTCAACCAACGACCATCCTTTATAGCCCATTGTATCACTTCGTACCAGCAGGGGGAGTCATGAGCTGTGGCAGTGGAAAGTCCCCTGTTGCCAAGAGTCAAGATTAAATGCAAGGCTCCTTTGCCACAGAGCCTAGTATAATATTATGACATTGGTGTGACAGGAAAAACTTTCATTGAGCAATTGTAATTCAGAGTTCTGATGATTTTAATAGAATTAGTTTTTGATGTCACACTGCATACAGTACGTTTTAGTGTTTTGTGAGATGATGCAGAGGTTTGTGCTCATGTTATTATGGCATCATAAACACTGGAATTATTGTATTAAAAGTGGGGTGTGTAGTATGTGGCTTTGGTATTTAGAATTTTCTTTTAATCTGGAGGTGAAAGTGCTGATTGGCATTCTACACATCATTTCTGAGACCTTTGCTATCGTTTTTAAAGCATGGGAAAGCTATGGTAGCCCTGCAGGGACATACTGTTTTTAAACAATCGAGAGGAAAAAACAAAAACAAAGGAAGACAACAAAAAAAGTGTGTGTCACTCCTTGATTTGCGGTTTCGGTTTGCATCAATATTTGAAAACCAGTGGATGCTATGCCTCTTTGCACTTAACATGGGTAGTCATATTGTAGCTCCACTTGGACAAACAACTTTATGATATGAAATACTGGCTTATTGTCTGTGAAAACGCATTCATACTGCTAAAGACACTGGGAAAATAAAAGTCATCAGACATCAGCTCTTTCTGTTATCTGCATTAGCATTTTTTTATTTATACTAAAAGCTGCTGCAAGCCACAATGTAGAGAAGAACATGTTAAACTATCTCTAGCTATTAACACATTAACTCAATTTGGGGAGTGAGGGACTTCAGTGCTCAGTTTGTCCTCTCTTGGCAAGAAGTAATAGCACTTTCTACTGGATTCTGTGGAGTTTTAAATGTCTTTTCCTAAGATAGATAACCACAAAGACGGTTCAATTGTTCGTGATTCTACACTATTGAAACTGTCCAATTTTGTCAGACTACATTTTACGCAATGCACTTTTTAACCTACAAGATATTCTCTGCATATTGTCAATTTAAGAAAGTTAGTGAAGCAAGACTTTTTCACTAATGTAAGTCCATCCATTCCTGTCTAAACTTTGATCATATCCTGTTGACTCAACACCCGCGGCTGTAAACCCTGACACACACATTTCACTGCATGTGTCATCGGCTCCAGAGAAAAATCAAACGGATAGCTTTGTTTATTCTTCTGTTTTCCTGGAACACCACACCTTGGGAAGTTTTTGTAATGAGTTTCATCTTTAGTTGAGTTTATTGTAGCACCTGTGTAAAAATATTGCATTCAAGTAGATTGTAAAGGATGACCTAAACAGACCTACTTAAATATAACTATATCGTCATATTCAAAACTGGATTGTTTTGAGTCAGAGAATAATTTAGTTTCCATATTTGCTGTTCTCAGTTTTATCATCATGAGAAGATCTCTGTATGATAAAAATCATGATGTAAATATTGGCTTCACACGTGGGAGTGTATCTTGTTCACATCAGTCTTGATTACAATTTATGCAGTTTCTGTATGAGTTGACACGCTTACTCTGGGGTTCCCCTCTGCAAATTTCAAAGGAGGAGACGATTAGGCATGCAGAACATCTATATGTACAACAAAACACAGTGTTCCCATCATACAAAGTGAATATTAAGCATATTTTGACAAGAAAGGAAAATTAGAAGACAATGAGGTAAATTTACACAAAGATGAGGAACAAAGATGGGGAATACATGTCTTATTTGTCAAATTTGTTTACAGTCATCTTAAAATGTAAGAGAGCCAAACTGTAAGAGTTTTAAGAATTTAATACAATAAATAAATGGGCAATGAGACATTACAATTTTGCTGTAAATTCGTACATGAAGTCAACCACATAGTTGAGAATGCATGTGTCAGAGTGTAAAATATAGTAGTATATTATTTTATACATGTTTGAGCCCATTTCTGTTATTCTTTGTGTGTCTTAATTGTGATAGTAATGTTTAAACTGTAGACAATATAATGATAATAATAAAGTCTTACTAAAATTCACCTTTTTCCCCCCAGATAAAGAGTAAAAATGTTTTAAGCAAGCCTAGCATTTTTATTTTTTTTTACTTATTTCTCAAATTGATTAAGTATAAAAAACATTTAAAATGTTGTAATTAGCATTATGCATTACTTGAAGCAGCAGTAGATGAAAAGCCATAGAAAACAAAAAGTGTGAAAAAAACAGATAAAAAAATAAATACATAAGTAAAATTTAACCAATTAAATACATCAGACTGAAGGTGAGAGCTTACTTGTCCAGAAGATAAACCGCTAGCTTGTTTATTCACCATGATCCCACAATTCTCTCAAATGCATCTCCAGTATCACGTTTATTTCATTTATTGTCTGATGTTTGCCTTCCTTTTTCAGTCATACTCAGTGCTGGAATAGACTCTTTCCCATCAGTAGATTTTTCCTCCATCATTGATTTAATGTTGCCATACTGTGTAGACCAACCAATCAATGAAGGCGTCCCTTTAATGGCAGCAGCCACTGTGACTGGCCAAAGTTTTTTGGGCTGAACATTTTAATAAAGGCTAGATAAGGTCTCACAAATTATTCAATTTGCAATTCATTTATTATGTGATTAATCCTTAGTTAAAAAAAAAAAAATGCAAACTGCTGAATTAAAATAGCAAATAAACTATGTTTATAGAAATTTGACAAATACTTGGATCTTATGCCAAGAGTGTGGCCTGTTTGTAACTTGTGGTCATATTTATGCCTCATGATGTCACAGGCCAGCCTTGCATTTGGGAAGGTCAGTGGATACACCCACTCACAGACCACCCTCTCACATTTACAGTGTTCAAATATTGTCCACATTTCATGTCTTAAAATTGTTTTCCTAACCTTTCAATATGCATTCTATTACCATTACTGTTGCTGTTCGTTTCACACAGGGTTCCACTTACACTCCTCTGTCTCCACGTAACACATTCCATTTATTGTTACACTTTCTGCTCTCCTCGACGTATATATTGTCCTTATGTGAGATGAGCTGGACGTGGCCTGCTCTGTTTGTTTAATTGTGGGAGCAATCGTCTGAGGAAACTGGAAAGAATGAGGCCAGTTATTTACCCAGATGGTTTACTGGTAGAGGTGTGAGGCTGGCCAGCACACTGTGGGAACCCATCACTTGCTTTTCTTGGTATCGCTGAGCGTTTTCGAGACCGCTGTGTTTTTTTCCCCCTGCTCTCTGCAGCTTTGTTTGCTCTGGATGGCATGTTTGATTATTTATCGTGAGGGAAAAGGGAGTAGCTGGAGCAATAAACATGGGACTGTGCTGTATTTTGTTTTCCACAGAGAAGGCCGTGTCCTTTAACAGATATTTGAGGCGGCCATAAAGGCTTTTATTTGTTCTCTAGAAGGGAGTCAGATAAAAGAGGTTCAAAAGCACTGATCGGTTTCTTTGGCAATTTGTCTTTTCTTTGCAGTTTATCAACAACACAACACACAACATACACATGTATGCTTTTTAATTACTAGTTTTTGAGCATTACTTTGCCAGTGTAACAGTGCAGGTGTACTGGGAAGACTAGAAATACTGAAAAGCAATGCAAACTTAACGTAAAAGTTATCAAAGACACCAAACACTGCACTTGGAATGACCTGTCACTGCTAATGTTTGAAGTGAACAGAGCAAAATGGTTTGTTTTTCTGTGTTGAATGTTTTAAAAATTAGAACTGAAGTTGCATTAAGGGCAGATGTATGGCGAAAAACCTTAAATGAAAAGGTACTAAAAAACAGAAAAATTTAAATTACTGTGATTTTCATTTGGATCATTTAATTTGCTGTCTCTTTAAATACAAATGGCTATTGTTGTCCATCCAAAAATATTTGTGTGCATTATTAAAAAACATTATTTTTTTTTATTTTATTTTTTTTTAGGCTCTTCAAGTGGCTCGCCAGATCCTCCTCCAACAGCAGCAGCCTCAGTCTCAACAAAACACTGGCCGTAAATCCCCCAAAGCCAACGACAAGCAGCAAAGCCTACAGGTACTGTGTTCAGCCTCCTGCATTGTGTGCCTCTTATTTATTAGTGCACTCTTATCACGCTGCACTTTGTAGTTGCTCATATAAGAAAATGAAGTGTGTCTTGAGAACACTGCGTTCCAGCCACAGAGCACTGGGCCAAGTTCATAAACAGGAAGTTAAAACTGGTTGTGCATCATTCGCAGTTGTATATACTTTATGAGCACACACATGAACACCCCCATATGTTATGTCAGGATCATATGTGTTGTTTGGGCTTTAAAATATTATGAAATATACCTTAACATTGTGAGTGTGTATGTTGTAAGACTAACACTTTATTTTTCAATTGTCTCATAACATCTCTTTCTACCACTAGATGGAGTGGTGAGCTAATGTAAAGCTCCGTATGGTAGAAACTAAAACTAATAAAACTAAGATCTTTGATCTTGTCAGGCAGTTTTCCACCATCAGCTGAAGGCGGAGCTGTAGAGCAATACGCAAGAGGCGGGAGTTAACCAGGTGGAGGTCTGGGCGGAGCTACAGGGCTGAGAGAGGCCAAGTTAAAGAGGCCAGCTTTGAGTTGACACAAAAAACAAACAGCAGGAAAAAAAGAGGTTTTATATGGGGTTTTTTTTGCTCTTGGCCTTTAATATGTAAAGCACCGGCATATCTGATGCAATATTTACGTTAATTTCAGATCTGGCGTATCAGCTGCCTCAGAGATGTATATCTTTGTTTGAACAAGGAGCGGTTGTTTGTGTCAGTGTGAAATTGCAAACGACTTCAGGGCATATTTCGTAATTAATACCGAGGCCCTGTTCTGTATGTATGTATATATAATATTTAATACCCTTAGTATCCCATTGGGGGCCCGTTTTAATGAGCTATTGTAGCAGCTAGGTCTAATGTCAGGTTGTGAAAAAGCCCCTTTGTTGTGCAGATGTCTTCGGAATAGCTCCAGAGGATGAAATATGACTGTGATGACCTTTCAGTTGTGTGCATATTTGTCAGGATTCAAATAAGTTGAAAGGATCAAACTAAACAGTTTCCCCAGCCTGGCAGGGAATTGTGCTGCAGAGGTCAACAGAGGGGACCACTACGGCAGATTCCAGCGTACAGCCAGTTGTTGGTACATAGTGAAGTACGAGACCATCTCCGGCAGACAAAGACAAAATTAAAATTCTAATTTATTAATGTATACAGAGCGCTCGGCCAAGCTGTCACTCAGCTATTGAAAAGAGAGCTGGGCCTTTTCCCTCCCCTCCCCTTTCCTGCCCAGTTCTTGTGAAGAGACATCGCTGGAGTATCTAACTAACACCATAAATTGCCTGCTCTCTAATGTTGAATGTTGCATTTTACTGGTTTCAAAGTGCCATTACAAGGAGCCACAGGTTCAGACAAGTGTTTGTTTATCTGAGAATTACATATTCTGCTAATTAAACAATGCCATCTACACACACAGCCAGTTCATACATAAACATCAGGATGTGGAGGATGTGTATAAGCTTCAGTGACAGTTGTTCGGTGTGGGATTGTAATTTTATCCCATCTTAAAAAAAATAAAAAATACAGAGACCTACAAAGTTAATACCCATCATTAAAATACCAAGGGTATCTTTTCTAATATGAGGATTATCATATTATTTATTTCTTATTTTACCAGATCTGGTGAGTTGAAAGACAGGCTTGGGAGGTGGATGGGACATATGACTCAAGTTTATTGGACTGCTTGTAGTTTTTTACAGTATTTATTTTTAATAGATATGCCTTAATTATTGTTACTGAGAGTGGCTACTCACATTTCATGGCCCTCTGCTGGCTAAAAGTTACGCAGGGATGCTTTAACAATTTATACATGTTTAAATGTTGTCAGTAAAGTTTGAAAATACAATAATTAAACAGCTCTTCAACATTAATAACACATTCATACCTGGATTTATTAATTAAAGGCATACTATAAAGGATTTCCGATTAATACTCAACTTATCTCACAGCTCACGGAATAAAAATTCAAAGAATCGCAGCCACAAGCGAATACCTAATTCAAAGATGTTGAACACGTGCAGTTTACAGTAGTTTATCTTTAATGATGTAGAAGAAATGCTTAAAAATTGCTAAATGACGATTTACTAATTTGGAGTTAATGTTTACAAATGTGACCTAAAAGAAGAAGATCCGATCAGTTTGGTTTATAAATTCAAACCTATTTTAGTGACCTTTTGACCTTTGAAGATAGAACTTCCAGCTGGAAATGAGACATATCAAGATGCATCTTTCTCTAAACAAAAACAGGTCTAGGTGGGTGTAGCCATTAAAGCTGTTTGACGTCAAAAACCTCAAATACACAATATGTTACATATAAAGGTTTCGGTTGGTCAATATGCTCCATATTTCTTTGTGTTGTTTTGGCTTGTGTCAATATTACATACATAGCTTTGATGTGGGAGACAGAGTGGGGTTTCTTTTTTTTTTTTTTTTTTTTCCACCTGTTTTTATCACAAACAGTGTGAGCCTCTTTAAACTACAAACCGATGCTTGGAGGAGCACCCTTAACACGGAACATGCACTATCTCCATCACACGGCCTGGATAATGATTCTCTGTTGAGCCGGACTGGGTCATCAAAAGACATGAGCCAACAATTATGAGGCTGTGTAGTAAGCTGACACCCCATAAAAGCACCTGATCTGCCGACGAGGCTGCATTCATCTCCACGCTCTTTCCCATTAGGCACAAGGAGAGACTTTTACTCATTTGGAGATGTGACTCACTTTTCATTTTCAGTCTGATTCAAGTCCAAAATAATGAAGCGCACTGCAGCGGAAACACATGAAAATAGTGACCAGCACAGAAAAATATGAAGCAAACAAGGCTCACAATCCTTGATCAGCATTAAATGGCTCTTTGGTTTTTATATCTAACAGCGTCGCCCCCCTAAGCCCCTCGCCCCAACACCGCCCACTGCTGCCCCTGTGTAAGGATGCCTCGGCTGTGTACTTGCGACCTCGAACTGTTTAATCAGAGTGGATACACAAACATCTGCTGCACAAGCCTGGAAGCAGCTAAACATACTTGACTGGTCAAAAAGCCAGTAAATTACATTGACAGAATGACACGTGTAATTAAAAGAATCCATGCTGCTTTTACCTTTCGCGCCTCGCACCTACAGTGGCACAAGAGTCGGCAACTCCCACCCCGCTAATTACCATTATCAGTGAAATGGTAGGGTTTGACTCATTAGTTCCATGTGCATTTAATTAGAGGCAAGCTGAAATTGGATTTAACTTATTACTTTTTCATGGATCACTTTCTTGTCATCACTTCAAATTGGATTGCAGCCCCAGGTAACTAATTATGCCAGCCGCAGGATCAGGAGTGGAGAAATAGGTAATTAGGAACAACACTGTTGGACCCTCGCTGATAGTCCACCAGCAACTAGGCGGGGGGAGGGGCAAATGAGGCTGGTTTGTGTCGGGGTTCGACAGAAAGCGCGGCTGGTTAAAGACGGCGCGTGGAAGCCGAACCCAGGCAGGCTTCTCCCTCCTACAGGGGATTATGTGGCATTCAGTTGGGTTAACGTGTCCTGTCAACATGATGTCTCTGCCATCACTATTGTTTTTTCTCATTCATTTTTTGGCCTCAGATTCAGCCTCTATTATTCATGCCACCGCTACAGAGTGAGGTATGGCCAGCAGCCAGCTTTGGGTTCCTCACATTGAATGACACATTGCTTTTATCTGTAGTGTGTCTGCTTGGATTAGAAAGTTGATATCTGACTGATCTACTACAGAAAAGGCTTGTACAGTGAGGGAAGTAAAAATGTGCTAAGATTTGGGTACAGTAATATTTGAGGGGAGAAAATAAGTTATTTGAGATACAGATCTTTTATCTTCAAGTAAATCAATATCCCATTAACATGTTTTCATTATACTGTTTTTATTACCAACCTCTTGAAGAACTGTGACAGGTCTTAGAATAAGAATCATTGGGTTATCTACTTTGGTAGAAAAAAATGGTGAAATGTCATATTAAACACTTATTTTTTATACTTGTTTCATTAGAGCTGGTGATTTAAAAGCTTTTTTCTTCATTAGCTTGAGGTAGGTTTGGGTGGTGGATGGGACATCCAATCTCCACAGACCTCACTAAGTTTGAATTGTGACTTGTTCTGCGCTAATCTAAATTTGGATAAATATGACTTTTAGGTTTAGTGCCCAGTGAAGAATTTAATAAAGACACACAACCTTCTTTATCAAACCCCTGACTAGAAGGGCATTCTATATTGTCACTGTCAGATTTCATCTTATATTTCTGCCATGTAAACATATGATCAACATACATCCACTTATTCCCTGCTAACTGTCATAGTAATCGTCCATGATATCAAAGGGCAATGACTTGTTTCCCTGCCATTCAGAACTTTAAACCATGCCACCCGACATTGTCTCATCTATTATTACCATTCAATCCAGAGTGCATACATTTGTTTTCTCCTCTGTTTTTTACTCTTCCTCTTCCCCTCCCTCTCACTGTTTTCACACCATATTGTACCGCCTCACAGAGGGCATCTCCAGGTCAAAAGATAATGTCTTTTCAGTTTACAGGATGAAAGCCTTTTAAGTTCTTGAGAGCCCCTTGAGTGCCCCTCCTCCCTGCGTTTGCCGTTCACATCCTTCATTTGCGGTCTGCTGGGGGGAAGCGTGAGGTGACACAATCCAGGGGCCAAGCCTGTGCCTGACAGGACAAGGAGAAGCGCTCTTTTTTTCCACTCCTCCTACTGTTTTGCAGTAGGCCCATGGCATTGTCCTGACACATGTATACCACAGCGCTCCAATCTGTAAGTCATTAGAGCACTAGGCCAAAGCCTGTCAGCTGGAGTCGCGCCAACGCTGCAGAGCCAACTGAGGCAGCATTTTTGAGGGGTCCCAGCAGCCCGTTCGGCCATGGGCTCAAAGCAGTACAACGGTGGTAGGTGGGTAGAAAGTTAGCTAGTTACCCACTGGCTATGTGACAATGAGCCAAGCCTGGATTAATGCCTCCCTTTAGCAGCTGTGAGATAAGCACTCTCTTTGCGCTGGGGACATCTGGACGGCGGCGTCTTTCTATTTGCTTTATAGTCGGAATATATTAAAAGTATTTCACAATAAAGGAGATGCTGACAAGAGCAAGAGGGAGAAAAAGGCGTTAATATGGAGAGAGAGGCAGAGAGGTGGCAGCCTCCCAAAACACTCCAACCAAATCAAAGCGTTGCCAGTTCCTAATTGATTCACTTAACAGCTCCTTAAGCATGCCAAGATTAACCAGTCTATTAACGGTAAAATCTCTACAGGTTGTTCACCACAAAAATGGAGACAATTCGCTGCAGATGTGTAGAAAACCACAAACGCCCACTCGTATAACGGCTCCTTGTTCTTTCGCAGTCTATGGAGAGGTGCTTCTGCCCATCTTTAAAAATTGTAATAGCTAATGTTAGTTACTTTTACACAGAAATGGTCTTATTTGTAGTAATTTGTCCCATCACTTAGCAATGTCTTTCTGA
The DNA here is from genome assembly GCA_036850595.1 of Rhyacichthys aspro. Taxonomy (NCBI): domain Eukaryota; kingdom Metazoa; phylum Chordata; class Actinopteri; order Gobiiformes; family Rhyacichthyidae; genus Rhyacichthys; species Rhyacichthys aspro. Next base: position 4,029,832 of record CM072152.1, read on the forward strand.
CTTAGCCAGAAAAGAATAAGACATGAAAAGTGGCCAACATGCAGGCTTAAGGTAGACTTATGATGTAGGCCAAAATAAAAATAAGAACAGGAAAAAAGTTATACATTTTGTTAGAAAAGTGTTACAATTAAAAGTTAATTTCACATGGCTCATTGCAGACGCGATTACATACACTTCTTGTTATCAGCTTATATGATTAAATAGACTGACGGTTTTGTGGAGGTGGGATCATAGTATCATAATGACAATAAGGGTCTGATTTATTAAAAGCTTATGTATTTAAAAAATATGCAGGCAATGTCTAAACATAGAAAATACAGCCTGAGAAAGATTGGCAATTGCGTGTGAAAAAATGTAGACGCAATCTATGTGATGCTGTTAGCTGTGCAAGGATGTGGCATAGGAAATATAAAAAGATGTTCTGCAAGAGGTGCCTTTGTAATATCTAGAATGAAGCTGAAGAAACAGTTACACAATATCTGCTGTGCCATTGTCTTTCTTCTTGTGTCTTGTCTTTTTCCATGTGTGGATGTTTGGGTCATTGTTAAACTTGCCTTTAAGAGAAGCCTTTGTTTATACCCATGTGTAAAATCCAATAAAATGTTATTCCAGGAATGCACCTTATACAATGATGCAATCTCCCCCCTTTTTTTCCTCACGGATGTTGTGCTGTCGTTTTACCTCTTCTGTCACTCTCCCAAAGTGTCTCAAATGCTAGCTTGTGCATGATTCCTCAGAGGCTGTTCAAGTCTGAAGGTGACGCTGTAATGAAATCTGGATTTGACGCCTGCTTTGCTTTACGGTGATACAAGGCGTCAGGAATGATCAACACAACACAAGCCCCGGATCAGGCCCGTCTCTTTGGCTGCCTGTTTTCCTTGTCATATTGTAAAAATGTATTATGTGTACTGTATAGATTAGAACCAGGTTTGGGATAATCCTGTCAGAATGAAGTCATCTGTCCTAGTTCCTACAGTCAGGCAGGCACTTGGGGGGAAAAGGAGGGGGGTGGGTGCTGTTTTGGGAGCTCAGTCTCAGCCAGGATGTCGACTGTCGAAGTGACTCCATCACAACGCTGCACGGGAGCCAATTGTCCTTGTTTGGGACGCATTTTCAATTTGTTGCCTGATGTTTCCCTTCGAGCAGTGATCCTGTCATATTCCCAGATACACTCACATATGTACCCTTTCAAATGTGTTGTCATCATCTGGCGCTGTATCTCAGTGTGCAATGTTGAGAGTGATTCATCTGGCCGTTAGCAGTGGAGTGTAGAACAGTTGGCTCTGCGGTCCACTAAAGAATTAACAGCACTCTCTTGCCCCTTTTATGCTCATTTTTTATGATATTGGTGGGAAGTTATTGACCTAAATCCCTAATTTCAGTGTGTATTTATGCTCAACGGACGATACAGCTAAAAAGTTTTGTTTTGTTTTTGTGCATTTACTGCTGTACACTTCTAACTCATCATCTTTTTCTGTAACGCTGAGCTTGAGTCTTGATCCATCTCACCTCTGATATTAAAACATCGGGCCTAAAGATGGGACCGCCTCCTTTTAGAATACCTTTTAGGATGAGATCAAAGAAGATTCAGGAGGAGAAGAGTGGCAGAGTACACGTAATTAGCTTGACGGAGCTAACACAAAGCTAACAAACAAATGAGCCAACTCCTTCTCATTATTGCTGATTATTGCACTAATATTGAAAGTAAAGTTATTCTAAATTGTAAACAACTTAACCAGTTTACAGTGAAATCTTCAGTGAAGAGCTTCAGACACACAGCATTCACATCATCAGCTCACCGTGGGGTGCACACTGACAAAGTTCTGACGATAGAGCACCATAGGGTCCCAGTAGGACTGAATCCGGATGTGAAAGTAGAGGGGGATTTTGTTCACACATTCAGGTCACGTGGATAAGATCGGGATATGGTGCGGATTATTTGGATGTGTGAAAAGGGCTTACTTGGAATGGTTCTTTTGTTGGCGCATTTGTAATTTTAGGCAGAATGTTAGTAGACCTTTAAACCTCATCAAACACTAGTCGACATTGCAACACTTTTCTTTTTCACTATTTGAAGTAAAAGATGAAACATTTCCTATGTACCAACAAAACGCTTTGGTTCACAGACGTGTTCAAATCTGTTTTAGTGCGCACTTGATGTTTACAAAAAAAGTCGGTCCAGCTTACAGGTGATACATACAAAAGGTGATTAAGATTCAAGATTCAAAGACTTTTATTGTCAATTCACTCTATGGGTCGAACATACAGATGAACTGAGACACTGTTTTTCTCTCACCTTAGTGTTGTGATAAAGATAAGAATAAGAAAAATAAAATTAAGAAAATAATAAAAATAAAATAATATATATGATGAAAGAGAATGACTATTTCTCATGTGCGTCTCAGGCTGGTCACAATAAAAAAAACACTTTAAAATGAACCATTTATCTTGAAGAGCCTATAGCTAATATTGTCACCATGTATTTTGACAAAGAGCTAGATATACTAGTGATAACAATAAAATATGGCTTCAACTGAAAGAACTTGGCTCAACCTGAAGGAAATGTTTTGCCAGCAGGGAAAGGTAGATTACATTAATAGTTCAAACAATACCAAGTATCAGCCATGTAAATGTTAAACGGTTTATTTGATCATTTCTATCATTTGTCAAATGGGTGTGACATTTATAATTTGTAGACAGCTACAGAAATGGAGGCATCGAGGTACAAGTTTTGTTCCTCTTACTGTAAATGAGCCTTTCCATTTCACAAGCTTGATGAAAAAAGCAAGCTTAGATACATTTAGCATAATTTATTCAGCACATCCGCGAATATCAGAATTATACCTTTATGACGGCCTGGTAATAGTATCTTATGTGCCTGGTTTTGCTAGTACTGGTTATTTTTATCTTTACAACCTACACAGCCATTGTTGTTGCTTTGTATGTGACGACTTTCTATTCATTGTTATAGTCAAATCAGAGATGAATCAACAACCAAACAGAACAAACAGAAATTCCCCCACCTACCCAATCTGAAGCTTCTCAAACCCAAGTGTTCTTGTTTTGACTAAGTGAAAACCACACTTGACGGTACACGCTAGAACACAAGCTCTATTATACAGCGACGGGCACATAACCTCAGGAAATATTTTCAGTTCACATGTGCTGACTAAACACAGCGTTTGTGAAATTAAAAGTAAATAACCAAACCCATTTAGAATACACCTGGAGCAACACAGTGACTCCGGATTGAACCGCTCTTGCTTCCCTTTGTGGCAGGTGATAAATGCATTGGTTCAGGCATGTTCTGAATATCATACACTTAACAGAAACGACATAAGGCCTTCAGATATACTCACCCTTTCTAATATGTTGCAAAGCTATCGTGCAAGACTTACATTTGTTGCGGTTGAGTTTAGCAGTTGGCGCGATGTTAACAGAGGCATGCTGTGCTTATTTCACTTGGCAAGTCACCTCTGTAATTTCATGTTGCAGAAGTGACACTGATGACATGTTAGCAATCCTAAAAGGTGACGGACAATTTATATCTGATCAAACCGCAAACTGATTCTGATTGGTCAGTTGGAAAAGTCTGTGTTTGACCTTACTTATCAGGAGTCCTGACAATACAAGTTTTTAATGCTGATATATTAAAGAAATGAGGTAATCATGTTACGCTGAACTGCTCTTGAGAAGGTTTGAGTTAAAAAGCACAAGTTTCTGATCAGGTGATCACAAACATTTACACTTGGTTTGGGCTGTACCCAATAGGTCAAGGACAGCTTCCATTCAAAGTGATTTCTGCCTTGTTCAATTATTAATATTATTTAGGATGGCTGACAAACTAGCCATTGTTGACTCATGGACACTGAGTATCAATAAAGCACACAATAATTATGTATTTCTTACTGCAAGTAATATGATTCATAATAATAATTACCATAAGAAAATTATTTTAAAAATGTACCAGTCTCGAGGGGCAGCCCCGTTGTCATGAACTTACTGCAAAATATGTTTTTTAGAGATTCAGTCTCACATGTTCTGTTTAGGTGAACTTTTCTGCAAGTTCAAAAAATTCCAAATGATACTGTTGCCTGAATCTTCATTCAGACCACTAAGTGTGGTCCCACAGATTTACTTTTGTATTACCAACAAATCACTGTTTTACATTGCCTGTATTATGTACAGGCAATGTAAAACAGGGCCTGTACATAATATTTAGAAACACAGACATTTTGTATTGGTAAAGCAGTCATTGTCATTAAATGCAGAAGAATAATGCCTCTTGTTTTTTGGAATGGTGGAAGTATTGTGCTGACCCAAATAAAACCTACAGCGACCCTCTGCTGTGGTGAAATAGTAATGGCATACATAACGGGTGCACTCTTGTTAGTGTAGAAGTATTTTAGTTGCCGTGGTGATATTATATGGAGCAGCTGTTATATAGGTCCACACCTGCCCCGCCGACTCTGTACGTCGGTAAACAATGATTTAGTTTACCCACAGGGAAACAGAGACTGTTTGTTTTCTCATGACAATGGTCCGGGTCACCAGCCTTACAGGAAAAGCAATGAGCACACTTTTGGAGTTTCCCTCACTTTTTCTTGGAGTAGCTACAGTTAGGATGTCAGGGCAGCTTATTTACAGACTTTCCCACTTAGCCTTGATATCCTGGAATATAGATGCTAGTTTTTCTCTCACAGAAGTTGGGAGAAACTTAAAATGTCCTAGAAATTTTTTGTGTTCGTAATATTATACCAAAATGATAACAATGATAGCAATGAATTTCTTTTTGAATCAGATTATTCCAGTGAATTTAATTTACCTCTTTGTTGCAGGTTTTGTGCCATTCTAGTGTTTCTTTCATCCCCAAAACTCGTCTCTTACGGCATTCAAAGCATTAGACATAAATCTATTGACAAAACCAGCCAACCCCTTAAACACAAACCTATCAAGACTCTCTGTTTTATTCACTTACTGCTACTCTGTTTTCAGCATTTCAGTAGTGACCAAACAAAAAGTGTTAGTACTTCAAAGGCAGATTTAAAAGCTGTCATTGTTTTATTCACTAGCAGTTGCTCTATGTTTTGTTTTGTTTTGTTTTTTTTTACATTTTTGTGCATAAACAGTAGTCAGTGAACAAAAAGAGTTGGTACTTAAATTACAAATTCAGGCAATCACTCTGTTTTTGTTGGGGTTTTTTTGCCCGGTGGCTTGGTTTTTCACAATTTCAATACATAAAACAAGTGAGTACAGAAGTCAATGAACAAAACCAGCTAATCATTCAAACACAAACTTAGACAATTGCTCTGTTTTATTTACTGGCAGCTGCTCTGTGTTTTTTAGCTTTTAAGTGCATTAAACCAAATTCAATAAACAAAACCAGCTAGTCCATTAAACACTCTATAACTGTTTTATTTGCTCAAGGTTGCTCAATGTTTTAACCTTTCAGTGGACAAAACAAACCCAAGCTAGAACTTTTTATATTTATTTATTTATTGCTTTTTTTGAATACAATTTTAAATATAAGTTCTGTTTTATAGATAGTTAAATATCTCTATGGGATGACTAGGAGACAAAACTGTCTCTCTGTTAAATACAGTTTAGAATTTTCTTATATATACTGCTTTTTCACTTTGTCCTGTAAAAGTGGCAAGCCTGTTTAGTGTTTTGGTAGTTCTTTTGTAATTGGAGCCGAGTCTTTATCTTGAGTCAGAGCGGAGCGGAGCAGAGCACAGCACAGGCCAGACCAGACGTTAACTCATACTTTCACTGTAAGTCAAGCAGGAAATGGGAGTATTTTATAATGTCATCCACTCTGTCATGAACACAATCGCTCAGTGCTTTCTGTAAACTATCACAGGGGACGCCGGTTCAAGGCTCACAGATATTGATGTTTTTCCTTTCTCTGAAAAAAAAAAAAAATCTATAACGTGTGTGTATGGCATGGACGTATGTGTAATTATTTTACATAGTGCAGGCACAGAGGCAATGGATTAGAAAGGCAGTCTGTGAGAAGAGGAGCTTGAACTGTTTGTCTGCTAAATTTATCATGAGGCCTTTGGGAGCGTTGAAATGAGAACAGTGGCCTATTACTGCTAAGAAGGTGTTTTATTGAGAATACGCCGACATGCCACCCCTGGGAGAGCGCCAGCCGGGGGGAGACGAGTGTGGCCCAAACCACTTGTGTTTGACAAGCACAACTCCGGTGCGTCACTGTCTTTTTGTATCAGCCGTACATCATTACATAGAAAATAAAAAAATAAAAACCTTTTCTCCTACTTAATTATTCACTATGATATGTATTGGCATTGTCACTTTGGACGCTTGAGGTACCCCAGTCAATAATTTATATAGGTCAGGCCAGCTTAGTGAAAGTCATTGTTAGTTATTAGCAGATGAGAGCAGTGGCTTGTTATGCTGCTGCGCTGTTTATTTGAGCCGTGTGTTTGTGGACTGGAAGCTGTCCCATGAACATTCCTTCATCCTCAGCCAAGGCTTTACAGCCATTGATACAAGTTGTGTTTTTAAACTCTCTCATTCATTCGGCTGTGTGTTTATTGTCATGATAATTAGCCAAGTGAGGTGCTACTCTTGCATCATGACTTGCTGCTAATACTTTAAAGGCATAAAAATGAAGGATTTCCTGGCCATTATTCATAAACAAGTGACTTTGTGCCCCATTCTGATGCTCATCAGTAAAAGTCAAATCCAGGCTTTTTCTGGTTTGGAATAGACTTTAGACTCCTGGGGGGGAAAAAAACAAAACTCTCCTTTGTTTTGGGAGCTGCAGAATATATCACAAGTTATTGTTATTGCAATATTATTGTTATTGTAATATTCATATCAAAGAATGACTTGCATCACAATAACTTTATGGTCTTCTTTGTGATAGATATTTAGCTATTTGCCTTAAAGTAATGGTCCTTAAATCAAACTGTGGTGGCTCTAAATAAAAAGTCCTAAATTAGATCTGTTTATCTTTCCTTAGTACTCATATCTTAGTACTCATATCACCCTTAGCACTCATAATGTTTTCACATATCCCAAGTTTGAAGTTTGAAACATTGAGATAAACACTATTATTCTTGTTTGGTTGAGGAAGTTTAACTGCAAAACCTTCCAGTGGATTTTATGTATGTGTTCTTCTAAATTCTACTCAAACTCTACTGAAACTCTCCTCAGTGGTCACCACAGCAGAGTAAGTTACCTTCCTGACCTCTATTTCACCTGGGCTTGGGACCGGCACAGAGACTGTGACTGGAGCTGCTCCCTAGAGGATCTGAACCCCAGTCTCCCACACTAAAGGCAGGTGCACTGGTCTCTTTATGAAAGAGGAGAAGTTCTTTTATATTGAATAAGCTCTGGAATCCTTAGGAGCAGCATAAATGGCCATTTTGTTCTCTGTTTGTTTAGTTCACACAAGCTGTTTTTTTCCATCTACTTGGTTGTTTGTTTTATTCGCTGGAATGATGAAAAACACAGAGCAACTGTCAGTGAATAAAACAAAGAGACATAATTATCCGTTTGAGAGAGAATTATCCCAAAAATAGATTTATATGAATTGAGGGATGACTCCTTCTTTTACTGATTTATAATGCTTTCCTGTTCCACTAACTGTGTTTACTCCCCCTGCTGGCGATGACATGAGTAAATTTTTCTTTATAAGAAATAGACCCTTTAAATAAATATGTGCTTTGTTGTTGTCATTACGTTTTCTTTGCATATTCTAAGTAACTTTTTTTTTTTTACTGTTTTAATGACCCACAAGCCTTATGTGTGTTACAAGCCTTTTGTTTCACATAAACATTATCAGATCATTTCAGTGAGCTGCATGTTAATAATTTAATAGTTGTCTTTAACTTCATACTAAAGAAAAATACTGGAGCAACATTTAAATGTAATGCATAAATATGTGTGATTAATATCAATGCTATAAAAAGTATAGTTGCAGTCACTCACTTCTTCATCACTATGTTTAGGGACCATTCAGGTTGCATTCATATCAATAACACACTTCAGATAACATTCTTGATTATGCACCTTTAACAAATGTGTTTAAAAAAGCCCCACAACATTTTCTTTGAGTACAAATTGCTGCTATGTGTTGACAGGAGTGAGAATTTAAAAAAAAAGTCTGGTTTTGAGTTCAGTCAACTCTCCAGTAGGGGGCAGAGTCCTGTTTCCTTCCTCTGGACGTCTCCCCAAGTGCACCAGGGTGTTAAAGAGTGGGATGATATCATGACAGCTAATTGCTCTCATTGGGATGGACTTGGATGGATTGCCTTGTAGCTGCTGTAATGTTCTCTATTAATGGAAGTGGTTTTAGCTTGTCTCAGACCAAACAGTAGGACTTCTGTGTTTTAAAGTGAGTAAAAGTTGCAGCTGTAGTTGAGTCTTCAAACATTACACCATTACACCAGAGTTTGCCTGTGCTTATTGCCGCTTATTGCATGCTATTGTTTGTGCTAACATTAACATTGAAGGAAAAAGAAAATATTACAGAGTGTTCTCATAAATAGATGATAAAATGCAGGCTGTATTGTCTGAGCTCGAGAAAATGTGGAGGAAGAGGATTTGAACTGAGACTGTTTGTGCGTTTGTTGTTTTCAGCATGTGAAATGAGTTGAGTCTTTGTGCTGCCACTGTAAACAATCTCATTTAACAGAACAATAAAGGCCAGTTTTCTTTCTTTCCGCTGGATAGCTGTGTTTACTTATCTGCTGTTTAATTAAAGGGTCTCTTTTCTTTAGGCTCCCATTGTTTCAATGGCACTGCCGGAGACCCAGCAGGGGTCAAAGGGTTAACAGCCGTCAACTGTGTGTGTGCCTCTGTGTGTGTGTGTGTTTAAAGGGGCCCCACACAAAGCCCCAGTTTCACCTGCAGACCGGCCTGTGGCTCCTATTGTCAGGCCCCATTTGAATTGATTATGTTTAGAAGGCTGCTTGTGATTGGTGGAGAAGGGCGTGGTTGATTGGATAGTTTTGTATCTTGTCAGCCGCCGAGCAACCTTGCAATCTGTCTGTATCCCGAGGAAGACTCACAGCACAGCCCCGCACAGCACAGCAGAGCAGAGCAGCGCTAGTCCGGAGCCCAGCCTCTCGTCGTCCTCCGCCTGCCGTACACAGCTCCACCTCTCCCTCTCTCCCTCCCTCCCTCCGTCTCGCTGCCTCTCGCCGCTCAGCTCTCCGCTCGGCTTCACTCCGCACCGCGTGGCCCGCTGCTCTGTTTACCCTGCCAGCTAAATGGAGTTTGTCAGGTTTGTCAATATGATTGATTTCTGTGATTTTGCCAGCTTTTCTTGTCTCGGGAAAAAGAAACTTGACAATTTAATTTGACCAGGGAAAAGGAGAAACACAGGCTTTGTCTGTCTATGTTGATGTTGGATGAGTGTAATTGGTTAATTTTGTCATGTGAAGCAAGAGGTGATCCAGGCTGTAGTTTTGTGTTTAGACAATGACAGTTGTCTTTATGTGTTGTCATTTACAGTAGCATTACTCTGTCATATTGTGTTGCTTTATAAAGTACACTTTGTTAATAGTGGTTTTTGTTTGAGGCTGTTTTCACATACTTTGGATTTTACCATTAGTTCAACAATAGTAAAGTGCTTTGGCTTGGTCTTAAACAGCAAACATTTGACTTTGTGCTGGATTTACAGTAAGCATGTGACTGTCTTTTAGCTTGTTTTTGAGTTGTGTTTACTTTGCTCAGTGAGCTAACCAGTCGAGCAGGATCTAAGCATTTACTAAAGTTAGTGAAAAAACACAGGTGTATTTACACATGTTGCTTTCATAAATATAATATTGTTAGCTTTTTAAATGTTAAGCGTCTTAATTTACTTTTGGGAGACTTCATTCCCAGTGACTTTAGTCCTGCAGTGTCTGTTGTGCATTGGTCAGACTTTGCCTATGGCCTGCACTAATCCTCCCTGTCCTTATCATGTCACAGTGAATTAAGAGAGAGCTTGGCACAGCTCTCTTGGTGACACGGTCGCCACAAAACCACGTTGGAGACACGCTGTCACTCCAAATGTCATCGCTCATATCAGCCTGGAAAGAAATGAGCGCAGTGTGTAAACCTCTGTGTGAACTTATAGTGAAAGTGAATTTAGGAGAGAAAGCAGTTTCCTTTACTTCACTGACTTGTCAACAACTTTTGGGTTTGATTCTGAGGACATTTGTAAAGATTTTTTTAAAATACAAATTAACTCTTAAATAAAGTATTGCTCTGTATTTGAACTTGAACAATGTAGCATTAAACTGTGTGTTGCGTTACAGCACCTTGCATCAGTCCAGCTAAAGCATGCTCCTAAAAGAATGAAGAAATTAACGGCGTGTGGAGTGTGGAGCCGGGACGGGGCGGCGTGCAGCGTAATGCCGTGCAGCTGTGCCCGAGCCTCGCAGTTTGGGAGAGCTGGAGTGCGAGCTGATTGGCTTGACAGTTTGTAATCAAAGTTGATTTATTGTTCATTAGTAGTGCATTAGCCCTTTCAGGCAGGGGCGTTATTTGTGCAGTGGCCTGTCAAGACGAGGGGCTGCCAGCACCTGTCATTTCTAAACCATGACATAGGCAACCAGATATTAGCAGGACGAGGAGGGCAGGGGGTGGTCCGGGCAGCCGCCACAGCCCCCCAGCTCATGCTCGCTGCTGCTGGGATATCCTTTTCCAGCAGTGGGCCAGGCAGGCAGAAGGGACGGGGGAATAGTTTAGCAGTGATATAGTGAGCCGCCAGCTGCTCTGTGCTGTTGCTCCCTGGCTTCCACAAGCAAAACATGTTTTTACTTGAAAAAAAAAAAAAAAAAAAGTGGCATTCATTCATTTTTTTTAAGGGTCATTACAGCGCGTCTCTGTTTCAGATAGGAAAGATTAACTCCACACTTGAGATGCCATGTGTTTCAAAGAGTAGAGACGGGAGGATGATGATAAGATTACACGCTGCACTGTTTTACGGCTCAAGCTCTTTTTTTAACAGTTATCTCCATCGCAACGTATATATAAGGTTTGATAAAGGAGCATCCTTGAAGTCCTTGAAAATGCACAGTTTTATGTTGGTTTTTCCTGGCCTGTATAAAGTGCTGGAAAATGTAAGCATCTTTTTCACAGCAAATGCCTATCCTGGATAATAGTTTACTTTCTGCATAGAGGATTAAAATAAGTCGCAGAGCCTTAAAAGTAAACAGAGGATTATCACTTTAATATGTCTGTGTATATCTGTGGAAATATGTATTTAATCACACTTATAAGGTCATGGAAATGCTTAAAAATTTAAATCAAAGTTGTTTGAAAATGCCCCCTCAAAAAATTCACTGACTTACCGAATTTCCTTATTCAATGGGGAATTAAAATATGTCTATGTGAGTGCTTTGTGACACTGATTATTTTGCATATGGAAAATATTATTGAATGCGTGATTTATGGCTGTAAGATACTCTTGAAAATGGACCTGTAAAGTGCAGGAAAGGTGCTTGACCTTGAATTTGGTGTGTGGTGCGGCAATCATAGAAGTTGTATCTAGTCAAAAGATGTAAGGAAGAAAACAGTCTAAACTTATTTTTTAAATAGTTTAGTTTACATAAGTAATTGGACATAATATTAAGCAGCAACAGCGTTTGTAGCCCTCTTGTCTGCCGTCATGGAAACAAGGATTAGCGTAGCGTTTGCTGGTGAGCAGAGAATAGAAACAGTGTGCACGCGGATGTGTCAGCCATTGTCTTTTTGACTTCAGTTTCATTTGAAAGGGATTTAAGAGACTGCCATCTTAATTAAATCTCAACCGACTCAAACGCCGCATCTGAAAACAGGCGCTGTTGCGTAACGGGTGTCGGGGCTGCCACGCCGTAGATCACGACCCCGCCACGGCGTTCAAAAGTCATGCTTCCGGAAAAAAGGTGTGTGTGGGATCGGACATGTCGGGCCTAATTTGTGGGGAAGGTTCACACAGCCTGTGGTGGAGGAATACGCAGTTGGAGGTGTGGCTTGAAAGGTCGAAAAGAGTGACAGAGCACGTCAGAAATGAAAGACTTTCTCTGGGGGTGTTCCCACGGGTGCTTGAAATCCTTGAATCTTCGTGCAGTATTTTGAAGGTTGGAAACATGCTTGAATTTTAGGCAGATTTCTTAAAATTGTTTTGAATTTTAGTCTAATCTTAGTTTTGTATTACTGTATGGGTACAATACCATATCATGGCTTTTATAAAGAACGAGCATTATTATTGAGATGATGCTAAAAAATGTGTGAAAATGAATTTTTAGGTCAAATTACTAGAAAATGAAAGACTTACCTATCACTATAGTTGAAGCACAATGGCTCTTCTATGTTGTACATAATGATGATTCATAAGATAAAGATCTGGAAAAGTTGCTGGAAAACTTTAAAAACAAAGTTTAAAAGTTGTCTAAACTTTGGTTGAATTTCAAGTTTTAAAACGTCTTTAGTCTTTTGCAAGACACAAAATTATTATTCTGATTATTATTCTGTTTGGCATTTTTCTGTGTTGTAATAGCTCTATTTAAGTCACTTGTTTTCATTTGAATAGATTTGTATGTAAGGAGTTGAAAAAAACCTGAAAACTGAGAAAATGTTGAAACATGCTGAAAATTGGGTCCAATTTGTCGTAGTTGTTTTAAAAACAGCTGTCTTTCTGCTTTTGCAAGACACATAAATAAATATTATTGTTTAACCACAATACCATAAATGTTTTTAATGTCACATTATTAAGGTAAATTGGGATCAATATGATGAATATGAAAACTTATTTTATGTATGTGTGTATGTGTGTGTGTTTGTTTATGATAAATTTGTCTGTGCAATTGTCCTTAAAACATTGCCTTGAAAGTGCTTGAATAGTGAAGTTGACCTTGTAAAAGCTGTGTGAACTTCATCTTAAATTTGACATTTTTACATTTTAACTTCAAAATACAACATAATTTTTCATGATCAAATATTAAAAAGTCACACTGTGATTTGTGAAATGATTGATAATACACGTATGGGCATGTTGTATGTGTGTGCATGTGTCCTGGTCACCTGCTGCTGTCCAGTGTGGGAACCATCGTCGGCCTGTGATATCTGTTATTGTTGGGTCGACAGTGAGAGCGCTCACTTTGGCTCGGCCGTTTATTTGGATAGAGCTGACACTGCAGCCGGCTGATGAAAACCTGTTTGTTTGCAGTTGAAAAGTTAATTAAAACGCAATCGACTTTTGTTTTTACAGTTGTTCCTACCCCAAATCCTCCCTGCTTCACGTTCCAATGCGCCTAATGAAGAAAGGATGATAAATTTAGACCTGTGGTGTTTTTATGATATATATTGTGAATTTTATGATATTGTAAAATGAGTACAGCTTTGTTTAATGAATTAATGCATTAATTTCTTAACTTGGTACTTATATTTTTTACAAATTGTCACTTATTATACACTATATATTATTTTTATAAAATGTTATTGTTATATAGGAATTATTTTTAACGATACAAATGAAACCTTCCCCACCTCAGAGAATTCAATCAACCTGCGATACAGAATTATTTTCCTAGTCTTGTCGAGGGCTAATTACACATCACTCCAGTACAATAGCTGCGCTGAAATCCTCATTCGGCGACATTTTCATGCAGGAGATCACAGTGAGGAGGGGAAGTCTTTCGCCACTGCAGGCCAAGGTAAAACAACAGCATCAAACACACCGCGCTCCATGATTTCTCTTGGGCTTGTTATTCCTCTTTTTTTTTTCACTTCTCCATTCCATTTGATGCCCCTCCAAAACAAGACAACCCCAGGGAGCACTGATGAAAATTTGATAATTCTTCTCTATATAATTTTTTTTTTCTTTCCTCTAAGCGGAGCTGCAGCTCACCTCAGTAGACGGTCAAACGTCTGTGCCGGGCTCGCTGACATTCACCTCTCCCTGTCCCTCGTTTCTGTTTGCGTTAATTGCCTCGTGGCAGGACGGCCGGCTATCTTACAGCTTTGTTCACCTCTGCTCCTTCTCACCGCAGGCTGACCTGTGACTCGAGAACAGAGGCTGTTTCAGGAGCGACTTCATCAGCGACAAATCAGTGACTTTGTAACATTTACACAAAATCAACTTGACTTTTATTTATAATATTCCAGACTAGATGAGATTAAAGGCTTTATTTGTCATATGCAGCGTTACAGTACATAGTAATAGGAATTAAAAAAAAAAAAACACACAACATAACATAAAAGATCTTCCTTTCAAGATTAAGAAATACAGGTAAAAGAGCTTATAAAAAGAATTTGTTATAATGTGCATGTCACTGTGTAAAAAAAAAAAAAAAAAGGAGGGGGGTATTCACACTAAGAATTGTGCAATTTAACTTTGTGCAACAGTCCAGTCTAAATCAGAGTGAAGTTGACAAATGGCATAGGGATAAAAACTCCTCCCCATCCTCTCAGGCAGTAGAAAAGCTGATGCTGATGGTAGAGAAGAAATCTTTTCTGGGCTGGCTGGACTGTTTTTAGATCTTTTTAGCATTTAAACCTGCTTTGTTTTGTGTAAATGTCCTGTTGGTTGGGGGGTTCTGATAGTCTGATTAGCTGAACAGACCACCCTTTTTAGGGCTGAGAGTCCTGTCTGTTGTGCCTGGTTTGGTTTTCATGGCACTTTTGAATGACAACCAGAAGGTTATGGGTTCGGTTCCCTGGCCCAATCAACCTGATTTTGTGTTTGTTTGTTTATTTGTTTTGTTGTTTTGTTTTGCATTGCTTGTTTTGAATAGCACATGCCATGACAAGAAGGTTATGGGTTCGATTTAACCGCAATAATCCACTGATCCACTGTTGCATTTCTGTGTGGACATTACACCTTCCCTTTGAGTATTCTCTCTCCCTCAAAGACATACATTAATAGGTTGGAATGGTGTCTATTGCCAATAGGGCTGAACGTGAGCATGAATAGCTGTCAGTCTCTTCGATCATCTGGCCCTTGTCCAGAGCGTACAGGAAGTCAGCTGGGATTGGATCCAGCCTTTACAAGCTTATAAAACATAATACAAGCAATAGAAATATGAATGAATAATTTCACATAAACACTTTCTAGAGTTTGTCAGGACAGCTTCTCTTTATAATGTTTCTTAAATTTCAAATACACAAGTTCCGTCAACTTCATGCTGAAATTCTTCGATATTTAACATTTAAGTATTGCCCAACTTTAATGGCATATTTTTTCAAATCTGAACACAAACCAGCCCATGTTACTACTCTGTTACTGGATATACCGTACTCTGTTGCCTGATACTTGCATTGATCCCTAAATTGCCACCTAAAAGTACCTAAAGTTTGCCACTTTACAAGAGTTGAATGCTGCTGTCTGCACGTGTCTGTTTGTACATGTGACATACATGTGAGCGTGCATGCGTTGCCAGCAGGCCCAAGCCGGTACGCTGCATCGCCTCCAGCCACTCTGCAGCTGTGTAAGAACGTTCCCTCTTTATGTACGGGAGGCACCTGGAAGAGCACCACACCTTCGCAAAATTCATAAACGTCAGCTATTTCTGGCATCTTCAGAATGTCCTCTTTTTCACACTATCGCATCGGCGTAGCAGATTACAGCCGGGCGCAGAGGATCCCACCGGTTATTAGCCCGCTACGACACTCCTCCTTTTAGACACATCTTAAGATTTGATATATTTTGTGGATCATCATCCCACAGATAAGACGGTGCACCATATGGGAGTGCTCTAAATGGCGACTGGCGTCCTGTGTTTTGCGCTAAATGGGCATGATACAGCGGCCAGGGCAATATTTTTCAGCTAAAGTGCCCCCTCCCTCTTTTCCCTCTCAATAGGACTCCAGTCTTAGGCAGATTTTCACTCCTTCAGCCCGGGATTAAATGGTAGTAGTTACATTGATCAATAGGTTAAGAAGCGTACAATCCCTCTTGCTGCTAATGACCTCAGTAGTAATGGGTAATAAAACGGGGCTCTGTAATAGCCTCTTGGAGCTGTGCACAGAGCAAGCTGCTTTAGCGGTAGTTACTGTTAGAGACGCTCGAGACAAGTGTAAAACCATGATGAGGTACGGTGTAAAAAATTAAGACACTCGAATCGAAAGAGATTGGTAATGTCTGTGTGCAAAATGTCCTGTGGACGCCATGATAAAGTGATTATCCATTTGAAAATAAGGCGTTAACATTGGAGTTTAAAATGCACGCAGGAATGAATTGATTCTGAATGCACGGAATGAATTGAACTAATGTTATTTAGCGTTTCTGTTAGAAGTCTTTATGGTGGCACTTGCACAAGACAAAGCTGACGGCTGACCTTCAAAATAGTTCATCAAAATTAGCGATGCTCCGAGAAAAAAAAAAAAAAAAGGGACTCTGCTGGATAATGACTGTGAAATTAGGAAATGGGCGGCTGGGGCTATGCAAATGACAGGACAAGTCATGTGCAAAAGTCAAGATGAACTGCATATTAAGACATAATACAGCCGGGAATTAATATTGCATTTCCCTCCTTCACGCGGGCGCTGCAAATGAGAAATGTTTGAAGTGTGTGTTAGTCCTGGGTGGGGCACATTCTCCCGGGATGGTAGTCCTGGCACTGCTCAATAAAGTGAAGCATCAAAACGGCAGCGTCCTGTTTGACACCGCTGCCCTTTGCTTTGCATTTGCAACCACAAGCTGTTCATTATGGCGCAGCTTTGTTTTTGTTTTATGCTGCAATTGGGACAAGGAATAAGGTGATATGCATGCAGGGTGCGTGTCAAGAAAAGCCCCTCAGTTGCCGCTAATTCTGAAATGCATGAAAAATTCAAAACGGGTGTCGTTAGCTGTAAGGCAGACGCACAATTTGGGTAACCTTGGAGGAGACAGACTGTCACCCGTTGTGTTTGCTCAATCAGCCGCTGAAAGAAACATTGAACTACGTGCGCACTGTACAAAAAAGTGATCAGAAAAGCAGTTCGATATGGCACCGTCATGTTGTTTGTCGTCTAAATGTCAAGAAAAGGAGCGTTTAATGGTATTCCACATCATAGCCGTGAGTGGCAGGATCCAGACGACACACTCCAAGTCCCCTTTGCCGTCGGGGCAATTAAGGCGCCCTGACAACTGTGCGTGGGGGGCTCTCGGGGTGTCACAACAAATCACTTGCGTGGAGGAGTCGCGCACTCACACCTTTCTGCCAGGACTGGGTTTGTTAGAGGCCTCTGTGTTCTTCGCCCGTAGCTCCTCCTCCTCCAGGCGCTCGGTATCTTCGCGGTAATAGATGGCAGTTGACAGCATCTTTAATGAAACGTTCTCACACGACGTGATGGGAGAGAGCAGTGAGTGAAGTGCAGTTTTGGGGGGAATTTCCTGAGGTACTGGCTTTATAGATGTTGAGATTATAGTGTGACGTATCAGAAGTTATGACGTCAAATGTGATGGATTGAAATCACCTGTTATTCATAATTTAAATCAAGCTTTTTTATGGTGCATTCTGAGTCTGGGAAGATGTCATAATGGTTAGAGCAGTGTAGTGGCAAAGATATGTATATATATTGTTTGTATGATCATCAAATCTGAATAATTTTAAGCCAAACACGACACTAACAATAATCCCAAACTAATATGTGTAACTTTTCACTCATACAAAAATGGATATGACTGATGCATATTGACTTTGATGATTCTGAGAACAAAATGGATGAGCTGTTTGTAAATGTATTTTGTCTGTTGTAGAGTAAGCCGTTGAAGTGATGTGTATATGTGGTTCTGTGTGTTCGGGCAGGTTCCAGTGTCAGTGGCTATGATGACACCTCAAGTGATAACTCCACAGCAGATGCAACAGATCCTTCAGCAGCAGGTCCTGAGCCCGCAGCAGCTCCAGGTTCTCCTCCAGCAGCAACAGGCCCTCATGTTACAGCAGGTAATGTTGAGCTCACACCTTTAATTGAACATGTCTCAGAGAACCTTTGAATACAAATTTTTGCCATTTTAAAACCATGGGGCTTGATTCCAAACAGAAACACAAATTTACCAGCGTTTAGTTGATACGTTTAAAAATCTGAATGTGTCAAAAGCAAATTTGTTACCATGACTATTTCTTCACAGACTTGCAACTTTGTCCACTCGCTGTAACGGCAAACATCATGCTCTGAAAAACAAATGGTGCTTGGTGTCCAAAACTGGCATAACACAAATGCCATTAGTGATACTTTAAAACAGATATTGTGTAATGTATGTTTTTCTAATATCCTTTTGCTTAAGTTTGCTGTTTACGGCAGCTGCAATAATCCCCATATGGGTATATGGTGAAACACAAGCAAATGTTCCAACAAACCTCAGTCTTCAGCAATGGTATTACAGCTTTCTCCTGTTCGAACAACTTTTGCATTGTAATTAGTAAAAATAAAGAAAAGCTAGGCATGCACATATAAACTCAAGCCACTTTCTGTCTGTTACTGCGTTTAGGGTTTCTTTGTCTCATGTGTCATCTTTCTTCTCTTCTGCAGCAGCAGCTCCAAGAGTTCTACAAGAAGCAGCAGGAACAACTCCACCTCCAGCTCCTCCAGCAGCAGCAGCAGCATGCAGGAAGCAAGCCCAGCAAAGAGGTAAGCATCATTTTTGAAATCACAGCAAAATGCCTGTGATTTGCATTACAAACCTTCCTCAATATTAGTTCATTTTATGTTGTGTTCCATAATATCGGTTAGAATTTTCCTCACCGTTTTCTCTGTTGTGCCCTATTCATGAATGACGTGCGACTCAACAAAACAACAAAATGGCGTGCCACTGCTGTATCCTGGCATTCTAAACAGTTTCTAGTATATTATATATTATTAGTTTTTATGTAAACACCACACAACCTTCTTTTCACACTTTGGCAAAAGCAATAAAACGTAAAAAAGCAATGGTTAAATCATCACTAAAAACTCATGGCTAGTTTGCATTGTGCATTAAAGACTCGCTACTGTTGTTTTGTGAACACATAGCTTCCTATTGACCTAATACTCCACCAACTTCCCATAGCGCTCATCTTTCCCATTAATGCTAAAGCTGCTTCATCCAGTCTCATCTTAGTTACTATGTTACTATATATATATATATATATATATATATATATATATATATATATATATATACACACCATCTTTTATCCAATCAAACCCAGCCAAGAGGTGAGCTTTCTACACATTACCACTGCTCCATCCAAACCAGCTCGTTACACATGTGCTCTCCCTCCCTAAAACCCATCTGCTTGCAGACTGTAAAAAAAAAAAAAAAAAAAAAAAAAGTCAGTGGGATCACTGAGAAGCTCCTGCTTCTGATTAACATCTCAGACTCGCCAGATAAATGGTAACAACTGACTGATGCACCGCTAAATACACTGTCTCTTTTTCTGGAACATTCTGCACATTAAGAGTCATATTGTTCCTGGGTTTTGCAAGTAAATAAGTGCAGAAACAGAGCTTACCGTTCTAGTGAGACATATAATAAAAAATCTGGAGCATAATCTGAGAGGCGTTACTTGGTAATTAACATGGAAATGGCAGAAGAGGAAAGGCATGTAATTGTGAGATATCAGTGCAAAGAGTGCTCCCAGCTTTGTTGCTGCCTGGATTTTTCCTCACTGAATCTTTCTCATTCCCTGTTCTCGACACGTCCTACTAACTACAACTTGACTCGCTCATAGGCAGCGGCGTAATACGTGTTAATGACTACTGGATACAGGCGTCAGTGTGGACAAAGAAAATGATCATTGCACGGTCAGAAGAAGTTCAAAGACTTCTGGGAATTTTTCTGTCCCCGTCGAGATCCAGCGTTCGGAAAGAGAGAGATAGAGGCAGAGAGAACGGAGCAGGCACTGTTTTACACATCGGCATGTACACGTCCGCGCGCAACTTCAAAGTCGAGCCGCGCTAATTAATGAACTTGCGGGCTTCAGTTTGGACAAGTTGCGGCGTGATGCTCCCATAAATCAACATGACAGCGCAGCTCGGCGGGGCCTCGGATAGGGCCTGTCACCGAGTCGCATCTGATGTAAACACTCGACGAGCCGTGGGGGAGGCGAAGGAGGTGCAATTGATCAGTTGAATGGAGAATAAAAGAAGAAGAAAAAAAAACAACTTTTGAAGCGTATTATGTATGATCACAGGAAGTGGATGCAGCCTCCAGAGGGCTCTCCCCCCTTTTTCTGCCCCGTGTTTTCTTTCTCTTCCACATGGCGTTCAAAAGACAGACGAAGAATTATGCAGTGACTCCCCTGTGGCTGCCAGACAATAACCCCCTGTTGTGGCTTTGTGCCTCTTTTATTTTAAAGACATCAAAATTTAGTTTTTTCAAAGATCTTTAACTTTATATTTGAAGCTTGACAATAAAGGGCTGCCAGTGCCACTCTTTATCATTTGTCATTTCTCTCCCTGGTGCCACTTCTTGTTAACCTCTTATTTGGTCTATTGGGTCGAGGTTTCTTTTTTTTTTAATGTGTCTCCATGCTGCGAGCGCACAGGAGCTCCTGTCAGCTGATGGGACTAGACGAGAGAAAAAAAAAAAAAACACCAAGGGAGAGAGTTAAATTCATTTGCGATCTTTCTTTTTTTTCCTTCAAAGACGCCCTCTATTTATTTAGTGTTCTGATGAAAGACATTGTTCCTTGTGAACTCGCCCCCGTAGCACTATTATCTTTGACTCAGGCTGTCAGCAAAGAACTAGGAACAGAAAGACGTGAGAACTTCTCCTGCTCAGATTGAAAAGGAGAAAGATGGAAGATCATAAGCCATCTGCATGCCGTCCAGTATTTCCCAGAATGTAATATCTTTTACACATTCATTTGTATCATGTTTGTTAGTATTTTACTACTGCTTAATCGTGTACCCGAAGTACAATATTATTTAGGACTAAGGTTGACAATATATAACAAACCAAATGTATCCTCATTTCAGTGAAAACCTGTGTTATGCTCTAGCGTTGAATATTGCAGTGATATTATAAGTTGTGATATTAACATTCCACTAGGTAATTGTTAAGGTTTTTTAATTGAAATTTGATTATTTGAAAATATATTGACTATATAGACCTGTTATTTTGCACAACACAAAATGTTGGTGCCTTTAACTAGCTTATTTTGTTGCACTGGTATTTAAGGCTCCATTTGATTGGCTGATTATTTTGAATTAGACGTAGAAAAGAACTGTTGTCTTGGCATTTGTGTAAGATATTGTGCATCTATAGGTTGGGGAGGTGGATGGGACATAAGATGCCAGTAGAGACATGTTTGTGTCACTAATATTTTGACTTCTAAGGTAGGATTTTTGCTAATGGTTAGGGTTAGCAAAAGCATAGGCAGTTTTCAAACAAAACCACTTTTGTTTAGAGGTCACTAAAACCAAGCTTTTGGTTTTTAATATGAAATATGCAAGTTATTTATCTTTTTAGCAGACTTCTTACAGACTTATATTATACTAACCATGCCTCAAGTAAAACCATTCGTTCTACTTCCAGAGTAAGCAGATGTCTGATTCAGACCCAGGCCACTCCACTCTATATGACACTAGCTCTACTATGTGAGACCTAAAGCACCCCAGAATATTAGCCGTTTTAAATAAGATGGCAGAAACATAATCCACATCTGTTTATTGTCATATAAGCTGAAGAATTTCATCATTAGTTAGATATATTTACATAACTGTATCAGAATAAGATGGCAAACTGAGTGCTATTAAGGTAAATGTGGTGACCTATAAATGTATCCAAATCATACGCAGTAGATAAAAGAATGATGTTATGATGTATAATGTATAGTATATTATAGTATAATGATGTATAGACAGAAGTATAGAGACTGTAGTGCAAACACAGTGCAGAAAATGGTTTTGAAATTGAAAAGTAGATGTGGAAATGACCTGGAAAGCACATATAGTTTTGGATACATTTGATGTGGGAGGTAGCACTGGAGCGATCTCTTGTAAATAGACGTTGTTACTTCTCTGTTACGCACCATCAGAGCTCCGTCTTGTCCTGACTGATCCAAAGAGACGCCCCTGCTCTCAGTAATCCACACTCCTGCCCAGAGCTGTATTTTTAGTGAGTCTTTACAGGAGCAGCGCTGGGTGAGTGGGGGGCAGTAGTGGGGAGAGGAAGGCTGTGAGGGTCTTTCTGACAGCCCCAGCGGAGGTGGGCGGAGGGGACTCCTTTTATCTGGCTGTTTCAGCGGGTTGAGAGCCGGCAGCCAGTGACCTGACAGCCACACTGAGCCCAGACCTTTTTTTGTACATACTCAATTGTGAGAAGTAAACAAAGTGGTGTATCCTGTCTTTGGTAACAGGGTGCGGCACACAGCTTGGCAGCGCTGCTTTTAGTGCCCCCTCCTCGCGTCTCGTCTGACAACTGGCCCGCTGCACCATAAACAGTAGTTTATCCTGTTGGCATCCTGTTCAGCCTCAGCCTAGGTTATCTGGGCTTATCTCAGAAATAAACCAGTCCTTGAGAAACTTTGTTACTACTTAGTAATGTCCTGGGCAATCCCCTCAATGTACAATAGTAACATTTTTTAATAGAGATTACCACAAAAAACATGTTGGTTATCTGACTTTTGTCAACAGTAGGCAGGATGTGGCACTGGACGGGACATGAGACTCTTGACTAAGATAATTAGTTAAGTTTGAGTGTCAAGGCTGAAAGAAAGCTTGAAAAGAAATAAACTTGAACTGGCTACAACCAACTGTCTTATACATCTAAACTTTGAACTGGCAGCGTCGGTGAACTTGGTAGTCACGTGCTTAAAATAGAGATCTTGACTTGCCAAAACCACAGTTAAATTATTATTAGCATTTTGTGGAAACGTCTTTTTTTTTCCCTCCTTGATTTAAAAATCTCCCTCTAACTCTTCCTCCATTAACAAAAGCTAGAACCTCCATGAGTTTGGACTACATTTAATAACTGTTCCCCTGGATCTTTTCCAATGTATCGGTGGCGTACATTGGTCTCGGTTTTGACTGTCTCGATGCCTAAAAATCTTGTGTAGCCCAAGATTGTATTTTGGTAAAGGTTAGAGGAAGGGAGTGGTTAAGAGAAAGATAATATGTTTTACTGTTTTAGTTGGTTTTAGTATTAGTTCATTTTTCAAAATTTGCTGACTTTTTCAGAGCCTGACTAACCTGAACCATGTGTCTTTCTTGCCTAAACATGACTAAAACTAAGTTTAGTACAAGCTATTTGTTTGGGAACACTACAATTCTTAAAACTCATAACCCTAAATATGCTCTTAGCTGGAATATAAATAATGATCATATTAATAATTATTTTGGAAATGTTAAATGGATACATTCATACTGCTTTTGGAGACTGGGTTTGTTTAAAAACTCTAGAGATTTTTTGGTACGTTGTGTTGAAAACACGGCCTTCTAAAAGGGTTAAAGGCCATGTCTCTTCTGTGCGGACTTATCTAATCTAAACAGCACCTCTTTGCTTTGACTCATGAGAGATGGGAATATTAGATAATTTCCTTCTATTTATTATTGTCAGTCTTTTGGCCTTCTCTTCTCATATCACTTTGCTGTTTCAAAAATCCCCCTTCGGCCTTAAGTCACTGAATCAGTTCTTGATGAAACAGCTGTATTGGAGTGAGACGGACAGAACACAACAGCAGCGCTCCACAGTTTGGTGATTTAGCGCAGCCTGTTTAGGAGAGCGAGTGTATCCCTGGGCTCAGCAGCGCGCCTGGAGACTTGTGCGAGTTGCTGTGGTGGTTATTAAACACTTTGATTTAGTCACACGTTGTTTGCTGAATTATGAATGGCTGTAATTAAATTCCTGTGGCTCTTATTATGAATGATTAACTATGTTGTTTCATTGTTTGTCACTTGCCGCGCGGCTCCTCGTTAATTAAGAGAGCAGGGGATGCGTGGTCTACCTGTCTTAAGCGGGCTCAGACAAAAAAATAAAACTTAACAAAATCACACATTGTGGGCGCATTTATTGCATGTTGTTATACTGCAGCGTAAACCTGGTGGTCTTGTCTCCTCTTGTTCTTGTATCATATTTAAAGAGAAGAAATGTATAAATGAATAAACAAGTACACAAAATTTTTAATTACCAAGAAACGTATTCAGCATATGGATATCAGGGCACATGATACTCGATACAGTGATAGTTACTAAAGTTTTGCTAATCTGTTTAATAAAGAAACATAGGCCCAAAAAAATATAGCATAATCCAATTTCCAACCCTCTTTATGTGAACTAGCAATACATTATCTATAATCTGAAACAGCTACTGTGTGTACAACCTACAAAGCTTAGCTGTGTAAATTGAATTTAAAGTGAATTTTTTAATTATCACAAAAAGATGGTTTGTTTCTATAAATTGTTGAGAAGCGATAATATTTGTGTGACATCAGAGACTCAAGAGGTTAGTGTTGGAGTGTTGCATCGAACCGATATGATACGCGCTCTTTCTTATGGTTTGTGTTTAAACTTTTGTTAACGCCATGCAGAAAAGTAGACGATATGCTCAGGCAGTGAGGTTTGTACCACAGCAGTAGGACCCACACAGCATGGCTCATACTATTCAGCATGAAAGCTCTATTTTCTATTGCAGTAATAGTTGTTTTTCTGTCCATCATAAATATGTTTTGCATGATATTAATCTGTATGTTTGCTAACCAATATCTCAGCTTATTCAGCCTTGTGCCCCATTTATGCTCAACAGGCGACATGGCCAAAGACGTGCCACTCTCTTTTTTTAAGCCACGTCCTGATATTCCATAATATATTATGATATTCCACTTTTTACACACTGGCACCATAAATAAACAACACCGAAAAAGTACTACTGGTCTATTTAAAACCAGAAGCACATGGCTAATTTGCATAAATAAACACAAATGTGGTCTATCAAATATATACTGTTCATGTTTTGTGCATTTACTGCTATGCACACACTTGTGTTCAGATGTCATTGATTATCTGTAATGCTGAACTGTCCCTTTGATTTTAAACCATCTTAAAATGACTCACTTCGTCGGGATAAAGATGGGACCACCTCAAACTCCTCATAAATATGTTCACAGATTTCTTTCCCCAAGAGCAGTGCACACTTTTTCTTCCCACCATATATCATACAAATTTCCTAACATTTCGTCCGCTCTCTCTGTCTGTGCGTCCCCAGCAGCAGGTGTCGGCCCAGCAGTTGGCCTTCCAGCAGCAGCTCCTGCAGGTCCAGCAGGTCCAGCAACAGCATCTGCTCAACCTCCAGAGGCAGGGTCTACTGAGCATCCAGCCCGGACAGACCACTCTGCCCCTGCACTCGCTCACTCAGGGTCAGTACACCGCTCCACTGTTCTCTTCTCTCTGTAGAAGTCAGAGCGAGCACTTTGTCTCCAAACGCAACAGTCGAACCATGTCGGGCAAGGAGCCAGCAACCCTTTTCACCTCTAATGCAATTTCAACCACTAAGTTTGTTTACTGATGCAAACTGAGAAGGGAGTTTACCACTGAATGAATTTTGCATTTTAGGATAATTGGAGCATTGTTTGTAAAATCATATTTACTCCTGGTTTAGTGTATCATGATTGAAGGATAAACTTATAGATAAAATGAGAATGATGAATTTATTTACATTACCTTTTATTAAATCAAACTTTTTAAAGCATTATAAATTGTAGTAAGCTCAGCTCATGATTGACTTTCTCAGTTTTTGTAAAAGACATGATTTACCTACTGAAACATTTAATGCATTTAACTAACTTTCTACATTTCAATATGTGTATAAAATTGTATAAAGTCTCCAACACAGAGTTTTCTTGCACCTCAGTCTGATTCCCTATAAAGCTTTTTGGTCATTTTTATCATACTTCTTTTTTATTGTATTTTTTTAAACAAGTAACAAGTCACAACAAGTAAAATCTCTTATGACCCACTTTTAGGCCCTCAGCCAGTGTTTGGGAACCACAGTTTGAAATAATGCAACAAAAGGACCCATTCATTTTCTTAGTGAAAGTGTGTATCTTGGTACTACCCCTGCGTTCTGATTGTATGTCTACCCATTTATGTTAAGAGGTAGTTTAGGCTGTGTCCATTTGTCCCACCTTCTGAAAATCAAACAGGAATCAACAGGGACTAAGCCTAATTTTTGTTTATATATAAATAGAAGTAGAAGGGCTGGCCATGCCAAAAAGAAAAGAAAACCTGTTCATGATTCATATACAATTATGAGTAAGTGTACTTTTGCTCTGATATTTTGGATCCACCATGTGTGCAAGAATGACCAGTGTATTACTATCTATCGGTTAGTGAGCTCTATTTTATATAGTATCATTGTAATGTAGCAAAACATTTGAGATAATCCTCTTTCTATTGTTACCTCTTGGGCTTGTGCCGGTTTATGTGCCAGTATATTTATAGTAGTCAGTCTGCAGGTTTAGAATACCTGTACAAGTGTACTTGTCACAATGGGAACAATGTCTGTCTTAATCTTGAAAGCACACTCTGAATATGGTTTCACACTCTCAGGACACGCCTATAATAAATCCTCAGTCATCACCACCTTCATTTTGTACATAGTGCATTTTAGCCCGTTCAGTATCAGCAGTAGAGCTGTGATTCCCACACTGCTCTGCTCTCAGTGAGACCTGAAGTGTCCTTCACAAAGACTGGCTGTTTGTTCCTAAACTGGCAGTGAACTTGTCATTGTGAAACCAGTTGTTACTTGATAAAGAGTCAATCCTGTTGTTTGGTCAGGAAGTTTATTTCTTTGTTTACTTTTTAATATTTAGCTAAGGAGTGGTGCCATTGTAACAAAGACGCCGTCACAAGAACATGACATACACTATTCATGCCCTGCAAAGGCAAACAGTTATGAAATAACAAGATAAGGCCGATAAAAAGGGGAGGGCCCAGGGGGAGCTTAGGTAAAAGGCAAACACAAACAGCATTTGTACAGTGGTGTTATTGTTTGGACTGGGGATGGAATCAGTCATCCACTCGCAGATGATTGCCGCTGGCGCAGGCGTGGACCTGTTGTGAGTGGGTCATATGTCTGACAGACACACCTCTTGAGTAAAGTATATGCTAGATGTGCACTCAGCCTACAAACTGTACTTTTGATGGATTTTACAACATTCCCAGGAACGTCCTGTTTATAATAAGTCCTCATTAGTTATTTCCAAGGTATCACTTCTTAACAGGCATCAGTTACTTTTAGGGAAGGTGGGTAGATGAGTGTCATTTTTTATTTTGTAAAATTTGCCCTAAATGTCTTGGGAGATTACTTGCCATCCAGGTCTTCATCCAATAAAGATCAAACCTCAAAGAGTGCATTTTCTAGTTGTGTTTTAGATGTGTTTTACTAGGTGCGAATCTTAAAAGGTTTTTATAATGTTTCAATATGCAATAACTCACATAGCTAATGATATGAGCTGCAATATTTATAAAAACAATTAAATGTGTTTTTCATAGAAGAAATACAATTTTCTGGTTTCCTGGTGAAAACTGGGGTATACAAGGACCAAACCCAACACTAAACCAGGAGTAACGTTAGGACTGAGTCAGGACTTAACCAGATCTAAACAAGGACTATTGCAGAACTGTTTTAACTTTTTGATTTGGTCACAACACAGATTGATGTAGGGCACTGAGTGATGAAGTTAAATTTCAGATGAAAGACCATAACATTATTGAGATACAAGCAGATATTTGCAAACTATTGTGATATAGACATTGCAATACAGAAATTGTGATGCTGATATTGCAATAACTTGTCATAACTTTGCAATATGTTGTGCTGGCCTATTAAGCATCACAGTTATTTTTTTAAAACTTCATTAATAACAACCTGTTCTGAAATGATCTTAAGGGAGTGTATCCCACAGATATATATATAGTTTTCCCCAGTCCAAATGTTTCAGCCATTGATGGTTAACAGTTTTTTCCCGACAGCTGTTACAACACTTATATCAGCGCTGTGGGCTCCCCGTTTGTCTTCCTATTCTGCCCATTTTCTGCTTGACTGTTTGAAGTTATTGATGACCTTTCTGTTTTCCACATGGCTAGACTCTTTCATGCATCAGTGGCCCGGGCCTATGCTGTTGAGATGTAATCTACAATATTCAGCTACAGCAGTTAGCAGTGTGTCGGAAGTGAGGAGTTGATCTGTTTGGGTCTCACTGATTACGGAACTATGGGGCAATAAATTAGCATGATCTTTATGTCTTTCAATTCAAAATGAAGATATCAGTGTTATAATTTCAGAAGGTCATTGTTATCATTTCAGATTCACTTTAACTGTGTTCCATTCTCTTGGACTTTTTAATGTTGGGTCACTCTAAATTGTTTCAACTTTTTATAATCAATAGTAAAAACCTGGAGATTGCACTTTTGACTAAATTTGTATCTTATGTCGTAAAAGCTTTGGACGTAAATGTTTAAAGTATTGGAAGCAGCCAAATTGTATCTGTTATAAATTTTCTAGGGAGAATATTTTTAAGTGTTATAAACATAAATTTGATCCTCAGCTAACCCCTCTGTACTTAAAGAAACTGTCTTCCTGACTTGATAAGTGACTCAGCAGTTGCTAAGGCTTATATTACCCAGGTGCTGTGTGTAAATTCCGGTTCATTTGCAGTAATTTGGCCCAATATGTTATGCCCAAGATGGAACTTAATTTAAATTATGTTGCATCTACTTACATTTATTGGGAAAGGGTTTTTCTTGAATGTTTATAGGCTAAAAATTTGTGACACTTTTGACATAAGTATATTAACACTTACAGATGCAATAGGACTTGGGGGCAATGTGTGAATTTGGTATGAAATTCTGGAAAATGCATGAATTTCAATGTTGGATTTGCTAGAAAAGCTGAGGTTTTGTGTAGTCTCACCTGATACATCTGCATACCATGTTTGATTAAGCAGGGGAAATATACTCTGTTAAAGAAAGCTGTATTTTCAGTACAAACAATGACTTTAAAATATTGCAGTAATGTTGGTCAGAGTCTCTACGATTTAATCCACAGCTTGTTTTCTTTTATATTTTCACATCAAAAGCAATATAATATTTATCACATTAGTTTAAATAGTATTGTTAGATCCCCCTAGTCTGCTAAGTTGGGTCTGAAAGGGAATTAATCTCTGTGTGGTGTCATGGTACACTATATAACCAAAACTTTTAAATGTAGGATTTTTTTTATTATCATTTGCAGGTTTTCAAAATCTGTTTTAGTCAAGATTAAAAAAAAACTTCCTGTGTGTTCCAGACTTTACTCTGTGCTAGACTGAGTTGCTGCATGTACACAACATTATTTTAACTGTCTCGTACAGGCCAGTGGGACTGTGACAAGACAAATTTGTGTGTAATTTGAAAGCAAAGAATGTGTGTGTAGCCATCGAGCGCTCGGCAAACAGCGGCACATCGGGGAAATGCGGCCGACCTGTCAGTGATTGATACGTCCAACAGTGGGCCGCGGGTAATAGTTCCTGCAGCATTAGGACAGGACATATTTCAGGCCTAAGGGGTGCGTATCAGCGGGCCAGTGATTACCGCAACATAAACAGGGGTGCCGTAAAAGGTCCCAGCCTGACGGAACAATAAACTAATAGCGATGTCACCGTCCCCCCATGGCACCGACACTGTGAGAAGTAACAGCTCGCTTTAAAAAGCCTGCAGCGCTAGGGCCATTTTTTATTTGGGGGGGATGATGGCCTGCAACTGATGTCATTATGAACCTTAAATCAACTTTCTGCTTGCTTGAACATGGTCACCTGGGTACAGCGGGACAAGGACAGGAAAAGGTTGAAGAGCTCGGCCTGTCTCGGTGCCAGAGCTACCTGCCGAGGTAAAATTGAGTTGGGAGGCCGGTGATCAATCAAGTGTCCCAACAACATACATTTTTTAAAGTGCTTGTCCGTATTTCCCAGTCGTAATGAGTGGAATGCTTGTGTTGAAAAATGGAAAGAGGAAAGATAAACCAATCGGGCATTTAAAAGATGGACAAACTTGGGGAAGCTTTGGAAACAGGATTTCCAGATCAATGTCATTACAGTAATCAAATGGAGACCCCTTCTGAAGAAACTCAAGGTCCGAACCCAAAGCCCCCTGGGACATTTGTGTAATGACATTTTATTGTCATTTATGTGAAATCATGAGGCATAGCTGTTGCTGAGGTTGAAGAGGTGAGATATAAAAACGACAGAGTGGATCCAAAAGGAGACAGCTCGGTCCCAGTCCGTTAGCCTTCTCATCAGAACGCTCTATCCGCTGCGGTTTCGTCTGAGTAAACAGTGGTGCCGGGGTCACGGGGACTGCTGGGTAATTGAGCCAGCGTGGGCCGCCCTGTCAAGCACATCGGCTAAAAATACATCGCCCACTGTCACCGGGCACCAAGTGGGGAAAATGATTGTTCCCACTGTCGAAGCACAGGACACTCGCATCAGCAGTGACCTTCGCTTTCCAAACCAGCCAAGACAAAAAAACAAAAAAAAAACAAAGTAAACCATCAAAAGAGCATTGTGTTCTAGAGAATATAGCAACACCCACCAACAAACAAAATATATGCATAAAATATGTTCCTTCCTTTTTGTTTAGACAGTCTTTAAATAATTTTTGAGGGTTTTTTTTCCTTCTTTCCTACAAAATGTGTTTTTGTTTAGACAGTCTTTAGTAAACAGTTTTTGAGGTTCCAAAAACAAAA
Organism: Rhyacichthys aspro; assembly: GCA_036850595.1. Taxonomy (NCBI): domain Eukaryota; kingdom Metazoa; phylum Chordata; class Actinopteri; order Gobiiformes; family Rhyacichthyidae; genus Rhyacichthys; species Rhyacichthys aspro. Next base: position 4,060,460 of record CM072152.1, read on the forward strand.
TTATTAAAATAAAATGTTTCTCTATATGTGAGAGTGAATGGTTGTCTGTCAGTGTATGTCTGTAAGTATTAACCCTGTGAATAAATGAATGTTTGAATAAATTTTTTTTCTTTCTTTTTTCCCCCCTCTTTTTAACCACAGTTTATGAAAACTAACTGTGCTGTCTTTATATTTTTGGCGAGCATTAGCAACTCTTCGTCAACAACGCCACAAGACTATCTCCTCAAAACAACAATGGCCCCTTTGATAATGCTCCTCGTCGTCCGGGGGATTAGCATGCTACAACAGCGGCGGCGATATTAAGCATGTTTAGCCTGTCACGGACGCGCACTTCGATTAGGCCTCGTCAGGGCGTCGGGCGGAATCACAGAGAATACAGGCAGGCAGAACAGAGGCGGCACGTTGAAATATTCGAATGAGGAAAGACACTCCTTGGAACGTGGAAAGGTTATTGATTTGTCCTGCAATCATTTCCTGCTCTTTGATATGCAAACCATCTAGTGTGAATTTACAGCAATCCTATCAGACTCATTTCACAGTCCTTAGCCCCTGCGTCTCTCTGGAGTCCTCCGCCTCATTAGGCCAATGTTCTCTATTACCGGCATAATTAAAATCTTTAGTAGCTTATCAAATTAAAAATATTTTTTTGCTGATCGTATTGAGATCTTCACCTCACAGTTATTTTTTTCCACAACAGGAATAAATTAAGACTAAGCATTTTGCACACAATGTCTTACAATCTGGCGTTTGAAAAGGGGGCACTTCTGGTATCTATAGAGCGGCTGATGAGAAATGGGGAGAAGGGGGGAGGTGGGTGGTGGTTCTGGAGAATATAAGTAGATAAGCATGTGCAAATCATCTTTCATTTACCACTGCTCATTTTGAGAGTGGATTTAATTAATTGTAATGTTAAACGAGTGGTCTTGGCCATTTGCTCGGTGGTTACATTCACCGCGTAGCCCTCCGCGTTCACCATGCGGCTTATTTAAGCACACGTTTGAATAGTCATTACAAATCCCCCACACCCTATTAGCTCTGTTAAAATATGTTTTGACTGAATATACAAATCACCATATTCTGCGCCCAAGAGGGTTAATCTTATTTTGTGTGTCAGCTTTAGACTTATTTGTGTCACATACAAGCACACACAGTGTAAAAATACATATATTGTGCAGCTTCAAAGGGTTTTTTAAGATGCACAAACATCATATTATCCCTCTTCATCCGCACTTTGGCCCTGAGTGTTGGGATCGCTGTCTGTCACGTATAAAAAAAACACACTCCAGAGCTTCTTTTTAAGCTTCTTTTTTCAGGGGTATTTGTGGTAATTTATCCCACCAATAAACCGTCTCAATCTGCATGTGTCCTGTTTAGGCAAAAGGGAATAAGCAAGGAAAAGGATGTTCCAATGTGAGCTTTTATACAGCATGGATAGTTGTTATAACTTATAAAATGTTTCTCACTTTACTTGGCTTCAGTTACCCATGACCCGTAACAGAACAAAGCAGAAGAAGATAAATGACAAATTAACATTACATGATACGTTACCTATAGAACCCCGTACTATTATCATTACACATTTAAGCCTTGTGTTTTGTCCACGGTCATTTTGTGCTTGATCACTTCCACTGTTACAGTTTCATCATATTGGACTCAAATTGTTTATTAAGGTTTTTGACAGACTGCTATTCTTACATTGTAGGTTGAAAACCTTTTTTGGAGTGTTTAAATTCTCTGTTGCAGTACCATAAGTGGCCACTGGTGGATTAAACAACACCATCATTTCGTAAATAATGCCAAACCAGCATCTAGTGTGACGCATAATATAAGCACCACCAAAAAACTGCAGTAGCTGAAAAGTCCTTCATCCTATCTTCTGCTTTTATCTTCTTACGTAAAAAAGTACAACCTATTCACTGCCGCAAAAATCCTTATACATTAATATTTATACAACAAACCGAATCTTACCATATGAAATAGACCGATGGAAAAACTTGTACACTGCATGTTCAATAATGAAATTTAAACCCAAAGTGCGCGTGGATAATTTGCAAATCAACACAAATTTAACATAACGCTATTCTTGTTTTTTCATTAATACATCACTGACTTTCCATAGCAACAAGGCCATTTCTTTTAAGTTTACTTGATCACTCTGTACCTTGCATAGTAAATGATAACTGTGGATTTTCCTCACACCACCCATGTCGGAATGGTAGCGTTTAAGTGACAATTGGGTGTATAAATACAGAAAATACAGACTATAAACCACTTACTCCATGATGCCTCCCCAGCTCTCAGAAAAATATCTTGTCTTCCAGGGCTTTTTTTCTCAAAGGCTTGTATGAGCAGCCGTGTGCTTGACTCGCTAAATGAGCTTTAAGTCTTGTGTGTCAATTGGAGGCGGTGCAGAGCGTTAAGTATTTTGCACATTAATGCGCTCGTGAGAATATTACCCCAGGGTCCTTTCTCAAAGAGGGCTGGGATGTTTTCTAGTGCCGCTATTGTAAACTTTTTGTTGTGTGTGTTCGCTCTACATCTCTGCTGCTGAAAGAACATGACGGTGATTATTCAGATTTCATGCCATGTCTGGATGTTAATTATTTACTCTGGGCATGAAATGGGTGTGAATGCCAGGGATTTGAGTACACAAATACGCTTCAGATCACAGGGAGACAGAGGAGGGGGCAGCCGCTCGCTCACTCACTCTGACTGCATTACCCTGTAGTGGAATATTTCTAATTAATACTGGGCTTTGTTTACAGATGCTTTGATTTAATTAAGTGATGAAGAGGAGAGTTGGATTAGCCGTTAATTGATTTAATTATCCAATTTGTTTGTGGCAGGCATGATTCCAACTGAGCTGCAGCAGCTGTGGAAGGAGGTGACGAACGCTCATGTGAAGGAGGAGCACAACAACGGCAGCAACAACGGCCACCGGGGCCTGGACCTGTCCTCCCCGGCCCCCCCAAAGAACCCACTGCTCAACCAGCACGCCTCCACCAACGGACAGTACCTGGGTCACAAGAGAGAGGGGTAAGTGTCATCTTGTGTCCTCACATCTAAAAAATAACATATGAGTTATAATAATGAAAAGGCTGAAGGAGAATTTAGTTAAAGTAAAATCTCAGGTAAGAAACAAAAACATGAGAAAAAAAGATCATATTTGGTATATTTGTGGCTTTTGTGATTGAATATATGCCTCCTTTTGCCTATTTTAACATTTTTTCTGTCTATATCTCAATTATACAGAAAAGAATTAAGAAGCAATCTAAGCAAATTTTTGAGTTTTTGTACTAGAGAAAAACCAACCAACAATTAATTTGATATATACGTTACATGTTAACTTAGTCCTAATAAACAATCCCAAAAAGGTTTTATAAAAAGAAAGCTAACCCCACATGGCTAAATTGCATTAATCAGTTAGTGTAGTCATCATTTTCAGTTTGTTCTATTAGTTCCAATTGAATTCACGATAAACATGGATGTTGCATATTCAATATGCCATGACTTTACCATCATGACATTTTGCATCTGAGATTTTTAATTATGGCATCTATTTTCAGAGATCACTGTTTGGAAACACATATTTACATATATGAGATAGAAAAAATGAGATAAACAACATCTTACCGAAAACATCAAGGTGCGCTTTATCACATATCAGTGTGTGGGGCCTCATATTGTTGTTAACATTGCTATGAGGCTTCCAAAAACATAGACACAAGCCAAAAGAAAGACCAAGAAGTCAGTCTACTGCAAATATAGTCACTCAAGGTTCATTCACTTTTCTTTACCAGTTTATGGACACACATCTATTTTGCATTTCACTTCCAGGTGCTTCATTCTTTATGAAACACAACAACTGTTACATTTCTAAAACCAGTTTCCTTTTCCAGAAATAGGTTAAATGGAATTACCTCCTCATTCCAGAAGAGTACATTTCACACAGAAAGTAAAAACACAACATTGTAATACATGCTTGCAACAGCATGTAGAGGATGGTCTTGTACAGCATTGATCCTATTATACATACATTGCTATCCCACATTATCAAACTTTCTTTCCATTTTCCATCCAGCCTTTTTCTCTCAGTCTGACACCGTGCATGGTGTATTTTATTTCAGACATCCCTCTTAACTGCATGAAAATGAATAAGCCATAACTACATGATAATGAATGTGCAACACAATGCTGCGTGCTCTTTGAATAAATCCATGAGGCGATGAAGACAAAATGTCAACGCCTTTACACAACAACATTGGTAATTCGATGTGAAAGAGTCTTCAGTGTCGTCTGTATCTAAAGCAAACACGAGCCTGTGTGCTGTCTAATCCCATTTAAAATAGCCATTTCTCACAGGAGCCCAGTTGACGGACATGTCCCCACTGAGTTTGCACAGAGATTACTATTAATTTATAGTTTCTAAGTATTATTTTCATTAAGGCCGACACTTTTCCTGGCTGCAGATGGGAATTTAAACGGAACACCTGGAAGGAATTCAGGGATTTAGAGAATTGTGCTCACTGCTGAAATGAGATCAGCGTACCGTTAATAAGACAAGCTATTGATCCGCTTTGCTATTGTTTCAGTTTCGGAAATGGCAGTTGTAACCTAAACCACATTTGCCTGTGTGTATTTCTAGAATGGAAAGAATGCTCACATTCTCCAAAACTTCCTTGTCTACGAGGAACTAGTCATAAAATCAACCTGTCAGTTCAACAAGAACAACAAGCTTTAACAGTAAATGCCAAAAACAAACACACACAGGGTGTATTATGTTTTCCAAAGCAGGATGAATCATGTGAGAAAACGCGTTGGATCGCCTCGCCGAGCTGTTTCTGTGAGTTTAAAGGAAGGAATTAATTTGGCGTCTTACACGTTTGCTTGTTTTCTTGCACCAAAGGCTGATCTTTGAACTGCTGGTGAGGAGCCTCGAGGCACCGTGAGCTCACTGCGTAACATCTGACTCGTGTTTTTTAGTGATCAAAACCTACACGTCATTTCAAAAGCCATGTCTGTGGAAACATGTTTAGCACACCAAACCGACAGGCCTGCAGAGGTGAAGAGAGGTCGCTGGAGGGACGGACATGAGGGCTTATAACTGCTCAGAGGCAAGGCTAGGAGTCAGTGATACAATATATTCATAATACAATACAGAGGCCAGTTTTGTGAAATCTTGTAGCATTTCCAATTATCTCTAGCAAACAGAATGTACCAGGATCGGCATTAAATTTGTAAAATGCCACATTGTTGTACTACTGGAGCAGCTGTTGTTCTAAATAAATTGCTTGCTTGTACTGTATGAATCAAAGAGTCTGTGGCTAACGGCAGTCAAAAAGGTGATTTGTTCAAGCTGTGAAATATAGGTTGTGAAGTGAGAGAGAGAGAGACTGAGAGTGAGATTTTACACTGTCACATACAGTATATTAGCTTTTAAATACATCAGGTAAAAAGCATTGAGGAAAATAACAGAAATACAAATTTTGGATTGTGAGCCTGTACCTTCTGCCTGGCCCCCAGAATAGTTAGAAACCCTTCCGATGGATGAATTTACTTGCACAGATTTTTTTTTTTTTTAACGTTTAAATAGGCCTGCACAATACATCATAAATTTATTGTTTTCGCAATATCCATATTACAAAGAATTGCTTGTATCACAGTAATGTTATTGTCTTGCGTGTGATGGAGTTACTTTTTGCCTCAAAATTATTGTCCAAACCGACAATTAAATCAAACTGTGGTGCATCTAAATAAAAAAGTCCTGATTAAGACCTCGTTAATTCATACATTTAGTCCTAGTTTAGACCTGCTTTCATGATTGGAAGTTAGTCCAGAGCCTTGTATTTCTTTATATTTCCAAAGTCAGATTAACTTCACCTAAATCACACATATCAATCTCAAAGCCCGGGGGCCAAATGCATCCCTTTGCAATGTTTTATGTGGCCCTTCAATACATTTAGTAGGTGATATTTTTGGTACTAGGTTTAAATTGGATTTGAAGGTGTTTTAGATGGATTTGATTTTTGCTACAAAAATGAATCAAATCTGTTCAAATCTGACTAAAACCTGTCCAAATCCATCTAAAACCTGTTCAAATCTGACTAAAACCTGTCCAAATCCATCTAAAACCTGTTCAAATCTGACTAAAACCTGTCCAAATCCATCTAAAACCTGTTCAAATCTGACTAAAACCAGTTTCCATAAAGGGAGTAAATTATTGTTTGTGTGATAACCTGTAAGACTCAAATGAAGATGAAATCTAACATTCAACATTTAGTAAAAGCTTCCAAATGTCACCATCTATGGCCCCCAAAAAGGATTCTTATTAACTTTCACGGCCCCTCACCACTTTGAGTTTGACACCACTGACAATCACTTATAATATTGCACAGCACTATTTTTAAGACACATATCATAAAGATTGTAATAACATTTTAACAGGTTTATTGACTGATTGATATGGCATTACACAAAGCCCATAACTACCTTAGTTTATTTAGCCTACCCCAGTATGTTTTTTTTTTTTGGGGGGTGTGTTGGTTATTATTATGTTATCTGTTTCATAGCTACAAGTGATTTAGAAGGCAGTTTTTTTTTTTTCTTTTTGCACATACTGTCTTTAAGTCATACAAACCTGGGAATAGTCAAATAAAAACGGGCATTCGCTGACAGAAACCACAGACTCCAGGTGCTTTATCTCGTGTCTGGCTGAATGTCTACTGTACTTTTTTGTGCAGTTCAAGGTAAATCACAGGGGAGTGATACTGACTGGCTCACTTCATCACACTCTGTCGCCAGCCGGCAGAAAGGTGAGCATTAATGGCAAGACAAGGCAAGAACCAGTCTCAACTGAGGAGTCCATGAAACATCGGCGAAGACATAACGCACGAGCTGGCAGAGCTGCACCGTGCACTGGCTGTCAGAGATTAAAGAAGATGTCAACAGCAGTTTAACACAAGCTTAAGTGAAGAAGGCACACTCCAGCAGAATATTCTCGCCATATCTTAGATCTGTCAGAAAACGGAGCAGGTGATTCTCATGCACCCATCTGGATTACCTTTCTTTGGGGTTGTGCAAAAAAAAAATACTGCCCTTTATGCCAAAGTGCAGAACCTAGACAGTCAAATTAGGCTCAGAGGGATATTTTGTCTAAACAGTCAAATCAAATCCTTAGACTTTCTACATTTGCTGTCTGATTCAGAAAAATGTTTCAGTGCTTCCATTGTACAATAAGACCGGTTTAAAATTGGCTTGCAGTCGTGTTATCAGTAAAGTAATTAAGAACAGCACTTGCCAAATAGTTGATATGCAGTCTTTGAGATCCAAGTATTTCCGACATTGCTGCCTGACTAACTGCCATACGTAACTTGCAGAATTGAGCCAGAATGTAAGTTTAAAATATTACATTTTTTAATAAAGTGCTGGCATGCATAAATCAAAAATTGGTGCCTTATTGGCTAGGCTAGGCTAGGCTAGGCTAGGCTTCATGCTAGTTCTGGTTCTGGTTCACTGACTGTGAGTCACAACCTTGGTGTTGTCTTTGGAACCGGCCTGTGTTCACACCAGTTTGAGCACAACCAACATTCCACAGCCATACTGTATGTCATAAATGGAAGGCACTAAATAAGGAATAGCAGATGTCATCAATAGATAGGCGTACTCTAGTACTTTTCTTTCTCCCTGCCATGTAACTTTCCTCTGAAAAGATAAAGAGGGCAATGTTTATGGAAGATGCCAATGATGTGAACAAAGTACCACTTGTGTAACTAACACAATTTGTAAGAGACAAACATTCAGTCGAGTCAGAAAAATAACTAAACATTCATAACACCATTTGTATCAAAGCTTGGTGGGAGGCGAGAGAACATAATACAGCAGTTTGGAAAGATTGGGAACAATTTTTTTGTTCACGCGGACCAACTTTTCAGTTTCTGAACAAGTTATTTTTGGTGTGAACACGTTGGTTTGTAATTATGTTTGATGACCTCAACTGGAACGAAACCTGGTTGTGTGAAAGTGGTAAGAGACAACCCATAGTAGCTCAGGGCGGGCATGCAGACATGAGAATAAAAGTGTAATTCCACGTTTTGGAGGGACAAAATCTGCGCTTCTTACCCTTTGACCTTTTAGGGCAGAAGAGATGGTTGATATAAAACATCCCATGGTAAATTATGCCATTTTCACATAACCAATAATCCCCTTTCGTGTTAATTTCCGAACACGCTACTATCAAGAGCATTATTTCTCTCTTTTGATGATGCAGGCTTACAGTTATTCTAATCAACTGCTCCGGAAGAAATTTGAAACACAAGTGTGCCTATTCAAAGCAAGGCTCTGAGAAACGTTGGTTATAATCCAGGGATTTGAATAATCAGGTTGGAGATAATGGGCTGGGCCGGCCTGGGCGTAAATAGAGAGCATCCACTCATCCTCCCAGCGCTGAACTTAATGAACTTTTAATTGATGTGGTTTTGCAAGTCCTTTTGTCATGCAACAGAAACAAGGCTCTCTGCTGATGGGCCCGTTTTCCCGACTGGCTTCAGATTGGTTTACAGCAGGCCCTAAGTACCATGTAGTTAGTTTCATGTGTCATATAAAATCTGGCCAGGCACAGCGACGCCTGCAACTAAAACCTTAAGTGCATCCACAGGAATCACTCACCGGCTTTGCACTTCCGTCTTAAGGAAGAGGGGGAGAAATTCAATCACTCCCGGCTTGACACGGCGAAGGAAGACGAGGCACGCGTTGCTGCTTTTAGTTGTCTCATAGCACACTTCGGCCGGGCAGGCAGGGATTCTGAGTAAAATTCATGATATAGCTATGACTCGAATCACTCAAACTGTCCACAACACATCCTATTCCAGTACGGTGATCCACATTTTCAGATAGTATTCCCACGTGAGCCGGGTCATCTTTACTCACTGATTTGCTTGTTTAAACGGAATGGCCTTGATCTGTATCTGACACAAATTCCCTTTCCAGTGCTGTATCAGCTTTGTTGGGGGGAGCATCCTCACAAGGCACTTGGCCCACTTTACTTCCCAACAACCATCAGTAACCACAGCTGAGGGACTGTAACACGGCAATCTGTTAAGGAGATAAATAATCAGATTTAGCGCAGCACTCCCATCTCTCTTGCCTTTCATTTGTCTTACACAAGGAGAAAAAAAAAAAAAAGATAATTAAATCATTTATGGTGAACCGTTCAGCACTGGGAGAGAAGACTGGCCAGAGAGGTTAGCTGTAAAGATGTCAATAGGGAAAGAGAGTAAGTTTTATGCTGACTTTTTGTGCTATATTTTTGACCCTTTATATTCTGTGTAAGAATGACCGTAATGTATTGGTGGATGATGTTATTCAAGCTTTTTTTGCAATAGTTACTAAGTCCGATTTTACATCCAATGCATGAGCAGAGAGTTACATTAGCTCCGTCTTGTCAAAGGCGTCACATATTTGTTGAGCAGCATGTGCCTGCCCAACCCCTTGATTTTTCAGTGTTTTTTGTGCTCTTAAGATAATCTGATACATTTAAATCCACTTTAAATGCAGATATTTTAGTGCTGTATGATTTAAAGTTTTAAATACTGACTGCAGAAATAGCAAGTCATAGAAAACCTAACTTCCTAGTAATTTCTCACTTTATTAAACACCAATTATTTAACTCAAAGCGTTTTCCTTTTGCGTAGTGAAAAAAAGGAAAGTACAACAGCGTTTGAGTGATTTGCCCATTTTAAAATTTATTTCACAGTTATACACACAAATTAGCCATGCAAAGTTAACCCTTGGTTTCACAAAGTGCTTTAAGAAATGTTTTGTTTCTTATCACAGTATTAGGTTTGAACTGTGAAGCGTTTTTATCGTTATTGTTGCCAACGTCAATAAGTCATAAGCCCCGCCTCCCTTTTTTAGACTAGCTGAAACAAAAAATGATTATGTCGAGATTCAAAGCACTGTTTTGTGTCACTATGTGTCTCTAAAACATTGTCCAAAGTTGATTTTTTATGTAAAAATGGTTGATTGACAGGTAGTTCAACCACTGACAGTCTGTGATCTGTTTTATGTCGTTTGCTGACTTTAAAGTAGTGTTGTGGTCAAGACCGCATTGACCTACATCAAGACTAAGACAAGTCCAAGACTTAGCAATCAAAATCGAGTCAAGACCAAAACCAGCGTACGAAACACTGTAATAGATACCAAGGAACAGTTATAAAATACTAACAAACGAGACTTTGGTGATTCCTTTTGCTTCTGATCGTCTTCTAACCCAGGAAATGGTAGTTTAAAAATAGCTTCATTTTTCACTGAATTATACAAGTGAGCATTACACACGTGTACAATACAAATCTGACATAAGGTGCAAATTACAGCAAATATTTTTGAACCTCTGTGTAGAAGTGCTTAGTGTAATATAAATGGGCTCTGTGGTGAAACACTGACCCAGCTCTGTGGACATCAATCGTCCCATTTTTCCCTGATAGATCGGGCCCATCAGCGCGCCACGCCATAGATCATGACTTGTTTATGGCCCAGAGCATCTCATCAAAAGAAGTGAAGTAGAAAACAACTGGCGAGCAGCTGTGGAAGGCATCTCCTGACGTCTGTCTACACATAAACACCGAGCAACACCTGGACGCCGCAGTCCCGCTCGGCCCGGCTCTCCAGGCACTTTAATGTTCTTCGTCTCCAAAGGAAGCTGATGACATGCTTTTCCTCATTTTGGCTACAAGTTCATTTTAGTGTTCTCCCTCCAGGGCTGGCTGACAATAACAACATCCTGACAGACCTGTTATGGGTGCAAGTCAAATTTAACGTGACGCAGGGAGCTACAGAGAGGTTTTACTTTCTCATTGCTGCAGATGTTTTCAGATGGAGAAAAGCCTTATGAATCCAAGAATGTTCTCCTATTACACTAATGCAGCTCATTTAGTTTCAATTCTGTCATTTACTACTGTTTAGCCCAGCCGTCGTTTAAAGAGCTCTTGTGCCGCCAGCCCCTCATTGTGCTTTGTGCTCACTGATTCCCAGCACACTCCACATTTCATTATCTTATTAATACAGAATTAACCAACAAGCCAGCTCGCAAAGAATTAAAAAGAGATCTCTTTAAATTAAAAAGCAGCCTTACCTTCACCCGATTTCCTTGCGAAAAAACTCATTATAATAGGTCTTCCGCCATCTATTTATTAGCTGTATCAAAACAGAGGTGTAAATGTGAATGCATAATTCATAATTGAATAAAAAAATCCAGAGTTTTGAAAGATGGAGGGAAAAAAGCTGCTAACTACATTCATGAATGCTTGACTGCCTCCTAATTGCAATGCAATTATCACATGTTTTGAACAATGTGAACTCTTAAACAAGTAATTATAACACAAGGAAACCTGTGATGGCCTTTAAAATGTCTGCCTTGAGGTGCGGCTTAACAAACATTGATGTAAATGAGATTATAACTGAAGTGTCAGTTGTATTTAATTTGGAAAAGTGGATCACTGTATTCTCATATATTTATTTGTAAGCCTTGTTTTGACTTTACTGTATATGAAAGATCAGTACGGGTCAGTTTTAATGTCAAAATGGGCACAAAACATCCCAAAAAAGAGCCCTGTAAGGCTTAGGGTTCCTACTATGGCTTGGTCACTAAAAGGTGCTAAACAAGCTGTTGAAAAAAGAATCCTTAAATGAGCGAAAATGAGAAACAAAAAAAAAGTGCCCTCAGTGGATCTTTCTCTTTAAAGCATACATTGTACTGGTGTTATTTCACTTACTTTTCCTGCGCATTAATCCTTGTCATTCTGCTGTTTTTCACCATTTGCTCTAATTCTCCCTGTGCATACTCACTCTGTTTTATTCACTGTTGCCTACCTACTTGTTAGCCATAATGCTCTCTACCAAAAAGACAACAAATAGTCTCACTTACATTTCCATTTCCCTCTGTTTTATTCATTGTTAACCACAATACATTTTACCAAGACTTGCGCTTTTGTTATCCATTTTACTGCTTATCAGATAGCTTTTTATTTATTTTGCTTGGCTTTTTCCATCTCTATAACGACTATCATTAATAGGATGCATGAAGCTTGATTGTTTGAAGCTATTCCCGCGCTGCAGTTATTCCCACAGCAGTTTGTGGTGTAATGAATCTCCCCATTCAGCCCCTTGTCTTAGAGTGCAGGGCTCCGGCGGAGGGCGAGGCAGCGGCGATGTGCTCACCAGCCGCCACAAGCACAGGTGGTAGCGATATAGGCCAGTCCCCCAGGCTCTTGTAGCTGAAAGTTGTGTGTCTTGTACAGTGTCTGTGTCCATATGGCCGCCTGTCTCGCTCTCTTAGCAGACACAGCCTCCTCACAGGCCGCTCGTCGTGGTTTAGCTGTGGCTGCGCACCTCTCGCCATATGGAAGATGTTGTAAAGTTTGTTTTGCAGGGCTGTTCCTGCTATTTAGACTGATTGTACGCAGCCACACACTCCCCATAGATACCCACAGTGTGCCTGTCGTCAGCCCCTAGTGACTTGAATTGGTCAGTGGATAAATTGATACCAGGCGGGGGATGTTTACAGTTTGTGAACAATGTGGAAAGTGGTTGATGCGTTTGGTGGGGGGGTTGTCTTGTGGTACACAGTCCTCCAGGTGGGCTTTGGGATTCGATGCAGCAGGCGGTGTTGTGAAAAAACAGAGGCTTGAGGGAGCCCCCTAGCCGTCTTGATCAAAGTGAAGTGCAGCACGGCTCGCTGATACTGAATAATGAGGTATTGATTTGGGCCTGCTTTCTCAACATGACTCCTTTCTTTTAAGAGTGTCACGCAGGTTTAGGGCCAAAGTTCAAGGTCAGCTCACAGTCCAGGCTTAGCAGTTATCATGTCATATTGTGTGACTTAAAGTTTATCATTATAGCTGACAAATCTAGCTATGTGTTTTATTGATATCTAATTCTGTCAATGCTTTTTTCTTCTTCCAGGTCCACATTAGAAGAGCATTCTCCTCACACTCATCCTCTCTACGGTCATGGCGTTTGCAAGTGGCCTGGCTGTGAGGCGGTCTTTGACGATTTCCAGTCATTCCTTAAGTAAGTCAAAATTGTCTACGCTATAAAGGTTCTTTTTTCTAATCTTTTCAAATTGCCAATGATGTGGAAAAATTGAAGTTGGGAATTGTGTTTTTTTAATGAAAATAATGACGACAAAACTTTTTTTCTTTCTATGAGGACATGTCCTCCCCATTACAATTCAACTCAACTAAATACTACTCTGTAAAATTTCAGTAACAGCATGCAATAAACAGGACATCAGAAGTTACAAAAGTTACCATGGATTCTCCGGGTCTTCCAGCTTCTTCCCATCGCCCAAATACATGCATATATACGTCAATTGAGCAATCTAAATTGTCCCTAGTGAAAGGTTGTTTGTCAGTGTCTAAGTGTCAGCCCTGTGAATATCTTGCCATTGTCCAGAGATACAGAAAATAATGAAAAAAATATGCATTTTCAGTCTTTTGAACTGTATTTTTCATGGTTGTGACATGTCATAATTTACTGTAGATTTCCAACTTAAAGGTCAAACAGTTATTAACAAACCCTCTTCAGTAAAACTTACCTGATGAGCCAATTACCCAAAGTCAGTTTGAGCTAGTGACCCACAAGTGTAATGTTTTATATATAAACACCACTTGGCGGTCATCGTTCCCACAGACATAGACAGCAATCATCTATTATTGTAAAGAACACAATGCTGCCCATAGAACTTGCTTGGTTCCTACGACAGTGTTTCCGAGAGCTGGTGCTGATCTCCAGTATGTCACTTTTTTCTAAACATAAAATAACAATGTTTTCTCAGTTTTTCAGTTAGATTTGTCATGTAAACAGTCTCAAAGTCATCCTCAGGGGTACGTTTCAGTCTCGGCCCTCGTGTCCTTGTATTGGGTCGATTACACGTTTGGTAACCCCCAGTGACACACAGCCACTACAGGTGCCGCTGACGGTTGTTATTCTTGAGTGTGCCGGGGTTGGCCCTGTCTTAACAAGGGTACCATGGTGGGGTCTCCTTCTGGGAACGGCATGGGCCTCTAATTCCTGTGATAAGTGCAGTTCCCATGGTGACGGGGGGCCATTTTTCCCAAACAAACAAGGGTAGGATGTTTATCTGTGGCTGCCCACACTTAGGGCTCTCTGCGTGTTTGCCCTTGTCACTGGGCAGTGGACAGTTGGATGGCTGTGTGTTAGTCTTATTCCCTCTAGTCCTTTTGTCTTTGCCTTCTCAACACTAGTCTTGACACAAGTCTGGAACTGACTTTGATGTTTCTGCTGTAGCACTTTGTTTTACAGTTTAAAATCAGTAACATTCTACAAGCTTTGACATTTAAAAATGAATAAAAATACAGAGATTTATGCAAGTATAACTTTATTACAGCATCATTCTCTTTCAAGCTTACAGTCTGCCAGTATTAGTGTCTAGCAAAAAAACTAACAAGAATAGGAGCTTGAGAATGGCAAAAAACTGTTATTTGCTGTTCTCTTTTCATTGGCCCAAATGCTAGTTGCAGGTACTCTTTCTGTTTTACAATCTTTTGTTGTTTGCACCACTACTTGTTTGCCAAAAATTGTTTTATTTTCATCAGGATCCTTCTCTTTTACTCATGAATTCTACTGTTGTTAGTTTATATACCCTTCTGAGCCATTAAGCCCACCCCTTTTTGCTTTTCTGCCACTTGCATATACTCACTCTGTTTTATTCCCTAGCTGTTAGCCATACGGATATTTGGATATTTGGTTTCCATCAGCATAGCAACTATTAGCCAGCTGACATTTGCCCTGCTACTGTCACTCTGTTTTATTCACTTATTCATTTATTTACCATTGCCTTAAAATTTTTCCCATAAGGCCACTTGCAGACATAACTTTATTCCCTCGTTTGTTTTGAAGATATGTTTTATTTGCTATGTTTTATTTACCTTGGCCAAATGCCTTCAATCAAAAAGTCTGTTGTTTGTTTGATAGTCTGTTATACTTTTATTTGATGTTTCCCTGGTGTTAGCTCCACTGCCATGGCTAACATTTATTCGGTTTTATTCAGCAACTAGTCACATACAGTAAAGAAACCAGTGCTGCATACTATTTCAGTGCAAGATAGTTCAGGATATTTATGCATTTTAAATATTACTTAAAGTCAACTGTATGTTTTAAATATGATCCAGCCATGTTCGCTGTTGCAGGGCCTTTGTTTGGCTTCATGACTTTCTGTTTAGGTCAGAGCCCTGGTTTACTAATGGAGCCTATGTGTGGTGTGTTGTAGGTAATGCAACACAAAACAGCGCCATGGTTACTGAGAGGATGAAAACATCTGTGTTGTGGCAGCAGATCAATGGCTCACTGTCACCCCGGATTAGGCCCTCTTTAAACAAGATATGACACAATTCCATTATCCTAAAACAAGCACTTTACTGAGCGCACACTTTTCCCATAGACACAGGACAGACTCTCTCAGGGTCCGCTGAATATGCACACATTTTCACATACTATCCTATGTCTAAGTACATTCCGTGAGATATGTTCTAACATGGGAAGTGAGAAAATATTGTCTTTACAAAGCTGTTGACCAGCCAGAAATGGTCATTCCAACACCCTCAATCAGTTACCTTTCAAGTGAAATTTCAGTTACGTAAAACATTTTCAATAATGTTTGACAGTTTCCCAAGCTAGAATTGTTGCAGCTTCAGGTTTGGCAGCTTCTATTTCGATTCAAAGATGGCGGCATGAGAAATGTATTTATTGTTGCATACTCAACTTTGCAAAAGAGCACTGACCAGTTTGCGTATGTATTTTTAAATACTATCAGAAATTAGCCTTTTTTTCTGGGGTGAAGACAGTGGCAGTTTAAAATTATTCGAGAATCCAAGGTTGACTTTATAATCACCTTTAAAGCCTGGGTCAAAAGATGTTAGCATTACTCCTTCTGTTTTATTCACTGTTCATCCCCTATTATGGTCACTGCTATAAGTAGACCCTCACTCTGTTTTATTCACTTTACTTCAGCGTTTGCCTGCTTTTTGTTAAGTTGTTTTATTTACTGTGCTGTTGCCATCACTTTAGCTGCTAATGGTTATGAAGCTAGGCTTTTGCTCTGTTTAATTCGCCTTGCTTTATTTATTTATTTATTTTTATGAGCTTTTGGCCTTTATTGATAGGAGCAGTAGTCTATTGCTTTATTTTATGCTATGGGAAGAGGTATTTTTTCAGCTATGCAGCCATCTGCCAGTGCATACTTCATCTGACTCAGACATTTTTGTAGTTTTATTTGCTCAACTGTGCTCTACTCATACGCATTTTTCCTTCTTTAAATTTACTTAATTATTTACTAAAAATAGTCAAAAACTTACATATGTAAACCTTCTTAGACACCTTAGCAAGTCCTTAGTCACCATTCCGTTTAATAATCCATTCACACTTTATTGTATTGTAACAGTATTAAAAGATTTTAGATCTAAATAAAAAAGGATTCAAGTCTATATATTTGAAGTTAATAAAACAACAGTAAGTTATTAATCAATTTAAGACTTTATACACAGACACATATTTTAGCAGTGTGAGTGCCGCCCTAAATCCATCACTGTTTATTGTATTCTGACATTGCCTCACCCTTTGTTTATAGTAGAGAGGGGAATTAAATTCTGCACGGCCCGGTAGAGCTCAGCCTTAAAAAAGGCGGCTAAGTGCACTCTGCTATGTTTTTACAAGTGTTTTTATCATGGCAACATCTTGTTTACTTTAGTTGCCTGCTCAAACTGCTTGGAACATGTTAAGAAAACATTTGGGGAGAGTCTCCACAAAGCTGCCTTTGTTTAACAGCAGGCGAGAGTGCAAGCAGCTCACCAAGGTGTTAACTCTCAAAGCCTTAAGCACTTCCACATGAAACCCGGCAACCGATACTGCAGGCTTTCGCAAAAGAAGCAAAAATAAAAACAAAGGAGACATCAGGCTTTTACAAGAGACGTCTTATAAAATGTGCTTTAAGGCCAGTCAGCGGAACACAGTGTACCGCTGAGAGAGAAAGGTGAGGAGGACTCAAGCAGACTTTAGCTCCACACGCCAACAGCAGCATAAGACTCAGTGTTGTTTTAAACTGAGTATGTATTTATTTTATCCTTCAGAGTAAACACTGCATACCTACACGCACCATCTCGGTAAATACAAAGTCCAGGACACTGTATGGAGCTAAGAACATATGAGTGGATCAGGGTTCACAGTGAAATCCAGTGACTTTATAGAGGTCAAGACCCTTCTGTGCTGCGTCCACTCAGAGGTCACAGGGAGGGAAACACAGCAGTGCCCTCTAGTGATGTCTACAGTCTGTCTGAGCAGTGAGCCACAAAAGAGTATGCTCACTGTACATAGAGAGCCCACGCATCCTGGAAAAAATGGAAATTTATAGATCGAGGAAGAGACCTGGAAATAGTGGGTGCACATTTTGTTTGGCATTCTGGCTGTGAAAGAAGAGACTTTTCGAAAAATACGTAGGCTCTGATATGTAAATAGTCTATTGTGTGTTTTGAAATGGCTCTAACAGAGATGTGGAACAAAAAAACAGTACCATTTAAGACATTGGTAGTGGTTCCCAAAAGAGGCTTGACTAAAATTCTATTCAGGTCACCTGAAATCTGTTCAAATATTAAATAAATAAATAGTGTTTGTGGTTTTTCATAAACCTTTCATGAAATTGCATTGCGAAAAAGTGAGACTATGCTAAGAAAAAGAAAAATCAAAATACATAAACTTAAATGACAAAATCCAAAAGTCCAATGATAAAAAGTTCAGGAAATACTTACCCCCAGGTATACTGTTATTGTATTGTAGTACCCCATATTTCACAGGACATACAATAGCTCCACCAAACCCCACTGTAGCTCTGTGAAGGCACGGAGACTCCACACAGACATTGCCATTGCCAGTCAGCTGACCTGGTGCACCTCATTGCAATACTCAGTTTACTGTGCCAGCCTAGTGTTTCCACAAAGCAGTGCTCTATTTCATTTGGGAATTAAACTGGCATTAATAGCTAAGCATATTTACAACACAGACCTATCAGTGGATGCAAGAAAAAAGATATAAAGAGGGAAAAAACACCCATTAAATTAAACTCCATTAAGTATGATTTCAGGTCGTACTGCTAAGCCTGTTGCTGTTGCCAAATTTTGCACATATTTTCCAAAACAGAAGCGAAAGGACACTTGTAAATTGTTGTTTATTACGGGCCAAGAGTGTTATTGCTGTAAAGTGGAAGGACACTCCAAGCTGATGGAAGATTTTGCTGAAGCTTTATTTGCTTCTATGTACGACTTCTTAGAAAGCAGCAGAAATACCATAAGATTGATGAACCAAACAAAAAGTAGTGTATTAAAAGATTTTATTATTTGAAAACAGGCACTTATATAAATCAATATGCAATCTGTTTTAACGCAACTGCACTGTATTGTACACACTGTGAAAGATAAGCCTTACACATGAAGACACTTTAAAAGCCAATGTTAAGCTGCCCCCCATTTGGTATACTATAATTATAAATACTGAAAATAGGGATATTTATGTAAAAAGCCGGTGTTAGAGGAAGTGTGTCTGTTGAACTTGTTTTATTGTGGCCATTTGCATTAAGGACTGTCATTCTGCCAGAGAGCTTTTAAAAGTGGCTTCATTTGAAGTCCAGAAAGTGACACATGCCAACGTTCATAGTGCGCGCCGATGTCAAGCCCCCCACTCCCCTCCTGTCATATCCCCTGCTCCCGTGTCCAGACGCTCCTCTCAAGGCTGCATTAGGCCCATTTGAATATTTCATTTCCTATTAATTATGCACTGTGACTCTCCATGTCATTAGAAGAAATAAAGTGGAATGTAACAAAGGATGAAAAGAAGCCCGGCGTCTCCCTATGAACAGACAAATTCCAAAGCTCCTCACGTAGGCCCGGCCTTCATTGAAAATTCAGCCCGTGCCAGTTAAATTGAAGTTGAAACGTCTTTACCTATTATTTTTCCTCTTTGAAATTTAGTAAGATGTCCTGAAATGTTTACCGGATTCATTTTCCAGCCTACTTAATTAAATGTATTTGATTAAATGGGACGCACCGAGAATTGATTCCAGAGTGGGGGACGATTGCCCGAGCTTTCTTTAAATATGCCTTTTTAATTTCTTTTTTTGGCAGCAATAATTAACTTCAAGTGCTGAAAGTGTATCACTTTATGAAAAATGTATTCTGCAAACACAAAAAGATGACCTGAAATAGAGGCAGGAGAATACATTTCCCAGCTGAAAATTGAGAAAATCTTTACATATACAGCTATTAAATTTGTGCATTTATATTCAGCATTGAATTGTTGTTCATAAATAAAGTATAGCCATCTCACTTATTACACTATCACAATGCTATTCCTGTTTTGATTTGTGACAGGAATTTTTTGTTATTTATTCACAATATTATCTTCAAGTGTCGCTTTATGAAAAATGAATTCTGCAAACTAGGGCTGTGCCATGACATATCGCCCATGATAATATCTGTGTCATTTCTATGTCATCTCACAAGATCAGTACACAGCACACAGGTGTACAGCAACAAGTCAAACAAGAACTGCACTCCACATCCTTTTCTCTCATAAACTCCTACATCCGCTTTAGCAGATTCAAAAAGAAACCGTTGTTCCCTCTGTAGGCACAGTTTAAACCAACTGTAAATGCTTTGTACAAACCTTATGCTAGTTGTAAACAGCTGAGCTTGTAGTAGCACTGTAGGTTAACACTACAAAATGCAATTTTCTACTCTGTTTGGGGCATCCATGTTTGGAGTTTTTTAGTGTTGTTTCTACATAAAGAATAGGCTTAATTTATAGTGTTGTCACAAAGCTAGTAACACTAGGTTTGCAACAAAAGTAGTGCATTTGACACTAACCTCCTGGCATGTTTTTATTCCAGGAAATGAATTTAAAACATTAGCAGTGTATTAAAATGTTGTCTATAACTTTTATTTGTTTAAAAAACCTGAGTATTGTTCTAAGCTAGCACCATTGCTGCTTCTAGTTTGATCAACGCAGAAGAACTGATTCCAGAGTGTTTTTTTTTTATTTCATTGTTTTTTAATATATACTAGCAATAATATGCTGAAAGTGTATTACTTTATGACAAATGTATTCTCCAAACACAATAGAATGACTTGAAGTGGAGGTAGGGCAACATATTTTCAATCACTTTGTCAAGGTTGAAAATGGAGAAAACCTTCACATTTCAAGCTATCAATTTTCCGCTCTGTTTTGTGCATCTGTGTTCAGAGTTAATGTGTTGTCTGTACATAAAGCACAGCCGTCTAATTTATCGAGCTGGTCACGGCGCTGGTGCCGTTGACTCGTTTTGATTTGCGACAGAAAAAGTGCATTTGGCTGGCTGTGGCGCGCCGCTGTGTGCACACAGACATTCCTGGTGACAGTGACCTACATGGTCACCCAAGATGTGATATAATTTATGATATATATAATATATTGGATCCATTAGCGAGCATAATGAAGTAGTGAAATGAAAGGGTATTTGTGAAATCAGTTCAAACATCCTGCTCGGATTATGATTAAATGATTAATGAAATGCCCCTGCATAAGCATTTTCAAACAGTAATTCATGCGGCCGCTGATAAAATTCCTCCAATCATATTTCCTTCAGTCGTGAACCTTATCTCCACCATTTTATATAAATCACACAAAAAACCCTGTCTGCGGCGTGGCGAGCTACTTATTTAGATTAGTCCTAAACGTACAGGAAAAGAGGAGAACATCTTCGCTGTGTAAAATAATCACACATAATTATATCCATAATTCAAGTTTGTGACAGATCCCATCTCTTCGTCCTGTTGTCCTCGACTTTTGCTCTGGCTTTATTTGAATTCTTTTAATTTTAATGATGCAATTAGCTGAAAAAACACCCTAAATAGGACAAATGTAATGAGAGGAGTAGGCGTAAGGGCATTGGTGTATAATTTAGCCTAAGTTCTTTTTTCAGATGTTCAGTTAAGATGACATCATTGACTGTACAGTATTAACTGTAATTCAAGTTGCCACCATACACATTATTTTTAAATTTGAGAAAAACACACCTTAAGACAATAAAGAGGCTTTGTAGAATCCTAAAGGTGGTCTGTGTGTTTCTTAGGGATTTTTGCTAGATTGGTTGTAAAAATGCAGTTGCAATTCCACACCTCACACTCCTCCTTTTTACAGGATGTGAACAGCTATGGTAGCCCTGCAGGGACATGCTGATTTCTATGAACAAAACCAGTGGAAGTAGATTTGTTGGTGATAACGGAGATAAAAAACAACAAATGAAAAGTAAAGCTATATTATGCAACATTTTTTGAAGAAGTGTCTTTGCAAATTTTTATGAACCACTCTTAAAGATTCAAGCTTCGACACTAAAAATGAAGTAAGACAATCTCCACACATTTGTTTAGTGATAACATTTAAATGAGGGTGAATTGGTAGATGTTATTAAGAATAGTGTATTCTATTGCTTGATGAGTTGAGGACAGTAAGGATAGTATACATTAGGGCTTTTGTGAACAACAAAGAGGGCTTAAAAGGGATCAACTGGAAAAACATCGAAGGTGCAAGGCATTCTGATAATCCTTCACAGAGACTGTAGAGACTATGTTCTTTAGATATAGCCTAGGATGAGTTTGGTTTTATTTTCACTTTATGTTGTTCATCTCATCTGTTCTCTATTCAAGTCTGTCTCTTTGGATGTTGGATTTTTCTTTTTGCACTTGTCATGTTATCGAGGTCACATGACCCCCGTCTTAAAAACTAGCACAACCTCTAGTGATTGCTATGTGATTGCTCTGAAAGCTCTGTTAAGTCGAAACACATTTGACTTTAAAAATCACTGTCTATTAGAGTGTCATGGACTCTTTTTGTTTTGAAAAGTTTGTCCACATTGTAACACAATACTATTATTTTCAAACTAAAACCAAGTATCTCCATTATACTGTTCCTAAACTAAAACAATAAAGTAGCTGGCTAACTAACTAAATGGATGCAACTATTGTTCTACATTTTAAAATGGTTTGTTATCAAATTCTGTCTACTCCACCTTTAAACATGAGGTTCTCTTGAGTCACTCTTGTTATTTTTGTAATGTGCTTCTACAGGCATTGTGTTTGAACCACGTCTTGGAAATCTGCCTCAATGTTATCACGTCTTTCTCATGCACTCACTTTATTCAATTACCAGACTGCGTCATTAGCAAAACATTCTTGGCCTTTGTTCGTTCACCCAAAAGGTTGCTGCGATCTGAAGCCATATTGACACCAGCTTTTTTTTTTGTATATTTTCTTTTGCAGGCATCTCAACAATGAGCACGCCCTGGACGACAGGAGCACGGCCCAGTGTCGGGTCCAAATGCAGGTCGTCCAACAGCTGGAGCTCCAGGTATTGTACCAGAGCTTGTTTTGCTCCAAATATTTATATGTCCTCTCCGGCCTGACACGTCCGCAGACTCTGCACGACCCCTCCCCAACAGCGGCACATCAGCCATCACAGGAGGCCGCCAGAATGAAATAATTTTGTACATTTGCGAGTAACCGGTCATTAAAAATGTGTTATGTATGCATGACAGCGAAGACAAGATATATGAAGGGCCCCGGGCTAAGTAGAGAAGATAATTACATTTTGAATTTTACTGGGTTTTAAAGTTATTTATGAGGTTTAACTGTTTGGCAGCAACAATAAAACACTGGGTGAAGTGAGTCGGCTGCACACAGGAGAGGGGTGCAGTGTGGAGGGAGTTAAAGAGAAAAGGTTATTGTGGTAGAGGACTGTTGATAAGCTTTGGTTTTAATGTCGACATTTATAAGTGGCATTTTCTTTATGGAAAATCTGTATGTATTAGTAAAGACATGGCTCACCATCATTCCAGTTGATGACTACAGTGGCACTGTGCATACTTGAAATTTTAGATTTGACCTGTTTATGTGAAGACTCACTTTTGATTACGAAAAATCTGGTTTATTCTGTCTAATTTGATCATCTTTGATCAAAGTTGTATTAGGGAAAATTTAGAAAGAGTCTTGAAAACTGTAAATGGATTTACTTGACCAAGTGCAGCCAAGGGCAGTTGCTAAGTTGATTCACTGATGGATGTTTGAGCCACAAAGTAAAAGCTAAAGGTCAGGGGTCAGCAACCTATAGTCCCTAACAACCATTTGCCAGAACCACTGGGTTAATTTAAGTTGGAGCTAAAAACAAAGATTGCAGCCATTTAAAATAAAGGACTTTAAATAAAGCCACTATTCATAAGTTGTTTGGGCAAAAAATCAACTGAAAAGTGTATCATTAATTTATTTAAATAGTTTATGTGCATTTTATATTTGTATTTTTACATGTGGTATGCACTTTCCCATATAATAATAATAATAATAATTGTGCACTGTAGTGGAGAGAATTTTTACCCACCAACAAAACTAATTTTGCTCATTCAACTTTTTAGCTCCAAAAGACAAAACTATGCTTATATTATATTAGACAAACCTGATCTGTTACCATTGTTACATAAAGCATAATATTACATTTATGAATAAAACAAACATAACTACACAGATCACACACATTTCTATCCACTTAACATTAATATGGTTGTAAGACCCACCAAAAATATGAAAATTGTAGTGTCTTTTTTGAAAACCCTATTGTGATTGCATTATGTGTTATTAGGAATTTTGACCATGCATTACAAAAATTGTGCTAGATTTCTGAAACTTAACTATTCCAACTTCAGGATCAGCTTATGATTAAAACTGTGGCAAAAAGCAAATTCACCACACCAGCTTTATTATCAGGATGTACATTTTTATTTTGGATTATTTTAACAGTTTTCTTTATTCTTTATTTATTTTTTTTAAACAGTGTCACAGCAATGCCTGCCACAGCTTTGTAAACCAAAGTAGCATGTGCTAGATTGTATAAACCCTAATTACAATATCAGATTATTAGTGATTTAACTGAAAAATGCCTATCCAAGCTTTAGTAGCCTAGTAGGCTGTAGGGCAAAATGGCAAGCCCTCAATTTTAGAGCTCAGCCTTTATATAATATCAGATATCTTAAAACATACTATTACAAACATTGCCTACCCCAGCTTTAATTGGCCCCTGCTACAGACATAAAGCAAATCAAGAGCCAAATAATGCATTCCAGACCTCATGCACCTGTAGTTTACATATCAGTTGCATGGGATCATTAAAAAGAGAATCGAGTGAATGTACACATGTGAAGGCAAATAGAAAACAGTTGTGTGTTAACCTCAAACACTGAGAGTTCAGGTGCTCAAACATGACACCGCAGCCACGGCCTGTTATTTCCGCTCGGCTGGTGTATTATCCAGAGGGACCCGCTGAAGATTTATCAGACGCAGACTTCCTCTACATGCGGCTTCTCATCATAATTTAAGCTGGCAGTTAAAGCAACGCTGAGTTTGGACAGGTAGAGGGGGCCCGGCCTTGTAACTGCCAACGGAACACAGGACGCTTTAACCTTGAGTTGAAACAGAGAGTTGTTGACAGCTTTGGGCAGCAGAACAATTAATTAGACTAAAGCAAAATACACCTTTTGAACAAGCTCATATTATTTATTTTTATTTCATTTTTTCTCTCATTGTGCTGTTGTGCAACCTGTTTGCTTAAGATTATTTGGTTCTCAGTTACATTAACAGTGCATTTCTTTGAACAATAAATGTAATAGTTGATTGTTAATGTTGGGTCTCATAATACCTGTAAAGAGTTCTTCAGCGTACCGTGATTTATATCTAGATTACTGTACACTATGTTTTGTTTTTTAAACTTCAAAAGAAACAGACAGTTGGGTTTAGGGGAATTTGAAGGAAGTCAACTTTTTGTAGTCTATAACTTTAGTTAACACATATACACCCACTTTGCTTGCATATTGAATTTGGTGCAACTTGAAATGGAAGCAACCTGACACTATGTTAAAAGAAATGTAATCCATTTGCTAATCTAGGTTATTAGTCCGCCTCTTGGCCAATACATTATATTAATTCCTTATTATATTATTTATTTCTACACATATTTTTTAATCCAGTTTTAGTGATAAGCAGGATTTCTTGGTGAATTTTTTAAATCGCGCTTCCTTATATACAGCTATAATGTTTTGGTGTAACTTCTTTTCTTTTGTGAGCTGTGATTGGCTCAGAGCTTCACACTGAAAATGAATTACATTTTTCATGAAAATCCGGTAATTATAGCTTTACGTCATTAAAGGGGTCATCAGTTACACTTAAGTTCAATTTGTTTTCCCAGTGTTATGCACTAGAAGCCTCCCTTATTAACTTTCTACTAATCTACATTCATTTAGTTTAAATGTGGCGTCCTTATAGACTATTAAAGCTGGTATTTTTTTTGTGACACAAAATTGCCTACCCCAGCTTTGTGTGGCAAAACAAATAAATGAAAATTTAGAAACACTGGTATTAAAAAAAATGGTGTGGTTAAAGCATAAAAATTATTGATCAGTGATTGATCAATTCATTGAGTCTAAACTAACTCAAAATTTAAAGTTTAAAAATTCATACATTTTCAGTAAATTGCTTTTGTTCAAGGTTCAAGATTTCATTTAAACATGGAAAAACATGGAAAAAAATATGTGTGTCCAGCAGCATGAAATGTTCATTATAAAGAATATGCAAAGCTAATTAAGCTTGAAGTAAATAAACACATCCAACATTAGTCAAATTGACAATACGTTTTATATTTGAAGGCGTAATGACCATTTTCTGACGTTTTGCCAGGGTAGTCTTCAATCAGATTCAGTTCAATTAATATGACATTGTTTCTCTACCAGTACAGTTGATTACAGTACAGTATGATTCCTTGTGATTCTTAAAAGCATATTGCATGTTTTTCTCTCTCTTTGATTCCAGCTAGCGAAAGACAAAGAGCGTCTGCAGGCCATGATGACACACCTCCACGTCAAGTCCACGGAGCCCAAAGCCACGCCGCAGCCGGTGAGCAGCGGCCCGTCACACACACATCCTCACATACCCCTCCCCCGCCCCTTTTGTTGGTCTTAATTGGCGCACATGTATTCATTAATGCCCTCCTCTATCTCCGTATTTATCGGCTAAATAAAAACAGCTGTTCTCTGGAGGGAGCCACTAAATATTGTTTGGAGCACATCTGCTGACACGCGAGATTCAATTTGGTGTCGGTGATGAACTGAATGCACTCTCGTGTAGCAGCCCCCTGTCTCAGTCTCAGCCTCCACCTCCGCCAGCGATGCGCACAAACAATAAGGAGGCAGAGGGAAACACAAATAACCACTACACAATATTTACTTACTGATATCACTATTTTCTTGAATGAAAAGCATAATGACTACAGTATTGTACCATGAAAAAGGAAGAAAAGTAGGCAGTATAGACATTTTTCGAAAAAAAAAAAAAAAAGTAAATGCAATAATAATAGAAAGAAAAATTTACAGAAAAAATATATAATAATTTTCACACAATATACAGGCACAGCATCAAGTAATCTATTCCCAGATTTATTTAAATAAATAAATAAATAAATATTATTGGAACACTTCAAAAAATAAACAGGACAAAAAATCAGTCTTTCATAAGATACATAAATAATGTAATAAGCATGCAGTGATCAATAATAACAATATGCAGTGCTACATATGTAAAAGTAGAGTGTATAGTTAAAAATAGAGCAGCAAAAACAATGACACAAGGCAAGGAATTCAAAGTTATCTATGTGCTCCTCAGAAACTACAGATGCAGCTGTCTTCTGTCAGCCTACCTTTTCAATATAAAAGTTACATGTTAAACTTATAAATCTGTCTGAAAAATATATACACGTTCATTTTAAAGCATTATAAAAAAATAAAAAAATCTGAAAATCAAGGTATGACGTATGATTGTCATATTGAACAATTATTAGCATTTTCAAATTGAACATAGCTCAAATAAAAGGACACAAAATTGAAGCAGCATGTGATTTATGCTTGTGGTTTGATAGGCATTATTTGTCACTTGCACGGAAATGTATCATATACTCTGTGTGGATTCTGTATTTTTATCCAATAGCAATGAAAACAATATGCACAATGTAAAATCAAAAACATTGGTTCTCAAATATTAACTCAAAAAACATTAGGCTCTTCAAGTTTTACCTTTAAGCAGGACAATGTGGAGGCCTATTAAACTATATATATTCCAGAGATTTTATTCAAATGACTAAATGTCCAAATCTTTTAGAGCCACTTTATCTTTCCTAGTATGCCTGAGAATATAGTTATATATCTAATATTATATAAGATAGAAAAGTTATTGTAAGAATGAATAGTTTTTCACTTTATAATAACATGTTTAACATTATATTTTCTGACCCACTGTTCAGAAAATCAAAGAAATGTAGCTTCGAGGCTGTATGTATGTATTGCAACATGGTAGAGACTTAGCAGTAGATAAAACATAACAGCACAACAATTTATCATCCCCTTGATAGCTTTAAAAGACGTTGCTTATCACTTTTAATATACGTCATGCTATAAAGCCTTCTACATTATCTTTATCATATAGAGGTGGAGGCTAACATATGGTTTCTAAGTGTCTCTAGTGTTTGTCCTCTTTAGGAACGGGCCCCAGTTCCATATTTTACTGTGACAGTGCATTCTCTGTCAACTGATCATTTTACAACAGAATTGAAAAAAATGAAAAGATACTTTTTTATCATTTATTTATAGCAAGCCATTTAGACGCAGAGTCAACATAGAGCGCCTGGAGATGTCCCGCCACAAAAGGCTGTCTGTTAAAGCTGCTCTTCTGTCAAACACATGCTCGATGGTTCAGATTAGAGGGCCATAAATGAGGGCCATGACATGCAGACATTTGTATATGAAAAGTGGTCCGTGCGGCAGATAGCATCTCGAGTCAGCTACCTCTGTCGTCTCTCGGGAGAATGGCTGTGTCAGAGCGCAGCGTTAATGCTCTCGAGGGGAACACGTTTGGGGTTTTTATTCAAATAAATAGAGTCCTGTGCTCAGAGAAGCTTTGAGCCACTATGATAAATACATCTGGGTTTGGCAGAGTGAGGGGTGGGTTTACACAGGTCAGGGTTGAGGCTTTTTTGAGATTGTAGAATCACAAGTGTTCTCTATAAAAAGGAGAAAGGCAAGAGAGGCAATAGAACAATTTGTCCCATCTCAGTGCTCCTGTTTGTCATTTAAAGCAAGTACAAGATATCCAAGTCCATCCTGTGTGGGCTTTTATAAACTGTACCCTATCTGCAGCCAAGAGACAAAGCAAAACAAAAAGCACAGTTTAAAAAGGAAACTTAACTGTACATAATTTAAAAGATTAGCATGAAAATAAAGCATCTGCACAGACTTGAACAGCATTAACTTTATGGTATTCCAAGTACCAGAGATTAATCTATTATCAATATATTAATATATAATATATATTAAGTCTTTGGAATGAAGTTGGATTTCCAGGAGGCTGAATAAACAGCCTCTAGACACCATCAACTCGACCAAGAACAGATCAGAAGAATGAAGCATTCCATAAAGTCTGCCCCCTTTCAGATAAACATGTATGATTGGTCCAACAGGATGTCCAAACAAGTCAAATTGCTGTGAAGGGAAGGGTTTAGGGCTGTGTGATACCTATAATTGAATCTCCTCATTAATGCCAAGTAAATACAGTACCTATACTACCTGTATCAATGCCAATACCTATACTATAAAAAGCAGATTCTCTGGAAAGATTTTAAACAGCAAATTTCACTTTATTACAGAAATGAACATAATTCTAACATGAACTGAAATGTGAGTAGTTTTGTGAATGAAAAGAGGAATCCTGGAATCAATTCAGTCCATAAAGTGGCATTGATCTTCAGATTGATTCACCCACTCCTAGAAGAGATTGTAGACCATATTTATTTGGCAAAGTGAATGCATATGGCTAGCCAGGCTACATGTTATGAACAATAAAAATACACCATTACACAAACTATGTAATTTTTTAATAATTGTCATATTGATTGGAGTCATTTAACCCTGAGTAATTTCACTCTCAACTGTCACTAAATAGAAATCGAAGCTGCCTGCAGAAACAACAGCAGCATATTATTAATAAATGTACATATAGCTGACTGTCCCAGGGTAGAAACAGTCCTAATGAACTGCTTTACAATAAACGATCAGAAACGAGGCATGGAGTCCATTCTGTGCTATTGTCAAATTGATATTTAAACAATTTCTTGCGACTTGTTTTGTCTATAGAGTATGCTAGAAATAGAATAAAGTTATAAAATTAAGTTGCATAATGTACTTTGTTTTAATATCCTAACTGCTTTTATATAACATTCTGTGATAACATGTTTGCCGGTTAATTGTAATCTTTGTAAAGAATAAGATAATCGCTTTAGTCAGCCTATCCCATGTGGATCAAATGCATATGGTACATCAAAAATAGTCATTTATGTTGTACAGAATAAAGCATTAAAAGAAATATCACAAAGTCAATATGTTCCTACAGCCAGCAACTGTTTTCTTTTGGTGATTGGCTGTTACATTTTTCTGCAGCGATGTGCAGTTGCATATTATTAACAAATGTATAACTATCCAACTGTCACAGGGAAGGATCCTCCATGAATGTACTGCTTTACATTTAGCCATAATTAAAGGCAAACAAACTGATAGAGAGCGCGCTCAGCAGTAAATGAACGGGATTCATTCTGTTGCTTTGAGGTGAACGAGGGGGAGGCAGATCACAACACAACACGCCACATTTCCACTGTGTGTGTGTGTGTGTGTTTGTGGGCGGTAGTCTGCGCCGGGTGTCACTAAGCATTCTTGTCAGAAATCTGACCTTTTACGCCATACATAATTAAGGAGGGACTTTTTGTTTATTTTCTTTAGCAGCTCGCCGAGTCAAAGCCAGTATAATTAGATCACCAATTACCATTTAATTAATTTCAGTCTGAAGTCTCATTTTGTCTCGGCACTGGAGTGAGCCCAAATGGTGAGGCAAACAAAGGCGAGGCTATTACCCGCCTGTCTGTCCCATTGTTGAAGCCTCGCTCTGTTTATGGCCAGGGAATATGGATGAAACGTAAAAACAAAGGCTGCTAATCCGCGGGAAGAGAAGTCAACACCACAAACCCCGTCTATTGATAGTAATGTGTCAGAAGCACACAAACCCCAAGTGGGATTTATTTGGGCCGTGATTTAGAAAAACACCTCTGCTGCTGCTGCTGCGGATGTAGGCCCAGTTTATGCATCCAGCTGTAATCCAAATTATTTAGGAAGATCCTGCCAAAAACCAGAGTTTGGGCTCAAGAACGTAAATAGACATTGTGAGGACGTGCACAAGATGAGTTCAGCAAAAACCAAACACAAAATAAATAATTTGATTGAATTAACAAATCTAATATAAAAAAAGAAGAAAAATCAGTATCTCTGCCAATTTTAGACTTAAAGGTTGTGTAAAAGGTTGTAGTGTAAATGGAACACATCAGTCAAAGCTTTTTTTATCGCATCAAAAATCACACTCTTTGTATATACCTATCTTGGAGAAATAGACATTTAAAGCCCTTTAGAATCCAATGGAAGTTTGACTACTTCCTGTTTCTACTTCTACAGATGCCTAGAGAGGACAAACTGAGCACAACTGAAGGAGAAGAACAGTTATGTTTTTATTTGAGCAAACTTGCTTAATGCTCAGGGCATGTGTAAACTAAATTGTGCAATCACCTTCAGGCCTGTTTTCACTGGTTTTGTTCATTGACGACAGCATGTCTCTGCAGGGCTACCGTACATGCTCTAAAAAGGCACCGTCTGTGCTTTTACCACAAGATGCTGCCAAATAAGCCAAATATAAGACACCAGTTTAACAGTTTGCAATTAAATACAAAGACAAAATGATGTGTCTGAGCTGTGAAAAGTTCTTGAATCTGAGATGATTGCTTGAAAATACATTTCACACTTGAAAATGTTTTCTTTCCACCAACTGTAAGGTGGAAAACTTTGCAGATGGACCTTGAAAGTGCTCAAAAATGTGCCAGACATGGTTGTAATTCTATGTATATTTTGAATAAGTATGTATAATCTTAACTTCGTCATCTTAAGTTGTCACCAGATACACCAGATCACTTTTGACGATTTCCAATCTCCATCAAACAGCATATAATTCTTTGTTTTAACAAATGATCAAAGCTGAGATGCTTACTTTTCTTCTCTATCATTTTTCATGTCATGTTTAATTTGGAAGTTGGCCTCCTTTTTGGCAAATTAGCAATTAGAACAATTTGGTGGATAATATGTATATGTGTCATTAGTTTTCCTGCCAATTAATCGCTGTAACGCCGGGGTCAGGCTCGAATTTTCCACTTGACTGCAGCTCTAGGACGGAGGCTTGGCACATGGCTGGGAGCCGCTCCGGGTTGCCATGCTATACCTCCTGAGCACTTGGCATAATGAGTTTACCTTTTAGCCATTATGACTCTAATCCCTCCTTCTTCCCGTTCAGGCACACGGACCTCAGTGCAAAGCTATTATCCTCCACAGTATGTATGTTATTTCATGGACCAAACACTGAGGCCATCTTTACCATGGCTCTGATCATAGAGGTCAGTGAGATAGTACTTAATCATGTGATCGCCTCCATAAGCAGCTTCTAATTAGAGTCTTCACAATACAATTTCAGCCTGTAATTAGCCCAGATTGGCCTCTTCCTCTAGGAGCCTTATTAGCAGCGGTGCACAGCGGTAGGTGGGAATCACACTATCATTTGTCAGCGCTGTTTGGGACCTTCGTTTTCCTTTTTTGCCTCAACCCTTATTTTAATGGTGTGGTTTCTAGATCTTCACCTAAAGTGTATTTTTCTGGGAATTTGGGATGACCCAAAAAAAAAGAAAGAAAGAAAAAGGAAAACATCTCTGCTCAGAAAAAGAATGTATTATAAGTATATATAAAGACTGCATTGTTTATTACAAGTTTGTAATTCACCAGGTAAGTGCAATGAATTATAAATATGAAATTGAGTGCTTTTCAAAATGTGGGTAGAGCAGACACCATATTTACACAGTGTATAGATTTAGACATGTATCTGTCTGAAATCTGTCTGTTTCCCGTTAAATTCTATTTTGGTCTTTGGCAATTGAGATAAAACAGAGCAGAATACGTTGTCAGTGGACAAAAGTGCCACCATTAGATCACAAATTCTGCACAAACAAGACTCTGGCAAATGACAACCGACTGACTGTGTGTGCTGTAAGTGAGTGGGTAAAGGACATGCTGTGGGTAAACAACATTATTGCAAAACCTACAGGAAGGGTTTAATGCACATCACCATTAGAGGCAATAAACAAAGTAATACACACATACGGTTTCAGTACCATGTAAAAAAAAAAAAAACTTCTTAGCATTGTTCCATCTGATAATAGTATAATACAGGAACTGGATTAGAACTAAGGTTAGTCACATGACTTTTTCACAAGTTCTTAAGTGTCTAATGTAGTGTTTTCAAGCAGTATATCAAATAAACCCATATAGCATGTGTATAATCTGCTGTTAGTGTTACTAAATAATGTAGAATCATGCAAATTGTCCATGTGCAGTGAAGTTTCCATTTCTCAAAGAGCTGTTTTGCCTTTATGTTTCCTTTGCAAGTGATCATTTCTGCTTTTGATTTGCTTAATCCACCTGGCAAACGCAGCGCTTGACAAGAAACCCATAATGCATCTGAGCATGACTTGTTACAATATGCATTCTGCAGGAGTTGATCTTACTGCAAATATTTGGATATTGTTGTACAGGGATTTTTGTTTTGTCCTTCTTTTATGTAAATTAAATATGAGTGGACAGAGAGGGGATGTTGGTGGGTTATATTGTGAAATCATGCCAAAATCTGTGTGTGAAAACTGTTACAATGTTGTATGAGAAGGAGCACGAGGGGGACAAAAGATGAAGGAAAGGCACTGTGACTTAAACAGCAAATGGTCTTGACACTGAGGGAAGGGGCTGAGTTGTTTCCCAAACATTTAGCGAACGTTCATGGATCATCTGCGGTCTCATCTGCAATTAGAAAGGAGAAATGTGTGCAGTAAATGAGGCTTTTGAGACGCTGGGCTAATTAGACGACTAACAGGGCTTTCTTCGTTGTTTGTGTTCTCCTCAGCTCAACCTTGTGTCCAACGTCACGCTGTCCAAGTCGGCCCCCGAGGCCTCTCCTCCTCTAAGCCTGCCCCAGACCCCCACCACCCCCACTGCCCCACTCACACCGCTGTCCCAGACCCACTCTGTCATCACGGCCAACAGCCTGCACAGTGTGGGGCCAATGCGGCGGCGCTACTCCGACAAGTACAACATGCCCATCTCTCCAGGTACCAGCAGAGTCACATGACCGGAAATAACACACAGTACACTTTTTACACTGGAATGAAGGCCTCAATGCTAGAAGTATTACACAGAGTGAAAACTATACTTAAATACTTACATGAATCTTTAATGTATTTGAATCTAAATCAGACTGGGTTCAGGAAAGTTTGGAGAATTCTTGTTCTTTTGGAAATGAGATAACAACTATATGCAATTCTGACCATTTATTGGCACTCTGTGGTATATATGCTTTGGTAATTATTGTAATCTGTATGACATTGGTTTCTTTTGCTCTGTCTAGATCTCAGCCAAAACAAAGAGTTTTACATGAATGCAGATGTTAGACCACCGTTCACATACGCCTCACTAATAAGACAGGTAAGACACCCTTTAAACTATTCTGTGCAATATAGTGTTATTTTCCTATTATCAAATAAGCTGATCATTAGCATCTAGAACTGGATGATACATAAAAAAAACTTCACAATTTGAGTTTAGATTTTTGAACAAAGTTAAAATTCTTTCTTCTGAGCCCAGTTTAGGGTGATGCTAGGGCCAGAACAGTTTCAGTAAGGACTGTAGTGACTCTGCAATGAAATAATTACCCGTAAAAGTTACCTCTGTAATGGTTTAGATTTGTGAAATGGCAGTACATGCAAGTAAACAAGAATCTGTGTGACGCACAGTGTATTTGTGTATTTATACAAATTAGCCATGTGCATTGATTTAACAGAACCTTGCTGCATCCCCTGTGCTGTCAAAGAGGACATCTTGATGCCATATTACTGTAACTCTGAAAGAAAGGGGCTCAAGAGTCTTGTAGCAGCTTGAGTCGCAGTTCTCAAACTAAAAGGGAGATAAGTAAAAAGCTGCGTCATATTAACTACAAAAGGTTGTAATGGATTGAGGTGTAAATCACACAGTTCATTGGACAAACTGTGCAAATGTCGCAAAACCTGCCACAATATTATTACAATTCAATACAATTTTGGGGCCCACAAAACATATAAATGTGGTTGATTTAACCAGGTGTTTAGCCTATATGGAAAGCTAAATAAATATTTAAATTTACTTATTGTAATCTCAGAGAAAATATCTTTGCAAAAATTTGAACTTGCTATGATAGAGATAGAGCTATATTGTTAGTTTCCACTCAGGAAGTATGAGTAAGTATACTGTACGTTATGTTTGATTCTTGTTCAGATTTTGCCTCAGTGCAGTTGGATTTTGCTTTTTTAATAGATACCAACCTATCATTACACTGCTGCTGCTTTACTGTTTAGTGCAGCCATTGTAATATAAGGGAAATAAATTGATATAATTAGTTATGTTTTAGATAGTGTACAAGAATGTAATGGTATCAATTGATTCATATTTTAAAAAAGAAAAATGTCCAACCACACTGTCAGCTCTTTGGGCTGGAATTCAAACAGGCTCAGAGAACTCATTTTGACATGTGTTTTGTCCTATTTTTCTCTCTTTCTTGTTAAATTTCAAACACAATTTGCCGAAGAGCAGATTAACCATCTTCAAATGAGTGCAAGAATGCATCCGGGATTCCAAAAAACAGCGGCACATGACATTTGTATTTGATTAGGCATTCCAGAAGCTGTGATTATTACCCAAATTCATTTCACACAACAGTAGGGATGAACCTGTTTTAAGATGGCCAGTCAATTATCGCTCGGCCTCAGTAATCTGGCATCTCAGGAATTAATCTGAGCTGGGCCGTAATTGCCGCCCTGTAATCTGCCTGAGAAATGTTTTCGCTTGCCCTTCATTTATACCCACAAAAGAAAATATATTCAAATCTGCCATTTGGAATGAAAAGTGCAAGAGTCTCAATAAACAGTCAGGAGAGCAAGCCGCCATTTTCTCTCTCTTGTCTTGTTTTCTCCACAAAAACTTGCATGCCTGGTGTGAATTATTGATCATTTTGTGAAGGCTGCAAAATTGTAAATGTTTGTTTCTGTCACTTTCCATCACGCAGGCGATCCTCGACTCTCCGGAAAAGCAGCTAACACTAAACGAAATCTACAACTGGTTCACACGAATGTTTGCATATTTCAGACGCAACGCAGCGACGTGGAAGGTACCGTTTCCCTTTCTCCCAAAAACCAGACGTTAAATAAAAACCGAAAAATTCAACAATAGCCCACTTATTCTGTCCAAATGACCCTCCCTTTAGACAAATATATGAACCGCAAAAGGAGCAATATGTGCATTCTTGTAAAAATAATACAGAGCCCAGTAAAATAAGGGGATCTTCTAGCAGTGGGTGGCATTAGTTTTAACATAGCACTTCTCTGCCAGTGACTCTTGGCTGAGCCCCTCAACAATGACTTCAGAACTGAACACTGCATTTTCCAGCAGACCACAAACACACAACAAGCTACAAAAACAACATGGCCGCACTTCAAAACAGTAAAAATATCTGTCTTTGTGGCTTTTGAAGGCCAGACCACACAGATATGAATAATGACGTTAGGTTTGATGGACATTTAATGCTTCATATTTAAGAACAACAGAATTCAAAGTCACAATTATTAAACAAAAAAAGACATAAAATCTGTAAAAGATTTAAGAAGGTATTGCAGGCTTAAAGGTCACCTAGAGCATTTTTAAAAGTTGGACATTATGCTCTTTTTCAGATGCTATTAATATTTTTAGGTTTAACATGTTTTGTTTTCAGCTACATTTATAAAATTCACTCGAATATGGATGCAAATTACTTTAAGGGCCAGCCCACTGAGCTCTAATTAGTCACTACCATTTTTCTGTCCACCCATCATCATAATTGCCAATTGCAGAGCTAGTAGCTGTGGTAACAACGAAGGTCTATTCTTATTTAAACAATAGCCGTAAGCTGGAGTCATTTGTGACATCACAAAACCTAAAAAATCCATGGGCAACTCCAGCAAGCTGTTTCAGGAAGGAAATTTTGAGAAATATGGTTACCTTTTATACTTTTATATGACCAAAAGATACAAAGATGATATGAAAATAGTCCTCCTCATTGCAAATGGACAATTGTAAGCACATGTTTTAGGTCATATTATGAATATTTTCAGTTACAAAAAGAAAAAATGTATTCCAGCTTTAAATGACATGCCTACCTTAGTTTTAAATGTAAAATAATAAACAGAAAGAATGCAACAAAACTCTTGTAAGCCCTGAGTCCATATTAAAACAAAACTGAACTCTGACCTTGACTTACACTGTGCTCATAATATGTTTTCTCATGCATACTTTCTTATTTGCACAGTGTAATCAGAAAATAAAAATAAGTCATTAATGCAAGACTATCACCATGGAAACCTGCAAATATTTATGTGTTGTTTTGGTCATTTGAAACCTAAGGCCCATTTCCTGCCAAAAACAGGCCTGGATTATTTATTGTTTTCTTTCTGGTTTGATCCAGAGCCTGTCAAAATATTTTTGCTGTGAAGTGAACATTTTCCAATGCAGACATGTTTACTGTACTGATAGCCAACCTTGTCTCTCTCTTTGTTTTTCACACCAACTGCAGAATGCAGTCCGGCATAATCTTAGTCTTCACAAGTGTTTTGTGCGAGTAGAAAACGTAAAAGGGGCTGTGTGGACAGTGGACGAACTAGAGTTCCAAAAGAGACGGCCTCAAAAGATCAGTGGGTAGGTGTGGCCTGCCGAGTATCTGTGTCCTGATTGGCTGTTGCGGAGGTCACGGCTGCTCCATCTCATTGTCTGTGTGCCATACAAAGTCCTGCTTGCTTGGGCGTGCCTCCCTTTCATGCTTTTAGAGGCTGTTGGTGATGCTTCATAACCCACATGGCTCTGTTTGATTTTGCCCTCCCCTCCCCCCTCACCCCTGTGTCTGTGTGTCTGTCCTGTCACTCACTGCGTCTGCATCTGCCTGTGCCTGCTGCCTTTGCGTTCCCAGGGTGCCATTCGCACCAACCTTTCCCTGCATAAGTGCTTTGTGAGGGTAGAGGATGAGTTTGGGTCCTTTTGGACTGTTGATGATGCGGAGTTTAAGCGCGGCCGCCACGTGCAGCGAGGCCGCCCTCGGAAACACGCCGCTGACCAGAACTTTGCCGAGACGTTCGTACAGTAAGCACCCCCTCCCTCCTGCATGCCCCCTCCCCTCAGTGTGGCCATCATGCTTTTTGTGTTTAGCCTGCCATCCATCATGCTTCACTTCAGCCTCCTCTTCTCTTCTGTTCACTGTTGAAGATAGTTATGTGGTAATGTCAAGTGATTGAACACTTAGAACTATAGCCTTATTACCCACTTTACTACACTATAATGTCTTTAGTCCTTATACAAAGTGCATTGATTTCTCTTTATGAAACATGATCCTAGAGGTGAGGAATGCATGCGAGCAGAGACATGAGTGTGTGGTTGTAATTGAATTGTTGTGTTTGCAGAAGTCCAGCCTTAGTGAAGAACATTCAGACCAGTTTGGGCTATGGTCCGACTCTCTCTGCTGCCTTCCAGGTAAAATACAATCTCACTTCACTCTGCACTCTCTCACGCCTCGTCTCCTAGTCTTTGTTTTTATGTTCCGCTCTGAGAAGAGTGATGGCCAACTAAGAAAGTGCTGACAACTCTCTTCCGTTTCACATTTAATGCTTGGGGCTTCACTTTTCAGGCTTCAATGGCAGAAAACAACATACCTCTATACACTACTGCTTCCATTGGAAGTCCCACCCTCAACTCCCTGGCCAACGCCATCCGCGAGGAGATGAACGGAGCGATGGACCATGGAAACAGCAACGGCAGTGACAGCAGCCCGGGACGCTCGCCCCTGCCAGCTATGTGAGTAACACACCGCTCAAGTCTGTCACCAGGAGAAAACAAGACGAGAGAGTTTCAGCTGCACTCCAAAAACACTCGACAAAAATACAAAGGCCAGACTAGGTTTTTGATCCCAAGTTTTTTCTCAACTGTGTAACTCGTACTGAATGGACACTCCTTATTATCAATATCAAGTGGCTGAGCATTTATAGCATCTGTAGCAATTAGAAAAGCACTGAAACATGTGACAGCACAGAACAACGAAAGTACTGCCGTGGTTAAATGGTTAAATGCAAAATGTATTTCTTAGAGACTGAACAAGTAGTTTTACATACAATCATAACTTAAGGAAGTATGTCATTTAATTGTACAGTAAGTCCTATAAACACTAGCACCTTAAGTTAAAGGTACATAGGTATGCCAACACAATTTAGAAAAGCTTGGTGTATGAGGCCCTTCTTTTAGATTTAATTCACAAATATCTTCACATCTGTATTAGTAAGTGGTTTCTAAATCCTTTGGCCACCTGCTGCAGGTGAGGCGTATCAAAAGATGATTATTGCACAGGTGTTTTCTGAACTGGTCGAGATAAAAGGCCGTTCTAAACGCCTACAAATGTGCAGTTTATCTTAAAGCAAGACATTTATTAGGTTCACACAGAGCATTCTGCTCTACTTCCTTTGTTGAATAAACTATGTTTCTGGATATCAACAGGAATTAGGAAATTGCTGTGGTAATCGTTGATCTTTTTCTAAATGTTCCAGTCAAATTGGGATCTGACAGTCTTTTCAAATCATATTACATGGAAACTTGTGCCTTAAAAAGTACCTGCAGTCATTTCCTTCTGTTGGAAGGGCAGCCACTTTCAAAATGAATCCTAGGTGACTGGGTGAGCCTACCATGAGGTCATTTTATCCAATCAGATAAATCAAATGACATGGAGTAGTAAACTCCACTGCAGCTCCTCTTTCAGAAACAAAATATTCTGTGGTTCTGATTGAACGGATTCTACATCATGATCGTTTCCATTTACAAATTAACAGACGCTTTTTAGGCCAGCAACTAAAACATACCCCTAACTACCCAGTAGCAACTTTTTACCCTGAAATACATAATAGTTCAAGTATGTAGCCACAAAGTCACTGATGGCATTAAAAAGGGAATTGTCCACTGCTTTAAAGCACCTAGATACTTCTTAGTGACAGGCAAGATCCATATTTAGACAAACCTTCCATGCTAGTTTTATACGTGTATTTCCAGACCGTCTCTTTTAGTGGTATTTGAAATCATTCAGTTCGTCCAGCCTGCTTAGGATAAGGGTTATTGAAATGAGCTAATGTGCGGCACTAGATGAAAAGCTCCCTGGACAATAAATAAAGAGCGGGGGATGACATGGGGTTAGTGTGGGGTCACGGCCTGAGCTGCGGCGGGCCTCTCTGCAGAAAGGAAACTCCACCTTTTCAAAGCTTCCACCAAGAGCCCCTCTGTTATTCCATGAACTCTCCTGTGCGCGCCCTGCCGTCTGTCTCCGCCGCACCACAATCAGCGCCGCAATTTGTTCAAATATTTACCAGAAACGCAAGCGACAGAGCTGCTGGCTTTGACGCGGCGAAACCTGAGCGAGCGGCGCATCGAGAAACACCTCTGAGCCGCTGAAAGAACAACAACACAAAAGCGTAATTAGTCTGAAGGACCCCATCCAAGATTCTCATGTCGGAAAGTTGCGGTCGGGCTGAAAAACCGCAGCTCCCCGTTCACTTGTTGTAAAGGAGTGTCTGCGAAGTTGTTTGAAGCCTAAAATAATACGGCGCACGCTGCATGGCTTCCAGATGTGAGAGGCAGACCACCGATGCACACAGGCTCGGGGAAGGCCTCCTCCACAGAGCTGCGGGGAAGAATTGTGCCTGAAGAAAAAAAAAAAAAAAAAGGTGCAGTAATGAGCTGGTGGCCAAATGGAGGAAAAGTGCCATCCCTAATCAGTGTGAACATAGCTGTGAGCGTGGCTGTGGAACAGGAAAGGCACAGACAGGATGGGCGTGCTGGCCTAGAGGCAGCCTGCTTCTCCCTGTGCCCCGCTGCAGCTATCTTTAGGCTCATGCGGCGCACACTCCCGCACTTCTGTGTGTCAGCTTTATACAAGAGCAGAATGACTTCAATCTGTTTTCTTTTGCTCTTAAAGAACTTGGAAAGAAGAGGTTGCAGGTCTTCAGTCAATTCTTAATGGTACATTGAGCCTGAATTGTACAAGGCAGCACTTCCCAAGAGCATGCATCCCAAAAATACGATCATTATGACTCACAACATGGAGATTTTATCGTACCATTTCAAATCTACAAGCTTCAAGAGGTAGCCTAAAGTTGGATGTTGGACCTAATAAACTAGGCCCTAATCTAAAGTATGTGACAGTTTAAAGTGAAGTCATCATTTGGTCATAATTTCCGAACAACGCTTCTTGACTAATATTTGTAACTGCATGGTCCGTATTATTTTTGTTTTGAGAGTTAGCTGCAGCACTTTTTCACTTTCTTTTAGTTCAGTTTTATCACCTCATGTTTAATATCATTAAGACTATTTCTGCAACATGTTTTTTTTTCTTTTTAAACACAAGATTCCCAATAGCATTACCAACATAAATTATACAATATAAGCATTGTATTATACAGCAGTAGATATATTGCACTAAAGAAGACCTAGTAGCCACAAGAAGAGAATTTAGACAAAACAAAAAATACAATTTGTAATGTAAATTGAATGTATTTTACATGAAGTTGAACTAAAGAGCATTCAAATGGAAAATATTTGGTCTTGTATCAGATTATGTTAAATGCATTTGAGCACTTAAAAATTACACCAGTAAATGCAACCTTAAACTGACAAATAATGGTATAATTTATCCAGTGCCATTATTAAGATGTACAGATCTATATTAAATAGGCCTATGTTAAAAAAAAAAAAAATACCATGTTGAAATACTCTGTAAAATTTAGATATGTGGAATGTTTTTGCACACTATCAACATCTAATACGATACAATAACAGAGGAATAATCAGAAGTAGTGGTCTTTTACAAAAACTCGACTGTTTAACCTTTGCCTCTTTTTAGTATATTTCAGAAACCAAATGGATCTCTGCTTTCCACCGTTCCAACCGTCCCGTCTGTGTCTAACATGTGTTCCCCACATGTGAGAGTGTGCTGCCTCTGTTTGACAGAAGCCAGCTTTGTGAGCACAGCCCTTCTCTTAAAACTACCAGACGGGAATCAGGTATCGGGCTAATTATTCGCTGAAGTGTGGAATCAGCATGCAGTTCAATCGCATCATAATAACAATTTCATGTCTGCCCCGCGGACACACGCTCCGACCCGGGGCTACGGCACTTGTGGAGTTACTTTGATGTGAAAATGATCGAAAAGCTGACTTTACTTTTTCCTCCTAAATATCCTGGCTCATTTGCATAAGAGTGTCTCCGTGGCAATAATCACACAAGACAAGAGGAGCTGGTGTGAGTATTTCAAACAGGGGCTTTGCTGATATGCCCTGTCCCTTGTTGTGATGCTAAATGAGGCTGGTGCTTCGCCGTGACACCGCTCTGCCTCCTTCCAGAGTCCTGGCACCGCAGGTCAGACCGCCGCGTCCCCTCCAGCTGCTCATAATGTTTTCCTTTTTTCCTCCTGTCTCCCTCTTTCTCCCTGTGCTTTATTCCTGCTCTGTTTCTGTAATGAGAAATTTGGCAGATCTCATCTCTTTAGTGGCTCTTTTTGCCCGGGCTGTGAGCTCGGCGAGGGGTAGAGGGGCGGTTCGTGTTTTTGCCTTGTTTACAAGTGACAGCGTTATTATTCTCATAAGGGCTCTGTTTCTTATCGCGCCGGAGTGCCGTTGTGCGCGCCTTCCCTGCCAGCGCTTCTCTCCCCTCTTATTGACACTTGCCTGAAAATATGCATTAATTCTGCGGTTGAAAGTACGTGCGCCGGTGTCTGGTCGCAGTGTTTTCTTGAAGTTGATTAATGATAGAAGCCGGCGCGGGGTCGTCCTCCTGAGACCCGCCTCGCAGGTTGTGCATGTTAACGAGCAGGAAGGGGAACACACAGCGCGCCACCAGGAGGCTGACGACTCAACAGTCCATTCTGCGCCCGTCCGCGTCGCACGTTGTTAATCTAACTCATTTATCAATTCTAAGTGAATACCCTGTTGTCGCTTGCCATGGAAATAAAAAGCCCGCAGCTTTTACGGGGGATTGGAAGAGCTCAAAAGAAAGCTGAAATTATCATCAGCGCCAGTGAGGCCCCTACTCAGAGCCAGACATTTGTTTTTGTTCCCCTGTTTCTTCTTTATAAACAGAAAAAGGCCCAGGTCTGGAGCTGTGTGCAGCAGCGAGTGAGAGGTTATTAAAGAAAGTTTACAGTGTAGAGTGTCGTGATTCAACAAATCCATTCATTCTTTATTGAAAGGGACACGATTCAAATTTATTGTTTTAAATAATCCTTTTTTGGCAGCATAGTCACAGCTTTAACACAAGTTAAACCATCACAAAACAGTTGAAATCATTTTATTGCCTATTCTAATAGGAACCATTTATGTGGAAATAAAAGAGAGAGACCTTACGATGTCATCTAGGCTGTACTCTGAAAGATTTTAAAAGATGAGAATATTCAGCACATACCAGAAGCCTTGGAAAATCACATGCTCACACAGAGAGAGGTCTTGAGTTTGGGACACTTCCTTGAAGATTGAAATAATGGCTGCTGGTCATACAGAGTGTCTATTCCAGCGCTGGATACTTAGCAGACAAAGAATATCAGGACAGAAATGTGAAGCAAAGGCAAATATTGGCAAAGCCCTTACACAGTGTTTAACGAGGCAGAAATCACTGCATCAGCCTGACACTGACTAAACTCTGGTTTGTAATTTGTAATGTCTGATGTAATGTCTGATGAGTATTTTGTGGTGGTGAATTGGTTTAGTTTTTCTTTTTTTAATCTAATAAAAGCAGGAAAGGTCACTATGCTGTTGTTGGAGGGTTGGGTTGGAAGAAGAAGTTTTGGGGTAATGCAGCTTTTAGTGTTGTTTTTCAGTCTTTCTGTATG
Source organism: Rhyacichthys aspro (assembly GCA_036850595.1). Lineage (NCBI taxonomy): Eukaryota > Metazoa > Chordata > Actinopteri > Gobiiformes > Rhyacichthyidae > Rhyacichthys > Rhyacichthys aspro. The sequence continues at coordinate 4,103,728 of CM072152.1, forward strand.
AAGCCTGCAGCATCCTGTTGTAATGTGGCCTGTCCTCATAGCACAGTTAACAGTGGTTTTCATGTTGGCTTTTCCTATTTCTGATTGATTTTATTTCACCAATAGAGAGCCATTAAACACTACGTGGCTTTTAAATTAATTTAATTTTAAGAGTAACAGAGTTTTTTTTATTTTTGATTATCTGTTTGGGGTCAGCAATGAGTCGGCAAGTGTTCGGACACGCCATTGTTCAGTTCACACATTACAAGTACAGTCTCTAAGCCACATCTGATCAGAGGCTTTTGGTCAGAGAAAACCTGGCTTAACATAGTGTAGTCTGAACCAGACCTTAGCTGACCCACTTGGCCCACACTCTCCACATTAGAAACACAAATCAGATCAGTGTTTTCTCTATGAAATCATACTTTAATGTCTGCTCTGGACAGGTGTAGGAACAGGAATAAGACACACAGCTGTAAGAAACTTCCACTGGGACACATTGAGCTTTAAATGTCTACATTTTAAATACAGGCAAATGCAAAGACATCAAGAATTCTTTTTGTTTTTTTACTTTATTTGAACTAATTTGACTTTTCCTTCTCGTCCAGGCACCACATCAGCGTTAAGGAGGAACCACTGGACCCTGAGGACCACGAAGGGCCGCTGTCCCTGGTAACGACCGCCAACCACAGTCCAGACTTCGACCACCACAGAGACTACGAGGACGAGCCGGGCCACGACGACATGCTGTAGAAGTTCGGCGGGCAGTCTGGGTAATCCGCTCAGGACCCCCAAAATCTGAGCAGATACAAACACGGAACTGCAGTCTCAGCCACTGATGACCCTGTAACTTTTAGTGCCATTAGCGAGACTTCGACCGAGAACAGCGTCTTGTTTTTTTGTTGTTTTGTTTTTTCAGTTCATTTCTACTTTTCATTTGTACTCGCGGACTTGTTTTGGTACGGGCGTCGGTGGTCAGGATTCTGGGAAGTACCCCCCTTGCCGCGCAGCCAAAATAAACGGGACTGCCTCACCGCTGGACTGCAAAGGGGTGTCACGTCTCCCCACCTTTTGCTTTTTTCCTCTCCTAGAAACTCAAGAGAAATGAGTGACGTTTAATTTACACCGAGCGGGAGAGCGAGTGTGTATTCATTGTCACTGCCTTCAACACTTCTCATTGGTTTGATTCCACGGGTGGGAGGGGTGCTCCTTTATTTTTAGGGTCTATTCCTGGGGGTTGATGGATTATGAAAGATATCATAATGTGTCTATTTTTTGTCGTTCATGCTGTTATCAATGTGGCATCTTTTTTTGTTTTTTTCCTTGAAACGGATCAGACCTCATGCCCATGCTGTGGAGATTCTGTGGTCAGCACTTGATAATGAATGTTTTTTTTTTCGTTTTTTTTAATGATTCCTGTATCCTGTCCTTCCACGTTGTCTTTTTTTCAAAAACACAGCCGAATGTCAACTAGTATTTCTCAAGTCACCGCTCAGACACCGCCTGCTCCTCGGCCTCAGCGCTCGCCAAGTCCGTCGGCGATGCACTACCCGTAATGAAGGCTCTCTCCACGCATCAATGAAGTTTAATTTAAGACGCCGATGAATGACAGAGAAATCATGCAGGTTATGATTTATCCTTATGAAATTGTGCTCTAAAACAGGCCCCCTCCACGGCAGAGCGCGTTGAGCCGCAACACCATTTCCGATCACTTCCAGGTTGCGGAAAGTGTCAGGTGTGCCATAATGATTTAGACCAACTAATTGTGATTCCTGAACGCAACTGTTAATCAGACTAGTTCCTTCCATGCTGTGATTGCGTCGAGGCCGTGCTCCGAGATAAACGTGCATTCCCTGTGTGTGCTTTTTTTTTTCTTTTCTTTTGTATCCCATGCATGGCTAGTTTTTAGCAAGTGTTAATACATTTGAAATCCTCATTTGCTTCGACAGAGGGAAAACGCCAAATAACTGCAAAAAGAAAATACCAGAATATTGCACATTCCAGCCAAAACATACATTACATGCCATTAAAGGCCAAGTCTACTCGTATACAAATAATTTCGTAAACAAAAATTTTATATGCAATATGCATTCCGAAGTAGCTCAACTTAAAAGGGGAAAATATAGCTATATTCATCCATGCTGGATTTGTTTTGTGTATAAATTGGGGAGTTTTTGGACTATTCTTATAGTGATGACTGATTGGTAAAGTTTGTATAGTGAAGTGTCACTTAAAGGTCACTTACTATGCTTTTCTCTTCAAATTACACAGAGTCCAAAGTTGCAGACTTGTGGTGCACCTTTCTCCTACATTTTGTTTTCTGGAGGCACTAAAGGCACACTAAAACAAGAAATTTATTAAAACAACTGACAATCCGAAATCCATGTCTGCTTAATAATGACCAAATACTCAAAAGTGTTTTTTAACATACCTAATTAAGACAAATGAATTGTAATGGGTTATTTTCAAAACAGTGATGAGAAAAATATGGTAAAAAACAAAAAAAAACAAAAAAAAAACAATAGCAACAATAATACATTTAGTACTGGGTTTTAAGAGTTAGTCTAAAGTGATGGCTGATTAATAAATCCATATTGTCAGGTGATAGTAAATGGTTCAGTTATGCTTTTTTTCACTTTAACAAACTCTCAAAGTCCTGTCTTGTGGAACACCTCATCATCTACTAAAGATTATAATCTCTACATTTCCTGTAATTCCTACCATTTCTACTTTTTTGGGGGGTTTGTACAGTTATATTTCACTTCAGCCTGGCCATGTTTGGATGCTCTCCGCCAATAAGAAAACCTCTTGGGCAAATGGCAACAATAGATGCAGGGAGGGGTCTGAGGGAAAGAGGAAAGTAATTTTTTTTACTCCAAAATGTAATGTTTTTTTTAATAAAAACATGTTATGAACTTGTCCTAAACAGCAACAATAGTTGGATCAAGAAAAGAGGTGACTTTTACGATTAACAATTAAATCTTACTGCCTGTCAACACTTTAAATAATTTGATGTCTTTGTTTGGGTGAATGCACTGGAGAAAGAAGTTGCCATGTAGTTTATAAAAATATGCGTATACATTTAGACTTGGCCTAAGAATGTTGTTCAGCCAAAAAGGATAAACTGAGCAGAATCCAGAGTGACATTACATCACAATCCTAAAGAGACCACAACACAAGACTGCAACCAACCACTTTGAACTTCCTTATTTATTATGAGTATTATTATTTTTCTTTGTTTTGTTTGGCTTTTTTGAGTTGTTGATGTGTTTGTTCTTGTTCTGTGACTACCAAAGATTACGTCAATACTGCAATAGCAGATAAGGCCAAATATGCCTCGTCCGTTGGATGTGTCAGCAGCAAATGGAGGGAAGTGCTCCTCGGACCCGTGTTCTCATTCGTTTAGTTTAAACCAAAGGGGTGGGGTCTGGCTGGGACGGGACAGCTGCACTGATGTTCGCAGTGACCAAAAGTCAAGCGCTAACAGTCGACAAACATCATGACCAAATTAGGGAAACTTTGTCTTTGGGCCAGTCAGCAGGAAAGGGAGCTTTTTGGTCAGTTTTGGAAAATAGATAAAACAGGAGAAAATGGAACAGCTTTTTTTTTCTTTTTCTTTTTTTTGCAGGAAACAATGTGAAATGTGTTTTCTTTATTTAACTGGACCACACCTTTATTCAATATGTCTCCTCTTTTGATTCTAATTGTATCTTTTGAAATGATTGTATGCCACTTTTAGGGTTGGAGCATCTCTGCTGTTCTCTAAGGCTGCGTTCACACTGGTCACAAAAGTGGCCCGGATCAGATTTGTTCAGACCAGTCAGTGTGCACAGACTCAAAGGAATGGCATATCTCCTTTTTGAGACAGATTTACTTCACTTCTGTGTAGTTCAAATCACATTCAGATTTGATTTGGAGCCAATTATGCACATGCCAATCAGATAGTACGTTTACGTCGCTGTCACCAACAATCTTCCCAATTCTTTCATGAGTATTGGAAACAATCCCTTCATTCAACAAATCTGACTTTTAGGCAACTGCTTTTAAACTAAATCTGGCCTATACTCTGTCATAGCATTCATTACTGATTAAAAGTCCAAGCTCACTCAAAATCATCCTGGGGCCTCTTTTCTCTTTAGTGTGAATGCAGCCTAACATTTACAACACTTTATGACTGTCTTGAGCTTTGTCATTTTTTTTTTTTTTATATTAAAAACACTCCTGTCAACTCATAAGCTGGTACCAGGTACTTTGTGACAGTTGCCTCTTCCTCTTTGCTCAAAACGACAAGGCCCCATTTGTTTTTTTTCCAGAAGTTGTGTTTCATGGGGGCAGCTGTGGGACGGGTCAGTTCCAGCCAGGCCTAGGACCGTGAGAACCGGGCCGAGCTCATCCGCAAACCCTCAGTCGAAGCCGGAGCCGAAGGCGCTGGTAGATTGGAACGTTCTCAGCATGTGTAGCCCGACATTACTAAAGATAACAGCATGAGAAAAAGGGTTAGTGCGCATACCTCAGCTCAAACCTAAAGGGAATGACTCAATTAAGCAGGAAAAAGAACAGTTCACTCAGTCGTACTCAGTCGTATGTCTTTGCATGTGTAGTTAAAGTTTGGAAAATGACAAAAAATAAGACGCTTGTTTATCTTAAAGCTTTTTTTTTTTGCCAAATCAATCCAAATCTCAGGCTTTTTGAGTGTGGCATCCTGTCTCATTGGGTTGTTTTAGGGGCGTTCGGTTGTACATACATGTCTGCATTGTCTTCCCCTTTCGTCTCTCTTTCTATCGTTTTTTTTACTCTGAAAATACATTTGTGTTATGATGTTTGCTTATGGCTTTGTATTACCTATGAAATAGCTATGAGAAAACTGCTGTATGTATTGGAAATAGCAAACTGTGCTGCAAATGTATTTAGTTATCCTCTAAGCAGATTTCGGGGTGAGCCGGGTTGGGGCAGGCCATTCGGGGGGTATTTGAATATGTAACATAGACAACAGACTTTTCTCTGTTATCATTTTGTACAGATATTTTCTCCCTCTTTGTGTTTTTGATACTTCCTTTTGATGGTCCAACCACTGCCTTCTGACGGCTGTGCGTTCAAAAGTCCTTGAAACGGAGACGTCTTGCATGACTTTTCCCAGGGTCACGGCAAAAAACGGGGGGATTTAAGTGGTCAGTAATAATATAAGGGTGTATCTGATATTTTATATGAAATGAATAGGAAAATGAAGAAAAATATGCAGTGCCAAGATGTAAAGACTATTGTTAAACGCTGTCTCTTTTTGTTCTCTCGGAGAGTCCACTCGCTCATGCATCAAAGATGTGTCCATGCCATGTTCAAGATGTTTTTATTTTTACTCAAGGGTCATTGTGAATGAACCAAGCACAGCAGAATCAGTCGAGCACAGGTCAAAGGTCAAAGGCGTGGATGTATTATGAGAACTGGATTTCATACTGTATGTGACACACAAAATTAAACAGGGGTTGCCCCAGTAGGTGACAATACCAGCACTCAAATGGAAATGAGGGGAAAAAAGTTATTATGACAATTAGTGCTTATTTATGAAATGGGCAGCTGGTCCTTCTCCATATATTTCTTGGCTTTCAACATTGAGCATCCTCCCCATGACCTTAGTACAGGGCTGTGTCCATAATTCTGGTATGGTGCACTATACATGCACTAAAAACAAAAAATAGATGCACTAAAAACTCAACATTACAATATCACTTGAAAAAACAAACAAAAGAAACCAAAAAAAAAGTTAAATCTATTAGGCCCAGAAGTAGGCATAACATTTTTACCAATATAACATTATGATAATAATGCACACACTAAACAAGATGGTAAAACCTCTCCAAGCTTTTTTGACATTATTTTGTAGGCTTTAAATATCTTCATCCTTTCACTAACATTTCAGGCTAAAATAAAGTAGCTCATGAGAGCAGCTTTTAGAATGCTCTTATGAGAAGTTGAAGCCAAAGTTCGATAAAAATGTAATTGTGTGTACCCAGGTTGAATTAAAATTGTAAATCAACAGAAATTTGCATTCAACCATCTTTAAAGTTGTAAAGGCCGTATCAAATGACTCTTTTTTTTACATTACTATCTTTTTGGGATGGATGATATTTCTAATAGACCTTCTTAATTTAAGTTTTTAATTACATCTTTGATGCCTTTAACAACAAAGGAAATTGATATAAACATGGATTTGTGGGAAATAGTGACTGTGTTGACTTCTGTTTAGTTGCAGTACCACAAATAGCCACTGGTGGAAATAGCAACTCATGAAATAAATCCATGCTAGTCCAGTTCTCATATTACACCCGTCGTCAACGGTCACACTGCTTGAGGGCGTGTCCGGCAGACCACAAGCTCCGCCCACTAGCCCCACTTCACTGTTGTGTCATCAGCTGCTGTCACGGCCCGGTCTCCCTCCTCCTCCTCCTCCTCCTCCTCCTCCTCAGAGCGGTCCAGAGTCGGGGGAGGGGTCTCTGCTCCTGCAGCAGCCTGTCACGCTTTTTCATCTCTTTTTTTGTTTCTCTGAAGATGTACTCTGTAGTTTCTTTCTTCTGTTTTTTGTTTTATTGAATTCTGACTGCTCATCACTTCCATCATCATTCCTGGTGCGTCTGATGCAGAGCACTCTGTTGTAGTCAGTGGCAATGACTGACGTGAGCATTCGAAACATGCAATAAATGCTGGTTGTTCAGAGCTCGTTAGTCTCTGGTTCTTTTCTTCAAACACAGTCATAAATACATGAGATTTTGTTTTCACATTACACAGGGTTTGCATGTTTGAGGTTGAAATGTCAGTGAAATTGTTATTTCTACAAATTGATAAGTAAGGCTGGGGACTTAATCAAAATTCAAAATGTAAGGGTATATAGGGTATATCTGGATGTCTGTGGAATAGTTGTAAAAAGTAGTATCATAAAATAAGTATTCAGATTTATTAAGAGCAAATGCAAGGGGGAATATTTGGGGAAAGTTTGAACTGTAAATTAATTGTCAGTCATCTTTGTTCACTTCACGGAAAAGCCCTGAAAATCGTTCTTTAGGGTAAGATTTATTTATGACTCAAGTCTAGAATGATCACATCTAAAGGTTTTTTCAGTTTTTCTATACAACCCTCTAAGGTTAAAATATATACAGTCCGTCTCAACAATGTATTTATATGAGAGCATAGGGTTAAAGTTAAAATAAAGAAGTCAGCCAAAAAATGTTTCCATGTCTTTAACAGACTCAATCTTCAATTGTTATCATGTAGCTCACTAGCTATATCCTTTAGCAGATGTAGCCTAAAGGGCAGCTAAAATATCGTGGCACTTGCTAATGTTCTCTACCCACTCACTGACAGCACATACTTCTTCTTCTCTTGGCTTAACTTCTCTCTCCAAAATGGAGCACAATCAATCACATTTTATCAGTGGAAATTTTAACATACAGGCATGAAAACCAACAAATAATACTACCTCAGTGCCACTATTATTTCTTTTTGTTTTTGTTTTCCTTTTTATGACTCTAAAACACAGAATAAAAAAAAATAAAAAATAAATAAAATAAAAATAAATATATAACAATTTAATATAATCACTTTTAACAGATGCACAGTAGTGCTGTTCCTTATTTTGATGCAGAATGGTGCTGTGTTTGTCGTCTTCATCCCAGCCTTAAATTATATTGTAATTAAAAAGAGACAGTTAAACGGTCTTTTCTGTTCAGCAATTTAGGTAACTGCATTTGATAAGCTATAAATTGTAAGAGCATTAAAAACGTAGAAATAATAGCAATATGGATTTGGTGACGGGGGCTAATGCTGCGATGGGGACGTGTTTTTACGACGGCGGCGCGGGTCACGTTGGCCACTAAACACCAGGCAGAGATCAGGCCTAAGCACTTTTAATCTTGTGAAACAAGCAATTACAAACAGTTGCATTGATTTGTTAAAAAGCTTTAGGTGACATAAATCGCTTGGTACGGAGCTTCTCGCTGCTAAACATAAATGTCAAGTGTGTTATTAATTAAGGCCTTTGAAAGACAAGATTTAATGGAAACGATATAAAATCACAAGCAATCTTTCGGCGGGCTGTATTTCAGCCGGATTCACGCCGAGCGGCCTTGTTTTCCTGACACTGATGGCACAGCGAACACACTCTAATGGAAGCTGTTTGTGTCCAATCACATAAATTCATCACAACTTCCACAGAGGCATTAACATATGATATGATTACAGTCCATAAAGGTGGATGAAATATTAATGGACGCTGGATATACTGTGCAGTCACATGATCAGCCAATAGACGCCTCATGTTAAATCACACCAGTGACAGCACGCCATGTTCAGGAGTCCATTTCTTATATTTTCTACATTTTAGGATCATTTTTCCTGGTTTTCTTCTTGAGAATCTCACAGACTGTATTCATCCTTCCACAAACAACGTCATCAGAAAAGATAAGAAGAAGAATGGCCCAAAACTGTACAGCTGTCAGTTCAAGATGGTGCCTCAACCCAAGATTTGCAGAGCACTGCTGATGTGTTTGAGCTGGTTACAATTGACACATGAACGATGTGTAACTTGAAAGCACACTCACCGCTTTGTATTTTGTTTTTTTTAAATGCTGTTCTCTAAAAAACATCCTTTAAATAGAGCTGCACAATCAGGAAAATGTAATATGCAATAACATACTATGACATACTCTAAAACTAGGGCTAAATCAAAACTAAACAAAGATAGAATGACGACTAAACCAAGGACTAAACCATGACTTCTTATCAAGGACTATTCTAGAATTTAACCTGGTGTTTGTTTGATTTGGTCGCACCACATTTTGATTTTATGGTGACTGACAAAAGGTAAATAACTGCCACATGCACCATAATATTCTTCCAGTTTTGTTTTATTTTGTTTGTTTGTTTTTTTTGCTGAATTGTGACAGCGATATATTGTTATTATTGTGCAGCCCTACTTTTTCCACATTCATTCTAATGAAGAGTGATATCTTATTTGTGGTTTGACAATTAAAAATGGGACATTATAGGAACATTATAGGGACAGGGGCTGTTTAAAATCAGCCTTTTGACAAGGACCTTAACATCATTACATATGGTCACCCACCTGCAGCGATTCTTCATCAATCCTTGAACCTTGACCCACCTTGAACAGGATAAAGAGCTGCTTCAGTCTCCCACACTCTGCCTGATCATCAGTTCACCCTGTGGTGGTTCTTTCTGCTTGTTCCCTTTGCCCTGCTCCACACCTGCCACCTTCTGGGAGCCATTTTCAATAAATCACTTGGAACTGCATTTTTGTCTTTTACCTGCTCTTTTGATCCATCAGCTCCAGTTCAGTAACAGTACACTAATCTGGTCAGGCAGATGTCAGTTTAACAGGCTGTGATGAGGAAGCACAGGTGCTAAAACAGTCAAAGTAGTGGAGGGCCGTGATAGTAAATGGAAGCTTTTATTAAATTTTACAGGTTTCATCTTCATTTCAATTTGTTTTTAACCACATTTCCTCATTTTATGCCATATTATTATCTTTGCCCTCAGTTAAACCCCATTTTGGCCCCTTTAAAAAGATAACCCCTATTTAGTGTAATTTTATCTCTTTTTAGTATAGCATTGTTCTGTATGACATATATATATCTTTAGAATATTTTAGTGCCTTTTGTCTCTGATTTACGTGTCCAAAATATCCCCTTCCAAATGTAATGGAGGGCCAAATAAAACACTGCAAAGGGTTGTCTGTCCTAAATCCATGAAGTGGTTATGTATAGAGCCAATCACTACATATAATATATTCTCCACCCACTACTGACAGCACATGTTTTGGACACAATCGTTCATCTTGTTAATGCAGAATTATTTGCAGCAATTACCATTTAATTTTGAAAAAAGAATCTTAGGGTCTGCTTAACTTCTGTTGCCACACCTCACACTATTTTGAAGTGTTATTAAAAGGTAGTTAGGTGCACAGCTTTGAGTGTCGACTGGGATCTGTTGTCAGTAGTAGTAGAAGTACAACACCACATCCATTAGCAGAGACAAACTGATCCCAGATGTGTGCTACTACACAACAGAAATTAAAGTTAGTAGAGCAGAAAACATATAAAACACGATCATCCAAACTTTGGCTTACCACATTAAAGTGATCCATGTTAAGTTATGCATAGTGTAGTACTGAGGACAGTGATATATCTGTGAGCTAAGTCAAAATTCACAAACAAATTGAACTTTTCTTTCTCATGGTTTATAAACAGTCCAAAATTCTGTTTTTTATTACCTCTTATTCTTTACCCCTGCTGCAGTGGCTGCCTCCTGGACAGTCACTAGTTATGAACATGGCTAATATCGAAAGAGAAAGGCCCATATTCAGGAAGGACCTGCAGACTCTTCAGAGAAAGACTCAATCCCAAGACTTTCCAGATTTGAGTCTATTCTACCATTGTACATCTCTTCAAAACATTACAAAGAACATGACAACTGAAGCAAATCAAGCATTATGTGTATTTGATGGCTATTATTTTAAGGATTGATGTGAGGTTTTGAAAGATAAAAGTTAACTCTTTCAAAGTGGTAATGGAGAGCAGTTCATCTTTGCCTTATTGCCACCCACCTGCTGCAGGTAAAACACATCAAGAGGGCTATTAATGGATGATTATTGCACAGATGTGTCATGGACTGGTCACAGTTAAAGTATAATATAAAAAATGTATCTCAAGAGACATGTATTTAGAACTTTAATCATCCACATGGACAATGAGGATTTTTGATGATGTTTTCATGTAAACATACTGTACTTTTTCAGTCTGAGTGTGATGCTTTTCCTAAATCAGACTCAGACTCTCTACAGTGTCTCCCAACAGTGATTCATGACTCTGACCAGGAAGAGCATCCAGCATTAAAAAATATTGCAAAACTACTCATAAGGATGCTGTGGTGACTCCCAGAGGGGAAAATGCCAAAAAGCACTTACCTCAAATAAATCTAGTAATCATATTTATTTCTAAAAGTCGTACATGGGTGAAATCACTGTTTATATGGTGCTGCTGTCTCCATCACTCTGACTAAAAATCCTTAAAACCAAAGATCTAACCCAGAAAAGTACTTACTCTTTTTCAGTCTAAATGACCTCACTCGTCCTGTTTGATAAGGAGTTTTCTAAAATACCACAAAACCGTTCAAGTCTAAATCTTGCGCCTGGTTTGGTGACCTGCCAGTAAACCATAGTCTCTAAAACCTTTCACCCATTTGAGACAAACCTGACCAAAGAAAAGAAACAGCTCTGGGTGATAACATGTGGAGCGTTATACTCAACATTTCCTCTTAAATAATCCTGGGTAAAGGATACATTGGTGTTCCTAATTCACAACAAATACTTACAGCCATTTTGAAGTATAATAATAGAAGATGGACTCACAGCAGATGGAATCACTCCATGAAGATCGGTTATTCTCCAGGTGCAGGGTTGCCAGGTTTTCACAACAAAACTAGCTCAATAATACCAAAACTGAAAATATGCCATTCCCATATGTGAAATATATATTTTACATTTATTTTTTTGAAAATCACTGTATATAATATGTTATTAATGGGCTTATTAATTATGCCAATTAATGTCTCTTTACTGTATTTCTTTCCATATTTTGACCTTTGACCAGGTTTAGGAGGCATTGTGTCTCTCAGGTGACTGCTGTGTGCCGTCCAGTTAAAAACATAATGGATGTGGGAGCATCTTGGGAAATTCATTTTAAATTTAAAATATTTAAAAAATCTAAAATAAACATTCAAGACATTCTTATGTAATTACATGTTTTTTTTAATTATTATTATTTTTTAGCAACAGTCTTGACATGTATGTACTTACTGACAACAGATCCCAGTCAACAATCAAAGCTGTGCACCTAACTACCTTTTAATAACACTTCAATCTCCTCTAGTGCCCTACACCTCGCAAAGGTGTGCTTAATCTGTTTCATCATCCTAGCACAGTTTTAATTATTGGTAGAATATAAATTTGGTAGAGTCAAATATTTCAACGCAACCATTACAGCTAAATATAACTGATGAAATATGTCTGACCTTTAACCTGCGGAATATAAAACAACAAATGGTTAAAAGTTCCGTGGGAAAAACTGCGGACTTGGCAACACTGTCCAACTGGGCAATGTGCTAATGCTAATGGCAGTTTATGTTAAGGCCTGCACTAAATACAGACACACAGAAACACACTAAACAGATGTTGACAGAGAGCACTATGATTTTATGTAAGACTTTGATTTAAAAATTAATGAATGTTACGTAAAATATAAGAAGTCTGATTTTTTTTATTTATTTTTTATCGTTTTTCCCATTCTTTTTCTTTGAAAAGGGTTCCATGTGTTAAAGTTAGTGGTAGAGTCTTTGTCTTGTTTGCTGTTCACCGTACTCTTCAACTGAAGGAGCTGTTGGTAAAGTGGGACTATCTTGCACCGTTTATGGTTGTTCCAGCCAATCAAGGTAGTTGTCCACAAAAGTGAAAAATAGAAGGAAAATGAGACCTTCCACCATCCTTTCCTGTTGAGACGAGCAGAGTTGGATAATGCCTGTGTGCATAGTGACCACATTCAACGGTTACTCATATTTCTTTGGATTTCAACATTGTAACAGGTGACTTTAGCTTAGCGTTACATTGTCATTAGCAGAGTACATACAGTCAAAGCACTAGGCTGCCTTTGTGCTTTAAATCCATTTACAGCCAACCACTAATGCTGGCGAACATATCAAGTAATGCCGAACTCACTTTGGCCTAAACTCATGGACCAAATGGCAAACAAAAGAAAGTTGTCTGTGTACTTTTGTAGACTTCCATTTGTTGTTCAATTGACTTACATTTATTGTCTCAATAGCAGGTCAATTATTCAGCTCACCTGAAAAAACCCTCCGCTTTATGAAGAAAGCATTAGCAAGTATTTTTTTATTTAAAATGTTGTGAATAGTCTAATGTTAAATAGTGATCTGTGATTGGCTCTGTGGTTTGTCCATCTGTATTATGACAGACACAACATGGAGATTAGTTCCACACGCGTCTGACTTGATCCTTCCCTGTTGTTTGCCCTTTGACCCCTGCCACATCAGTGTGTTATCCAACCTGCTGAGCTTGTCCTAATATTTACCAGTCGACGAGTGCAAAAACAAACCTGCTCTTCACTTTATTCCTCTTCCAGACAGACACAGCCTGGTCCATTCAGCCTCAGCGCTGGCAAACTCCCAACATCGCAGCCAGACAATTAGCATTCGCGCGGTGTTTGCTATTCACGGTTTGATGTAAAAATTTGTTTATTAAGACTGGCTGCGGGCGCTGGTGTGCAATCGACCTGCTTGTAATTAGATCCCAATTATTTGTCTGTTTCTGATATTGTAAACTGGCACTTAGCACATCAGTTAAATTGACAGAGAGCAGCGCTTGGTTTACTCTGTAATTAAAACGTGTTGTGTTAATTAGATGATGACCACTTTATTCCGGGGGCTCTGGCGTCGGCGGGGCCTCGGCGGCGGCGCGCTGTTTGCAGTTGCCAGACGCTTCCCTAATGAGCCCTTGTTTTGTTTCAATTACCACCTGCTGTTCAAAAGACATGCCTCGCTGCCCGCCGACCCTCCGACACACAGCACAATAACACACGGGGCCGGCGCTAGCTCCGGCACAACAATCAGCCGTACGCAGCTGGGCCGGCTCTCGGCTTTATTACAAGGCACGGCTTGGTTTTCAAAGAGAGTCCAGGCAATTAAAAAGGGAACTAAAGAGAGATGAAAGTATAAAGGTGCTTATCACATCAGTTAGCGGGCCTCGTGTGAGGAGCCAGCGCTAATTACACTCATTGGGTAAATAGCCGAGATGCTCAGATGTCTCCTTCTCTTGGAAACACCGGGTAAAGGGTGGGCCTCCACAAACACTGCAATAAACTAAACAAGGCTAACTAAATGATGCAGAATGAGGGAGCCTCAAGCCCAGCACACACTGAAGGATAATGGGGCCCTTCAGACGATCGCAGGGGTGTGGCCCCACTGGTTTGATTTGCTTAATCCTCGTGGGGATCTGGGTACTGTATTTCAAGGTTTACTAAAATAAATAAATGTAAAGCATTTGTTGTTTAGGATGTAATTGACTGGTCTGGGGTAATGTTCAGGGAAAAATATGACAGTTACTTACAAAACAGTTCACATCTTTATGAAAAATCATATATTTGTAAATACACAGAAAATAAAGATATTTATATACATTATCTGTGATCCTCTTCCATCTGAACATTAGCACTGTCACATCTCTGTTTAAATAAAGCTGGCTGTAGCACATTTCCCCGTCTTTCACTTTTCTTACGTTTCTTAAACTGACCAGTGTTTACCTTCACATGTTTCAAATGCTAAACTTCCTGCAGTCTTTCTCAGAAGAGTCATGTGATCTTACCGTGACTTGTGCTGATTTACACAGGTTTTGTCAGCGTCTGTCGTCTGACTTCCAATGTGTGAGACAGCATGTACGCCCCCTGTTTCTGGTTTACTCTGGGCTCTTTTTCCAAATCTCGATCGCTTCTTTAATCTGACAATGTCGCCCAACAGTCGGACTACAAGGGGTGCTGTCAGACTACCTCACCAGGTAGGTCAATGAAACCTGCATAAATCTACATAAGATACATGACGGGGTTCTTCTGTGGATGACTGCAGGAAGTTAGCGTCGAAACATGTCAAGGTATGATACACAAAAACAGTCAGAAACACTATATTTACTGATGTGGAGGCTAATAGGACTGGTGTCACTGTTTATATTCAGAACAGAGGCTATAAATCTACAAAGATCAGCATTCTCCATTAACTGAACTGAGAATGTGAACTGATTAAAGTCAATAATAGCAAGTATGAAGTATGCGTTAGGCTTTTGTATGGTCTATTGTGTCATTTATCCATATTCATATAGTGTACTTTAAAAAAAAAAGTAAAAATGATGTAGTGTGCAATGGTTTGATGAAACATTTAGCTGTAGTGTCTGATTATATTAAAACAGTTAATGTCACGGCTGAGGTACCTGTAACTCTGCTTCAAACTGAATGGCGGAATGACAAAAATGTAAAAAAAAAAAGCAGGGCAAATGTTCAAGTGCATCTTTTTTTTTTTGAATGAGGCCCACTGTTTAAAGGTCTAAGAAAATTGTGAAAATAAGCACATTTTCTCATGTTGACAACACCACACACATACACAACTTCACTGATAGAGGACAACAGATACAGTAAGTTTTAAGGGAAGAATGTTGTCTCGTGTCTTGAATGGTCAAATACGTGATTTTACTTAGGTTTGTTGTGTTAAATTCAATTGCGCTGAGAATTTTGATGGTCTCCTCAAGCAATAATTTCATGATAAAGAAGTGTGGCAGTTCAAAACTCGTGGCAACATATAACATTTAAAGTTATTCACATGACATAATGTTCATTCAGTTTATTTGCATCCTGTATAACTGTAGCACAGCAAAGCTTAAATGTCACCTATACATCCAGAGCCCAAACCAAAGCAGAAATATTCATCTCATGCAATATTCATAATAATCTACACAATCCATATTTTAAGCTGCAGCTTTTCTCTTCTTCCTGATTTACTGGCGTCACTCATGCAGAAATGTCAGCTGCAGTCAGAACAACTTGTGTATGGACTTTCTCTCGCTCTGTTATATGAATGCTGTGTGTTGAAAAGAGAAAAAAAAAAACAGTACCATTTAAAGATGTCACGGCCGGTATTTACCTGCTGAAGCCTGATGGAAGAGGCCTCTGACTTTACACTGATGCCTCCTAATCTGTATGACTGGCATGCTAATTTCTCTGACGCTGCCATTCAAAACACAAACATGAAATGTTGGTTTTAGAAGCCGGAGACCTGCTAGAGTGAATTTCAAGTGCTTATTCAAATATTTCATTAAAATGTAAATTTTTACAACACCCGATGTGGAGCTGTGCACAAGGCATGACTTCAGAAGTTATGAAGTTATAAGAGCGTTTCTCTGCCTGATGCCAATTAGCTGCGGGGGAGGGGGCCGCCTGTCCGCACCTTGTTTTTTTATTTTTTATCGCCACACAACAGCGCAGGGTGAGCAACAGGAGCGAGTTATCGACAGCTCAGACGGGAGGAGGACACGAAGAGTCCAGATGAGCGCCGGGCTGATCAATGCTCTTATCTTCAGCAAGTGCTAATGAAGAGATGGAATTAAGCAAAGAAGCAAGAAAAATGCAAATGAGTGACACGGGACGACGGCTGGACTACTTTATCTTCAACAGTGACAAACTGGCAGCAGGAGTCACCACCAACAAGAGTCACACACGTTTAAACCTGCAACTGTTTGGTTTTATCCAAGGAAAATAGATTAATCACTTAATACCATATTGTAATAAGACATTATACATTGTAAGACCTTCCTTCAAATCAAAGATTCAAATGTTTTACATATGGGGGGGGGGGGGGGGGGGGGGGGGGGGGGGGGGGGGGGGGGGGGGGGGGAAGGGGGGTGAAAAAAAAAAGGGGAAAAAAAAAGGAAAAAAAATTTTTTTCCAAAAAAAAATTTTTTTTTGGGGGGAAAAAAAAAAAAGAGAAGGGGGGGGGGGGGGGGGCACCCCTGTCTTAGAGCAAGAAGGTCATGGGTTCATTCCCTGGGCTTTTCTGTGTGGAGTCTGCCTTTGGGTTGTTTCCAGCTTCCAAAGTCACTTCCATTAAATACAGATACATACAAATATATCAAACATGGGAGGCCTTATTGAGCACAATTTAAAAGAGAATAAATCAGAAACGTCTATTCACTCACCTTGAAAATGTTAGTGTAAACCAGATTTGAATGTGATTTGATTTGATTTAATTTAATTATTTATTTAACTGTGAAGCCTCAACAACAAAAATCTGGGCTTTTGTTAGGTCTCCATTTAATAATCTGATAATGAGGCATGTGAATTCAGCTAACGTGTGCTGGCATGTCATAGGCACAGGTTAAACTGGACAAATACAATGCACTGTTAGCATGAATGCAGTGAAGACAATATTACAGTATATATACATATACATCATAATACTCATCTAGATAGAGGCCTACAGTAGTCATATAACTGCACATGTAGATAAATATAAATAAATCAGTGGTTAGTACTGGATACAATAAGATAAGTGATCTTTCCAAAGAACTGCTTTTATACTGTCCAGACTGGAGTGCACAAAAACAGGAACGCTTGAGGACCAACGGATTTATATGCTACACCAAGGAATACTAAATCAGGTAAGAACAGCAACTAAAAGAAAAGAACCTATATGAAGAATATTTATGCTCAGCTAATGAAAACACACAAGATAAAGTCAGGGCTTAGCATGAATCTATGCATGTGATACTAATAACAACAGTAAAAACAAAAAAACAAACAAAAAAAATTGTTGATCCACGCTTTCCCCTCATTTTTTTTTTCTTTCTTTCTTTCTTTCTTTCTTTTTTTTACCTTTTTGGCCAAAACACAATTGTGGCACTACCAGAGTTTGTTTTGTTTTTTTTGATGAATATAAGTAGAACAGTGGTTTCGACAATCCTCACAATCATCAGCCAATAGACATTTAAGGTAAGCTCTAAACTCCAGTTTGGTTAATGTATTAGTATTTTGCAGTGGAACGTTGGTTCAGTTTGACTTTTTATTAAAAGTTGTGGGGTGGCAAAGACAAAATGGGGTAGCTTTGTGGCAGCTGGGTTTCTGATAGCTCCTTTCACATTTGAGAATTGACTAAAAATATTAAATACAATGATAACAGTCAGGACAAG
Source organism: Rhyacichthys aspro (assembly GCA_036850595.1). Lineage (NCBI taxonomy): Eukaryota > Metazoa > Chordata > Actinopteri > Gobiiformes > Rhyacichthyidae > Rhyacichthys > Rhyacichthys aspro. Next base: position 4,121,510 of record CM072152.1, read on the forward strand.
TAAAGTAAAAAAACTTTTCAGATGTCTCTCTCCACATCTGGATCAACCCAAACCAAAGAAGAACCTGCCGCCGGTCTGTGCCACTCCGCCTCTTGTATTTCTGTATTTATCCTCTCATTTTGAAGTTGCAGGGGGAAGACAAAATGGTTGCAGGTGGTGATGAAAATAAGAGCCATCCATCATTATTTATTAGGCATGAAAAAGATACACAATAATGTAATTTAATCTCTCAGCAGACAATTATTTCCACATATTGATAACGCAATGCGAAAAGTGCCATGAATCCTAATATGATGTTTGCTTTTTATTGGTGTATGATACAAGCAGAACAAATAATGTAATTGTATCAGGCTGAAAATGTGATTATTTGCCCATGCCAACATTATAATACCAATCTGCAGCAGACAACGCTATCATATTATTTGGCTGTGCTTAACTAGTTACAATTTGCATTAAGTTATTATTATGGCTGGATGGCAATAAAGACAGTGCTGCGTGTCTCCTCCTCGCCACGTTTCACTTTCTCATTACGGTTCAAGACCAACAGCATCAGACTCTTATGTCGGGATCAACCCATAGATATTAGACAAAGAGTGGACCAGTAAACTGAGGTTATGCATCTAAACTTCCATTGGAGCTCTGAGGTCAGAGGTCAGCAGGCTGAGTTCATGGAGATAGAAGTGGTACAGTTTTAATGAAGTGGACTTATGGACACAAGGCTGGGAACTAATGGTTATTTTGGTCTATCAAAATATGATAAATAAACATTTTTAATTTTTTTTTATTTTATGTATTTATTTTAAATCAATAAACCAGTTAAAATGAATCTTTTGTGCTGCACAAAATTATAAAAAATCTTCACACTAACATTTGATATAAACCATCTGCAAATTCTTTTTTTAATTTTTTTTATTTTTTTTATTTTGTAAAGTGAGACATTGCCACAGCTTATGTAACTAATAATCCGACTTGTTCTTACAAGTACATTTTTCTTACATTTCTGCCCAAGTAGCTAATATTTTTCATATCCCTAAATTTAAAATGTCACCTTTTTTACACTAACCCATCAAATACCCATCAAACACCCATCAAGTACCTATCAAGTACCTATCAAGTACCTGACACAGTGGTTTGGCTCGAGGAAGACCTGACACAGGGCTTTCCTAATGACTTAATGCTCAAGTCCTCAAGCCATTACAGTGACCTCAAAATAAATTTTAACCCCTTGCTCCTTTTAGTCTGGTGTCCCATTTATGCTCAGCAGTAAAAAGACAAGCCACTGTCCCCTGCCGACCAGCTTCTAAAGTTATGAATAATGTAAACGCCCAAGCTCTTATCACAAAAATGTAATAAAAAAATGCAGAAAAAACAATGAAAACCAATGAGTCTATGGCATATGCTTAAACTTCTAGCTCTGAGTTTACCATCAGATCCTCATCATTCCATAATTATCTCTGCCTTTTTAAAAGTTTTGCGAATGCATTCCATTTTTCTTGTTTTTCTTGAAATTTCACTGTATAAATGAACGTAACCGCTGACGCTAATTTTTTCTTCCTTGTTGACATCAGTGTAGGCCAATGGGAGCACTCCTTTTATCTGGAGCAAGTGACCCACTATGGGATGAGCATAATCGTGTTAAAATCCTTAATAATACACGAGAGAGACTGGACTACAACTCCTGTCTGTTATGTGTCAACTCAGTATGTTTTGTCACAAAGAAATAACAAACATTAGCTCACTATTACAAACAGTAATCTCCACATTAAACAAGTAGCTACCGGAATGAAAAAAATATATGATGGGGAGTGCTACATGGGTACTTGGTGGCTAAGTGTTAAACAGGTGACATTTTAGATTTAAGGATATGAAAAATATTGTCTTCTTGGGCAAAAATGTAAGAAAAATGTGCATTTAAGAGCAAGGCCAACATATCTGAGGCACTCTGCTGGACACAAAAAATGTTAAAAGCCTTAATTTTATCATATTAAGTTAAAACAAACCGCACTAAAGTGTTTTTGATACACAGGCCTTCTTCAGGGTAAACAAGTAAACTCAGGTGAAAGGCATGTGGCTCCTTGTATAGTGACAACTACCCCAAAGAAAATAAGAAAAGGTCTGTGGTGATGCTTTGTAAATGAGAATCAATACATTAAGGCATCTTCAAACTTTACACCTACTTTAACTACACTTTACCTTTTTACCTGATCTTTTTTCTGAGCATCTGATCCAGTGTTGTGTCTATGTTTGAAGCAGATTTATTGGGAAACCCTGTTGTGCTTTAATAATGTTGGAGAAAAACAACAGTCGACCTCATTACGATGCAAATGACCGCTCTGGAAACAAAAGCACCTTTTCCATTAAAAAGTGAAATGTTTTAAATATTTGCATATAGTGTCTGTGATTTGGTTCTTGACAATTTGTGCACTGATTAACATTAATGAAGGAGGGCTTGACGCGCGGCTGTCAGGCCACATCAGCCGCCTCTACGTCCTCCGGTGTGCGCACGCCCCACGTTCACGCCGCGCTGAACTAATGACCTGCGCGCCTTTGTCAAATTAGTCCACACAAGTGTCTCTCTGACGTTACGACAATGTTTTATTGATGACTCATTATTGGCGTTGGAGCTGTGAGGTGAGTCGGATCCAGCCAAAAGATGCATGCTCTAATAATAATAATAATAATGCCTGCTTAATTATTCATGTCAAAAACCTAATCCATCTCTGCAGAGAATATGTACATATTTTAGTGTCGCGTTTGAATTTCTCCAACAAACACACACCTAAAAACCATTAGGACTGGGTCGTAATGACAAATTTAAATGGGCGATTTTTGAAGAATTTATATGTACTGCTCCTCCTGTTTATTCTCTTTGATCAGAGCACGTCCTGATGCTCGTCCCGGTGCACGTCCCGCAGAGAGGCGAGCAGAGCACACACTGAGCCAAGGCAGCGCTCGGCACCGGAGGCTACTCCACTGTTTGCGAGTCATTAGTGGTTTGTAAATGATATTTGTTCCCGAGTGACATATCATCTGAAACGCTTCTCTAATAATAACACCCACTGATAACAAAATAAGAGGGGGCTCGTGTTGTGATTATGCTTTTCATAAATTCAGTTCGGGGAGAAAAAAAAAATTGCAAACAATGTTTTAGAACGAAGAAGAGCTCAATGTGTTGCTTTGAATGTCTAATTGTGGTGGTGATGGGATGGCTCTGCATGATACTAATATATTTTATTTTTTAAAAAGGTTCTGTGACATACTTATGGATAGTTATTTTATTTTATACAGGAGATAATTGTCAGCACAGCCCCAGGTGAGGTCTATATAGTTAGTTAGTCTATATACTTATCAAGCTACGACAACTATTAAAGCTTCATCAGTTGCATTGTGTGTTACGTAAATGTGTTGTTTTTTTAATAAATATAAAATATTAGAGATTTCTATTATTTTGAAACCCTTGAACTTACTATTCACTTGAACAAGTACCTGTATAAGGCTTTCTAAACTAACATAATTATATTATTTATGGACCACACAGTTAAGTTTCAGTTGTTTTACCATGTTTTATATTTGAATTTTTTTTACTAATCTTCTACAGCAGTACAGAGCTATCCCTTTTTAATTGTAAAAGAATAAGAATTGATACACTGGACACTTTCTTCAGCATTTTACTGGAGTTACCACTTTAGAAAGGTGGAGAATCTAGAGAGAAAAATGTGCTAGACTCATGGATATATCTATTTTCCTATTCTAGGGAGTAATAGGGAATAGTATTTAGAACTTTAAAAACAAATTTATCAAACAAACTGGATTAGCTTTATGTATGTATGGAAGCTGAAGACAGGACTCAGAGGCTTCTCAGCATCTGCTTTAAACTGGGCGACTCTGCTGAGAGTGTCTTCTTCCATAAAGCTTGTAGTAAAGATAGCCATAGACCCAGCTCATGTTTTACACAAAGACTGTGAGCTTTTGTCTTCAGGGAGCTGCTTTAGGGTTCCCTGTTGTAAAAAGAACAGATATTAAAAACTCATTTGTTCCTGACTCAGTTGCACTGTTAAACCAGAGGAGCACAATGCAGTGACTCCCTCCTCTTCTCTAATAGACACAAACTGTCACCTCACTCAGACTGACTTTTATATAAACTACAGATTTTTGGGGCAAATAGAATCACACCACGCTTGTTTTTTTTTTAATAGATGAATAATAGCATCCAAAGATGTTTAACAATGTTTCTTTTCTTTGGCTTGTGATTGCAGTTATGTGGAACAATTTTCCAGTGCAAACAGACAATAAACTTGATCTTATCTTAAACAGTTGCTGGATTAGAATGTATACACTGTGTTGGAAGACCAGGCACACGTCCACTGAGCAGTACGGCATGGTTTGGTAAAGGTAAGAGGCTTGTGTTTCCACTGTGTGCAGGTGAGTGGCTATAAACACTGATTTCATAAAGTACTTTGAAGTGAGCTTTCAAAATGTAGATGCATGACCGTTAAGTAAATGTACACTGAAGAAAAAAAAAACAAAACAGTTTTCCAAAACCTTAGTGTCATCCTTAATGCGTTTTATTTTGTTCCAACTTAAATTTTCTATTTGCATCTTGTAACTAATAATATGTCAATGTCATAAGTCCATAAATGTAAGTATTTTCATGTTATACTTGGCTTTGTGGTATCAGGTTTTATTCAGTTATTCACTCATCTTCTTTAGCTCCTGTTGGGGGTCGTGGATGATTGGAGCCTATCCCAGCAGCTTTGGGCCTGAGGCGGGGTACACCTTTGACAATGGCCAGTCACAGGGCTCACGTTTAGACATTGACTGACTACCGTTCTCTCAAATGTCTTCACTAGGGATGATTGTTCATTTCACCTCTACATGCATGTCATTGGACAGTGGGAGAAGGCGGGGAGTCGAACCCACAACCTTCTAACTGTGAGTCTTATACACAACACGTGAAAATGACAACATGAAACAAAGGCAACCAAAATAAGTTCACTGCTCCCCATTTATTTTCATTCCACATTTTTCTGCCGTGATTTCAGCTCTACATGAACACACATTTCCCAGCGATGACAAATGCTGCATCTACTGTTCTGTATCTGTGAGTGCGTCCTGCTGAGCAAGTGAATTCTGCAGATAAACTGTGTGTTCTGTTCTGACTCCTCTTTTTGTGCCCGGTAGAAAAAGCATCTTATTGCTGTGTATTCCAAAAGCTTGAACTGTCACCTCCTTCTTTAATGACTCCTGACAAATGTGGCGTCTTCCTGTGGTGTGCTTCCTGTTCGCCGTGCTGCTCCCAGACGACTTGGCACGGGACTCTGTGCGTGCAGTGAATAGGCAGCGCTCCCCTTGTGTTTTATGAAATGAACCGGCGGCTCAGAGATCAATAGGCCCCCACAGTGAATGCGAACAGTGCTACTGGCTCCTTATCAGGCGCCTGCTGCCAATCTGCAGCTAGCGAAGCCTGCACCTTTCCCTGGATACACCATTGGTCTTTGAAATTAAAGTTGACGCCTGTAATCCAGGGAAATGGTCCCTTTACTCTCGCTTAACACCGGTTTAGTTTCACCCCAGCTGATGATAAAGCATGACAGAAATACGGCGCGCTATCTGCTCGCCGGGGTTGATAGGTTCTGCCAGCTTATCAGGAAACAGGCAGCTAACCTTCTTGTGTCTGGCCCGTGGACAAAACGGAGGAGTCAATTTACAAAAGAGCCACGGCAGTTTGGCTTGTAAATAAAACCATTCTTTCTAGAGAGAAGACAAGAAAAGTGGAGGAAAAGGGAGGGAAAAAAGCAGTTTTACAACACCCAAAAGTCACCCATAAGACGGAGGCTAAGCGCTAGTGATAGAGTGTATTCATGTAAATCCGGCCGAGCTCAGCAGCAGGAAATTGACAGGGATCTAGCGGAGCGCCCTGCCTGTAAAGGGTGGGATTTACATGCCTAACGAGGGCTTAGCCACCCTCCCCAGAGTTTACCTGTTACTCCTGGCACGGACTGAGGTTGCACTGCTTATTCCTAAAGCCTTTTCATCCGCCTCATAGGTGTCAGTCTCAGAATGAACTCGTAAACTGCACAGGGTCGAGCCAGAATCACTAAATTGGTTTGGCGTAACTGCAAGTAAAGGATAAGTGACGTTGCAGCAGTTTGACAGGAGAAACAAAACAGTGACAGATCTCTGAATGATGAAACCATGCTTTTATTAGTTACACAAACAAATATTAGCCCAATAATGCATAAAACTATGTGTAATGTTAACATTTTTCCAATATGTCAGATACAAACTGAGGTGATAAATTATAAACCTATAGGGTATTCCATACAATCTCACTGTACAGGCTCAGTTAGCAAAGATGCAATAGAATTTAATAATTGATTTAATGATTTATTTAATAGGCTACGGACCTAATAAACTGCTCCTATCAATAAAGGTAAAAAAGCCCATAAAAATAATCTTAAAAAATAAAATAATCTATGGTGAATACAGTCTCATTATACATTTCATCTCCAGTTTTTCCCATATGGAAGACAGAAAATGTTCACAAAAAATAAAACAATAATATTAAATTAAAGCTGTCTACACATGAAAATATAGAACCTTGTGAGCTTTTGTGCAACTGGCATGTGATTGGTTGAGGTGGTGATTGGGACATAAAATGTAGGATATTGTCTGTATTTTTCTCCTATACTCCTGTAAACTCACTCACACTGCACAGAAAAAGATGATTTGAGAAATTATGCTTATGGCTTTAAATGTATGGATTGTACAATCTCAATTTTTAAACCTGTTTTTTCTGTGTATGTAGTTTTTTATATAAAATGTCACATGTTATGGTGAAACAAAGACGCATTGGTCTTATGGATTGGTCTTATACACAGTAAAGTTGATTTGAAAGTTTTACAGTAATCTAATTTCTGATAAGCTTTAAAAAAAGTAAAACACCAGCTGCTGATGTACACATTTTATGTCTGGAACATTATTATACTACTGTTCTGGAAACATTAGTGAGTGGATACAGTTGATTTGTGAGATTGTGTTGGAGCAGAACACAGTGAAAGTGAAGTGTGAGCTGCCTCAGTGTTGCTCTCTGTGTAATTGAGATCACATGAATGCGTGTGTTCCTCTGGAGGAGAAAGTGCAAGGCTTTTCCTTTTGGACAGGATGTGGCTTTGGGCAGTTGCTGCTGGGCTCCACAGCCCTCAGCTTCACGCCCTGCAGGCTCAGAGCGTAGACCGCTCCCGGCACTTTAGACTAAGCACAAAACTCTGTTTGCCTTTGCTTTTTCTCAAACTCACAACTGTACACGTAGAGCACGCAACAGCGAGTGTAGCCACTGAACAGTCTCAACAAAAACACCCAAATATTTCCTCATTTGTTGTTTTGCTCTGAACCCAGATCCTCACAGATGATTAAAACACAAATAACTCGCACCATTTGTATTAATGCTGCGTGCTATCACACAGGAACTGAGTGCAGAGGCACAGCGGCACTTTTTGGCCTTTGTGTTTTGTATTTTTCCCTTTTCTAAACAATGATTTTCAGAGCTGGAGCCACCGCCAATAAAATTAATGGGAGACTAGCTGAGTCCATACAGGAAGTGGGCTTTTTAAATAAACACATTGTTTCCAAACTAATCCACACCCCTATTGTTTACAGACGGGGAACTGGGCAGGGCGCAGCCGAGCCGGTCCGTCACCATTAACCCCCTCCCTGTCAAGGCCAGGCCGTTTCTGCACACACAGGAACATGATAAAACTGTCACCCAGCGCCACTTTGATGTTATTTAAGTCGACGCTAACAGCCTTCACTTCAGCGTCTAGAATCCACATTAACAATGACTTTTCACCAACATTACGCCTTGTTTTTAGTTCAACTTCTAAATACACTACACTTGTTTTTCGGCGTAGTAGTGTGAGCCTGGCCTCTCCTCAAAGGCTCTGGTCCAGTACAAAATGATTTAGTTTATTTAAAGTCTTCAATTGTATAGTGCCACCCTACTTTACCACTTTTTACAGCTCTATGTCCCGTCAGGGTCAATGAGGTCCACTTACCGACTGCTTATGGCAGTGTCAAAAATGAATGACTGAAGTATTACAGCATTATGAATGAGTATTACTTTTATTATATTAATGTTTTTTTGTATTAATCAATATTGGCCTACACTAGACTTTGTATTATAGTACGCAGGTAGACATGTACAACTACAGTGAAGGTTGCTTGATGAAAATCTTCACGTTAAGGACCTGGACAAAGGGCATCCAGCTGGACGCAGCATAAATTAACCCCATTAATCAGAGCTTTAATATGTGTCAAGTTAACAGTGTGAGACTCAGCTCACCTTTAGGCCAGTAGTCACCTGGATTCATGACAGTAATGTTACTATACACTTTAGCATTTGGTCCTTGACTCACTAACTTTAAGGTGGAACTCATTTCAAGTCCCATATTTTCAATTATGTATAGCCACTAATATAAAGTTGTCTTGTACCTTTTTGGTACATCTGAGTGAGCTGACTCATCTTTGTCTATTCTAACCTTTCACTTTCTTTTTTGCTACATACATGTTTATTGTAATTAGACCTTACATCATATTAACATTAAATAATAATAACCAGTAAAATATTGCATTACTAAATCAAAGGGGAAACACTTGCTTCTATAATGTCTTCCAGAATACTCTGTTTCACATACGTATCTACAGACTTCTATTACAATGCAATGGCCCTTATGCAATGAATCTACTTTGCATGATCAAATTATCATCCCTGAATTTGTAATATCTGCGAGTGTTCAGAAGCACTCCGTGGACCACTCACACTTATCGCCCCCTGCATCGATTTTAGTTTCAGACACTACTGGTCACTTCCATTTACATAATGTCCGATGAGGAAAAATTTGTCAGGGGGACTGTGATTCACAGCTCCACTCGGTGCACTCGGCCAGGCTAATACTTCAGTTAGCTAGCTCACATTTACATTTCAATCAGTGATCATAAGGCTCGCCTCCTCTTGTTCAGCTCTGGATAAATACTGGACTGCAGTGTCTTAGTCTAAATGCAGCCACCGTCACCAGCAGCATGAATATTCTACATGTTTACTGCAAGTGCATCCTTAATTGTGGAAAGTGTGACATAGCGCTAACACTGCTAGAAGCTTTAGACATGATAAAGGCTTATCTTTTCAGTATCCACTAAATGGTAAGTGCCGTAATGTTCCAGGCAACACTTTGGGCTCTGTGCAATGATATTTGGAAGTAATACATTCAAACATGCTTTTTGACACTCTCATATGTGTGCCTGGAATATTAGCAGTGGGCTGAAAATGGAACTGGCAACACACAAGCCACTTCCTGGAGCTTTTTTCTGCCGAGATTAAACACATCATCACAGAAAAGGTCAGACAAGTGGAAAATGCCTCTATTGTTAGTTTACTCTTGACCGCAACTGTGAAATGAGCGTTTGACATGTTTGTTCCTTGGTGTTTTGCATAGAAGACTCGGCGCATAATGAAGGAACGAAAGGCTGACACCCACACAGGCTGCGGCGTGTGACAAATGGAGCGCTACCTGCTGTCAGACCAACGAGATCATTTTACAGGACTTTTACCAGGACTTTATCAGTGATGTACTAATTGTTATGAGGACTCTGAAGACGTAATGATGCTTGAAAAAAGAGCAAAACAACAAGACGAAAAGAAAAGCACACATTTGGAATCAGGAACAGCTGTATAAATGTAACCTGGCTCCATAGAAAGCGTTCACAAAGGGCAGGTACTTTAAATGAATAAATGGCTGGTGAATGTAACGGCGGTTTTATCCAATCTTTGTCTTTTTGTTTAGTAAAAGTAAAATGGTCACTACATTGTCAAACCTACTACGTACTGCAACAGCATTGGCCAATAACAGATACAGGGATACTTTGTTGGCGGTTGGTGGGCTATCCTTATCTTTACAAATTACTTTTCTACCACTATCTTGCCCCAGGTTGCAGGGGGCTGCTGCATATTGCTTTGGGTGCTTTGGGTGTGACAATCACCAAATACCATTTACTCTCAAATGTATTCACTGTGAGTATTTTAGAGTCACTTCAAGAAAGGTTCTGGGTGAAGTGAGCATATTACCAGACTCTTTCCTGGTACTCGGCTTCATCCCACCCTCCCAGGACTTGCAGCTGGGATGGGCTACTGCTACCTGGATCACTAATGGGTTAAGCCACAGGAGCTTTATGAATGAATAAATTCAGGTGTATGGTAAAAGAAAAGAAAGAAAAGCAGGAGAGAAATCAGGATCCTGGAATCTAATGACGCAGAAATTGAACCTACAACCTTCTTGTTGTGAGGCACCACCATAAATCGCTGTTGGCTTTGGTGCTTAGTATAAACTAAACTTATTGTAACTTATTGTTTTGTGATGTTTGTACTGTATTGCATGAGTCTAACTAGCCTATAAAAACAAAAACATAAGGTACAAAATTTGGTAAAATCAGTAGCTGAGTCAACAGTTTTGTTCAAGGTATTTAAAAAAAATACCCGCTATGCTTCTTGCCACACTTTATTTTTGAGTGTCCAATTTTAGGGCTACTCACTTTCCCCATGTGCCCACTGTACAACCTTATGTATCCAACTTCAATCATGGACTTATTTTGAGACAATGAGGGCTGGAGTCATTTGTGATGTCACAAAATCTTGTGAATCAGTTAGCAGTTTAAACAAAATCAATCTGAAATGCTCCATCTGGTCCCAGTTTGGGTATATTTAAGTTTGAAAAGTAAACTAGAAAGTAAGGATCTAAGAACTAAAGGAAACACCGACCAGTGAAAAAGCTTGATAGGTGATTGTAATTTTCCATGACCTTTACATGACAAAAAATCAGCATGTTTTCCAGGATGCATATGAACCATTCAAACAGTTTATCTTTACCGTGCTGGAAGTTAATGTAGGAAAGTCTGGTGCATTTGGAAAGGCTCACTTCCATGTTCTGTCTGTTGACTCTGAAGGCTTCGGTCAGCGGTAACACAATATGCAACTCCGTAGGAAAAGTCTGGGAGTTGATGAGTCACAGTGAAGCGCTCCATCATTGCTTTTTAATTGCTTTTTGAGTCGTTCTCTGCGTTCTCTAAGCCTGCCGTGAGCTGAAGTAAGACTCGGAGTGCGACTGTGTGTTTTCTTGTTTGCTTGTTTTGGAGCGGCTTTCCAACCCATCTATCACGTCCAAAGAAAAAAAGAGACAAATCATAACAATCACACTTTGCCACAAACTGCTCTCCTCAGCCTTCTGTTTTCCATGTCTGGTTACACACACACTTTGGCTCTGCAGCATATTCTCAAAAGACATTTATAGGAAATAAATTAAGAGATGAATGCAAACCATATGGCATTCAGAGGTTTATTTGTAAAGCCCCTGCATCAAAGCTTTTTCCAGATCACACCATATTAGCTATGTTTTTCCAGTCGAACAGAATCAGGAAGGTAACCACAGACTTCCCCTGATGGGAAACACATGAGCGCGGCCCGTCGAGACCAGGAGCCCCTCGTATGTGGACGAGGCATCATCAGGGAGCATCAGTAAAAACAATTATTCCCCGCATGTCTGGACGTCATCTGTCACCGCGAGTTGATTTTAATAGTCGGTGCGGAGCTGCGTCACTGCAAGAAGCCGGCGTAGCCTCGCAGTGAACCCCCCGCCGAACTCGCACTTCTTCGCATGAGGCCGCCTGGATGCCTGTGCGGGGTGTGGGCCCAAAGACAGACCGGGAACAGAGCCAGGAGGAAACGTTAGTGCCAGGGTATACACTTCCACCTCTGTGTGAATGCAAAGAAACCCCCTCCTCGTCCTCCTCTCCCCTACACCACACATGTCAGACACAAAGCCCATGGCCAAATGTGGTCCTTGTGATTTTTTTTTATTCAGTCTGCAAATACATTTTCTTTGTTGACTGTTGTTGAATGTTGTAGTTGTCTCAATAAATCATTAAAAAGCCCTTATAGGAAAAAATTAAAAAAAGGAACCATGCCCCAGAAGGTACAAAAGCAGCAAAATTCATTTCTATGAACCTGCAATTTAAAGATGCTTTAATTAGTGTAGCCTAAATGCTATTGATTGATATGTGGCCTGTCTTATTTTGAACTGAGCCCTGGTAGAGTTCATATCACAGATGCAAGCAACCTGGGTTCGATTCCACCTCTCAAAAAAAGCTGAAAACTTGAAAAAAATCACAGTAAAAAAATACAGGGACAGTATAAAGACAATATGATACAATATGATATTGCAACTGTAAATTTCATAATAAACAACACACTGTAAAGAGCCTGTTATGCCACAGCACATTTATAACCATAAGTGTGCTGTGGCATAACAGGTTTTAATTGGGTACATTTTATAGGAATTACTGTCATGTAATGTTGCAACAATGTTTTATTAACTACAAAAAGTTTATTGTGATTTCTACATTGCATCTGTAAAAAGTAAAACTATGATCTGTTTATTGATTTGTGGTAATTAGGTGCCTTTACTACAGTGATCACACATAATGGCTTGTACATTGCATCTACATTTACATTGCAATTGCATTTACTCATATTGAGTTCACACAGCTGCTGGGATAGGCTCCATTCACCCGCTGCCCCTAATGGAAATAAGCATATGCGGGAAGAAAATGAATAAGTGATTAATTAATTATTGATGGCATTTGAAGTCAAATTAGCATATTAGAATTAAAAAAAAAAACATAGCATTGAATAAACATTGTGTTCAATAAATTTAAATACTCACAAGTTATCCAGTCCATTAGCACTAGCATAGACAGTCCCTGTAAGAGTAAACTTACTTCCCAGCTCTTGTTGTTTCGAGTCCTTTCAAAATAATGTGCTGATAAGAAATTACAGGGCTTGATATAAACAAGGATTGGTTGTACAAAGCTTTTTTGATCTAGTATCAAAGTCTCCGGATAAGCACAACCTTCTACATCACCTCATGACCATGCTTGGAGATGTAATGGTTCAGTAAGTTTAAAGGCAATAATATAAGCAATCATTTTACACAATTTTTACTGCTGAAGCCCATTGTCGTGTAGTTGCACAAGTTTAGTTGGTTCATGTATTTGCCTGCAGCAGAGGCAGTTGTCTTGGGTGGCCACTTCTACTCCACTGTTGATCTTGGGCTTCACACAGCCAGACATCCTGCCAATTTACAAAACACAAGTAGCCAACTTTAACCAGAATCATGCATTTTTTTCAATAAGATGTCAAGAGTGAGCCCAGGTTTCTCTCCGTTTTCCAAGTCTGGAATCATCACATGATTCATGACTGTAAATACATGAGACAACATGGGGTCTATCCCTTTCTCTTTTTTTTTTTTCTTTCATATGCAGTGGAATCACAGAAACACACAGCAATAAATGCACTGTAGGCTCAGAGTGATCAGAGCCTGCTGTGTGCCATCGGGCAGTTTACCTCAGGACCAACAGAAAAGCACTTCCAGGAAAAGAAAAGCCAGGGATTCCTGCTGAGGGAAAATGCATCAAAGCGCCTGACTTAAGGCTATAATTAGCCACGGTGTTTGAAATGGGGAAGAATGAAGTCTTTAGAGAAATTGAATTGTTTATTTATATATATACATATGTGTGATCATTTTTGCATTCAAATGAGAAAAAGAAATTCACCAGTCTCAGCTTTAACTTTGTTTGTGGCATTATGTGTTGCATGTTATATAGAAAATATATTCCATGAGGTGCCATGTTTTATTAAGTAGATTTGTTTTACTCTGAATAAAAAAGTGTAATTAGTAGCCTCTTTTAAAACTTCTTTACATCATATTTGCAGCATTTACAGCAATATCCCTTCTCACTATGCCAGTGTCCCATTTAGGTAGGCTATTTGAAACCAACAGCATGATGGCTACTTACTGTGACCTTTTAAAGAATGTCAACAACATCCAAAGTGAAGGTATAACCAACATAAAATGTGATTTATAATATATACACCACACAAGGTCCCTGTTGAACTGGGATAAAGACAATGCAAAGAAAGGCAGAAACAGTAACCAAGAAGCACATACCTGCTTTGTACTAATCATTACAAATACATAATACCAAAGGTTAATAAGATATATGCCACAATCAGTCAAAACTAGACTGTGGTGGACAAATCAGTAACGAGGAAGTGGAGAAGTAATAATTGGTTGCCACAATCACATCACAGAATACATAAAACAGTTTTTACATTTTGTAGTTGTACATTCATTGTCACTTTTTTTGTAGGTTGGTGTTTTCCTGATCTGTTGACAAAATTTTGAGACAGGCCAGTGGCACGACCAAGTCACTTTGCATGGAGAGCAGCAAACTATTTGGTTTTCATATGTCATGTGTGTCAATGTTAATGTCAAATTTAAATATATTCTGATGCAAAATAAATAAATGTAGGAGATTTTTAAAAAATCTTTATGGCTTATATCATATTTGATTACATAATATCCCTATATTATTCATTCATTCATCCCTTTACGGGTATGACTGGAGCCAATCCCAGCAGCTCTGGGCCTGAGGTGGGGTACACCTTGGGCTATGGTCAGTTAGTCGCTTGACACAGACACTGACAGTCAACCATTCACTTTCACATTCATTCACTACAGGCAATTCAGAGTCACCAGTTCTGGTGGGCGGATAATGTTATTGATTTTATGAACACTGATAATATTAAAGTTAAAAACAAGACATTTGTAGATACATATACAAATACCAGCACAAAGTAAAAAGAACAAAGAACAAAGTAAAATGTACCATGTCCACCATTGTTCTGGGATTTATTTGTCCTTGGCCTAAACAAGATCACTGCTTAGTATTTCGTAAATACTTTTTTTTTTTTTTTTTTTTTACTATTTACTATTTAGTAAGTACTTAGTAAATTGTGTCAACTGCAGTTCACAGAGTGCAATTACATGAGCAGTATTTATCTTCAACTTCTTCATGTTCATATGGGTGTCTTCACACTTCATTGGCACTGTATTCTTGTACTGTCTATGTTTTGACCATTAGAGGACTACTATTTATTCCTTCTGATACAGTTTCCAGCTTTTATGACAAATGGTGTTTAGAAAAGCATTGTGCTGCCACGACAAAAGTCTGTTTTGATGAAAGAAATCCTAAACTGATGCTCTGCTTCTTTTAGCTGTCTGGAAACTCAGCCAAACCAGTGCCTCTGCCGCTGGCACAAAACCGCACTCTTGAAAACCATGACCTTCACTAAAACTCCAACATTGTCTTACCTTGAAAAGAAGACAAAAAACTGTTCCTTCCGTGCTGACAAATCCGCTGATGCCTCACTGCTCCATCAGCTTTTCTTGAGTAAAAAG
This sequence comes from Rhyacichthys aspro, assembly GCA_036850595.1. Classification (NCBI taxonomy): domain Eukaryota; kingdom Metazoa; phylum Chordata; class Actinopteri; order Gobiiformes; family Rhyacichthyidae; genus Rhyacichthys; species Rhyacichthys aspro. The sequence continues at coordinate 4,136,857 of CM072152.1, forward strand.
ATTTATGGACATTTAAAATTTACTGCTGTTTTCACGCTCCGTGTGTGTAGTGGTTTATAAGGTGAGTTTGACAACCTGCGTGAGAAAAAAGTCCCTGTCGTAAAATAACCTTTGGTGCTGTGGAATCCATAAGAAGAAAAACATTACTAACAGCATGATCATTTTTTTATGAATGACAGATATTTGCACAAACTGTTTCCCAGCTCGACTCTTATAATGTGGAACTGTTCTTTAACAAAACACTGCCGTGAGAGAGAGCAAGGGAACACGCATCTCGATTCCAAGCAATCACCGTTCAGTTTACTCTGGCTACTCCGGACTGTACCTCATCACAACAAGGAGCAGAGAAAGTCATTTGTGTTTTTTGGCAGCAGAGAGGCTGTCTCAGAGTTGGAACCGTGACTGTCAAACATGCAACCAATCTCTGTATGATGTTATATCTCATGTTTGGTTTTAAAATAATCTTCAGCTGCAATATGTCAAATCCAAAGTCGAAAATGTAAAGCTACAGAAAAACCACGTCGCCACATCTAAGAAACTGGACGGCCATTATGTGGACGAACTTTATTCAAAACAGGTACACACGTGCTGTCCAGCATGGATAATTGGGAATAAACTTCAAGACTTATTTTATCCCTAAGAAGTGCAAATTAGTTTTCATCTACAAAGGAAGAAAGATGGCAGTAGTGGTGGCCTGAATGTCCGCCAAGCCAGATTGTTGGGTTTCCACCAGCCTACCCTAAATACGGACAGATTTTGATTTGAAAAACGTCATATTGTGCTACACTACAAGAAAATATAAGCCATTTACCCACAGGGCAATGTGAATAAATACAAGAAAATTTTTCAGTGACTGACTCCATGCATCTTACTACAGCTTTGTAACAGTCAAAACAAGCATTAAATTGTACTTTTACATGACCACATGCCATTAGTCATTTATTTATTCATAAATCTAGTGTTTAAGTCATATTAGTGAAATGTAATCCAAGATGACTGCAGCTGTATCCGAAATGAAATATATTTTATTCAGTAAAGATCTGTTTCTATGTAACATTATTGGCAATAAAAGCATTCTGAAACATCTGTAACATAATCTATTTTTTACACATTTAAACATGTACCACATAAAACAGCAAGACTTCAGTTTAAAATCTGAATTTGTTTGCTTTAATCCCTTTCTCTTTCTCATTCTGTGTTACCGATAGTTCAAGGCAAAATGCCCCAAACAATGATTTAAAAAAAAATGAAAAACTTACCTTGTTATGAATGTGGAAGTTACAGCTATGTTACATTTAGGGTAAGAAGATATCATGGGGGAAAGCTCTGTTTAATCATTGAAATTAATAGGTTAGCTAAACTGTCATATTGTACATACAGTGGCCTAGTGACAGCTCATAACAGCACGAAGGTAAATAGTCATATAAATGATCCACAATACAAAGGTAGAACAACAAAACATAATAGTTGCAACAGAAACAAGTAAGCCACAAGACTAAATTAAAAAACACAACAGAATATGAGGATGCTACAGTGGATCAACTGGTAGCATGAAGTAGGCCTACCACATAAAAGTTAAAACCCTTATGGGGCCAGTTTGCTGCATGTCATACACCTCTCTCTATCACAGTATTCAACAGTATATCAACAACAGAAGGGACTGGTCCGTCACAAAGACAGGTATTGGTTAATGTGTGCTTTTTATGTAAGTATGTGCAAAAAGAGACAAAATGTGTCAAATGTTTACTACAGCTACTTCACTTGCAGTGTCTATTGACTAACATTTCATTTCAATAGCTGCAGATTTAAATTACTCTCAGATCATTTTAATTCAGATGAAAACTTTATAATGACAGCTATAATGGCACAAATTAGTACAAAAAGGCAACATTTCATTTTGTCATAACAGCACATTGGCATTGTTGTGCTATGGTTGTTCCATTGTGGGGTTTTTTTTTTTTTTTATATCGTGTTGTGGCTAATTTTTCTGCATTTTTTTGTTATTGTTGTGTTGTTGTGTGCCATCTGGGCCACCGTAGGAAGGCATGGTTATAAACATATGCGTAATATATTTTCCTGTCATCCCTGGCTATAGAATCTAGTGGAAAATCATCCAAACAGAAATGATATCAAAGCTGTTTTATCTGGGTGTGGAACTTCCTTTCATCTGACAGTTGGTAATCAAGCTTCATTGTCCATGTCATTATTTTACCAGTAAATAATCTGAAGCTTTTTTTTAATTTTTTTATTCTAATGTAGGACCATTTAAGCTTGCAATTTAGTTTTTCACCAAATTAAAACTGGAGTTTCACTCGATAAGGTATTATTTGTCCTTCCACTTCAAGATCACTTTAAAAAACAAACTCGGAGAGATTTGACGCTCATCTTCCTCATCATCAATTCATCCGATCACTTGCCTTTGTGTTCACCCGCTTCAGTAACTCTCAAAGCAGATGAGAGCCATCTCTAAATGATGCCTTTAAGAGTCGGCCACACAAAACTCTGACCGGTCCGTTTCTTTATCCAATGTCAGCGGCCGAAACAATGAAGAGAATCGGGCTTTTCAAAGTCAAATGCACTTCAAACCTCAATAATTAAAGCTGTTTGTATTTCAAATAGAATATTTAATTCATATCAAAACAACCCATAAGAAGAGCATGATGGACAGCTTTGTATCCATGATGAGAAAAATGGAAAACTTGATTACAATTTAGGAGTCAAAGGCAAAAATAATAGAATACCTCTGGAAAAAGTCCAATTAATATTGACATTACCACAGCGAGTTATAGCTGCAAACAACACGGGCAATTCTGTTATTGTTGTATTCTCTAGATCAAAGAGGGTTTTAATAAGGACATTATAAATACATCTGAAAATTCACTCTGATATTCGGCAAACAAATCAATACAGGATGTGCACCGTTCATTGGTCTTTTATTGCGGCTCGGTAGGCCATCGCCGAGGTACCGCCGCGTAATGAACAAAAAGAGCGCAGGGCTTCGAGGCCCTGCTGTGTTCAAAGTCGGCCATATGCAACGTTCTTTTATAATTGAAATAAAGGTAATCTCTCCGTGGCTCTGTGCTCGCATTCTTCTGCCGTTGTCTAGAAGCTAAGACAAAGTAAGTGTCCAGGTACGAGCCGCTGGACGTTCGTTAAAAAATAGAGGTCACCACAAAGCTCTGCTCAAGGGTTCTGGCTTCACGGTTCAATCCTCAGAAAATCTGTCAAGAACTCAACAAGAGAGTGAGAGTCTTCACTGCTGGACTGAGATATGAACATATTTGAGTTTACTGTCAATTTTAAAGTTCAGTTGGTGGGTTTTGCTGGTGATATTGGAGATTGTAGTTCAATTCCTCAAACCCCTTGCCAATTTCTGTCAAGACCCTTTAGCATCATGTACAGGGCCCTTTTTAAAGACACCAAATTGCAAACCTTGAATTATGGACTGTAAGTTGTAATGTTCACATAAATATTATCAGTTGTTAAGAATGCTGTAGGATGTCTGCCAGGCCTGTTGGTGACTGTGATTCCTGCCACAGTTGTTATCAGATCTTTTTTCTTCTTTTTTTGCTGAAAGAGTCATGTTTGCATTCAAGTTTATGGTTTTGTGGAGGGAAAGGTCCACAATCTTGTTAATAAATCGCAAAAAGCTACTGTATCTTTTTGTTTTTGGTGAAACATACAGTGGTGGAAAAAAGTTTTCAGACACCCTTAAAATTTTACACAATCTCAAATATTATCATGAAATATTTGTGGAAAAATCTTTTTTGTGTTTCAAAAGGTGTTGCTGCGTTAGACAGACAAAAAATACAAATGATTTTTTTGTTTTGTTTACTGTTTACAAGAAAAACTAACAAAACTTTCTTGGTTTAATGTAGTCTCAACATTGTGTTTCTTAACAAATAACAGAGAATGTGTTTCAAAACTGAACAAAAAGTACACTATGGTATCTGAAAAAACATTGCTTAAGTAGCTGAGCAACAAAACAAGACAAATATATATCATTTGTTTTTAAACTTTGATCTTTAAACAAAATTTGTGAAACAGTGCTGTGCTGTATAATTCTTAGTCAACAGCTGCAAGTAGCTGCTACATAGAGACAAACACACTGAACTAATTTTAATGATGAAAACAAAGTTAATGTTGTTCATCTATTCTAGTCTAACATAACTGAGACAAACCTGGGAATGACACCCCTCCATTTCTACATTCTGTTGGACCCCTACAGTAGCCCAGCAGGACATGCTGTTGTCTATGAGTAAACCCAATTAAAAATGTTCTTATGGTTAAAAACTTAACACGAATGTGCCTCTCTTTCAGCAGTGCTCAGTTTGTCCTCTATTGGCAGCTAAAAGAACATGAAGAAATTGATCCTTTCTTGGTCCTTGAAGTTGTTTCCTAGTCATTATAGTGATTGTTTCCCACAACGCATCAATATAAGCTGTGCCAGTGGTCACTAGATGGGCAAAATAGACTATAATCTTTTGTTTGACATCTCAAAGGAGAACAGTGCAACATTGGAAAGTTGATGAAGTGACTCAAGTAAAAATCACAAGTAACTCTGATGATGTGGCCACGTGATATTTGCGAATTGGCAGTTATTAAATCACATTAAAATAATGCTAATGTTAGCTTATAAAGCCAGATATATGACAGTGGACCTCTTGGTAAGACAAGAGTACAACAATCCAGTCACTATGAGAAAACCAGAAAACCTGCTGAACACAACACTTATTCTTTATGTGGGATATTAATTACTTTCTTTTATCACTAACCTCAAATGGTGTATTATGCCAGTCCGTTATCAGCAGAGTCCAGCTGATTTTTTTTTTCTTCTCTTTACATAATTTACTTCAGCCCTATGTAGTGGCCAAGGGGTTAGGGACTAGGGAGTGGTTCTGGACACAGCCTAAATGTCTGTTTGTTCAAGATGGACTAGTACAAGCAGTATTTTTAGGGTGTTTGTACACCATTGTATTGACTGATGTATTCACTTGTTCAACTGTATATAACAAAATTTACTTAGTGTCTTCAATGGCTTTAAAAAGTTCAATAGGGCACAGAGTTTCTTATAATTTATTTAGCAGTGATGGTAAAGTGTACCCCTAAATCCATATTCCTGATAGTGTCCTTGTGTCGGAGCGTTTAGTGACGCTTGATTAGGCCTCAGATGTCTTTCACTACCAGCCTACTTTATTCTGCTGCAATATTAATGCGCCGTAGGCCTCTCAGCTGAGCAGTGTGGACTAAAAGCCCCCTCCTGGACCCCACAGAGGGGAGGGTGACCCCACTAGACCCCACTGGGAGACTGTACTGGCCAGTGAGAGGTAGAGAAGAGTAAAATACAAAGCAACTCAAGATCTATTCAATACACTTAAACTGGCTATGGTAAATGTGATTGTTATGGCAGAAGAGGAAAATGAGAACTGCTCATCCTCATTTCTCTGAAGGGTTCAAACTTATAAACATTGTACTATATTTATGCAGAGTTTTTGTATTTCTATTTTTTTATGGTGAACAGAGAAGATAACACTGTATTTATTGGGAAATTGAGGATTATTGTGCCATGAATGTACCATCTGATCAATGACTGAGAGGCACTATCGAAAAATTATATTGTAAATATATAATAATAATATAATATATAATAAGTATATATTGTAAATTATATAGTATATAGTAGGATATTTTTCTGCTAAAAAAAATAAAATAAATAAATAAAATCTTTGTTTTGTGCATTTGGACAAAGCCTCTCTGAACGAGGTCTATCTGAACTCAGAGCTAAAAGTTTAGGGCAAGCTCTAAATATTTGTACATGTATTGTATGTATTAGTACTTTATGGTGGACAATTGGTTCAGTTTTATTGTTTTTAATGAAAGAAATGCAGGAAAGATGGGTTGAGATCGCATGGCAAAAAACAAATCCAGGTAGGAGTGCTTTAAGTTACTGACAAAATTGTGGATACATATGGTATGGATTATCTCACGTTGAATAGAAATTTTGAATATATTTTCAGTTGATAAGTTGAGCTTAGTTTTTGTAAAAAGCAGGTTGCAGTTAAATGTTTAAAGACAGAGAGAAATATTAAATTACTATGTGCAAGCCTTTAAAAGTTACTAAGAGTTGCTTTAACCTACGCCTTTCCACGGAAAATAAACAGCAGCCATTTTGGAAATTTGGGGCATGGTTTTATCAAAGAATTAGGTAATATTTGAGTTCTGGAAACAATGAAGAAATCTGTGACCAATTTGATCAAAATACATTAAGCTAACTGACAGAATTGCTGTGCAGTATGCCTTGTTAAACATCCCTCCAACATTGAAATAAATACAAAGTCGATCACAAATAAGGTGGACATGAGTGTTGTGCTTCCTCTACTCACTTCGCACATGCTCCTGCTCTGCTCTCATCTCACTATTGTGCAGTACAGTATATAATAAACCTTGTTTGAAGTACATTAACCTGGCTCACAACAATGGTAATGTGCACCCTGAGGGGGATGCAAGCATTATTGACTTCCTGTTCCTGCACCGCTTTTCTCCTGACTGTTACCTGAACTCACTTTAAGTTTGCTGGCGCGCGTTCAACATGAATATATGAAAAACAAGCCCAAATGTTTAAATGTATGAATGAAGTTAGCGTGAATATGAGATGGATGCATTTGGGGAGACTTTAGACAGAAAGAACAGAAATCAATAGGATTTTATTGACATTAACGCAATTGTAAATTCTGCTTGTAGGACCAATTATTTATTTATTCACACATTGGTGTCTGTAGCAGCAACAAAGGCAACTTCAGGTGTCTGTTTTGTATTATCAGAGCACAGATACAAATGAAGAGAATGTTTTCAGTAAGGTTTTCTTAAGAAAAAGCAGTCACTTTACAGTCACAGAGTTTGCGCCTCTTAAAAACAAACTCAAGTCTAGTTCTCTTATTAGAAAGGTTTGTTTAAGCTGGTGTGAACGTGGTCCATCAAACTCTGGTGTGCACTAACACCTGGAAAGGTGAATCTCACTCTGCTTCCTCACTGACTCCAGCGCAGTTTGTTGTAAAAACATCAACTGCATGAAGAACAGCTCCTTTGTGGAGATCATTTGATCATGTCTTTATATCCTTTGTGATTGGTTCTTTACACCTGACAAGTTCACAGGAATACTGAAAATGAACAGTGAATTGGCAGCTGATGAATTTTTCATGACATTAGACCTTTGACCATAAAAGGACAATGCTGACCATCTTTGTCTTTTCTATCTCCCAGCAGTGAATTAATCATTTATAATGTGTTATAAACCTAATAATATTGTGGGCCTTTATTGTTAAGAGGTCAAAGTTAGTGTTATTAGTGAGTAAAAAAAATAAAAAATAAGTTAAAGTAAGACAGCTTTAAACACACATTCAATAGGACCAAAAATCCTATGTTGGTAGTAATATTTCTCAATGGTTTGTATTGAGGAAAAATTAAGTAAAACTTATTTATGACCTTACTTGATTTCTGTGTACCTACCTAATCAAAGGTAAATATAGTTAAATTATTAAAAATGACTTGCAAAAACAGGATTTTTGAAGAAATGACAGTTTGAACAGTTTGTTTAAACTAGAGCCTGGAGCGACAACTGATCTATCAACAGAGCTATTAAATTTTACAAATGACTTCTCGTCAAAAGGGCAGAGTAATAGATGTTTCATCAGGCTAACAGTGGGACATCTCACAGTGAATATTACAATATTATTTCCATTTTAAACAATCATTTTTAACCTTTTGCTTTTATGTTACCCAATGTATTTGTTAAGTAAGTCCCTGATGGGTCTCCTTTGTAAGGGCATACAATCATGGCAACATGAGAAAAGTTCATGGGGAGGTTTTTATCAAAAATAAGCCATCAGCCAATGTTGGTCAGATGATCAGTTTTACGGCCAACAACAATCAGCTGCGGCATCATAAATCTGCACCTGACATCTGCACAAAGCTGCATTTTAGCCTAACTCCGCCAAGTAACTGTTTATTCATCGACGGCCTGATAATCTCCATGACGACGCTGACTACAATCAGACAAGCGTGGTCCTGCTTTCTAGTGCACACAGTAAATTTTTTCATGTGAGAGACCAAATGAAGATAGATAGACAACCTTGAAATGTGTGTAATATATGATTGTGATATGACAGAAATAAGCCTGTGGTATTCAAATTAAATATGAATATTGTATATTTCAGTGTCCATTTGAACACTTTTGCAGCAAGCAACATTTCTCAGTCCAGTTGTGCACGTCCAAGTAAACAAAACTATAATCTAACTAAACTAAATATCTATGAAGATATTTTATAGAAATATAAAATATGTATACAATGTTTGTTTCAATTGATGCATCTAGGATGATGCCACTTAAACAAGATCTCCCTTGAAAGAGATTAGTAACCTCAGTGGGACTTTCCTTGTTAAATAAAAGCCTCAGTAGAATCCTCACACAGGCAAAAATAATAATTGAAAGGATGTTGTATATTTATATACAAAAGCTGTTTCCAGCTTTAGAATCTGTGTGTTATGAGTCCTTGCTTTAAGAATGAATAATGCTGCATTCTCTGGCCACATTACATTAAATGCAAGCATAAACTGTGACATCAAATAATCAGTTAAATGTCAGTCAACTGTAGGAAACTGGCTTAGCTTTCTGAGTTTACATTTGAGACAGCTGGGAATAAACCACAAACAACTTCTACTGTCCGCTGAAGCAGTATATAACTATACTTCCAGGGTCTTACACCGCTGCACAAGGACTTTTTAATCTAATTGATGAAAACTCATTTAGCTTTTCAAAGTTCACTTTAAATCAAATTTTTATTTCATATAGAAAGACAACTAGGGTATAATTACTATGGCAACACTGTAAACCCACCCTCCTGCACTCAGGACTGTGGCTTAAGGTCAAATGAAATGAAACAACTGATTTAGCTTTAAGAGCAAAAAATTAGGGCATGTCCACGTGCATGTTGATATTTGTGTAAAGAGATATTTTTTACCATTTCATACTGTGGACCAAGCAATATTGTCTTTTATGTGGTTTAGAGGTACAAGCGTGCAAAGAGTTTAGTTATTTGTGAACTCAATTAATAATGGCTAAAGCATCCCTACAGATCTTTCTGTACTGAGATCAAATGTCATCAAATACAAATACAATTTAAAAAAAAATATGTTGGAATGTTAAATATTGATAGTTGTATGGCCTTGTTGGTTCAGATTTTTATTGCATTTCCATGCTTTAAGTTTTTACAACTAATGAAACAGTGGAAACAGCTCTGATCCACTCTATTCACTTTAAATTTGAAATACAATAAACATAGTTCATAATTGTCCCCTCAGCAAAAATGAGTGCTTAAAAAGAAACATGAGTGGTCTTCTCCCATAGCAGTGCTCAGTTTGTCCTTCCTGGGCACCTGTAGAAATAGAACAGCCATTAAAAACATTCACTGGGTTTCAATGAATGCTTTATTGGTCTAATTTTCCAAGATATACAAATGTACAGATTGTTATTTTGAGGTTATTTAAACAGACTGCACCAGATTTTCTTAGTTTAAAACCCCAAATAGTATACTGTAAAAGCAATTATTTGTAAAACAAACAAACAAACAAACAAAAGTTTGAGCACCTCTATTCAGGAACGGAAAACCTTGGCCAATCACATGCTGGAAAAGTCACATGCTCGACAAGGGAGCACTCCCATTGGTCCAAGTGTATTTCCAGCTTTGAATATGTCTTTAAACACTGCAAAACAGCTCAAAAAAGAAAAGCATCAACGAACAAAAGTGAGGCAACATGAAACCTGCATAAATACTGTCAAATTCATCACGTACTGTTTAACAAGGCGAAGATAAAAAAAACTCTAAACTTCAGTTTGGTGAAATGTATTGGTATTTTGTGGGGTGAAAATTGGCCCGGTTTTATTTTTTTTTTATAAAATAAAAGCAGGAGAGGTCCCTAGGCTGCTTTTGGGGGTGAGTGGAATCTGAGACAGGGATGGCAAAAAAGAAAATTGGGTAGTGAAGCTTTAATTCTTTTCTGATCTGATCTGTTCCATTCTGTTCAACTATATACTACAAACATTTCAGAAAATGTACCTTTAAAATGCTCAACTCTACTGTCAGCATCTAGGCATTGTGATAACTAAGTTCATATGTAAACAGTGTGTTATTTCAAAGAACAGCACATGCCTTCTCTCTTCTCCAACCCGCTATCCTCAAATGTTGACTCAGACAGCGCCGTTATTCCCAGGAAGCCCTCCACCAGCCCCATTTGCTCCTGCCGGTACCATGTTAACAGCAAAAACTCATTTGCCATGTATTGTTAAAATTTTTATTAATGGCAATTTATGTCACTCAAAGGAGGCCTCTGTAGAAAAGGGAAAACATTTGGGCCTTGTACAAATCTATCACTCAAGTTGTCAAAAAAATTTGTTCTCATGCAATATATATAGGCCCGGAGTCTGCGGGTAGAGAGATGGGATCTGTTTCGGTGCGGGCGACGCGAGACTCCCAGTAAAACAGGTCACGCTGTTCACATCATGAAGCCTCAATCACAAACAAATGTTTTATTTAAGGCGGCAAAGCGTTATTTACTCCAGTCTGCTTACTCTCTTTTCCTCCTCTTCCTCTGCCGCCCCGGTGCGCCTGTGTTACTTCAGCACATTTAACCGCTGCGAGCGTCAGGAGAGGAAACAAAAAATACTCCTGACAGGAAGCGCTACCCTGTCATGTAAAGGAACAAATAGGTAGGCACGGAGCTAAGTGAACAAATTACGCCCATGTGCTGTAATAACCGAAGCATTCAGGGAGTGCAAATGTGTTAACCGCTGCAAAAAAAATGCTGTAAACAAGCGCGACGCTGTGTCTGCTGAGGGTGAATGTGAGTTAGTTGCACAAGAACTTTTTGCCCTTTTTTCCTGCAGATTAAAAACAGAGAGGTCAGTGTCTTGTCAGAAGTTATTATGAAGGGTTTGTTCCAGGTCATTGCCGTGGCTGTTGTCCTATTGACTGCTGCTGTGACTGAACGTCAATTCTATCGACACAGGAGCACAAGGCGACTATCAGCATTATCTGTAGGTTTGCTGTGCATCCGTCATACAGCATGGAGGTAAACTGAGAGGATACATTGCACATAAGTTCTTTAAGTCCAGGACAAATTAGTATATACAAGATTTTAAACACTTCTAGAGGCCCGAAAATAAAAGCATAATGAAAACTGAAAACAGTATGAAAGGATAAAAACAACAGAATTTAGAGTAAAAAGGCTCACATCTTTTAGGATTCATGGTAGTGTCCAGTTTAGGGTGCAACTAACGATTATTTCTATAACTGATTAATCTGATAATTATTATAGGCGTGTGTAAGAGTGTGGGGACCTGGTGGATAAACAATGATAAACAGTCAAAAACCTATTGCTCCTGTTTAAGACTGATGATACAACAAAAAATCACATACATTTTTCCAAAATCTGAACCAGATGAAGCTACAGTACGCCACAGGACGTGTGGATAGAGCATATACACATGTATTTTTTATCAAATACACAAACTGTACATCTCTTTTACTGTTTCTGTGGATTTACTGCTCTGTCTTGGTAATAAAACCTCTTCTCTCAGCACATGACATATAGTGATTAATCGATTAATTGTTGCAGCCCTAGTTCAGTTTTTGTCGGACTAGCACAATATACAAAAATTCACTCATAATAATATAGGTTACAGTTTAGATATGGCATATAAACATTTTTCTGCTGAGCCCTGAATTTATTCAAATTTCTAAGGTCTGATGTCAGGGCAGAGTTTATAACAACACATTATGCCAGATTACCTATGTGTATTGAGAGTGGCAAAAATGAAAGTAATAGCCAGATGAAAGCTGATTTTTTTTGAAGTTTTTTTTTTTTTTTTTACCCAATCAATTGATGTTTTCAATAGCCATGTAAAATATTGAAACTGTTGATTATCTTTACAGAGACATACTGAGGACCTTAATGAGCTCAATGCCACAGAAGGCCACGCTGTTGTAGCCTGTTTACCTTCAGTTAGCCTCTCACATGTTCAGAAACTACTGTGGTGAGTATTAATTGTATATGCAACATTTATTTATTTATATAGCATTTTCATTTATTGTGATAATAAGCACAAAAGTGTTTGAGACAGGCAAGTAATGCAGGCTCTGTTTAAATGTGTGTTTAAGTTGATGCTATATTTGCTATGCTAAAATACGCTAACAGACCTGTGACTTTTTGTAATCTTAGTTAGCCAAAAGCTAGTGGCATAGTCTAAGTATAAATAAGTCAACATAGACATGTCCCTCTCAAACATTGGTTGTTGAAACAGATAAATTATATGTACCTGATCTGATGATTCGGGACGCCTTATTGTTCTATAAAGCTAATCTTACCACAGCTAGCATTAATTCTTTGACAAAGCCTTAAAAAATTCTACACACATAACTTCCAAGGTATTTAATACTGTATTTCTAAGTATCAAATGATTACTTTGTACATGCTAATGAGGGAAATGTGTGAAATAATAATTAGCTTTTACATAAAGCAGCATTAGCTAGCTAATTAGCCAATGACTCATTTATTTTCTATTATAGCATCCAACATCATGGTGTTGAATGGTATGTAGTGGAAGGCTAAAAGGTAATTTAGGCTGCAGGGTTTTTTTTAGATTAATGTTGAAAATATTACAATAAAGATTTTGATTATTATTATTCATAGTTGTAGTAATATAAGTATAAACAACAGTTAATAGTATAAAAAAAACAAAATATTTTTTACAATATCCAAATAAAATAGAATAGCCGTCTTACAGAAAAAACCCCAAAAGCCATCCTTAAAGCTCTAGCTCCAGTATCTTCTCAAATGACACACTCCTCAGAAGCACATTAAATGTCTTTCATTAGTGCAGCTGTGTTTTTTTTTTCTCTCTCTCTTTCTCATTGTGGAATGGCTGCTGTTTTGCATATGATGAGATGATTGTGCGTATGAGCGGGAGGAGACGAGTGGTGCTTAATGTGCTGGACAGTGCTCAGCAGCGGTCTCCCCCCTGCTCTTTTTCTCAGGACCGCGGGCCATCTCATTTCCATTCCCCCGTTTGTGGACAGACTGCTGCAAATCTTCAGCCTGAGCTCCAGGCTTCCTGCTTGCACCCTTACATGCACCCGTCTGCGTGCGTTACTGCCAAGTCAGCCAACTAAGCTCAGGTTAAAGCCTCGAAATAAACGCGATTCCTCTCATGACTTATTCATGAGTTGCTGAATTACATCTGACAAACAAGAGACATTTAAGTATGACAAGCAAAATGAGGCATAAAGGCTTGTTTTCTGTGAGCTGCAAAATGAGATGATTGAAAAAAACCCAGGCGGCTGCATAAAATCTCATAAATAGAAACACACACTTGCGCTTTTGATGTGTTTGGCTCCCCTTTGCTTTAACCCCCTCAACAGAAAATATGTGTTTTTAGCTGCAGGCCAGGAAGACCGAGTGAAAGTGGAGTGTACGGGGCTTTGAAAACCCAGGCAGGGGTGCCACTCTGCTGGCCGGAGTCCGACTCTTCACGTGTGCTCCTCTGGCACCTAGAGCAGCCCCACACGGAGAGAGCAAAGGTGAAGGGTAACCAGGTCGGCACACATCTTTTCTTCTCTCCGTCTCCCTCTTCAGCTGCCTCTCTATTCCACGACTCAACCCCCCTCAAGAACACCACCCACCAATGAGGTTAACCAGCCTCTTATCCGCCGTAAAACAACAAAAGGACCGGAGAGTGATAGCAGTGCTTTGGAAACAGTTCAAAAGATGTCAGCGCGCATAAACCCCGCGTCGATCTTGATCACAAAGCGCGGTGACATGAAGAAAAATAGCACTTCAAATGACGCAACCAAGACAGTGGCGGCCATTCTGCACAATTTGTGTGGAGTTTCTTAGGAACAGTGATCACACGCGTTAAACAAAAGGAGCCCTTGACGTTTGAAATTGATGAAATGGGCGGTTTGTACGAGCATAGATCAATGCAAGTGGAAAAAAATAAAATGTTGAAAGTAATTCAACAACTCGTGTTTGTTCTTTTCTCTTTTTAATGTTTACCTGCAAAGCAAACATGTCCTAGCTGAATTTTGGGGATCACACTTCATTGTGAATACTCTGGGGGCTGGGAATGGGTCTCCCCGCAGGGCATAAAACATCATTAACATTATTATTTTTTGACTTTTTTTCTCCCCTCTTCTGGTTAATTCAAAGGAGTTGTATTTACATGATGGATCTACGGTATTGGCTGAATAATTTCTGTAGTGTGAATATGCAAATAGCCATTCGAAAACACATACCCTACATGCAATTATGTAAATTGTCCTTTGGTTATTCATTCAGTTATTCACCCTTGTATTCGCTCATGCATTCATTTGCCATATTAGGGGACAGCGGTGATGCCCTGAAAGCAGCAGGCTCTCCCTCCGCGGTGCTGTGGACACACAATGGACACAGAGAGAAGCCTGCTCTCCAGAGTCGAGCAGGGGCTGACCCTCTGGCGACGTGCTGCAGCAGACGGACGAACCAACTGTGCAACCGGCTACAGTTGTCCACGTGAGTTTACATGTGTCGGACATAATTGTGACACAAAACAGTCTCATTAAAAAGGGTAACATCACAGAACAACCTTCCACCATTTTCTATTAATACATTTTTTACTACAAGCTGTTATAATGGGTACAATAACTTTTCATAGGTTTGTTTAAGGTGACAGACTTTCACTGCTATGCTTTGGATTAAAGTGTACAATATATTGCATATTTATTGTTGTGGAAATATCCATATTTTAAACAAAAACTGCTTGAATTGTAAAGTTATGATATTCCATTCAGCAGATTTTCAAAATAAATGGCTAAAGAAAGCTAGCCCGTGGAAGTCCTGAGATTGTAAATGTATATGCCAAAAGCTAAACTAAAATACAAGGTTATATTAGGAACAGAATATTCAACATAGTCATCATTTGGTACATGTTTTTTGAAGATTGTGTAGGGTTACTTTCCAAAACTCAAGCCATAACAGCCGTAAAATTAATGCTACACAATATATGGCCAATTATTGTTGTATGTATATATGTATAATCAGGATTCAGAGGACAGTACCAACATTTGCAGAGTCCAATGAAATTTGAAAAAGCGGTCAAAGGAAGAGGTTCCAGACCCACTTCACATCACAGAGAAAAGCAAGAAAGATATTTAAAAAGTATTGATGGGCTTGGCTGTTTGTCTGATGATTAAGTGGGTTTTGTGAAATTTTGGATAACACATACAATGAGACAAAACCTTTCACAACTGCTATAGCAGCAGTTTAGATTCAGCAGTTCACCTACATATCCATGTCGAGATAGAAGCCACAGTACGCAAGGAGGACATGTAGATTCCAATGTGAAGGAAAGGGTTAATACTGTGAGTTTCAATGCATCCTGGAAGTTTTAATCTCAACGAATTAACCTGGAGTTTGATTAAATGTCAAAATATTATAAAAAATATATATATATTAACTAATTTTTAATTAGTCCTTCATAATTTGGGGAAAATGGGAATTTAAAGTGGTTCTATGTGGTTTCTCCTGACATTGCTTCCAAACAGGGGATGTGCCAATGTGTGACAATTACCTACTTTCAAGAATTAATGCACTATTCAAGTATGCTATTGACCCCCTTTTATATAAGACTAAACTATTCTAGCACTTTGAGCTCCCAGTGTCGATTGTACAAAACCGAAAGTAAATGATGTCTGGAATTCAAGAAAATCAGGAAATGTTATACTTTTATTTTATTTTTTTTAAACCAGGGCTCAAACACTTTACAAAAACACTTCCTCATTCCTGCTGTAAGTCTCACATTCTTCTGCCTTGCACTTTTTTTTTTCTTCAATCAACAACACCCCGAATCCAAAGTGTCATCTGCTGTGTGATATGAAGACAAATCTCCGCCTGACATGCAATATTAGACAATAAGATGTTCACGGAAAATACCAGTGAATGATGGGAGGAAACTTTTCAAAGTGGATCATTCTTCTCCAGTTTTTTTTTTTTTTTTTACAAAAGTGTGTACAAAGACTCGCTCCTCTTCACAGGTCTATACCATGCGAGTGAGCTCATAAATATGCTGCGTTTTTCCACGAGCGCACGGGTAGGTCAGCACTTAAAGATTGATCTCCACCAGGACTGACGTGAAAAATGTACACATAATGTTGCCAACACATGGTTCTGCTCAGACTTTTGACCTCCACGTAACCCGCAATCACTAATTTTAAGGCTTGCTTCCATATGAAGCGGGAGCGGTGTATTAAAGGTGACAGGCAATGCAAAAACAAGCAAAAAAGAAAGCTTATGAAAACAGAGAAATGAACTGTACAACGTCTGGATTCCTTTTGTGAATACTGTAATAGATGGTGAGGCACTAATATTACAGGTGAGCATGTGTGCTTTCATATGGGAGGCTTATTTTGATTTCTCATAACTTCATGCACTGGTCATACTCTCTTATTATAAGACGCCTGCATAAAATGCAAACAAACCTCAAACTGGTTTTGTAAACAATACTCTACAAAATATTTACAGTGATGGTGTGATATAAAGACTTGCTGCAGGGTAAAAGGTGTCCAGGTGTGTGAGACGGGCAGTGGTACAAAATGCTGAGAGCAGGAAGGAAATGCAGGAGACGCACAGCAAAGAAAACACAACTGCTGTTGCTTTTGTAGTTAGTAGATAAAATGACTGTAGCTTTGTCTTTGGAAAAATAGTTCTGGAGAAAACATGAATGAAACTTTAGTGAAGCCACAGCACTAGTCCTCAGAAGTCAGAATAAAAGCTCATGTTCCAATCAGGAAAAAAAATATTGTGCTAAAGTGTGAGACACAATGTATATAAAAAAAAATGAAGGTAGGCTAAAGTATGGTATTTGAATCAAAAAGACTAAAACAACACAAACACAATAAATATTACAAAACTCTGTGTAAATGCTGCATCACCCCAGAATTTCCTGCTGTCTCATTGCCATCCACACTCCTCACCCCCAACAATATAGTAGCTACTTCTTCTGGTTTTGTTTTACAAAAAAAAAGTAAAACAAATAAACTGAACCAATTTTTCACCACAAAATACTAATACATTTTACTATTTCCTAGTTTCACTTTGCTGTTTTTTCTGTGTAAGCAGACTGTCTGTTTTGTGAAGCCCTTTGAGGCAATTGAGTTGTGATACTGGGCTATACAAATAAAACTGAACTGAATTGAAAAATAGCTAGTGCTGGAATAGACACTTTCTCTGTATTCTTGGCCACCGTTGATTAATTGTTGACAAGCTCTGTAGACCAACGGTGAATGGGAACTTCCCTAACGTGAAACCTCCTTTTCTATGTGAGCATGTGATTGTAAAAAGCATATGAGCTTATGATTAGGATTATGAGCTATTCATTTCCTCGATTATAAGACTTCGATTATGAGTTATGGTCTTGATTTTTCATAGACCATTATTATTAGGTGAATAAACAGTTTTCCAAAAATACAAGAAAATGTCCTCTGTTTAAAATAAATCTGTATGAAAATGTGTAAGGTAGCCCAGTATCCCTAATGAAAAGATTCCACAGAGTCAAGATTGAGACTGAGATAAATAATAAAATAATAACTTTATTTATATATATTGATAATAGGGTAGCCCGGAACAGTCCAAGTTTGAATGCAGTTTGTCACCTGCCCCACCTTTAGCGTCCTCAGTGTGACGTGATTCTCACCACAAACCCAGCCTGAACACACCACATGATGGTAGATAGAATTAATAAATGTAAAATGTAAATAATAAATATCCCACGGGCCACATGAAGAAAAGAGAAATGCCTGTTTCCTCCAGAGAGTGTGGAGCGTTTTGTTCAAGCCGAATGTAAGACGTGATAAAAGGACAATTTAGTAAATAAAGGCATCATCTTGTGCTTTTACACAAAGTATTTTTCACACAATAAGTGCGAGGTGGTCCCCGAGCGTCGGTAAATCCGCCACATGCGAGGCCTGAAAACACTCCACGCTGCATGTTTGGGTAAACTGCGTAACAAATTGGAGAAAAAGGCTGGAAGTGGAGGCAGAGTAAACTCCCTCCTGGACATTGTGCACTGTATTATTAATACGGCAGCATAGGTCCTGCTGTTGTAACCTGCTAAGACGGGAACATGCTCATCAATGATATGAAGGTGACTGAACACACAGACAGCAGCGGGCCAGAGCCACGGAGCGCTGCACGTCGTCGACTAGGTGCCTCGCTGCATAATTGGGAATTATTAAACATGGCTCTAGCAGCGAGGTGATCATGAAATTGTATTTTCAGTCTTGAGGGATGAAAGCAGGAATTAAAATGTTAGCGTTTGTTAGAGGCGGGAGGAAAAAAAAAATTGAAGAGTCTTGTCTTAAAGCTCCCCTGATTCGATTTGTTTTAAGGAAACAAAGGAAATGCATTTGGACAAGCGCAGAGATGGATGATGCACACTGCTGTCGTAAATTGTAGATTGCTGTAAATTGCAATCTGGATAAATATTTTAGCAGCAACTGGACCAACATGATGAAAGATGCTAACAGCTACAAAGACAAACTGAGACTTTTGTTGCAGAACGGCATCAAACTTTTATGAGGTTTTATTAACAACTGAGAAGCTGATTGACTTTAAGTTTTTGTGGATTGTGTTGCATTCGTCATCTTTGTGACCTTGGTTGTAAAAAATATAGTAGTACACCATCATCCCTCCATATTTACTTGAATCTAAATAACACACCTGGATGTCGTTGCACAAAATGATGGGTTTTTTTATGTACTGTAGATATCTGTTGGAGTATTATCAGTCTGATGAAAGTGAGTATGCTCATGATAATACTCCTGTGTGCAGTCTACCTGCTGATTAATGTAGAGCCAGACTCTTTCCCAAATATTGTGTTCCGAGTTTTCATGGTCACTTCTACTGCATGAATATTAATTAATCCTTTTCACCAATAATAACAGCCTTTCATTTACCCATATCATCCATGTCATTATGTTGATGCAACAAACCTGAACCCTTTTATGCTCATGTTTATCATACAGGGCTCCAGACTACGTGAAAATGTAGGCAAAATATTAATATTTCTTTTTTTTTAGTCTGTGTGCCAAATGGGGAAAACACTGCTTCATGCTGTCATATGGTTTTACTAGAGCATGAAGTTTTTGTAGATTATATTTCAATATCTCAGCCACTAGTACTACCAAAGCTACGCTGGGCATTCATTTTTATACCTCTTCACACGGGTCAGACAAGGATCCAAATTATAAAATGAAGTTGCATTTCCTCAAAAATGTTCAAATGAAAATGTTACTGCCCCTTTTTGAAATTCATAATAAACATCCGATTTACTATGAGACAAATACAACCTTGAATGAACAACAAATAACTTAAACTGTGACAGTGTTTTTAAAATCTAAATGAAGGCCCAAAAAAGAGTACAAAACTTTAGTTTAGTGCAAGTGACTTTTTTCATTTATTTAAATGTATTTATTTCACCAAACTTTACATAATATAAATTGGTTATTTCATTTCATGCAGGGTGACAGTTTCGTCACTTATATGATACTTATTTATCAATATTTTGGAAGATCCTAAAACAAAACATAAACCTATATTTCATGAGTTTAGAATCAAAAGACACATTTAAGCAACATGACAACTAGAACCAAAACAATGATCATTTTGAAATTTGTATCATATTTTTTGATTCCAATAAAAAACAAACACACAACACAAACTTGTTTTGAAGTTGCAAAAATAAAAAGTGCATGGTGACAGAGTGGTTAGTGCTAAAAATGGTTGTCTGTCCTGGCCATTGTCCAGAGTGTACCCCGCCTCAGACCCATAGCTGCTGGGATAGGCTCCAGTCATCCACAACCCCCACTGGGACTAAGCGGAAGAAGATGAAAGAAAAGTAATGAATGAAAAAAAATACAAATGCAGTCAAGTAATGTGTGTGTGTGTGTGTGTGTGTGTGTGTGGTTTTTTTTTGTTTTTTTTTACATATATAATACATTCTAACTCCGGTATAAGAGAGCAATATCTGGGGGCCCGGAGCTGTATCGGATGACGAGAAGACTCTATCTATCTATACTCTATATCTAGGCTATTCAAATTGCTTTTTAAAAAACCTAAAAAGAAGTGATGTGCACCTTTTAGGCTGTAAATTTTTACACCACATTATAAAGTGTAGTTATATCACAAACGCCATGTTCAGACTTTCCTTTCCTTTTGATTTTTGATCAATAACTCACTCAATAACAATTTAAAGAATATTTGAGAGCTTTCATTTCATTTTCACATAAAATGCCACTCACATCTCCTAATATGTTGTTTTGATGCACAAACAGGCTACAGTTCGTTGTATGTATGTATGTTTATTATCACTTACCTAAACCAGCCGCTTAGTTTTCAACTTACATTTAATTACAAATGCTTTATGAGCCATATGCTGCATCCCACTCTAAATACCTCACACTGCACACGTTACCATACAACGCAAAACCAACAACACTTCCCTCAACTTGGCTTGGAGAGCAAAAAAGAGTGTGACAGGCGACGTGCATCTTCGAAATGAGTTCATCTCACTGGAATCATTAGCCTGCGAACATTTCCCTCCGTGTCGCCGCACTTCCAAATCACAATGCAATAATATTTCCTGGAATGATGTTGGGAGTGGCTTGTGTTGAAGGAGCAGGACGCTGGTGATTGTGCCGTATTGCTCATGCTTTCACGGATTACTTAATTATCGGGCCGTGCCGACGTTGGGCCCTGTTAATGGCGGGCAATATGGCCTTTACCTCACTTAAGGAATAAATTGTACTGCTCCATCTCCCTCCATCTTGTAACGAACACACCTCCCACGCACATACAAACAGCTTCCCCTTCTCGCGGATAGATCATTGAAGCCGGAATGGGATAGTTACTGAAGCAAAATCCTAATGCTATTTCACAATAACAATTTCTTTAATTGGGCATCACTGACTATTTCCCCTCAACCTGTTTTTTTTTATTCATCTCTAACACAATCAGCAATGGGATCCTCTCCGACACACGCTGCGTTTATGATTTTGAATCAGGAGGAGCGTGGCGTCTGGCAGAAATTGCTATTGCCTCAGTGGGAAGCATTGTTGTGAGCAGGGTTTTAGAGGATAAAAAGTATTAAGTTAATCATGAACTCAGTCAGAGAGTTGTGTGCTGAGCCAGACACACATCAGAAAGACAAACAGGAGGCACTTGTACACAAAGATTCTGGATTTTCTGGAGGAAATTTGAGCCAATGGTGTTGATACCATTTATGTAGCAGGATGGAACACAGCAAAGACCTATTATGAGCATTTTATTCAGAAGATGTCATTCAGCAATAAAAGGTAGAGTGACATTTAGATTAATGGCCATCTACAGCCAGAAATGTACTTGCTTGCTGTTTATGATGGCATGTACATTAGACCAGTCCATGATGCCAGCCCTTGAGGACGTATGCACACAATGCGTATCATTGCTAGAGTTTGTTCTTTTAAATGTAGAGGATATACATTTTTATTTTTATTTTTGCATGTAAAAAAAAACCCCTCACAGCATGTTTTAATAGGAATAATTTCTGAAAAAACAAAACCTTAAGAAGTCATCTAGGATTTATTATCAAGGGTTTTAATAGATGAGAATGTTCAGCTCATTCGGGTCTTGGCCAGTCACAAGGAAGTGTATATTCAAAAACACAGTGAAACAACGCAAAAAAGAAAAACATTAACAGAGAAAAGGGAAGCATTGTGATATGGGGATAAATATTGGCAATTCCATCACGCAATATTTAATGAGGCAGAGATAATTGCAAGATTCCTTCGGTCTAAATTAAGTCTAAAATAAACTCTAAAATAAAATCTATTACTATTTTGCGGAGGAAAATTTGGTCCAGTTTTACATTTTAATACAAAAAGAAAACAAACAGGCTGCTGTTTGGATTGAGTGGTGGGGTTGAGACTGGGATGGCAAAAAGAAAATTGGGTAGTGGCACTCTAAGGAATTGTGTGACCAAATAAATAACCTCAGGGCACATTCACAAAGAAAAGCTGTAATTATGCACTCCTGTGTAATACACTCCATTACTTCAACAAGTGACAGAGTACATCTTCTCACACATTTCACTGTTGATGATGTTGGTCTGTGTCGTGCCCTTTTTAGGAGCAGAAAGGTAACAGGATTTGTAAGCAGGCTTTGTATGAGAATGCAAAAAAGTATATTCTGCGATTTATGTATATTTTTTCTAAAGCAACTTCACTTTTCTTATTTAGAATTTGAACCCACTTGTAGACTTTTTCTGCATCTGTGCTGCAAATGTACTCTAGGGCCATTACATTTTAAATTTTGCTGTCACACACATCTTGTGTGGAGAGTTGTGCTGATTTTCTGAAATACTGTATGTTTTCATCTATCAGGTAGCATGCTCTGTCACTCAGAGTGACATAACGGTCAACCTGCTGCAGTGTATCTATAAAACAGGGATTATTCTTCCTTGTAAAGGCAGGGAAGAGCAAGAGTTTGATTCAAGTGGTGGTAAAAAGTTTTGTAGTGCTGTTTTAATGGCACATGGCTAATTTCCATGAATAATTATGTGTATTCATTCATTCATTTTCTACCGCTTGGCTGGAGCCTATCCCAGCAGCTTTGGGCCTTAGGTGGGGTACACCCTGGACAGTGGCCAGTTCGTCACAGGGCTGACATGTGTATTCATTACTCTGAAAATGTGTGTTTTTTACCCCATCCCTGTCATGTATATGTCATAGCTTTACTGTAAAGCATCAGTTCCATCACTGCTTCACCCTTGCAGCAGAAAAAGCAGTAAGGAAATCATCCATCCATTCTGCCACAGTACCTATTATACTTAGGGTTAGGAGAAGGGTTAAGAGTGAAATAAATAGGGTGGTGTTAGGCTAGACACCTCCTGAAGAGGAAGGGTTGAAGGGCAGCTAAGGGTCAATGTCATCAGGGGTCAGTGTTATTACTGATAGTACCAGACAATAGTGCTGGGTGGTCCTTTGAAAAGACTGAAATGTGTCATGATTATATTACAATATAAAGTTTAGTTTCTTCCTGTGTTTCAAATTTACTGCGCACCCTGTGAGAGTAGCAGAGTGGTTAGCGCTCCTGCTTCAAAGCAAAAAGATCATGGTTCAAGCCCAGAGCCGGCCAACTTCTCTAAGGAGTCACATGAGGCCAAATCCAACTTCCCAACCTTTATGTATATTCTTTATTTGTTTTTTGACAGTTAATGCAGACACACTTCTTTTGTATTTTTGTAACATTTCACACCAAATTCACTTTATTTTAATGAAATCACGATTGTTCCATTGCCAGGGAAGAAAAGTTCTAAAGCTAAATCAAGGAAATACTTTTGTACTTCTGAAGCTCAATGATGTCTAAAGAGGAACAAGAGAGGGTGACTTTTTTAATCCTCACATAAAATTAACATTGTTTTATCCAATTGTAATTAAAACTGTAGCTTTTTGAGCTAGCAGCGCTGAATTATTTGCTGCATATATTGGCTGTGATAAGACCAGCCACACAGACATGGACCTACAGCGAAGGGTCAGTTTGCTGGGGTAACTGAGGGTCCCACTAACCTCTCCACAGGGAGTCTCACTCTTTCAGCAAACTAAACCTGTTGCAAAGATGCAGCTAAACCCTCTTCACCAGGTTGTTGTGCCGTCCAGCTTAGGCTTGTTTGGAGTAAATATCCTACATTAATATCCCCACTCAGATGTGTGACAGAGGGATTATTGAACATTAATTACATTAGCATTTTCTCATTGACAACGAGGTGGCTTCTTATCTGTGATCTTCAAACTGCACCGGGGAACTATTGATCCAGGCCATGTTGTCATTCAGATGATAATGAGGAGCAGGTGAGAGGTCGGCCTCCGATCCCTTTTGAACATCTGGATGAGAGTTCTTCAAGGACAACAGGAGCCGCAGGATGTCGCCACTTTGTCGAGGCCCGTGTGGCTTTATGTGTCTAAGTCCATTATACAGATTGTCTAATTAATTCCCATATCCCAGCTGAGTGGCCCAACAATCAATGTGGGCAAAATACGACGTGGAGAAGCCAGACACATGGCTGAGTACAATGCAGCAGATGCAAACACGAGGTAGGCTGCTTTGAGGTTGAGGTTGCCTGAACAAAGCCTGACACTGCAATATTTGAAAATGACACTGGGAACATTTCATTTATTGTTAAAAAAATAAATAAATTTGTTGGCCACTTTTTATTTTATTTATTTTTTTATATCAGGGTCCAAACAATTATTCTATTCAATTTGATTGATATATCCCAACGTCACACCTGCAGTTCCCTTTAAAGAAATAAGCTAGTATGCAAATAAACAAACAGGTTGTACAAGACAACACCCCCTGTATCAGGAGGAGGAAAACCTCAAAAAACCCAGCCG
Organism: Rhyacichthys aspro; assembly: GCA_036850595.1. Lineage (NCBI taxonomy): Eukaryota > Metazoa > Chordata > Actinopteri > Gobiiformes > Rhyacichthyidae > Rhyacichthys > Rhyacichthys aspro. The sequence goes on from CM072152.1 coordinate 4,161,369, forward strand.
TGGAAAAAAGAAACCTCAGGGAGAACCACAGAAAGATCTAGTCTTAGGACCGAGAGGCCATGCAGTAGATGTGTCCAGAACAGTCACTGATGAATAGTTAAAAAATAAGTTCAAATCAATGAAAATGAAAACATGAATACTACACTTTCTTAGAGCATTAACACGTGACTAATGAGAGGAATAGCAATCATGTTTTCTAACCAAGTTTTTATTGTGTATCTAAGAATGAACAACTACAAACACTATTTGTGAAAAATCGAAAACGTGATGTTACTCACACATTTGTCATTTTAAAATTTTGATGCAAGATTTATCCCTTAATTCCCCAGAATTGTGCAGGTGAGTTATGTGGTTGTTATAATTGACAAATGTCAGCAGTATGATAGCTACCATTGTAAATCACTGTTTGACATATGAAGTAACGCATACCCACCTGGAAGTAGACACACTTTTGATCATGCAATGAGATGATAACAATGAGGAGAGTGTGAAAGGTCAAGTGCCGGTCCCTTTGAACATTCGGATGAGAGTTCCTCAAGCTACTTTTTGAAATGACGGTAAAGCGTAAATCTAATGTATACTCACATAGTTATACATTAAAGCTCGACCCAGCAAAAAAAGCATCAATCATTAAAATGTGTTAATTGTAAAGTCACGAACAGGACACCAAATCAATGAAAAATAAACAGCTCTGACAGTAACTGCATTACAGACAATAAAAGAAATGCACTCATACATTTGCTACCATGTATTCTTACAAATGTATGCATGTTTTTGTGATTTGGTGAATCTGTTAAAAGTATAGCTCTGATGCTTGAGGTGCTGTCCATCTACTGCTCCGGAAAAGTCCTGCTACATTTAGTGACTTTGACTTTGACCATCTTATCTACAGAATTAACATTACATTGTAGAATTTCTCCAGTAACAACACACCGTGAGAGCGTTATATTCGCGCAGTAGCCGCAGAGATGGTACTATCACAGGTAAGGCTTATCTATAATTAAACCTGTATTTTAAGGACATGCAAATGGAGATATTAGCAGACCTAACATATATCCCTCTCCGTGTGGCGGGGACAGAGTTCAAAAGAATCGCTTTAACATTGCTCGGTGTATTCTTTTTCATGAGTAAATAAAGGTAATCTCTGCGGGTGCATTAAATTCTGTCGCCGCTGCATTTATGTTATCATTAACGCCATGAATAATTCCGTTTGCACACTGCAGAAGTGCTTACAGCGGAACTTTGGAAGAATCAACTGAACAAATTGTGTGAGAGCTTCCTAAATGCTCTTGTGTAGAAACTGTTCATCGGTCTCTGTGGCTCGTACCAGGACGTACCACTGCACGCTCCACCACTTGAAACAATGCTTTGTTAATCCATGGTTCAAAGAGTAACACGACCACAGACGTAACCACAATGTCCAGATAAGCTGCGGATGAAAAGAGAACCTCCTTTTAAAGATTGTAAATGATTATTCCCTGTAAAAAGTAAATAACCAAACTCAACAACATAATACAAGCCACAGGAAATGTCTTATCTGTGCTGCTGTTGCGATGTAAATGAGCAGCCAAACTGTACTTGATCCAAATGTGCAAAACCTCAGCGGAAATGAGTGTGTGCCTGGGGAGGACGCAGACAAACAATGCAAATATTGCCCCCTTGTGGTTCAGCGCTGAGTGGAGAAGAGGCGGGCAGACATCTGGGACACAAGCCACTTGAATTCCAGGCCCATGTGGATTCAGATAATGAACAGAGCAGCGGACAGGTTGGTGTAAAGCTGGAATATAGGGTTCCCTCGAGACGAGAAACAAAAGTGTTGAAAACATGTTATTTAGCTGACTAGTCTTTCTAATCCTGGCAAAGATGTTTGGAGATTCTCAGTCTTCCCAGTCATTGTGTATAAATGTAATTTGAAACTTTACTGCAGGGATGCCAACCAAAAAGACGTGACCTGCAAACAGTTTCGGTTGTTAATAAATTGTGGTGCTTCTACTTTGTCAAACAAGTTAGTGCTTTGTGAGATTTTAAAATAGATATTCATCACGACATGTTATTGTCTAGATTTCGATAATGCCAATAACATCAAACAAAGGCAAACCTAAACAAATTGTGTGCTACATTGCGGTGATTATACAGTACATAATATCATCTTGCAGACATTACAATTTATTTGTGAACTGTTTTGTAAAGAATTGATAAATATAAATTCCCTTTTTTCTCCGTTTTAGTAACTTTTGGGAGCTGAATGTTTCCTTAGTGGTTACAACACCTGCCTCACAACAATGAGGTAGTGGAACTGATCCAAGGCCAGTCTGCCAGGCCTTTCAGTGTTGCGTCTGCGTGTTCTCCCTGTTCTATCAACGCCTGCATGTATGTGTAATCTGGTAAAGTGCCTATAGCGGATGAACATCAGAGTCAATGCTTGTCTGTCAGTGTCAAATCTCTTTAAAAGTTAGCCCTGCGAATAACTGGCAGGTGTCCAGTGCCTCACGCTCAAAGGAGCTGGGATGGGTTCCAACCCCCTGCAACTCACAGGAAATGTGGTAAAACAACAAATGAACAGTGCATTTTGATCATCTGTAGCTGATCATAGCTTTTTGAAGAGTCACTGTACTCTCATTTCTGCTAATGTTCTGAAAAAGACTTTAAAAAAATAACGCTGAAATCTTGGATGCAATAAAGTGTCGGCAAACAATCCGAGCCTCTTACTGTCAGCCTGTGCCTGTGTGCCGCATCTCTCCTTCTCTCATTAGAGCAGAGTGAATTTCAATGTCACTTAAAGTCACGGCGGTAATTTATTGGCTCCTTAATACTGACGGACAAAGGTCGTGAGCAGTGCTGTGAGGCGTTCTATCAGGTTTATCAGTGCGGGTCATTAACCTTGACCTGGTGTAAATGCACTTCAGCGCGGGGAAGCTTCCCGTCCGTCCCGCTCGCGTTTCCATGCCCCCAAGAAGTTCGCTCCTTCCCGTGACGGCCCCGGAGCAGCGGCGCTCTAAACTGGCCTTAATTGTCATATGGCAGCCAACGCAGCTTTCTTAATTGATCTGACCTTTCGCAGCACTTTCTAATTTCCAATCCCGCTTTCATTGTTCCATCTGGCACTTTTTAAAACGACATCTGCTTGACTGTACTTTAGCTGCTGATCTCTGTACAGTTATTTTTAAACTTAATGTATGCTTCCACAGATGTTAGTTTTTATAGGTGAGGGGCTGGACTGCACTGGCCATAATACTCTCCTCAACAATTTAAATATTGACATCCCAAATTACAAGCCAGGTCGCCAGCAAACCCCCGCCATTGTGTTAGGCTTTTGTATTGTCCCCATTGTACCCATTAACATGTGTTTTGTAAAGCTTTGCAGAAATATAGATTAGCCACTATATATACACTATATATATAAAGAATTCTGCAGTCTGCAGAATATCTCTGGGCCTTTGCTTCTTCCAAACTGAAGTGATCAATTTTGGATAAAGTAATAAGTAAAAAGCTCTACAGACACTCCCACAAACATTTATCACTTGTCATTTTTGTTAGTTTAAGCAGCAAAAACTTCTCATCTTTTATTTGATTATTATTATACTGATGGACATAAGGTATATTCAAATATGGTGGCTGCTGTGTGGTTTACAATCAACAGACGGAGTAAGAATGCTGTAGTCCTCACATATTTTTGCATACCCCTGAAGCATTTAGTGTGCATTTGTATAATCATGTAGCATGTATTGTACCTCTTTATAGCTTTGCGGCGTTAACAAAATGCATGCTAATCTCTAATCTAAGAGTTTGAACAATCTTTCATGAGGAAGCACAGGACCTAAAACATTCTGTGTTTAACTCTGGCGCCATGTGGTGTTATATGTCATTCTGTACATAATATAGTCTTAAACATTCAGTGCCTTTTAGCTTGTAGCCTTTAGCGAGTGTAACGTAAATACACATATAGGAGAAGTTGAATATATTGGGTCACCCACCAGTGTCCTCTGGCTTATAACTGACAGCACACAGTCGGTTGCAGTTTGCCAAAATCATCTTCAAAAGCATCATCATCAAAGCTTTGCAGAAATTATTAATTAACAACCATATAAACAACAGTCAGATGATTCATATTCAAACAGACATTGCTGTTCCAGAGCATTTATTGACCAAACTAGGTGTATCCTTTGCCTTTGTTTGTATTTTAGGATGATGACACTTTTACAATTTTCAAACAAAGGTGCTCCATTGACCAACTCCATTTTGCTTAATGGCAAAACGCAATGCTTGCCAAAACAGACAAAAAGGTAGCTTAAATAAAGCTGCTAGAAGATACTTGGAAGTTCAGGGCATTATTCTCTATTTGAAAATGTAAATATGGTAAACTGCAGAATCACATTATTTCCTTTCATCCAAAACCAGCAAGAAATTGCAACCTTTACCACACTGGGAACTTAAACTTTGTTTCAGGTCACAAACACAAGTCCAAAGGAAAAACTGATTGTCAGATATTTTCCAATGCACATATCCTACAGTAAAACTCTACAAAAGTTTGATGAGTCTGGGTAGACTGTAATAGTAAAGAAGCTTTAATACATGGAACATGACCACTCGTCTATCGGATAGCTTATCATTTTAATGGCTGAAATATTCACTATGAAGAGCACAGCATTTTTTCATCCCTCAAATAGTCTGATTAACAAGGCGCTCTGTGAAGCACTTATTTGTAGATCACTTGTACCATGGGGCATCGGCTCGCTCGGCACATCTCACTAGCTCAGCGCTGCAATCTTTCCTTATGATTCCCACTCCTAATCTCCTCTTTAACCCCTTCCACAGAAATGCGGTTTGCCCTCTCTATCTTTCTTATGGATGACATGCAGTGGACTTGTACATCCTTCCCTTGAAAACTTCATTTTCTGCTCTGACATTTTCCAAAAGATAAATTTCCTATGGCCTGTATTTTCATGGCGAAGTGCTTAGAGATGGCCGTACCTGCAGGCTGTTAACTTAGTGCCATATAATTGACTGATTAAACGCTTATTGATTGCTGAGATCCGGATGATGGAGACAGAGGATATGGATACTCTTGCCCTTGCGTTTTACTCTGTCCTTTGCTACTATAGTGTAAGAACCAACACTTGTAATCTACCAAGAGAGAAGTGACTTTTTCTGATATTCTGTTGTAAAGAAACTATTGTATCATATACATTTAAAAAGTAACTCAAGGCTAAAATATATACACTATACAGACTTAAGAGTTTGGAAACATTGTAAACAAAGCTTCGGGCCCATCACCTATTGCCCTAAATCTGATGGGTTGGCATTTTAATTGCTCTATTTATTCACTGATGTAACATTTTGACAGTAAATGTTACCACCGACTGTTCAGAAAGTCGCTTTGTTCTCCCTTCAATAGCCTCAATAAGTAGCTCTAACCAATTTCTGGACTATGCAGACTTGAGATTATGCTAAAGCTTCTTTGGTCAAGAGTCAATGTGCTAAATCTGTCAAATGTGATCCTTTTTCTTGTTCGTTATTTACTATCAATCAACTGCTGAGTTTTTTTCCCTGTTTGGGCAAATATTACAATCATCTAAGTACGCTTTTGGCGTTGAAGCTAACCACTGTTAGTTAGCAGCACTGCAGTATTACAAGATTGACAGCCAATTATCTGTAAATATCTTCAAGACTGTTATGTTTACAACACTCTCTTAAATTGCTTCATCTGTGAAAGGAAATGCACATGTATCTGTGGTACTTGATAACCAGTTAGTGCCGTGGAGGGAGTCTCATGGCGTCAGAGACCAGACCGACTCACTGCAGCCTCAAGGTCAGAGTGTGCTGCTCCCCTTAAGCCTGCCGCCTCTGATCGACACGTCTTCCTCCTGAGCCGAGCTGGAGCCAGCACACCACACAACATCTGTTCACAAACAGGCCTGATGGAGCCATTCTGACACCACCCAATTCCCCGGCCGGGGCCAGATGGCAGCCTCCTCTCTGGTCCAGGACAAATCACCAGGAAGAATGGCCTGCAGGTACCGCCCCAGGCAGGCCGGTGCCACTCACCGCTGACCACCCTCTGGTGGCTCCCAATGTTCCCTCCTGTCAAAAGACAAATTGTTCAACAGACTGCTCTTTTATGAATTCACCCTGCGGTCCATTTCTCATAAGAGGTTAAGGAAAATCCTTGGCCTGAGCGGCTCAACTTTGAGACTGAATTGTGTTCTAGGAAAAGTTAAGAGACCGGAGACAGAAGATGGCCTGCATTTGCAAGCAAGCTCAAAAATCTATTAAGCAGTATCAATCAATTTCTGCATTACAGATAGCATTAGTTATTAAAAAAATAATCTTGGACTTTAATGTTTAGGTTTTTAATGGTTAGGCACAAAAAACACATGGTTATTGTTAGGTAAAGATGGCAGGGCCTGGCATTAAAAAAAAAAAAAAAAAAAAGCTGAAGAAGATTATTATATTATAAATAGCTACCATGTATTATTAGCACCTCAGAACTCATATACTCCAAAACAGAACTTAACCACTAAGTCATGTAAAACAGTGTAAATAAACTGTGGTGGGAAAATCTTGAATTATTACACCCCCACCTGTCTAAACTCTGTTTATCGGACAAAAAACATACATAGTACATATTACTACATATTCTGGTCTCGCGGAACACCAGAAAACTAAAAACTAAAAGCAATTATTATAGAGTGTGATGAGAAACTGAGTTCCTCCACTAAGCCTTAGTGTTGATCCAGCTGGCATATAACAGATAACTCACTGCCATCCTCTGCATGAAGCTTGACCTCCCAGATCTGAGCTCTGCTGCCACTGTAAATATGAACCAAGGTGAGGGAACACAAGAGAACATATTCCACACCAGTTTAAAACATGAGGCCTCATTATGGAAAACAAAATACACAGTGTATAAATGGTATTCCCATCCTGCCTGTGTGTTTATTTAGCGCCAGTCTGGAAGCTGAATGTCAGGTTTGAAATGGGTAAACACTGCAGGCTGAGGTCTACCACTAACACAGCTTTAGTTTCTTCTGCTATACAATGACACATCTACAGTAGTTGTGTTTTCCTTAACCTCTTTTATTCACATGCTAAGGAACCGCGTTGGCATTCAAGTTGAAACATCATTATTATTGCAGTAAAATAACAAAAAATCTAGCAGTATTAGCAGAAAAAGGAAAGCGAAAATCTGATCTAATAAAGTATGGCATAATCTCTCTTGCTCTGTTTTATTCCCCTGATGTCGCTCTGTTTTATTTATTGATAGATACAAAGTATGTAAGTAAATTTGGCACAATTTCTACTCAGTCAAAAATTATTAGCTTATGTTTAAATAAATCTGTCATAATCACTCACTCTGTTTCATTCCACCACTGTCACAGCCACTGAAAGATTCAAAAATACGCAAGTAAATCTGACATAATCTCTCTCCCTCTTTTTCATTCCACCTTAGGCCTCAAAGTTAGTGTGAAAATATGTTTACTCACTGTCAGTCGAGCAAAGTGAGAGCGACTTTGTCCCAGTTTTTGTTACATTTTTTGGTTCAAGCACAAAACAATATCGCACTTAATCTCTCTGTTGAGATACAGTATAGCCACAGAAGAGGATTGTACTTCAGTGTTTTTGGAAGCCAATGCTGGACTGTTGGAGCCGCTCTGTACAGGTGACCCATGGGAATGTCACTATACATCAGCGATAAGTGTGATTAATCCCCTCTGACATTACTATGGCACCTTTACACAGCATTTCATCCAGAGGTTGTGCAGCAGAGATGTGTAGGAAACAATATATCTCTGATGACAAGAAAGAAAGCCTCTTGGATAGGTGCAATATCTGCTCATTTAGCCTCAGCGCTATTTTTATGGATACACACAGTAAAGCCTGCTCTAACATATTTATCTGTGGTACAAATGACATCATTTTTCTTTGAACGTAAAATGGTGCAAATAAAGCATTATGAGCAACTGATGGCTAATATTGCACTCTGAGTTGTGAAAGATTGCTGTTCCAATCTCATATAGAAACAACATGCATTTTAGCATGTGTAGTTCTTGGCCTTTTGGGTGGAATATAGTGGCAAAAGAGCAGAATATAAATACTCAACTTACACTATTCTATTTTAAAGAATGTGGACAGCTATAGTAGTCTTGCAGGGACATGTTGTCTGTGAAAAAAAATAGTGGAAATGGTCTGATGGTGATTTCACTATAAAAATGTAAAATAAATGAATTTAGTTCCAAAAATATGTTCCAAAAAGAGAACATTTTGTCATCATCAGTCATATCCTCATATCATTATCATAATCTGAGGATGTTCATTTTGTCTTCAACAACATTTAACTTTTCCTAAAGTTTCCTATTAACAGACCAGTGTTTATGAGTATTGTACTCATAAATGTACAGAGACCTGTCGCACCATCTAGAGCGAAAAAACCTTTAAAAATCCACAGACAGGACACGTTACTGCAACATCACATGACTCCTCTGAGGAAGACAGCAGATTAACAGTCAAAACATGTCAAGGTACGGTGTTGGTCTGTTAATAGGAAACTTTAGGAAAATATATCATGTGACTTATTCTTACACCAAAAGACCAAAGGCTTAAACTGCATCTGACAAATGCAAATATAGTAGAATCTTTCAGAGACATCTCTCAAAGCATTGTGGATTAAAAATAAACTACAAATAGGAAATTGAAATTTGATATTTGCTTGCAACATCAGCTGTTACCTCAATTAGATACAAGGGGAGTTGTTATAGTGAATGTATTAGCCCAAATTAGCTTTTTAGCTAATTTACACAGTAATGTTGGACTCATGGCCTTAATCTAATCAGCTAGTGTAGTTTGCAGCTTCATTAAAATGATTTTAGGATAATCAACATTGGTGCTGAAGATGGAGTTGCAATATATACATTTATAAGGAACAATGTGCTCCTTAAATATTATGTGAAGTTTAGGAGCACTTTATTGGCTCTTAATGCCACTGCCACAATTTGTTATAGACAGCTTTATGACCATCATGCTTTGCGATTTCAAATTTCACCATCTCTTAGAATGATTCTTAAAGTTTTGAGGTACCATTTTGATATGTAGGTGAGATTTTATTCTCACAGTCCACTCTCTCAGCTGTTTCTGCTCGCTTTTTCTCAGCTCTGTCCTGATCGCGGCCTCTTGACCCTCTCCAGCTGTCTGGAACTAATGTTTACACCAATTACAAGTTCCACAAACATTACACATCAAGACTAGCTTGATTGAGAAACATTTCTGTTAATGGGGGGACATGAGTGAATACTGTCAGCATGACTCACCAGATTTTGGACCGCTTCGATGAGATATGAACCATGTTGGTGAGTGGTCCTTGAGGCATGTTTACAGTGAAGCCTGGGCCCTTCACACTTAGAGCCCACTCAATGGTGTGATACACTCTGAGAATGAGCGAAAAACATCTTGAACTAAGTAGGCCCCAGCGGCAAAAGATCCACCAAATTGCACTGATGTTATTTATTGAGATTCTGCTAATTAGAGCCATGCTTCACCATGAAGGAAGAGGAATCTATTTCTCCCAGCACTCACAGGCTTAATGGAGCAAGGGTTTTCCACCTGATGAGGACATCCTTACTGCTAGTATGTGTCCTGAATACCAGCAGCAGCACCGGCCAAACAGCAATTTAGCACTCCGCTACAAGTGTTTACTCTGCACTTTAGCTCTGTGACTCTCCTTAAGCACCTCGTAGTCACTGTATATTTACTTCCAGCGAGCGAACCTAGAAAACGTACAAAAAGTCCATGCAAGAGTTAGTGGAAGCCCTCCAGGACCACAGTGTGAGCTGGACTCCAAGGCTCTGGGAAGGACTGAGGCTTGTACTTTTACATGCACTGTTAAAGTGAACAATTACACTTTGACTAGGGATTTTTTTGTCAAGGAAATCAAGTTCTGGTTCAGAGCATTGTCAGTCTTACCTGATTTTAAAACTGAATCTCACATGTAAAGAGAGTCTCCACTTGTTCTGGATTTGAACTTTGGTTCAAGTTTACTGCTGCTGCCAGAGCTGCTTCCTTGTATGTTTTCATAAAGCAGTGGTAGTAGTAGCACTGGGGCTGGAAGTGCTGTTTTAGAATCATTGTGGCTCTGACTTTGGGAAAACCTAGAAAGTAAAAAAAAAAAAAGATGTGAATATTAACCCCTCTTTTCTCATTTGATGATTACCACAAATCCACAGCGTTTCACTTCTCTGGCACAAGAGGTCTCTTTGTCTCTAGTGGTGCATTAACTGCCTGCTTGGTTTCTGTCTACCTGCTCCTCTTCAGTAACCATTTTCCTTGATAATCTTAAGGAAGTTAAACCAGTTTAATCAGGATCCTCCAAACCAAATCAGAATCTTTAAGCGCTCACACAACACAGAGTCAGACCACATTCCCGCATTGACTGGGCTCATATCAGCCTGATTATCCTGTAGTGTGAGCTAGGCTTTAGCAAACAGCCAACATGTTGCAAGTGCTCATCTCTACCTGATTTACCCTTTTAGAAAACCTGTGTTGCAGATGTATGAGCCAGTCCACCATCTTGGATTGCCTTAGATACTAAAAACTATCACCGTTGACCGCATTTGTCGTGTAGCAAAAAAGTATTTTTCAATGTAAGAAGTGAGTTAAATTAAAAAGTGCCCTCAATAATTTTAGGGCCCTTCAAACCCTGCACTGAAACCCCTCACATTATGCCACTAAACAATTAGAGACTACTTTAAAGGTAAACATGCATACGGCTAAAAGGAAAATTCAAAAATAAAGGAAGTAAACCTAATGTTTAAGGAGGAGTTTAGCATTTATTGTTTATCATTTGACGGTTATTTAACTAGTGTGATAACTGTTAACAGAGTCCTGGTCTGTTTCACCACAATAGCCCTTTTTTTTTTTTCCAGAATCAGAATTGTTGTTGCTTCTTTGCCTTCAACCCCACCTGATCTCTCCGGTCCTGGAGAGTGTATCAGGCAAAAGCAGAGTGATCATTAAATGCCCGTGCTGCAAATCTTTTTAATTATTCTCCTTCCTCCCTCGGCCCTTTAATGAGAGGAGTATCCACTGATAATGCGGGTAATTGGACAATGGGATTCACTCATTCAATTACTGACCACTGAATCTACTCACGAGTTGATGGGTAATTCTTATTCTCCGTTCTAGCTCCGGGGCCTACCATGCGGTTTCCTGGTAAAAACATGAGAATACTCCTTCTGGTGGACTGGATGTTGTTTAAATATATCTTTTGGGCTAAATCCAAACAGTATATTACATTTTAATTTGTTTGAACCACAAAAAGGTCAGATCTAAACACTCTGTGGCAGGCCGATCCATAAAATCTCTTTAAGTAACCTCTGGTATGTAACGCTGGCCTCTGCACTTAAACCACATATTGCAGTTTTAAGGGAGAGACGCACGTGTTGAGTGATTGGCTTTTGTTTGAAAGCCATTGAAATCGGAGATGAGAGCGCACTAGTCATTTTAATGGTCTGCTCTGAATGCGGCGGAACAATCCAGCTGTGTTCACAATGGCCGCTGGAATGACGGTTAATGTGCATAATGAAAGGAGGTGGTCTCTAGGTGATTATGAAGGGAAACATGAGAAGAACAACGTGTTTTAGTTGATACAGTTGTATTCGGGTGCTCAGTGGAGGAGGATTATAGTCTTCCCAGATCTTCCAAAGCTCCCAAACCTCACACGGGTCTACTACAACTGCTATGGACAGATATTTAAGATCTGCATTACTGAAATTGGCATTCAAGCTGCACAATAAACAATAGCTCCTTTTCTGTACATACTTTATTGCAAAATCTTTCTGTATTTCTTATGTATTGATTCATCTTAAAGTGCAGTGTTTTTAATATGATGCATTCAGGGTGTTTTAGAGTAGCTGGATCTAGAGTCTGGTCATGGCTGTCGTTGTTTTTTAACGGAAGTTGCTCATTGCCGCATTTATTTTTGACTTCTGGGTTTTTTCACATTATGCAGCTCACAGAGCAACTGCACTGCGGCTCTTGCACATCTGTTGTTGTGCTTCCCCTACTTAAATGTGTGATAGTGTTTTAATTATGGATGTCCTGTCAGACGCACACTAGGCATCTCTTTTTATACTTTGTGACCGCATTGGGATTTTTTTCTGCAATACCATGAGAGGCCACTTGGTGGACTTTGCGTCAGGGCTAAGGGGCTATCAGTCCTTGACTTAAAAAAAACAACAACAATAACAACAAAAACAAATGCTAATTTAAACCCTCATTTTATTCTATATAGTTTTATCATCTCAATTTCTGTTTTGAGGTCAGCAGACATCTCTTTCTCAAAATAGTGTTAAAATCACCTGGAAAAAAAATCTCAATTATAAATTACTATTCTGTGTTAGTTTAGTTAGAAATTAATCTGTGTGAAAAAGTGAAGCCATCATGCTAATCTCAGTTTACCACTCCTTGATTACAATGCACAGGTCCCCAAACCATCTATGAATAACGCATCTAGCTTCAAGTGGTGTTGTGGTGATATTCTGTACAAATTGACATTCTGTTCTAAAACACAACTCCTGTTTCCACACAACTTGCAATTTTGTGCTGTTTGGGACATTAAAAATATACATGTGTTTAGCAAATTTTGACAGAAATCAGGGAGACAGGGGCCATACCATGTTCCATGACTGCGTTTATTTATGAACATACCTTGTAGCAGTTAACCTAGCATTCACACTAAAACCCTGGCTCAATTACATGTTCTATATGAATGGTTTTGACCAGTGCCTTTCCTTTTTTTTGGTAAACAAAAATGAAAAAGTCAAGATGATCCAAACTGAGAATAAACAGTACATATCTGCATTTTTTTAAACAATCATCCATTAACATCTCTTACATTACACCAGTGTATCTGTGAAATCTTTCACTGGTGGAACTGACAACAAATGGGACTGGGAGGACTACCAGGTTCAGGTCAGCATGTATTCATGGCCAAATATGCTATATATGCTTTAGCTGATATGTAGCAGCTTGATACCTACCTGCTTTTCCACATTGTGAAAAAAAAAGGTTGTATGGCATTTAACACTATACAATACACTAGATACTTTACAGCTTTTTTACTGAAGTAGGGACAGTGGCTCACCTTTAAGCAGTGTCACTCATGGAGCATAAATGGGGCACAAGGCTAACCGAGATGGGATGTTGGTGACAGAAATTACAAAACAATCTCACAGAAAGGAGTAGTACTGTTGCCTGACTAAAAAAAAACAAAAAAACAAAAAATGTTTCCCCCATATGGACTCTTGCTTAATACCCAACTTGGGGGAAAAAGCAGTCTCTGAATAAAGGGCTTCTCCAGTTTGAGTGAATTTTAAACCTGAAGGCAAAATCTACAAACCGCAGCGAAAAACCCAAGAGAGTGGGAGAATTCCCCCACTGATCATCCAATTTGGCTGATAGCAGCGGGTGGAAAAAAAAAAAGAAAACAGGGAGAATAGGAAAAAAAAATCTCACAGGAATCTTCCATCACCCTGCGTCTCGGCGAACGGGGGGAAAATAGCGGCCCCCATTGATCCAGCGCATTAATCATGAGCAGACAAACAGCATGTTGTGTCTGTTGGTAATTGTGACTCTCAACCATACTTAGCCTATAGCTACTCCCAACATGAGCTGATAAACCACTCCATTACTACAGCACAATGTAGGACACGTTCCGTCACAGGCAGCTTGAGCACAGAGAGCCTCCTACAGCACTTTTACAAAAGGCTGTTTATCTGCGCTCCGGAATGGAATAACACACATTGTACCTCACAGAAAAGGCTTTAAGTGACATTATGCTAATAAAAAGAAAGGGGTAGAAATACAAGCTTATTCAAAAATACAGCCGGCAGTTCTTTTTTTAGTAAACATGCACCGTCTTTCATGTCACTTTTGAGATTTTTTGTGAATGGAAGGGTACTATAACTGATTGTGTTTATGGGCTTCATGTGCTCTGAAATGAAGCAGCCAGCTAATGCTATAGGTGCAAATGTAACTAGTCTTCCTATTTATAGTACACGTATGCTAATGTCAATTGAGCTAAACAAAAAAAAAAGTTTATGGTCATTTATCCTATAGAGTATGATTGAGATGCTACATAAAGGTGATTCAATTCAATTTCTTAATCTCCAAGGGGAAATTCAATTGTAAGGTCTCGTCAAATAAATTCAAAAGAAAATGAATTGATTCTAACTTCATCTGACTGATTGATTGTTCAGTCTTATGCACTGCTTAAAAGCCAAATGCAGGTGATGGTCCATGTTGTTTGGTATAGCATGTGCCCTGTTGTGAGTCTACATCGCAGTCTATTGGAATGATGTGAAAATCCACTGGAGGTCCATGTGCCAGTTTTTAGGGTCAGTAGACACCTCTCTTGCTAACTGTTGAGGCGTTAACATTGCATAATATGATCCATTCTGTATATTCAATTACTATTCTGGAGAGTTAGTGGAGTTAGCAATTGATCTTTTACTATAGAGCATAGGTTTGTTTGCAGCCAACAGACTTTTTTATGTTAATCTCATGATGTAGATCTGTGTCTTTGATGAGGAAGCACAGGTCCTAAAACCAGTGATGAATAATTGGCACCGCCATATTGTGTAATTTGAAGTTCTGTACCCTTCTGTTGGTCCATAGTCCTAAGCATCCAGTCAGTTGTTGCTTGTAGCCTTTAGCTGCTGGAGCCTAAATGCTCATATTTAGAGAGCAGATCATTATGGAGCCACTCACTAATGTTCTCTACACAATCACTGACAGCACACACATGCCGTGAGTTGGTTGCATCATAGTGTATGCAGAATTTGCTATTTTGGTGCTTAATACCCTTGAGTCCATTGAAAATCTATTGAAGTTTGCTTGATTTCTGTTGCCAAAATGTTGCTCATATTGTTCATTCTTTTTAAAAATTTACTGCAAGATTATTTTACTTGAATACAAAAAGACATTGTTTTTTTTTTTTCATTCTTATTTTAGCATCTTTTGGCGCACGTCGTAACATGTGACATTGTAAACCCACCGCTAGCTTTTCAACACTGCACACTTGCTAACAGCCCCCTCCCTTCTACCCTCCTCCACTTGTGAAATTCACACCTCCAGCTAGAGTCATTATCATAATTGTTACCAAATACTGTAACTCCCAAGTTTTAATTGCGAAAGCATTAATTTCCAATCTGAACGACTCCCTTGCACAGACAATTTCATTTCCAAATTGACATCCCCACTCAAATGATTTCACATAAACACGCTGATAAAAAAATAATAATATCTCAAGGGCTAAATAGAAAACGAGGGAGGAGGGAGATGATTTCAATATGGCTCGGAAGCAGGCGAAGAGTATCACAGTTCCTCCACCGAGGATGTAAAACAAATATGCCCTTCAAGTGACGCGTTATCATCGTGCAAGCACTGCAAATAAACTACGCCTTGCCTCATTTCTTTTCAAGATAAAAGACCAGGCATTCGGGGCATAATGGTCAGGGCCAACAAAATGAAATAATAAACCATTCATTAAATCAAGCGCACAAGTGGGAACTTTTCTAATAAAAGATTGGGAAAGTTTAATTAATAGCAGTCGTTAGCGCTCGTTTAAAACTTATCGATTTAAACATAACAATATGTTAAAATAATGTATCCTGCAACAGCGTCACCCTCCCTCGGCGGGGCCTCTGCTCCCACCGCGCTGTAATCAACAGATTGTTAGACATGCATTTTCTGGGCCACTGACACAGCCTGATGTATGGGGTCGAAGGGAGCGTTCGTAATCCATCCACTGCGGCAATTTATTATCTTATTTTAATTGTATACACAAACATTGAGGTGATTTAGGTGACACGGTGGAAAGATGAAATCCGTTTATATTAAAAGGGTTGCTCACCCCTGGAGCCTACTGCCAGCAACACCTTTCAATGACTGCTTTTAACAACACGGTTATTGTTTTATTGATCAGGCTTTTATTACGGATTTGACACCCATGTTATGTGTTAATCGAACCGCATATAATTTTTTGACACATATTTTACGAGATTATGACTGCAATTAATTTAATAACTATTATTTTTGTGGTGATTTCAGTCTTAACGAGGTTTGCGGGAGAGTGCTCCATTCGTCTTGTGCCGCGTTGTCACCCGTGCACTCTCGGTGCACAGTGGCGCAGTGCGTGACCCTAATGGAAGCTACGGAAATGGCCAATCGAGCCGGCATCCCCAGCTCATCGCAGAGCCACCTCCTTTTGTTCTAGGAAGTGATATCACTATTAAGGAAGCCATTCATAGCCATATAATTCCTCCGTTCTACACTTAAAGCCTCCGAGCTTATGGGGAAATTATACGAGTCAGCCTCTGCTCAAAAGTACTTTGAGCATGTGTCATTTTTCAGGCAGTGTACATTTAACCTGCGAGGGGAAAAAATAACCATTCGCCGCAATGAAGAGTAGGATTAATATCTTAGCTTAAAACACAAATTATGCAACATTGGCTTTGCACACTGTAAATCAAGACAACGTGGAGGAGCGATGACAGAACGTGGGCTGTTAAAGCAGGACAAGAGGACAGGGAACATAACAAGGTGTCAAGCTGGAAAAGCCACCACATTAATAAAAGCATATGGCTGAAGTTTTGAGGGTCTGAAGGAACACAAATTAATTGATAAAACTGAATGTGGGAAGGTGCAACTGTGAGTTAAACTGTGAGTGATGAATAGAGTCATGATAAAAAAGCATTTGGAGAAGTTAAAAATAGAAAATAATATATTTCAGTTAATAAATCAACAAAGTGACTGAAAAACTGATGTGAAGTGATAAAAGGACACTGTCAGGACAATTTGCTACTGGATTTTTGTCAAGTGTACTTTATATTTTGAGGTGAAAGAGCTTTCCTGTTTCTCCTGGATTTCATAATTTTGTGTCACTTGTCTCCATGTTTTTCATAGAAACAATAGTAACGCAACATCACATTAACCGGAAAATGACCTGAAGAAACATAAAAATAGTTGTTAGATGATAAATTGATGTAAGTAACTAAAAACCTACCTTGCGTTTAACAATAAACGATGGAAAGTGACAAAAAAGAAAATAATTGTTCACTTTGAAAGTAACAAAGAAGCTGCCATTGTATTAAATGTTGACATGAAAAAAAATTGATATTAACATCAATTTAAGTGACGGAAAGTGTCAAAAAATGTCAACAATAACAAAAAATCTGTTACATGTAAAATGACATAAGTAAAAAAGAAATCACTGTTGTGTCAAAGAATACAGTAAATGACTGAAAGTAAGAAAAAAATATTGTATTAAACTTTAAGTGGCCTTAAGCTATAAAAATGTGATAACAGTAAATTAGTCAAAAAAAAAAAGTTAAAAACAGTGAATGTAGGGTGACCATACATCCCTATTTAACTGAGACAGTCGTGATTTTAAGCCCACTGTCCCATGTCCTGGTGGATATCTACAAAAACACTAAAATGACCCAATTTTACCCTCTTCATGTCCCGAATGTTGTGATTTTTATAATAATAAAGCCAAAGCAGCACATTGTGTCTGTCAATCACAGAGTTACTATGGCGATGGGCGATCGAATATTAACCAATTGAAAAAGTATTAATGTTTTTTTTTTTTTATTATTATTATTATTTACTGGTGTTGCATTGATTTCTGGCGACATTATTTTTCATTTGTTAATGTACTGTCATTGGATTTGCGGTAAAATTATGGTCACCCTAAGTAAATGACCTGAAAAAACTTTTTAAATCAGGAGTGTGTTTGTTTTTTGTTGTTTGTTTATTTTGTTGGCTTTTTATGTGTTTTTCAGTTTTTTTTTCTTTTGTGGTGCCTTTTGCCTTTGGACAAAAACAGTTGCTAAACTGAAAACAATGGAGACCTGGAAGAAATGGGAATCAAACCCAGATCCCTCTGTTTAGTCAGAATGCACTCTACCCATTGAACCAGTTTTTATTTGACATAAACCACATCCACTTTCATTTTTATTTTTTGCTTCCATCCCTCATAACTGTTGGTCAATAGCCTTATTATCTGTCACCTCTCCAACAAGTTAAGATCTGCTGAACACGGCACAATTTATCTATCAGAAGGATTATTAATTAATAGTTCATCTCATCCCATATAATTGAGGACAGCTCTAGAACACTATTAGCTGTGATAATAGCGTGAGCGATACCTCCCGCCCACCTGAGCACACGGGACGGGCCTCTTTTTTACTCTTTATTCTTTGTGGCCTCGTCAGCAAATGTATTCTTTTTGCACTGAGCAGTAGTTAACAACTTATAGGTTCGTCAAAGCAATTTCATTCCTTTTTAAATCTTCATAGCAATTATCTCTTTGCATAATCAGTTTCAAGACCTTAGGGGTCTACTGGGTCTTTAAAATAATTGTTCAGATAGTAATTTGAAGTTTGGTGGAAATTGCTTAATAATCAGATCCCAAAGTCAATATTTGGCCGAGGAACTAAGTTGTAGATGGAAAAGACTTCATGGGGCGCCAACGGAAATGAGGGCTATAGCTAAAAATATAAATTACATCAGACTTGAGAGCGAGACATAAAAGCATGTGAGCGCTCAGATGTTCCGGTAATGTGAGTGAAGGTGCGTGTCTGTGCGGTGCCAGTTTGGCCACACAGGTGCACGTTCAGGTTTGGGAGGGGGCAATGAGAAGATAAAACGCAGCCATTACAACTTGCATTAATTTTCCATTTTAGCACGCCATCAAAAGAAACACAAAGTCAGAAAGATATGAGCGGGAATAAAAGCTATATTATCAGGGAACATTAACAGCTGTTGTGGAGCTAACACGGACGTTATCTAGTCGGAACGTTTGAAAGATATCCAACTTAAAGGGAAGGGTTTTAATGTTTGTCCCAATTACCCTTGTAATGAGATGTATCTGAGTCCGGCGTAATGACAGTAATGAGAGAGATAAAATGGCCATGTGTAAAAAAACAGAGCGGGCATATCAATGACTCGGTGGCACCAACCAAAAAAACAGACCCTTCTTTCCATCTCATCTACAAAGCGCGCACCAGATCTTCAGGTCGTACGCGGTGATATTTTAAATTGAAATACTAATTCTTTAATTTCTTTGAGTTGATAGTTTGGGCTTTTGATACAGGGAAGAGATATGCTGGGGTGGTGGATGGGATATAAAACCCAAGACTTTTCTTTCAAAATTTCAAATGATTAGCTTTATGGGTATTCTTGTTTCTGGGAAGAAGGAAGCAAGTTTCTGGTATTGTATGTCTCTTAATTTCTGAATATAAAACGAGCACGCATTTAATTAGAGCAATCACACAGCCTAATAATAAAGTAAAAAGAAATAGACGTTAGGTGCACAATATGAACGTGCACATAATATAATATAAAAACGAAATATTAAAAAAAACAAAAACTCAAATTTGAAAGATATTCAATTAAAAGAGAAGGGGAAAGGTTTTATGTTTGTCCCAATTACTCCGGTGTAATGATAGTAATGAGAGAGATAAGATGACAGTGTGTAAAAAAAAAAAAAGACATGTCGATGACTTGAAACTTCCGTGAGGCAACTTTAACCAAAGATGGGATCTATAAAAGTCCCACTAGACGTGAAACTGAACGTAGCGCTACAGCAGCTCTGATGCACGCGTCGGAATATTCTGGAGACTTGGCACAAAGGCGACCCACACGGTGGAGGTAGCTTGACAAATGACTGTTTCATGTGTGTTTTAAATAGCTTTGTTTCACTTGATTTTTCATTTTGTTGTTATTTTACCATGTTGAAATGATAAAAGGAGAGAGCTCACAGTTGTTTTAGTCAGTAGGGCAGCATTCACTTAAAAAAAGCGTAAAAAGCATCCACACTTTGGCGTAATGCTGCGTGGATTAACTTGTGGCTCCCGGTCACTTCTGAGTTTTTCAGTAAAACCCACTCATTCAGGCGAAATTCATTCACAAGTTGCATTTGCATTGTCCTTTGGTTGAATCTAGGTGTGGAGAGGGCATGACATGAGGCGGATTTACGTGTGTTCATATCTACTTCACATGGGATTGATAAAGGGGAAATTGCATGCAGGTGTGGCATACAAGCAGGCTTTTAAAAATCTTTATATTTTATGGCGTGCACTTATTTTGGCTGTTGGGGCTTACACAGTAGTTAAGTAGAGATCCTGAAGTGTTTTAGAAATGCGGCTCCAGATCCCCAGCAGCAAGGACGACAACGAAAATACAGGTCGAACACGGTGCCCCCCTGACTTCTAAAGTATATATGAATCACCAGGCTTATTATCACCCTGACACAGCATGGAGCAGCGCTTTATGAACACTACTTAAGGTGCATCTCATAATGTGCAATGACCAAACCCAATCATAATCCGTCTTGGCCAATAACAACAAGACAATGCGTGACTGAAAACGTCTGATGTCATATCATCATTACACTAATAGCAAAAAGCCGAGGGCTGCTCCTAGCGCCACACGATTAGTCATTTTAAACTGCTTATTGGTGAGAAGGCGTCAATGATCAATTCCAGCATTTAGCCCGTGTAGCAGGGCTCGAGTCAGGGGCAGCATTGATTATATGAAGAAGCAAATTGGGCCATAATAACAGGGATTTCTCATGACGCCTGTATGTCTCTGCAAAGACTGATGCCATAATGCTTTTATTGGTATAGTTCAATTTAAAACTGTGTAAAATGTTGTGGTCTACAGTTGAACAAAATGGAAAACAGCAGTCAACAGAGAAATGATAAAGACAAGAATGATTTTCAATGGTATTTATCACAGCAAAATAACACTCTTTGCATTTGTCTTGAAAAAATAGACTCTATAGAACCCAATAGAAGGGGATTTTAGTTCCATTACTTCCTGTTTCTGCCCAGACAGGACAAACTGAGCACTGCTGGAGAAGAAGCGCACTTATGTTTGTATTTGGCATATTCTTGCATGAAACTTTGACTGTTGTCAACCATGAGACCAGATTCCACTGGGTTTGTTCATAGGCAGCATGTCCCTGCAGGGCTACCATAGATGTGCTCAAAAATAGACACGATGGCTGTTACCAAAAGTGTTAAAAAAATATATATCTTCTTCCTCATTCAGTCTGTTTATTCTGTTTGTCCACTTTCTACAGACATGGCATGGCTATATTTGATTCAAATAATATGGCAAAATACAATAAAAGACTTTGTAGGTGCAGTATGTAAAACAATCTACATAAAACATAATATGAAAGCGATATATGGAAATGATGAAACATATCTCTCAAACGTTGATTATAAATCCTTTTGATGAACAGGAGACAGTTTGGGGGTTTCTATTGTTTGATCCTTGATGACGCTCCCTGACACACAATTAGACCTCAGACATTAACAGAGCTTTTAGCAATGCAAATTAAATACAGATTATTGACAGAGACGAATGAAATAGATGGCCCGAAACCAGTGCAGACACTTGGAAATCAGAGCAATGCAGCCCAAATGTTAATAGAAAAAAAATCTATTTAGCTTTTTAGTGGGTTGAATAACTTCAAGGCTTTTTACGAACACCCCATGGATCATCAGGAGGTCCCAGGTGGGGCTGTTGCCTAAGGAAACACTCACTTCCTCCACTGTGCACACAATCCCCAGTTGGTTTAAGTCATATACTGTTAGACGCCAAAGAATCCAATTTACCCCATTCCCATACTTCTTTGATTTCCTTTGCTTTGTAAGGTCATTTATCTGCAATCTTAATTTAGAAAGTCTGATCTCTTCCCTCGGTGACAAGCAGCAGGAGTTTCTTCCCCCTCCGTCTCCGCTGTCATGAGGCAGACAGGCGTCCTTAAAGAAGTCGCTGAATAAAGGGTGTGTTCAATTAAAGCAAAATGATCAAAATGAATGATTGTGTTCTTAATAGGTTGAGCCGGAACACTCCCCAGAGCACACAAGGTGAGCTCAGCGTCAAGGTACGGCACTTGAAAGTGGATCAGAACAAACTGCTCTGTGGTAAACTCTGTAGAGCCTAATGAAGCTCATGAATTATGGCAGTAATGCACACACTCCCAGATCTGGCCAAATGTGTGGATTTTCAGTGGATTTCAGAGCCAAATTGTTTAGCACTTACGACAGACTTTTTGCCTCTTGTTGGGTGAAGGACCTTTAATCTGGTCAAAAGTTGGCCAGATACAAAGACAAAACATTTCTGAAAATTAAATGAAATTTTACTAGAAATGCTAAGTTGGTCTTTTTCCGTTTGCCTCTCATTTTCACTGATTATTTATTGTCCAATCAACATAGCAGAGTTAGTTAAACTAGTACGATACCGGACAGTTTTGGGGGACACTTTGGACCCTTTACCTACACAGACCTGAATTACTCAAGTGGAAATGTAGCTGTACTCTTCTGCGTGGAGTTCATTCCAGCTTCTTTGGACTGTCTGGACAATCATGTAAATCACAGTGGAGACACAGACAGACACCAATTCACCAATATCTGCCTGTTTTTGGAAAGTGGGATGAAGCTGGAATAGACACAGAAGGCTGACTCCTGTCTGGTCTGGGGATTGAACCCATGACCTTCTTCCAGTAAGCCAAAAGACGTAAAAAAAAATTAAAAATTTAAAAAAAAAAATATCCCAACGATTTATCATAGTTTTCTCAATATTCAGCAGGTAAGTTGGGGTGGTGGATGGAACATAAAACATGCAAATTTCAATTTTTATCCTCCAAACTGCTTATTGGACACTGGGTGTTTTTTGTTTCACATTCATCAAAGCCATCCTGTGTAACTTTTTAGCCAGTAGCATCACGTAACTTTTAGCCCCAAATATTTTTTCTCATTATCATGGTTCTTAGACATGAGATGGATAGAATTATGCCTGTCTCACTGACACAGTACCCTCAGCTGGACTCCAAAATAAGTTTATAATAAGTATATAATTCCTGTCTCCAGGACGTGCAAACATTACGTGAATGACGCGTTCTTTACGGCTCAAATAGAAGGAGCAGAACTAGGCAAATACACTGGACCCGAACAGAGTCGTGTTTGTACAAAATACACTGAAATTACTAACAGTTACGGAAGACAGCGCCCTCTACTGGATAAAAGTTAAGCAGGGTGGCTTTTTTTTTTCCAATTTTTTCTCAATTTTTCATCATTCTCAACTTGAAAATCCCATTGATTAATGATTCATTTGCAGAGTAAAGTCATTCCAATGAAGAGCTTTAAATTAGAATTATATATCAGTTGGGGCAGGGTTTTTTTTATCTCTTGAATCTACATTATTGGCACTTTTCTGGAAACATTTCAGAGCCACATCTGATTTGAGAAATGGGGCTGACTCTGGTACATCAACTAAAAAACTAAAAATATTTTAAATGCATTCAACTACATTAAATATTGCTATCATTAGTTAGTATTAGTGTAAATTAAACACAGATCAGGTACGGCTTATGGCGACATGGCCCTCAGGTGTCTGGCTGCTTCATTGTTGCCCAAGATGTTGTGTACCCTTAATTAATTAAGACAAAGTAAATAATGGTGTGGCATGAGAATAAAACCAACTCCAAATCCCAATATTTAACACTAACAAAGACAGTGAATGCTCTCCTAATTTGTGGCATATTGAATTTGCATTGTTTACACAGTTACGTGAGGACACCGACATCCACCAGAACAACTAAAGCCCAATGCACCAGGGTTGAATATTTGTTAAAAAAAAAAAGTGAATATGACATCAAGTGTGGCCGTCCCTTTGTCTAAGCCAGCCTCAAGGTGACATGGGAGTCTGCTGTCACGACTGGAGCCAACGGTGACATTTATCCTCGGTGGGACTCATTAGGGGCCAAAGGGGAGCTCTGCACCAGAAGCATGTTTAACAAACTGAGACATTTAGCTAAAAAAGAGCCAAAAAAAAGAGAGAGAGACAGATTCTTCTCATTAGGTTCACAAAAACACCTGCCAGGACCACACACATGCAAAGAGTCAATGATAAGTGTCTTTTACAAGGTGAATGGAGCAATGTCTACATTAATGCATTATTATGGTATTGTAGAGTAATTTCCATTTTTTAGACCGTGTTTGTAAACAACAGGAGTTGCATGCACATTTTGATAATTTCACCACAATTTATTTTAGGTGGACAAAAGGACATTAGCCACCAAAACAAAACAAACAAACAAAAAACAAAGCAAGATTGTTCTAGCAAATGGACATGTGTGACCGCATGTGTGTGCTGTCAGTGAGTTGGTAGCCCAGTGAGTGTCTCAAAATTGAGCTTTTTTTTTTTATTTATCTGAGCATTTAGGTGAAACCAGCTAAATACTACAAGCTACAAACCAGTGGATGCTTTGAAAGAACTTGCACAGAACAACATACAACATCAGACGGAGGAGCCAGTGTTATACACAGATGTAACTCGTACCTGTGTTTCGTCATGAGAGGCTGTTAAAGTTATATCGGACTGACCAGATTAGCACACACATTGCTATAGCAGCTACAATAACAAATAGACAAATACATTAATTCAAATGCATATTGAAAAAGTAAAGAAAATTAACATACTCAGGTACTTGCACAGTTTGGGGGCAAGGCAAAAATATGTTAATATGTTTTTTAATGCAGCTGATGTACTAATAGAATATTTACAACCATGTCATATGTTTTTCGCCACTCTCATTTAGTGTCTTTGTATACATGAATGAGATATATGGCTGCTCTTGTAGCAGTAGTGGGCATGTATTTTATTTGATGACAAGCACGAGGTTGTACAGACAGTATCAGACTGGCACTTTGAAACAATTTTGTAAATATTGTTTCCATTTATAAGCTACAGTAAATGTGATGGAGAAATGTTGGTCTTCCCTTCGCTCATGGGCTAAATGTGAAGCTGTCACAGACTGGGAAGGTCAGCTCTCACGACATGAAGGTCAACACCTCACAGATAACTCGGCTCCAAGTCTAAGCACTATTTCCTATTCCTTTGATATGGCATCGAGTGACCTAATATGAGGCTTTATAATCCTAGTCGTACGGAAGCATATCCAGACTGTGTTCCGCGTCCGGTGCCATATTGATAGTGAATAACCTTCCCCTTCTTAAGACGTGCAGCCTGTCTTTAAGGGCAGCTGAAATATTCCCTAACAATATTTAAGACAGTAATTATAGACAGACAGACATATAATTTACTGCAGCACTCATCATATTTACTGTGAGTGGAGTAGTCTAATGTTTATGCAGAACTAAAAACCTTTGGCTTGTTACAGGTCAAAAAGTATATAATTGCATATATTCTGAGGAGGGCCTTTGGCAGCTGTAGGATTATACACATGCCACTCAGACTTGCAAGTATTTTTTCAGCGCGGATATTCCCATGAGATAAGATTATAAATCAGTTTAAAGAGACACTCAACTCATTAAATTAAGTTTATTTGTAACGAGATCTCTTCAGTCTGTAAAAATCAGCTGCATAATCATAATGTCCTTCTTGGCTAAGTAAGAAGCTCCATAAATAAACCTGATGATCAGCTTTAATGAACACATATAATACAATCCCTAAAAATGCCAGCTCGTTAATTAACTTACTTTTTGAAGTCGCTATGATTGATTTTAAATAGAATGCACCTTTGCCCCATTAAGACCGGTCCTACTCACAACGCTTAAAAAAAATTAGGCCGAAGAGAAGCCTCAAATATGTTAATAGCTTACATTGTGGTCAAAAATGAATATTTGATAAAGGCAATTTCAAATGTGCTGACACTGTGATAAAAGTCTGCCTTGTAGTCTTGTAATACACAAATAATTATTATGAGGTCTTGCCAATCGATAAAAAGGCTCCGAGAGGAAAATGAAGATAGAGAAGTGGTAGTGGCAGGGTTCAATACATCACAACAGCTTCTACACCAGCACAACACCGGGAGATGAATGAGAGGCTGCGTATGGACGGCCTGTTTACAGCAGTAAATAATGGAGCGGACCGTAAGCACCGTGATAAAGGTCGAATGCTGTCACTGAGACGGCCTGTAATTTGTACGTGAACTTGATCTCTGCCTGTCACTTGGCTCGGCTCTAATGGGCTGGAGAGTCGACCAGTGTGACTCCGCGGCAGACGCAGGCTCCACGGCTCATTTCGCCGCGCAACATTTTCACCGGAGTCAAATTAACCAGGTAACCCTCGGGACATCAGTCTCAGCGTGATTGACGTGGAGCAATGGGGAAAGCTGCGGCGTCAACGAGAAACAGCACGAGCAGAGGTATTGATGTATTATTACTGGGTTTGTTCAAAGTGCGTCTGAATCCGCTGTGTCTGTTTAGAGGCGCGTCAGATCAAAACAGATTTCAAGAGATGTGTGAAGAAATGCAGAAAAACAAATGAGGGTTTAAATGACAAATGTTACCAATGAATATCCCAGGACACTGTAACGTAACTTGTGAAATGTGGAAATTCAAAATGAAGTCGGCCTATTTTACACTTATTGTCATTTGACTCATTGTGTAACACTAGAAAAAACTGCAGGCAAAGTGCTATAGTGAAGTGCTATATAAGGAATATGCATAAACTTCTCTTCAGTTTTTTATTTTGTTCCTTTCTGTAAATGTTTTTGTGTGTGTGGAATCATTTCTATACCTTCTATACCTCTATAGACTACTCTTCTTCCTCTAACTAAACTAAAACTTCAATAATAGCTATTTGCACAACTGTTTACCTCCATCTCCTCTCACTGCGGTGTTGGTGGTGTTTTATGATGGAGCTCCTGTACCACTCTGTCTTTAGTGTATGGTCCATAGATGTCCAGTGTCCCCTCTGTGACAGCATGTAGGAGACGGTCCATGTGGTTTAATATAGCTTGCATCCTACAGCTTTAAGATATCACTGGGAAACAATATCATAATTTTTTCATAATTTTTTCATGCCGAATAAAAATATTGCCTACCTTTTTCTGCTAACGTTATGGCAACAAATACACAATTTTATCCACAGGTATAAAATCTGATCTGGATACGATAACGCCCCTCCCCCCTGCTGCTATGTCCACAAGTGGCCAATCGAGGTATTGCAGCAAAAAAAAAAAAAAATCCCATGTGGCCCAAAAAGTCCACAACTTAAGAACAAACATCAGGTGAATGGATGAAAGGCAACCTGTAACTTCCAAAAAGGTCAGATTTTGTTTGAGCTTGGTCTAGTATCACATGCATGGTTTTAGCATTAGCTTGACAGTAGCATGCTGCTGTTAGATTAGATTTTAGCCAGCTATCAAACAACAAAGGCTATTTTCATTTTCTCTTTATTGTCTCTGCTCCACTCACCGTTCTGAAGAATATGGATCTCAAATATCCACTGGTCAAGAATGTTGAAGAGGGTCCATGTTGTTTAGTATAGCATCCATCGTGCAGCTAATACCTTGCTCCACCAGCTCACCCATTGAAGAAAATGAATATTTATTAAGGTAATTCTACTTTCAGCAGTAACACCTTGTTATATTTTAAAAGTGTTGTGCTTTGTTGGTGATCTGCCCAGATTCATTTTATTGAAGCAGTCTATTTTAAGAATTACATTGCTACACCAGTATTATTATATTATTGTATAAAAAAAAGTAAGGCACAGCCCTGGAGTACAGTGAAGCTCTCAGTGGAAGTTCTCCTCAGGAGTTCTATTTACACTCAGCGCAGCATAGTGGGAGCTCAGTAGGCAAATACTCTCACATCTTAATTTTTCAATTAGCATGGCTCTTGTTCTCTAAACATATGCAAACACAGCGGGGCAGCTATTAAAATGCAACTCTAGTGTTGAGCCTAATTAGAGTAAATTGGTTGGCTTGTGTTGGGAGAAATTTGAATGCAGCTCACTGTGTTTCACGGCATGTTTCACCCCAACAAACAAACTGGCACTCAGCTTCTCGTGCATATGTTCAACACAATTGCAGCCGTAAAGTTCTGGAGATTGCAAGCATCTGCTGAGTTGGGCCTATACACTAGAATTGATTTGTAACAATTATTTAAATAAAATCTAGAAAGTAGAGTTAAATCACACTATCACATGAAAGAAACATTATATGTCAAATCAATGACAGCAGAGACATTGTCAGGTGGATACTGACATTAAAATGTTGTGATCTGTGGTGAACCATGGTGAACTGTTACAAAAATGTCATTTAAGTTCTGAGAATCTATATGGAAACAAGGGGCTTAGAGGGATTTTTTCTATTGATGTTAATAGCTCTCACTGTGACCTACTCCAAAATTTAAGGAGTAATTCTTATAAAATTCACAATGAGTTACGTTTTTTTTGTGTGTGTGTTTTTTTTGTATGGGCCCATTGATCCTAAATATTCTATTTTTAATCCAAACTTTATGAATGTCTCTTTAACCGCACAGTTATTATAAAACAAAGAACAAGTTCCATTAAAAGATAATTGCTTGTCACTTCCTCCACCATGTGCATAAGTTAATGTTAGTAGTAGTTGTTAGTCATCTTACAATCTCCTCCACCACCTTAGCTCCCAGGGAATGCAAGTTAAATTGCAGATTGCAGGCATTATGTCTTTAAAAAAACACAAATCAACAACAGCACAAAAATGATCATAAAACATGCAACAAACAGGCACCATAGTAACAACACATATTAATGCACTAACTGACATGTTCTCTTAGTGTGTCACGCCCCAATTCATTTCCATTTACTTCATTTTCACTCCAGCTGATTACATTTTGCTGACTGGAGGTGTCCTCATAAAAGTGGACCTCTGTTGGTTTTAGCAGCGTCACTGGAACATTGGAAAGGCTCGCAGCTCAGCCGGCACAAGGCCAAATGGACATTATAATGTAAAGTGTAATTTATCTCGGCTGCTCTGCCTCTTTTACCGAAGTAAACAAGTTGCATCCTGACATTCCCACTGACGGAACAAGAAGACAGAGATGTCCCAGCCTGAACTGACGAACGTATGAAGACCTCGAGCTGCGGTAACGCTGTGTTCAACCTCAACTCCCGCCGGCCTCACTTGTGCACAGTCTCATGTTTTTGGCTTGAGGTAATCAGGTTTGTCATACTAAGTGCATTTTTTATTTGTGATGCAATGGAGCAGATGGCAGATGAAATGACTACCAGAGCCGACTCGGAAGACAAAGAAAGAGGAAGCCCCGCCGAGGAGAGCTCGAAGTGGCAAACAAGAGGTGAGATTTCAATAAGATGTGTGGAAAAAATTCAAGCTTTAAGTACTGAGTCATTATGCTTCTTGTAATCCTTAGTGTTGATGCAGACAGGCTGACTCCGATTTGATAAAATGTAGAATGGCTTCTCTACTCTAACAACATTCCCTTTAAAGATGATTTAGCTGAGGGTCTATTGATGATTTAAATTAAAGACAAAAATTATTTATTTTTCTTTCGCTTAATAAATCTAGCATCTAAATAAATTTAGTCTATAGCTTTTACCTGCAGGGCTACTTATTTTAACATTTCTACTCTTCTGGATTAAAGTTTAGACACTTTGCTAACTTTTAACCACATTTTCAAAGGTCTCATTGTCTCTATTCTAATTTCCTTTTCACCTATATCACGTGACTCTTCTAAGACTGCAGACTTAAAGTTAGCAGTCAAAACATGCCAAGGCAGGATGCTCAGAAGCACTGGTTTGTTTATACAAAACTTGAAGGAGTCATTTACAAGGTTAGTTTTTGTCTGTGACAAAACAGTTTGTTTCACACAGTGCTGTGCATTGAGAAATGTAAATGGGAGAGAAGTTAAATCAGAGTGGATGTGCAGAATGCATCAAGTTGACGTTGTGTATGTCGAGCGGCTGGCACTGTAAGCAGAGTGCACGGAGAGTGGAAGCCTCGTATTCTCTGCAGCTTGTTTGTATTTCATTGTTTGCTTTTGTTGCTTATCTACATGTTCACATACATGTAGCATCGATATAAGCACATTAACCACCGTCAATGCAATGCACCTGACTCCTTTGCCCACCAGCTTTGTGTTGTAAATGAATCCGCTAATTAACCATCATCCCCTGCTGCTGGACAGTCTCCTAGCTTGTATGACCGCAAGTCCTATAGACCTTCAGGCCTCTTGTGCGTGTGTGAAGAAGGGCTAATGAATGTTCCTTGTTGGTGCAAACTCCTTGTAAGTTTTTTGGCTTCAGGGTTTTTTCTGTGTCATGTGGCCCATAGAACAGCAACCTACAAGCTTCATGCTTATGGTCTTATGTGTAGTGATAGTTCTGACCAATAGGCTCAAAGGGACAATATACTATACAATATAAGTGGTGACTTCATAAAATTAAATGCAATTTTTTTTGCTGTTGTTGAAGGCATCCTCTTAGCCGTTGGAGTCCAAGAATAATTAGGTTGTATCTGGTTTTGATAGTCATGCGAAACTAAAAACACTTTTGACAAATGTTCTTAAAATCATACATGTTTTTTGTATGACCGGCTGTGCTGTGCTACATATTTCTGATTTAAAACACAAAGTGGAATTAGCTTCAGATCTTTGAGTGGCTTTGGTCTCTAATGAGTGGGTACGGCTCGGCAAAACACGGCAACCGAACCTGAAAAATGCATGGCATGCCTGGAGGCCTTATTTCTCCATCAGCTAATGGTCATGGGCACTGAGCATCTGCACTTGTTACTTAATTCATTAGATAACCCTGAGCATCACAACACTTCTCTCAAATACAGACAGATGCCACTGATCGTCAGGGTCTGTTTCACTTGTTGTTCCCCAAACTCTAATCACAGCCTTGTTCGGCTCTCGTCCAATCACGGATGATGACACATAACGCTGGGTCCCAGAAGGTGAAGACACAGGAGACTGTTCTGAACTCCTGCAAACAACAGCTAATAAAATCTTTAAAATGGCCAACACAGCCCTGAGCAATGTCCATTTGTATGTCGCTTGCAAACAGCAAATGAAAGACAAAGAGTTTATTTAGCTTCGAAAAAAGTGTAAATAAATAATTAGGCATTAATTGTTAAATAAAGGAGAGAATGAAATGGTGAATAATTCATTGTAAATAGAGGTAAAATAGTAAACAGTGAGCGGGAAGCGCAATGATTCATTAATATCTATTTAAATCAGATGTTAACAAACATGTTTTCTGCTCGAGTACAGCCTAAATCCTCGTTGTGCTTGTTGTGAACATGCTGTACCACATGTGCCTAATTGGATTGCTGTCTGTGCTCATAGGCCTTTTACTTATTTAGTTGCATGCTGATTTGGATTAAAATAGTCTGCATAATACAAATTCTAGTGTCATTGTTTATGATTATACTTTTCCAGATTCTTGTTTATGACCATTCTGATTGTGACACAATGAAGACTCAAGAAATAACCAATTAAATAAAAGTACTATTATATGTATCCAATAAGAGGTAAATGACTCTAACTTGACAATCAACCATAGCACTACTGTAGAGACAAATACAGCTCTGCGGCAAGTTTTTACCTGGTCTCCCATTATTTGAACACTGTAAACACCCAGAAGACCTTTTGAATAAGTTCTGAATTCTGATTGGATGAAAGGGCAATGGAAGGACAGCCATGTCACGGACCACCTACTCTAAAAGTCACTGCTGTATATATTTAGGGCCATTTAACACTTCAAATCCTAAAATACAAAATCCATCTAAACAAGTATTTGATTAATTCTAAAGTACTACAACATTGTCAAACTCATCTGGAACATTTTCACTAGAGCGGTACAGTACAGTTCGTGTTTGTATGACACTTTTTAAGGTGTTGCCATTGTCAATTGAGCATTCCAAATAAGTCACCTCTCAACTGTGATTCCAAAAGTGAGGTACAGTTGCAGGTAGAACTTGCTGTGAAACTATGTCTGTGTTGTTTCTTGTCATAACCAGTTGTATTATTATTATTATTATTATTATTATTATTATTATTATTATTATTATTATTATTATTGCATCTGCCTTTTCCAGTTTTAAATAGTGCTGGTGTCTTTGGCTCTTACTTTGTGATTTACAAATACTGTATTTGTTGCATTAAACACAAGACGAAGTTTCTAAAATGTATAAAGCCTCTGCAGCTGCTGCTGAATTGAGAGTGTAGAAAGCTGAGAATAAACTACAAACTTCACTGTTTGTTACCACAGTTTTATGGCTACACATATACCTCTCAAACCGCTACAAATAAGGACTTTTTTTTTCAATTCTAAATGATACAACTACATTTTTCGATTTTGTTGTACACTTGATATCACATAGAAACGCATGAAACATGGCACCTTTTACAGAGCAGACCTTTCCCCCAGCACAAAGACCAATGGAAATACAACCCTTTTCAGGGGTCACTGAACCAAACAATGCTGTACTGATCCAACCTGTACTACACCTCTTAGTGATATCGTAGGTATGAGCGGTATGATGTGTTGTGTCTTAAACAGAAAAGACCCAGGGTGAGTCTGAAGAAGGTGAATGGAGAACTGGAGCCGACTCGGAGCCTGTTGACTCCAGCAGAGACAGAGACAGGGACGAACAGCAGCCCAAAAAATGTGACGCGTCCAACTCTCCCCTGTTCTCTCTGAAAATGTACCTGAGAAGACCGTCCTCTGCAGACTCCAGCTCCATGGACTCTCTGTCGTCTCAGCCGAGCAGCACAGGCAGTGAGTGACAACAGTTCTACATTTCCTCTTCAGTCTGCAAAAACTGCTCTAGAAGTTGTATAAGTCTAGAAAGATAACAGTCTTCTATGAAATTAACATTTTTATCTAACACAGCATTTATATTAATGCTATAAACTATGAATAATATGCAGAATATTCATCACACAGAGCACAGACAGAATAGAAAATTTGACAAATTGCAAGCTTTATGCCTCATCATGCTGTGAGAATGCCTAAATGCAGTCCATATAATCAATTATGAAAATGGCTGAATAATTCATATACAGATACACAGCTAAAAAGGCACAAAAAGTGGCCACCAAAGTACATACATTAGCTGCTTTGGTAATTACACCCCACTGTCGAGGCTCTCTTCTATTATTAAATAACGTCTTCATTTAATAATGCTAAATGCTTATGAGCTGAAATGGGGAAAAAAAAATGTATATTGAGTTGTCTTTCGGATGTGAGTTTGTAGAGGCAGAGATGAGGGTAGCATTAAAATAAAAATGGAAGAAGACAACTTGTGTCTCTTCAAGGGGATAATTGTCATTTTGATTAATACCAATCGTCACCAGCAGGGGGAGTAGACAGTGGCATGAACAGAATGTGCCAAAAAGTCATCAGTAGAAGTAACACCCCAAACATGTGAACCAAATGATCCTTTAAAAAGCTGAGCGTGAAGGAATAAAACAGACAGCAACACCCTTTTAAACTGTTAAACTGTCAAAAGAAACCAGAACACAGTTGATGAACCAAGTCACTGTTTTGTTTTTGTTTTTTTTCATGTTAGTGAACAGGTAAGCCTCTGTTTTTCATTGCTTGCCTTAGGGGAATAAAACAGACAGCAAGGTTGGCAAAGTGTCATTGCTTTGGGGACTAAAACAGTACAGTTGATGAATTGTCATTGCCCGGTTTTGTCATAGTTTAGGGGAATAAAACAGACAGCAGTCTTGATGGATAGACAGGGACAGGCAGGGAAGTTGGTGAACTCAATCTAAAAGAGAGCAACCTTACAAAAGTGTGTCACTCTGGGTTTGTTTGTTTTTTGTTTGTTTTTCTAGCAGACATCTCAGTTGCCCCAGACATCACATTGCTCTGTCTTTTTCACTGTTTGTAATAATAAAACAGATGTTAGTGAATGGTCGGCACTCTGATTTTACATTAGAGGTACATAAACAAATAGCATGGTTATTGTTTTGTTTTTAGTGTATAGCAAAACAAAACGGAAAGCATAGTTGGTGTATCGTCATTGCTCTGTTTTTCTTCTTCACAGTTTAGGTGAGTAATACAGACTGGCATTGGTGAACCACTGACTCTGTTATTTTCATGTTACTGGGGAATAACAGACAGCAGTTGGAGAACAGTCAACAATCTGTTTTTCCACTGTTTAGGGGACTAATACAGACAACAAAGTTGGTGAATCATTGTTGCTCTGTTTTTTTCTCTGTTAAAGGGAATAAAACAGACAGCAAAGATAGTGAACAGTCATTGCTTTGTTTTTTCACTACCTTGGGGAATACAAACACACAACAGACACGTAAAGCCTATAACAAGACAAGACAATACAGGTGGTTGTTGCTCTGTTTTTACACTATAGGGAAACAAGAGAAATTAGAGATGGAATAGACTCATTGATCTGTTATTCACTGTTTAGGGTAATAAAACAGTTTAGGGAGTGAATGGTCATCATTCTGTTTTTCCCCCCACAATTTTTATGAGAATAACAGCCATCACTCTAGTTTTTCACAGTACTTTATAGGGGAATAAAAATGACAGCAGTTCGTGAACAGTCATCACTCAGTTTTTTTCTTAGAGGAATAAAACAGACGGCAAATGTTGTTAATAAGCTGCAGCTCCCTTTTTAATGTGTCAGAAAACAAAACACATCACCACAGTTGAACTGTTCTCACTTTTTTCCACTGTGTAGAGGAATAAAACAGACAAGAAAGTTGGTAGATCACTGTCGCCAACTTCTTCCCCTTAGAAGAAATAAAAAGACTCTTTCTCTCTGTGTGTTTTTTTTTTTTTTTTTTTACTGTACAGGAGAATAAATGATAATGTCAGTTTATCATAGTTGGTGAATTGTCATCACACCATTTTTGATTTATTTATTTTTCCCCAATGTTTAGAGGAATAAAACAGTCAAAAAGTTGGTAAACCGAGTTTTCATCAACTGATCAGTGATCAAGAACATATTGAAATTTACATGGATTTTTTTTAGAAAACTTCACAAAGTGATATTGTGTCTGTTAAAAAGTTGCCCTAGTTCTAGGGCTAAGATTGCAGTTTTAAATCAACAAATATATGTGTTTGTCTTGTGCATTACCTCCATGTCTACAACACATTAAAACAAGGCATTAATGTTTTTCTCTGACATGTCTGAGTAAGTGTCAATCAGTGTTGATGATCTCATGCTTCATAGCACCCATGGGGACCCATTGTTTTAGTACAACCGCAACAAAAGTTAGAAAGGCTCTCGCCAAAGAATCAAGGAGAGGCATCTTCTAATTGAGTATGTCTCCAAAGCTTTTCCTGCTCACGTCTCTGTGAGGGCACCAGGCATCGTCTAAATTATGCATGTGTAAAGGAAGAAAGGATGCTTTTAAATGCTCTCATCTATAATGTGAAGACTAGCACCTACTATACTTACAATCGGAAGATTAATGCCTGAAGATATGGACTATTATTCACTTCAAGCCATTTAAGAAGCTTATTTCAAAAGTGCAAAAGGGTCACGTTTTTTAGTTCATAACAGTATTTCTCCCTCAGTCGATTTTGCAGGCATCGTCCTCAAGTGCCTCTTCTGCCAGTTCTACGACATGATCCTGTTGCTGCCTGCGCCGTGTGAGAAAGCTGTGAATCACTGCTGTCCCAGCTACCAACAGGTGGTGAGCACACCGGCGTCGGCCGGCAGCGACGAGGACTCCTACATCGACTGGGACTGTGGTCTGTTCGCTTCCTGTAAGGACGCGAGTGACTGCCTGGAGCTGGCCATGGAGGTGTCGGAACTATGTTATCACTAAAACTCATTAAGATGGGATGAACTGTAACTGTTTAACTTGAAGTAAGTAAGAATTTGTAAGAATAAAGCTTCAATGCAGCAAGTCTAGTGCAGCATTATTTCCCATTTATTCATAAGTGCTTACAGGTTACAGACACTAGATTTTTAGAGCCGACCAAAAATTGTCATCCATTTTCTACTAGTGAACTTTAGTTCTCCTTAGTATGGGGGCTGCTGTGTTGTTTATCATTAGTAGATGGAGCAAGAATGTTTTTAAGTTTTTGTGCTTGATATGTTAATCTTGTAAGTCTCACTTTATCAATCTTTGATGAAGAGGCACAGGTCCTAAAATTATCCCTGTTATAACTGTTTTTTTTCCAAAATAACTGTCTTAAGCATCCACTGACTTTCAGCTTGTAACCTTTAGCTGCTGTAGCCTGAATGCTAAAATACAGCCGCTGAATATTGCGTCACTGGATAATGTTCTGATAGGACACAAGTAGTCTGTTGTTACCATTTGCAAAAAATCATCCTCATCAAAGTCACAGTAGGGCATTTACCATTTTTGGTGGATAATGCCCATTGTCAGAGGACCAATCTTAAATTGCCATTACCCATTTTATCCTTTCTTTCAGAGTCTCAATCCTACTACTCAGTCCTAACAGCAGCCAAGGGACCTTTCCTGCTTTTCCTTCATTAAAAAAGGTAAAACCAGGGGGGCACCCCTGACCCAGGCTCAAGCCCCAGCCAGGTCATCTATTTAATGCCACCCACCTCCACCACCCACACGCCACACAAAATACTTATACATTAGATATGTAGCCCTGGAACAGCACTGGAATAACCACGTTCTATGTTTTATTAGTAGCAGTTACTTACTTGTCGTGTAGATCAATGCCAATGATCCTTATTTTGGAGCAACCACGTGTGTCCTTAATCCCTGATAATAAAGCCTAGACAGTGTCTTGTCTTGTGTCATGATGCCATTAAGTGATGGAACAGTTTTTCTCACATGCCAGAAAAAAACGCAAACTCTCTGTTTAATAGAGCAATAAATATATAAATATTTTTTTTATTAATTATATTAATTATATTATATTATTAATTATAAATAAATAAATACATTAATTAATTAATTAATAAAAACAATGTAATAAAATACAATAAAATAAAAATGCTTAGAAATATAATATTCACTTCTATTTCGTATTGTGTCAACACTGTGTCATACAAGTGAAATATCTTAGCTGTAAAAGGTTAAGCAAATATCAAATATAGTTTGTCAAGTAGTGTAAGACACCTATATTCTCATCATCATCGTGTGTAGAGGACGCTGATCCCTCTACAGACTCTATGTTGTTACGTCAGCGGCACCGTATTTATGAACATCAGTTATTTAGTAGACACTATCAAAGCGGCAAGTTTGATCAAGCTTCTGACACATAAGGAACATTTTAGTGTATTTTTTTCTGCTCCCTCTATCTGAGCTGTAAATAGTGTCCCTCATGCAGCGCCTCGGCACAGTGACAGGAAAGTTTCATTGGAGTTTTCTGACCAGCTGAGGGTTCTGTGTCAGTGAGATAGACATGATTCTACTGATCTCATGTCTAAGAACCATCAAAATGATTTAGAGAATATATATTTTGTGGGTAAAGGTTGCATGCCCTTTAAGAACATTTTAAAGGGGAGTTATTATGCTTGTTAGGAAATGTAATGCATTTTTGTACATTTTATTCAGATTACTATGGTGCTTGTTTTAACAAAATGCATCTATGATCTTATGTTAGCACTGTCTCGCAGGCCTTTTGCTTATTAGATCTTTAATCATATTATCGAATGGGTTAAAGTGCATTCAAGTAGTGTCAAAAGTTAAAATAATCAATACATTCATAAAAAGTCATTAAATTATAATTATTAGGGGACATTATACAGTCATCTGACAAGTTATGTCTGCAATTATTATTCATATTTTTTTATATCTAGCCCACCTGTATTGGGAAATGTTCAGTACAGTGCACATGAGCTATACAGATCCCATCAAGGGAGCAGTGTCACAAACAGTGTAGTGTCCCTGAAGCCTTCTGTTGATTCACACCAGCTACTCCAGCTCCAACATGAGAGCCTCTGTGAAGTATGGGAAAAAAGTCTTGAAGCCTGTTCCCTGTTGAGCGTGCCTATTTCAGTTCAAGTGCCACTGGAAGCACAGGAGCCTGTTGGATGGAGCGTTTGTAGGACACTCGTCCTTGTCGCTCCCCTCGACCTCTCTTCTCAAAGACAGTTCTCTCAAGTGCTCGATGACTGTTTGGATCACTTGAGTCTGAAACATGTCCTTGTCACATAATGGGAAATGTGCTCAGAGCGCGCTTGTGTTGTCAGTGTGAGAATAGTAAACCGGCCGGCATTGTTCTTTAGCGTCGTCGGTTTTCCCTGAGGGGTCAGTGTGGAGCAGAGGCTCACCACACTGTCATAATAGATGATGTTCAATTACTAAATATTTGTTTTCTGCTGTTACCTTCACTTCACTGGACAAACAACCACAATGTGATAGTGCTGTTGTGAGCTCTTCTGTCTCTTCACACAACTAACGACTTAAAGATGCCGATTGCAATTACACACCTCACAACATTCATTCTACAGTCTGTGAGCACCTACAGTAGCCTTGCAGGGACATGCAGTTATGTATATTGGGTTTGAGTTTGCTTTAGAAATGTATTAAATACTGTACTTCTCCTTTAGCATTACTCAATTTGTCCGCCCTGGGCTCAGTGTGTCCTCTGAACAGTTGTAAGAACATTACCAGGAAGTAATGGAACTAACTGTCCAGCCACAAGGGGTCACTAGATCCCACAAGTATACTTTTGTGCCTGCTCCCAAGCCCGGATAAATGGAGAGGGTTGCACCAGAAGGGGGAGTCCAGTGCCAAATTAAACATCCAGATCATTAAGAATGAATCGCTGGTGACCACTAAAGGGAAGAGGTGGAAGGAAAGAATGGAGCTAAGGTCTACTTTTGGTTTTAAGGATCTTAAAATGTACAACTTCAGATAGACAAATAGAAAAAGTGTTATTTTGATTTGATTGTACACTATTAGAAATCCAGTTTTACTGATGTGTAGTAGTCACAGCCTAAATAATCACCAGTTAATCACAGGGCTAAGAGAAAAACCCCGACAGACATTCACACTCACATTAAATACTAATTGCCACTTACAGTGACCAGCTCACCTACACATGTATGTGTTTAGATGGTGAGAGAACGCCTCTAACTGAAGACAAACTTCAAAAATACAGCACACAAATCTAGATCTGTGCATTTGTCTAAGAACACATTAGAAATGAACTTCATTTACAACTGAATGTTAAATCATTTTCAGTGCGAGAAATCTATTAGTAATAAAGGCCTACATTTACACTCAGGGCTTTCATGCTCATATTTAGGCAATTAAAAAACCATATTCTTCTATAATGTAAACAATTGATCAAATTAATTATAATTAATATAGTTCATATTTTATTGAAAGTGTTTTCTACCAGTTTCTGACACATCCTGTTAATCCACATTTTTTCATAAAATGCATTGACTATGATGGTGGTGGAAATGTTTGAATATGTTTAACATAATGGTCAATATCACATTGACATTAGAGCTGAGCCTCTACAAAAATCATATTTTAAAATATTATGCATTGCTTCTTCTCATGGTTGTTATAAATAATAACCAGTCCTCCATACTTTAATTATGTTTTTATTAACAGTGTATTTTGCACCACTTTCCTTATTCTTATGATACACTTCCTCCTAGATGAGCTCTGTGCATAGAAAAACAACACACTGGTGGAACTCAAGTCTATCAGTAGAACATTTACTCAAACAACCAGGACACAAGAAGTTTTTTCAACACAAAAAATACCTCATTTAGTGTGTTTAACTATGGTCTTCATATACATGAAATGTTAGTTTTTGTTGGCACAGTGTGTATTTATTTTGACATAAATGTGAAACGCTCTTTAGGCTTTAACTACAATAAATCAAAATAACCTATATTTACGATTTACGTGCATATTTTCGGTTAATATCTCGGTTGCTGACCACGTTCGACCTTCTGAACACCAGACAGCACCAGCTGCAGAATAACTGCGGATCCTGCCCATGCTGTGCAAAGTTGTATGTTGTGGCTTGTATCTACAGGGAACACTGCTTGTGACCAATTTTCTCATTACCTGCTACAGCCCAATTACAACGCTGAGTGCTCGGCTCAAACAGCTCCATAAAACCTATCGGAGGTCCTCTGCGGTTTTCCCAACATAAAGTGTGTCTGCATAAACAGATGCTAGTTTTAAAGCGAAAACATCTGCACATCTTAAATTCGCTGGATCTCTTTCAAATTACCTGATGGCACTGGGAGTTGCACAGGCTTTAGGAGCGCTTACGTTTTAATAACATCCAAATGGCCACTCCTTTACCGGTCATGTTCAAATGGTGTTCCATCCCGGCCCGGCGGATGTGGACAAGGTCAGCTGGTTTTCACTGCGCGCACTTTAACGGCTGTTCAGAGGACAGCATTAGCCCATTAGCGTGCACACGGCTCCCAGTTTAATCCGGAACACTTGTGTCGAGAGGGGAACAAATACTGAAATGATTAGGTGTGAAAACAGCCCTTCTGGTGACAGCTAAGAAACAAATTATGTGTGAACACAAGATCATGACTTAAACTCTTTTCTTAAAGGCCATAAAATGATTTCTGCATTAAAACACCTAATATTAAGTGCAGTTACGATAACCTTGGCAGTTAAAGGGCTTTATTTAATATTCTGGGACAACCTTAAAAGTATTTGTAACCCACATCAATCATTCTGAGGAAAGGAATCTTGATTATTGCAGCTTCAGTTAATCATTTCCAAGAGACAACAGGACATTTGCCACCACAAATCTGCATAAAGACTGTTATGGCAAATGGCAACAGACTGATTTTGTGTGTGCTGAGAACATTACAGAGAAGTGTAGTTTAAGTTTATTTGGAATAGGCAATTAAGAAAAGTTAAGGCTAGGATTACAGCTATAGAGCTCCAGAAGATGACTCCAACCAACCCAAATTTAGGCCGCTGACAGGAAAGGACTTGTGTGATCAGATCCTACCATAACTCTGTTGTACAACCGCTTCGGACCAGGTAACATCCAATAAAAAAAAGCTAATTGTGTTTGTCAAAGACCTACACACTGCATACATTTTAACATGTCTTGTTGTTTTAGTGACTTTTTGTTACAGCAGCAATAAGCAGCTACAGCAAATAAATCCCTGTGTGGTGTAGATTTATATGATCGGTCAAGACTCCACTAGACTAATAAACGCTCACCTGGTGCATAATAAAGAGTCAGGATTTTGATTTAATGAAGTTTAACTCAATAACTGTGGTGTTAATGCGCTTAATGAATTTTATCTGTTTGAGATCTAACCCGGCGCTGGTCATTTCTGACTCACTTTTTCCTGCATTATGGCCGACAGAGCACATTTAGTCACATGACCTCCGCAGCTCTATACCAGCTTAAGGCTACAAGCTAGAGGTCACTGCTTAGGA
The DNA here is from genome assembly GCA_036850595.1 of Rhyacichthys aspro. Lineage (NCBI taxonomy): Eukaryota > Metazoa > Chordata > Actinopteri > Gobiiformes > Rhyacichthyidae > Rhyacichthys > Rhyacichthys aspro. Next base: position 4,202,546 of record CM072152.1, read on the forward strand.
CTACGCTCTGATGGACATAACCTGTCCACATGGAGGAGCCACAGTTAAATACTGATGTGTGCTCCCTCATCCAAAGCTGTTAAACTGAGATCTGCTGTAGATTAGCACACGTCACTAAAGCTGCAAAACAACATTGGGGTAAATGCTTATTCACATTATATACATACAGATATTGTGAAAATGCATAAAAGGTTCAGTAGTACACACATGCACAAATACATGGAGAATATATATTTTACCTTTATTGTTTCAACTTCTAATGGTAAATAACAAATAAAACTGTAGTTCTTTAAAAGAACACTGAGAAATGTGTGAAAATCTTGTATTTGAGTCAGTCCAATCATCTAATAGTAAACTGAAATAGAATGAACTGTGTACAAAAAACTACATACATCTAGGGTTCATTATCAAGGATTTTAACAAATGAGTGTGTTCAGCACATACAGGTTTGGGCCAATCACAGGCTCCTGTTGTGATGCTCTCATTGGTCTAGGCCTCTTGCCAACAATGAAGTAATGTTATAGAAAAAAAAATCGGAGAAAATTGATTCATCGACTGGATACATTTGTTTACATGGGGACACGGCGCAAACAAGAAAACCATAAATGGAGGAAAGGGAAGCAAAGTGAAATGTGGACAAATGGTGGCAATCCATTCACAAGATGTTTAACGAGGCGGAGATAAATGCATAAAAGGGGGTTCTTTCTCTCATGGCCTTATAACTAGAATGTAGTCCTTTTATTACCCCCAAAGTGATATGTTAATGTAAGTTAGAGTTCTGCTGCCGCCCGGTACTGAATATTTTGCTCTCAGAAGTTTGTATTTGAGAGCAATATATTTATGATTATTGTCTTCTCTCTACTCTTTTCTTATATCAATTACAATAAAGGACATGTTTTCCAATAAAGGAGATGTTTTTATTCCTCCACTGATGCTAGAGGGACCCCAGACTAAAGTCTAAGTGGCAATACTGTTCAAAAGGCAGCATGTTGTTCACTGTTGTTTGGCGGTAAGCGGCTCACATTTACAAAGTGCTGTAATCATGTGCTTTTTCGTCCGTGTTTACATGCATCTGTGCACACTAATCGGATCTGAGGTTTCCTGTGAGTTCAGGCCCTGGTCGCTTCATTAGAGTGAGGATGCTCTCAGTCCATAGCACACAGCGTTATTACACTCTCCCCTCAGAGCTGCTGCAGCCCGGAGCGGCCTCCTGAGGAAGCTGCACCATTAAATATTAATGCCATGTGTTTAGAGGGGTTTTATTTCAAACAGTGGGTTTGTCAGCATCTTATGTAGTGCTCCTCATGATTAGGTCCATGTGGAAAATGGGCTTCTGAAGCCTTCAGAATAATGGAGGCCTGTTTGTCTAATGGCCTTTCTGTGTTAATATGGCCAACATTTTCACAGTGACTTACTTAAGTAAGTGGAGCATTTTGAAATGTCGGACAGGGTCGCTCCGTGAGGAATGTTTGGCTGCATTTGAGTTGATGTCACCTCATTTTTTCGATGAATGTACTTCTCAGGAGGCGTTATTCTTAGTTACTGTACACCCCTGAGGCAGTGCAGCAAACAATATGACAGAAAGAAAAACAAGATGTAGCTGGATATCAGGGGACACTTCCTTGATATAATATTTACATGTGGTGATGGATTTAGGTTACACTTTTGATTTTTACCCAAAACATTTACAACTTACCACATTCACAAACGGCAGTCGGAGTAGTGTACGGAAAGTCCCAAACACAAAATACACCTGTTGCTCAGTTTGTTTTATGTTATTCTGTGTGATGGTCTCTTTAAATCTCTTTAAAACAAAAAAACTAGTTGCTGTATTTTATTCACCGATCCTGCTGTTTGTTCATTTATTCACAGTAGAACCAAAATAAAAACGAGCAGGGCTAAATCATGCTAGGCCTGATGCTATTAACTATCAACAGTTATGTTTTATTTTGTACGGTTCCTCCAATTTTGGCAAAATGTACTTTATATTCAAGTCATTATTTGTCACATTCACTGTCCACATTTATACAGATGTGATTTTTTTGAGTCACAAACTAGTGTACTTTTGTGCAGGTTCCAAGCCCAGATAAATATAGAGGGTTGCATCAGGAAGGGCAAGGCTTCCAGACTAACTTGGCAAACCACTGGATGATTTCCCCTTCAGGGAACAACCAAAAATATTCCTCCATACAACAGTTCTTAATATATCAAAATAAAAACAGAAAATGTACAAGGTTAGTTTTAGTTTGTGAGAGGACAGTCTACTTCACTGCAGCTGGGAGTTTGAGCCACTGTAGGGACAGGTTAATTCTACAGAAGCTAAAGGATAAAACAAATCACTGGAAACATTACAGAGGGTGGTAAAACCTTAATAAAGATGCTCTGACCTGCTGCAAAACGGTGTGTTATGTTTATCTGATAAAAACAAAAAAATTTGGACAACGCAAATCTTAATCCTGATAAAAATCTGATAAAAAGTAATATCCAAAACAGTCATCATTTGTAGCAGGAAAATAACATCAGTAAAATGGAAAAAAGCTGATTAACCCTTGACTCCCCCTATTGGTTCAAAGTGATACAGCTGTGTAGGAGGGCCCTTTCTAAGCCTGTTCAATTCAGACTCTTCAGATTTGACTAATTTTCACATCAGCTTGTGAATTTGCTTTTGCCTTTGTTTCTTTGTTTGGTTTGCTTTCTATTCTCCCCAGACCGGAATGGAGTTTGCCTGTTTAGTTCGCACCACAGATTGCACATTCACATCTCCTTGAGACAATGCATCGTTTTGGAGGAAATGAAGTAGAGTTCAATTAAAAAAGAGCAATCAGAGCTGCACCAACAAGACTCTCAAACAATGGCGTATGCATTGTCTTTAGACTTCAATGTAAAACTTTATATCACTTCCTGGTGTTGCGGAATTAAAGTGTAACATCCACAGGAGCACAGACGGATATTTTTAAATCTATTACACATCTGTCAAGTATTTTGTCATCTGTCCTCATTTTCTGTCATTTATTCATTTGTCCTACTTTAAACGGCAGCTTCACAATTAGCCCCTCAAATGAACCTGACCCGGCTCGCATTATAGAGAAACACTGAGTGCATCTTCCCTCAATTAGGTCAGGGGCGTTAATAGCACCGCGGAAAACACTCCCCACAACATCCTCCAGGAATTGCGCTTGACACCACTGACTCTCTTGAATCTATATTTGGGCCAAACGCGTGGATATGTGTCACCAGTCAGAGCGCGCTCGCGGTGAAGCGAGCGGAGCTGTGCCCATGGGCGGAGATGGTAAAGGCACACAGGGAGATCCCACAAGGCACCGCCACAAAACCAGGCCCTGGGCGGGTTTTTATGATACCTTTCAATCAAGGCGGGATTCCCAGCTGAAATGACAGGTGATTTTACTCCGACGCCAATTAAGGAGCTCATTTTAACAATTAAGAGCAGGGGAGGGGACGGTTAAGTGCTGTGATAGTAAGAAAGACTTGGCCATGTGCAGAGGTAGTCGCTGTACCTCAAGTAAAAACACTTAACGTGTGCTAAACCAATACATGGAGATATATGATATGCAATAATGTATGAAGCACAATAGACTTGCACTACCATCTGTGGTGGGAAAAAAATCAGGGATGATTTTATGTGGAAAAGGTTGATTTGTGAGCTAATGTTACCTTGCAATTAAATGTGCTGAAACGTAAACTTGTTAAGGCTAAGCACAGAGGCAGTTACTGTAGACTATGTGGGCCCCGGGCAGTAGCTACTTTGGGAGCCCCGATACACATGGACGCACTCACAAATTACTCATCTGTAATTAGATGTCTTTGGAGCCGCCATTTTACTGCCTACACTGTTGCAGCACCTCTGGCTAAACAAACATTCTTTTTAGTTGCACTGCACAAAGGAAAAATGGGTTCATGCAGCTGAGTTGTGACATTACAAGAATTCAGCAAATATTGTAAGGCCTTTTTAAAGCTCCACTACCTGATTGTTCTTCTTCTGTCTCAGATTCCACTCACCCCCACAAGCAGCCTAGGGACCTTTCTTGCGTCTTTTTTTATAAAAAAACAAAACAAAAACAGACAATATTTCCTCCACAAAATACTTAATAAAGTTTAGAGTTTAGCATTAGCTTAGATGCGACTGTAGTGTCAGCACAGCAGCTATCTCCTCTTTAAACATTGTTTTTCTCTGTTAAAAGACATTCAGCGCTGAAAATACACTTTATTGGCAGCTTAAACTTCCTGGAATCTCATATGGCAAGCTGGTGTTAAGTATTTAGTAACTTGAATTATTTGGTTGTTATTATTGGAAGACATTTTTGTAGTGATTGCCCAACTCAGTAATATTCCAGATGTTAGAATATTCTAACATAAGTCTGGATCTGGAGAACAGTAAGTTAGCTACAACAGTGAGACTGATGGAAAAAACAAACTAGAGTGTAATTAACACCTCATCACCTTACTCCACTTGTCATGAAATATTATATTATGCGCACGCACTTTTTAATTGTCTTTTTTGTTGTAAGTACATCTTTTTAAAGTAGATATTTCTTTCTTCGCTTTTAAACTTTTAACTTTACTTTACGACAGCCCTGAATAAGAATTCCTATGTGCCTGTACCTTGAATCTAGAATCTTGGTAGAATTCAGACTAAAAGCTGCCCTGGCAACCAGAGCAACCAGCGCAAGAACACTTGTAACAATGGTGTTGAGGAGACCTTAACAGAAGTGACACCCCCCAAAAAAAATGTGTCATACATATCTGGGGTGCATTGGTCCGTCACCTGGGAGAGCACATAGCACATATCACCCTGCTTCCTGTCTGTCTGACTAACAAATAAAGGCAGTAAAAAATATTATTATAAAAATCTTATATTTTTTACTTAATAATCTTACACATAAAGACTGAGGAGCTGGAGGCATGAATCAATGCTAATTAATGATAACACCATCAGGGCAGAATATTAGATGTCTTCCTTAATTGCATCTACAGTGTTATGTATTATAAACTGTTCATTAGTGTCGGACCAGCATGAGGTGACATCATTATTTCCAGAAAACACAAAAATACTGCAAGTATTGTGCCGTCCTTCGTTTTTGTGCTGCTTGTCCACATGTTAAAAGCTTTCTGCACACAAAAGCTGTTTGTTGACAACACCTCCTCCTTGTTGTGGTCTAAGTGCAGACAGTGACCCTGGCTCAGGTGACCTCTGACCTGCAGCAGGTGCAGGCAGGCCGAGCGGGCAGGAGGGTGTGGCTCTGCGGGCTGAGGGGCCGACAGGAGGGCGCCAAGGGGAAGATGGAGTGCATCGAGCTGCGGGTGCCCCCCTCTGCCACCTCCAGCCTCTCCTGCCCCCGCCCCCCGCAGCAGAGAGGAAATTAAAGAGCGCCGCAGACGAGCCGGTGATTTAGAGCGAGGCGCAGGGGGATGGGGACCCGGCGCATTGGAGTTAATTACTGAATAATGAGGAACAATTTATTGTGTTCTTGTTAGAGACATCAAAATGCTGCTGGATACAGACTTACAGAAGAAGAGCGGCCTCTCTCACTCTCAAATGTGCTGTTTAACTCCGAGTCATTAGGGCCCGCCTCACTTTACCTCACCTTATAACGTGGGGGTGTTGAGGGACTTATCACACTGGCCTTATACACTTCCACTCTCCTTCAGGCTGTCGGAGTTTCCACTAAACCTAATGAGCACCGCCGTAGCTCCGGATCAGTCTCCTCCTCGGCTTTAGTGGAGAGGAGATCATTTGCTTCTCTTCTGCACTGTTTTAAATGGGAGTCAAATTGCTTAGATTGAACACTTCCACTGGAAACGTCTTGTTAACCTCACCTTACAAATGACCTCATACAAAGTTTCTATTCCAATGTCTGAACCTATTCAAAAGCTCCTGACAGAATGTACTATTTTTGCAGTTTTTTATCATGTCTCATTTCACACACTGATACTTTAATTAGAGTAGTTATTGATGATATTTATATGATTAAACTCTGGTCAACAACAGTCAGTGTGAGCAGGCGTCATGTTAAGTGGCATTCATGTGAATAAAAAAAAAAGTGAAAATAAAAATATCTGGACGTTTGTGATTCGGAAAGAGAGGACAAACTTGGTTCTAGTGTTTCAAGTTGTTTTTAAATCATAATTGATGCAAAACGTAGATTTGTTTCCTATAATTAGAATAAAGAAGAGAGTACAGCCATGAACTGCTGCAAAACGGTAGAAAAAGAAGATTGTTTCCAGTTTATTCCCAGCTTTTTGACCTTTAAATTTACAAAGCTGCATCACTTCACCACATTTAACTTTGTTTAATGCCACACACTCAACAGTCTGCTATGTTTAGCTTCACCTTTTTGAAAACTGACCACACTGTTGGAACCAAAGATCATGGGATTGTCAAAGTAGTGAAAAAGTCACATGGTGCAAAGTAATTTATTGTTTGTCGGAAACAGCAAAAAAGAGAGATGTAGAGTGTGACAGAGACTTTACATATTTTACTAGAACTTGCCCAGTTATAGATCCATGGAAAAACAATCAGAGACTGTTTACACATGAACAAAATGTACCTAAAACTAAATTATTCTGTTGCACTGACGCTCTTAGTTTACACCACAATAGTGTTTTCACTCCACAAAAATGCAATCAGTAGTAAAACATGGCTTCAGAGTGTTCCAGAAAACACTATGGCTCTGTACTGTGAAGGTTGATTAAGAGGTTAGTGAGGAAAAGTAAACAAGTTAGAGGTCTCTACAGTGACTTACGGCTTAACTGCTCCAGAGCAGGTTAAATTCCAGGCCAATTGCTGCAGACCAAGGGTTGCAGATTTACACAAGTTAAATAGTTTCTTTCAGCAATAGTATTTAGAAAAGACTAAACATTCTTATAAGATCAAAAACCATATTATCACATTTGGAACTAACTGAACAATCCATGATACTTGTACAAAAACCCTAAAAACTAGACGTCCAGTTTTCAAATGGAAATGTTCAACAGTTCCAGTAGAATTTTAAAATTAGACATCGTGTGGATGTAGCACATACATGTTGCATATACATGTTGTTGTCCGAATGCTGCGTTCATGAGAGAGCCCTAGTGACAGAGATGACATACTGTGCATTGTAAGAAGCTTCCATGCCAATACTCATTTTATCACAGGTGTAAACATGGCCGTCCCTCTGTGATTTACTGCTGTCCTGTACAAGTGCATTCATCCTCCAGGACGGTGAAAAAAGACGCCAGCGAATGGGACTTGACTTGCATCTCCAGCAGAAAACAGCCTCTCATCTCTTAAGCGCCGCATGTCAGACTCACTATCAGTCTTTAGCTGAGTGTGAAGTATCCCGACGCTTTGATGTGTTAAATATGAAATCTGACCATAGAACAAAGCAGCTGTCAGCAACCAGCACGTGTCAGTTTCAATCCACGCCAATTATTATTGAGTTTGTGTCATGCACACATCTGCGGCGCAGACAGAGGTGTGTTACAGCATCACAGTGTTAACAAAGACTTCAGACGCTCTTCCAGAATAAACATCGCAGCCTTCAGTCATCTTCATTAAAAACAAAGTTCACCTATGTGCATGGAAAAATGACATGAAATGATTTGGTAATAAGAAGAGGAAGTCCCAACATTTGTATGGAAATATGTGCGTTGTGGAATAAAAACAATTTCTGTTTTAATATGAAAAAATGAGCATTCTGAGCACTGCATTTCCCCAGGGTTTGGTCATAGACAACAGCATGTCCCTGCAGGGCTACTGTAGAGGAGTGAGGTGTGGAATCACAAATAGGTGTGTATGGTTTGTGGAAAGATGAGATTCAGTTCAGCTGGGCCAGTCTTGAAATCAGGGGTAAGCCAGAAGTAACTCAGTACATTTTACATGTTTATAATACATTCATGTGGTCCTTGATGTCACCTTTTCTAACTTCAGTGTGTTCAGGTGCTTTTAACTTCTGCATGTCCTCCCCGTGTCATCATGGGTTCTCTCCAGGTTCTCTGGCTTTCTCCCACCTCCCAAATACATGCATGTATAGGTCAATTGGCTATTCAATCCCTATTGAATGAATGTGAGAGTGAATGGTTGTTGTATCTGGCCATTGTCCAGGGTGTACCCCACCTAAGGCCCAAAGCTGCTGGGATAGGCTCCAGTCACCCACAAAACCTAACAGGATGAAGCGGTAGAAAATAAATGAACTAATAAACTAATATTTACTAGCAGTAAATAACTTTTCAGGGCTGCAACCCACTAACAGATTGTGGATGTGTAGAAAGTTGTGTGGTTTGATTGTGCTGATATGTTTTCTATATGTTTAAGACAGAGCTCCATCTTTTAGAAACATTGGCCTTGTGCAATGTGTCTTTAAAATACAAAAGGGGTCATTCTTATTTTTCTAATAGCAGGCAACCACCAACATAACTTTGACAGTAAAAATGGTAGTGTCATTATAAGTATTCCCTTGGCTTATGTTACCATTACTAAATATTGTAGTTATTTGCTAAAATTACAAAATACAAATTATATTTTAGTTTTGAGTTTTTGTCACTGTCTTGACACACATTAATCCTAGTTTCTGCTGTATCCACCTATTCATGTGACCACTTAATGCCAGATCTGTTCATCAAAAACATGCTGTAGATTTCTGAACAAATAAGAAAAGTCGGTGTTTTCTAAAGTGTCTATTGTTGGCCGTCTACACTACTAAAGTTTTTCTTGTTGGTTTTTAGTCTGAAAGAGGGGAATGACCTGAGTCGGAATCAAAGCTGAGTTGCTCGAGCATGTGGTGCATTCAGGTGAACCACAGAGGTGCCCCCAAACCAAAAGTTTGAACCTGGAACTGGTTCTGTTTCACATTTCCTTTAGAATCTCTAAAATGCTGAGATACAGTGAATGTGAAAACATAGGAATTTGTGTCTGTTTCAACACAAAAATACTGCAGACTGTCCTCATATATAAACAGCATTTTGATTTGTCTATGAGAGAAAAGTCTAAATAATTGAGTGCATCATAAGTGCAAGTCCCAACAGTGGTGTGACCTCAAAAATATGGCTTTAACTTTGCCAGTGGTTAGCCACATTAAGAACAACACAATAGAGGGATCACAAATCACAGGGAAAGTTATGAGTGCTCCACGCTGTGTCTCTGGTGACATTGAGGGAGGAAGCTGCTGGCTGAGTGCGTGGCCATGCTGCGTCGCCCAAATAGATACGTTCCACGTGAGAGTGAGGCAGCCTTCAGAGTGATACCGCTCGACAGATGAGTGCTACTTGAATGTTAATGAGGGCTCCTTTAGACACGCATAAATTAAATGATTCGATGTCTGCAATCATGCGAGGTCCTTAGGTGATCCCTATTTATGGCATTTGAAATGTAGCCGCCTTTATTTATGACATGTCTCCCAGCACAGTCTGCACCACCTGAGCAGACTAACGCTTTCAAAAGAGCGTTTTTTTAATGACCTGCAAATGAATCACTCTGGCGGGACGGCGGAGAGAGGTGCAGCCCAGCCCTCCCCCTTGTGGAAAACAAAAAGGGAAATTGTGCCACGGCGAAGCACGGAGATGTCTGGAATAAAGGCAGCAGAGAGGAACGGTGTACAACAAATGCACACGACGCTGCTTATCAAAAGATACACTCGCTAGGCCTCAGAGGAGGGTACAGTGACCTAACTTTACATGCACAGCTTAGTCTAGCTTTGCTTCTACCTTTAATAAGCCATCTAACTGGACTTGTGTCTTTGTGTGTATTTACAGCAGGGAAGAGAATGAAACTATTAGGGCCATTTCCTCTGGAGCGGTACAGCACAGGTAAGTTTTGCATCACCGAAATAGATCTGAACCATCTCCAAAAAGCTTACAATATCTCTTTACAAACACTTCCATCAGAGTGGTCCACTTTCCAAAAGGAGGAGCTAAACACTGCAGTCTGTTGATGGGATGATTGATAATCCTTACTCAGGTGAAACTGAGAAGTGAAAAGAAAGTTTATTTTGCTAGCGACACAACTCTTGTTCTGTGATTTCAAAGATTGCATTTATAGCCTACATTGCTTTAAACACAAGAAAAACAGTAAATAGTGAGTTCCTAAAATGTAGAAAATTGGTGCAGCTCTATGAATTTGATTGGCATATTCAAGAATAGGTTTCAAAGAAAGCATGTGGACGTAGGTTTGAAGGTGAAGACATTTCCAGTCCATCCAGGGACTTTGTCAGTTCAGAAGCTGTTCAGTCACTCTCACTATTTCAGAAGATAAAAAGAGCTAACGTTAAACTTACTGATAAATTGGATTATTTCACATTTCACTATTATCTAATCATCGGTTCATTTATGAATAGCACTGTTAACACTCCTGACTATGAGTTGCATTATTCAGGTTATTTATTTCAGTTAATGCAGGGGTGTCCAAACCTTTTTTAAAAAGAGGGCCACATTTGTTGAAAGAACAATTACCAAGGGCCAATAGTCTCTTCTGATTTTATTCTTATTTCACAAGTACAGGTTTTAGTTGGATTTAAACAAGTTTCAGTTAGATTTGAACACTGAGATTTAAACAGGTTTGAGATGCATTTGAACAGGTTTTAGTGGGATTTAAACACGTTTTAAATGATTTTGAACAGGTTTTAGTGGGATTTAAATATGTTTTAGATGATTTTGAACAGGTTTTATATGGATTTGGACAAGTTTTAAATGGATTTGAACGGGTTTTATTCACATTTGAACATGTTTTATTTGGCTTTGAACAGTTTCGAAAAAAAAAAAAAAGTATTTTGAACCTGTATTTTAATGCTGTGTGACAGAGCAACTGCTGTTAGGGCCATAAACCATACATTTTATCTGTGAAGCTGAGAGCCACATAAAATCTTACCTTGTGCCATGATTGGACTCCGGGCCTGACTTTGGACATGTCTGAGTTAGTGCGACTAAAAACAAAAGAATTACTGCCATTCCAGTTTAAAAGTCTGCTTATATCCAAACCCAAGGAATAATTAGTCAATTCTGGACTTCCATGTAACCACACTGTCTGAATCTTCCTCCTCCTCCACTGTTCACACGCTCTTCATTTTCGCCACCACAACAGCTATTTTCATCTTCATGATTGCATTAATTACAGCCTAACTCGAGTCTCTGGGCTCCGCTGGATGTTTTCCCCGTAGAAAACAGCACGTCAAAGCCTTCAACGAACGGAGGAGGACAATACATATACTGGTCTGGCACTTCATTAATCAACATAAGAAATCAGCCCCGGCTTGACACTTCTCTAGCTCACGTTGTATTGTGTTTTCTATTAGTGATTTCGATCTATTGGGGAGATTTTAATGAGATCGGGGCTGCTTTCTGGTGATAGTCAAAGAGATGCAGCCACACGGTAAGGCACATAGACATTGTGATGGACAGTGACTTTTTATTGGACCGTTTTAAAAGCCGGTCTAGATGTAAAGAAGACCTCCAGGTGCAGTAAGTCACCGTCATGCCTCCCCTCTCCGGCCACGGTGTGAGCCTTTGTGTGTTTCTCTGAATTTTCTCTTAAGATTCTTGCCTTTTTTTTTTTTTCTCCACCTTCTATTTATTAGGCTAATGAATTTCCAAGCGTGGTGCCAGTTCCACTGAGTCTGCTTCTCGGCCTAATTCTCTGTAACATTTCCTCATCGCCGCTGGGGAACATTATATGAAGGCCGGGCTTACAATACCATCAATATGCCCAAGACGACAATCGGACGTCTCATAGATATTAATGGAAGTGCAAATTAAATCAAAGTTGGGGGGAGCAGCTATCGGAGGCTGTGATCAATGCCTTTTGCGCAGTCAGATTTAATATGGGCTTTTGTAATTTGAGTATCCAAACAAAATGTGCATCTTAATGGGAAAGATGAAAGTAATCCCACATGGGGGAGGAAATAATACATTAGCTGCATTGTAATTAGAGAAGTCGGAGTGCTATGTTTCCCCAGCTTGGTATTAATGTTGAATAAAAGCCCGATAGGTTTACAGTGTGGATACAAGAGGCGGACGTTTGGATTGTTTCAGACACCTCTGGAGATAAGAGCAAGGCGTCAAAAATCATAAATCTCTTTAATGCATTAGCATCAATCGAAACACAAACAGTGGAAAACAGCAGATTAACTGAGTTAAGTGACTGCGAAAAAAGGAGTGTGTTACAGCTCTTTGAAAAGTAAACTGTGCAGAACCAACTGGGTTTGATTGTGAAATGTTAGATTTGATCAAAAAGAAAAGTAAGAGATATGGTCATTTTTGCTTATTTCTCTCAGTTTTGTCCTTTTTGTCACATTTCACATGTGCATGTTGCATCTCTCTTCATTTACGTCAAATACAAATAAAAACAACAATTGCTTCCTTCAAGAAAATCCCGCTGGACCAGTAACTTAATCTAATTGCATCAAGAGGCAGTTAACTCTGTATTCTTTGGTACTGTGACCTGGAAAACCAACTAGAGCCATTCTTTGTATACGTTGTAGAATAGAAAAGGCTAGTATGGCTACTGGAGAGTCAAATACAGTTTACCTGTGCACTGTGTTGTCACTTCTGACAAGGAGACCTGTATTACAGTGCTCTATAATACTGCATAATGATAAACTATATGACACGACTTAACGTACAACCAACTTAATTATTCACTGTGGAAGAAAACAAAATGTTCACAATCAGACTTACTGACTGGCTAATATAGCTAATCCCAGATGCTAACATCTAGGCAGACAGATTTAGTCCAGCTACTTTAGTCTAGCTGCATTACGCTGTTTAACTGAAGTGCTGCCTTAGTCCAAGTATACATTCACAGAGGATAATGGAATTACTGAGTCAGTTAAATTCTGATTAGGCTAGTGCTGCATAGAAACAAGTTAAAATTAAACCTGACTTGTCTGTTGAATAAATAAACTATGAAATAAATGAGCCATATGAGAATAGCAACCTTAACCCTTGACCTTACAAGTTCAAAAGACATGAGTACGGTCTATTAGAAACAACGGTAGACATGTCATGAGTGATCTTAGCTCATCTACGCTATATATGCATTGTTTGTATGTTTGCTTGTCTTAGACAAATCTGAATTACTGCCATTCCATTATATTACATACATTTTAAAAGTCAGACTAAGGCAACAATCATTGCTTAATTTAACAATATCAACAGCAACACTGCGACTTTATGAGTTAAAAAATAAGAAAAACACATTATTTGTCAACACTTCTAAAGCACATAAACATATTATAAGCTACGATGGAGCTTAATGGAGTAAGAGAGAGAGACAGTTTAAACTCCAGAATTTGTCTATCTGCAGGTAAACGTACTGACTGTTATAATGTAGCTGGCCACAAAAGCGTAAGTCTGACTCGACTAATTAATTTATATCTATTCACATTGCTTAAAAGTCCTTCATAGGTTTTTCTCTTCCAGAAAATTCTGGTTAAAAAGTTGTCCAAGTCCCTCCACTGTCTCAGAAGTGTAATGCGATGTAATGATGCACTTGAACAAAGTCCTGGCCCTGGTGTTTATCTGCAATCTGCGTGAGTGCTCACAGCAGCCCGTTAAAATGGCTCTTTGTGAAGTCAGCAGGTAGCACGCACCGAGCAAACAGCACAACAGCTTTTCAATGAATAACACATGAGATAACAAACACTGGAAGACAATGATCCAACACTTTGAGCAAGTCAAGTGCAATCCACCCTGCCCCATCACGCAAGAGCAGCCGGGCAGGCTCGGTGCAACTGGCCATGATCAAAAGAAACACCTGAGACAAGAATATCGACTCTATTAAAGTCAAAAAGTCATTGTGGCCATTTTCACCGACACGTAAACCTCATTCAAAACAACAAAAGTGTATGTGTTAAGTCCTCAAGAGTCTCAATATGTTGCCTTTTCTGTTCATTTTTATTATGATAAAAAATAGACCTGTTTATTGTTGTAAACGTGTGCATTTATAGAAGTTAAGCAACCAAAAACTTCAAATTATGCATAAATAGGATGGTTTTGTCAACTGACTATGTGTGTTCTGTCAGTGAGAGGGTAGAGAACATTATTTAGTGACTATATTTAGCTGCTTCATATATTCCAACAATTTGACTTCACCAGTTGAAGATTACAAGGTACAAGTCATGGAGGCTTCGGACTATGTTGTGTTCTGCTGGACTTCTACAGAACACAAAATGGTGCCTTTTTGAACCTGTGCTTTCTCATCCAAGACTTTTAAAAGGATCGTCCAGAATTTAGTGAAACGGGTCTATGTATGTGCGTCTTGCAAGCATTTTCTATTCATATGAATTATTCTTTACTCACAACTGAGGTGCTCGTTTTAGAGAGTGCTTAGTAAGTACAACCACAATTTAGACAATTTCTCAAGATACTTTGTGGAAATATGTGGAAAAAAATATGGACCACACTTACATTGAAGAAGCTCAGTATTTCAAAATTTGAAATATAACTACATGTATTATTTTCAGGTCCCATTTACAGTTGAATGGTTTTGTCTGCCTCTCCAACTCCAACAGTCTACTAGCTATTCAAAAGTATCCAACAGAACCAGAAAATACAGAGTTAAACTTTTGAACTAACATCTGTCTGATGAGCATACACCTTGCTGAAGCCATAAAAGGAGAAAAACACATTACTACTATAGATACATATTTACTTTTTCTTATTATTAAATTATGTAAAAAAATATTGAGCAAAATAACCCTTTTTTTTATATTGAGGACAATAAAAAAATTGTTTCTCCATTTACTATTGGTAAACAACACAGCAGCCATTAGAAGAAACAGTCTAGACACATGAGGAAAGTTTTTTTTATTTTTTATTTTTTTTATCTCTACATTTAATAGTTTTACTTGCAAACTCATAACAGATTTTTTGAACACCTCCTGAAGAAAGTCTGTGGAAAATACATTAGTCTTGATGTCGACGGTGAATGGGTTAAGTGAAAGTTTTCCATATGTTTTGAAGCCTAATTGCCTGAAGTGCTGTAATTATGTGATCCCATTCTCCGTCAGGTAATTAGTCAAATTAAAACGTCTTAGGTCATTAAGTCTGAAGTTCAGCCGGCACCGCTCGCCCTTATTACAAGATAAATGTTGACATTTTCCTTTTGCTGTTGCTCAGTCGCACCTCTGATGATAGCATCGGGGGGGGGGCTCCAGAGCTACATTTCATCTTCAAACACCTCGCTGAGTGGCTGCGGACCAGGACGCTGTGATCCATCAATAAAAGTGTATTGATACTGTCAAATGTTAACACGTCGTCCATAAACCCTTGGATACCTGACACACTGCTCAGATTGGACCGCGGCTAACAGTGAACGGCTACTGCTGTTGGACGGAGCACAGCATTAATCAAAACTGGTTTCAAGTGAGAGTGCATGAGTGGCATTTTTGACGATGTGTGCACATTTTGTCAACAGATATTATTCTGTACAAACAAGATGGAAATGGAAAGTGATTGACTACGTGGGTGCTGTCGGTGAGTGGGTAGAGAACATTAAAGAGGCTTGAGCTTTAGCTGTTTTTATATTTTGAAGCATTACCTAAAAATTTTTTCCAGCCCAGTTATTTCGAGGGACGGATTTGTGTGTGAATTGTGAATATATCCTCTTGATGTTTTCTGAACCGTAAGTAAGAAACGCACAAATAAATTTTGTTTTCCGAATGCAAGGAATTATAATTTCTTCAAATGGCAATGTAACTAAATTCACATCACTCAGACATGAAGAGGTCTCAACATTAAAAAATATTTTTGCTTTACATTTGGAGAATCATAAACCATAAAGAACAAACTCTAATACTTACACAATCTGATGTTTTTATTTACCTTTTCTTGTCTACTAATGAGTTCCACATGTACAAAAACCTGCTCTGACATTTCACACAATATTGTTTATGATTTAATCTACACGGACATAACATAAACAGAAGTAAATATCATATAAATAATATATAATAACATGTGCATATATTTATTTTCCAGTTTATTATTTCAAAAGCTTACACTTTATCGTTCTGTCACCAATTATGACAACAACAGGAGACAGTACATAAACAATATCAGGAAATGTCTAGAGCCATATAAATTTTCACCTCGGGCTGTGACTGGTGTAACCCAATGAGAGTATCCCTAATTTCAGAGCAAGCATGTGATTGGCCAAAGCAACATTCTCATCTATTAAAATCCTTGATAATAAAGTGTAAATGACACCCCAAAGTCCTAATTTTTCCTGTTTCAGTGCACTACTTTGCTACATTGTCTTAGTTATTCAGTTTTGACCGCGGCTAACGGTGAAAATCTCCTGCTGTTGGATGCCGTGACGGAGCGGAGCATTAATCAAAGCTGGTTTGAAGTGAGAGTGCACGAGTGGCTTTTTTTTCCACAGTGGCGTTTAGCACAACAGCGGTTTGTACAACAGTGCCCGCACCCTTCATCGTAATGGCACCAAAAGGAGGTCATCAATAATAGATTCAAGATCACTTACACCTCATGAAGCAGGCTTTAGCGTTCGAGGAAGATGTCACGTTTGGCCGCTCTGATGATATTTTGACCTCTTTTGCCTGCAGTTGTAAAAGAAAACAAAGAGGGCTTGGAGTGGTTATTATGGTGTGAAACAGTCGAAAGCTGAACACACTCTGGGGAAGTTTACTCTAAATTTATACCCGTGCACTTCCTGTGTGGTTTAAGAGCGCTTCTGTGCAGATGAAAATAGATATTGTAGGCCTATGTATCGTTATAGATCCATATTTGCACTCCTAAGTTAATTCTCCAGCCTTCTCTTGAAAACTGAAGAATATAATCACATTTTTATGCATTCGAAATGACCACTATCAAATGGGAAACAGGAAGTATTTGTTTAGTAGTGGTTTCTTTGATTGACTGTCATTTGGTCTGTTTGTGTAGTAGAATTGAAGACCTCGCTTTATCGCATCACTCAGAGGTGAGGTGCAGTCGTATTACCTTTACATGACGGCAAATAATGTGATAACCTCCTGGAGTAACTTTGTGTCCTTGTATTCAGGCTGCACCGGCTGTTTCTACACTGCCCCTTGGTGGTGCATCTGGAAAACTGACAAGCACAAAAAAGTTAGTCAGAGCATTTGAGAAGGTGAAGCAAAATTGATTAAACCTGGAAACAGGGACTTGTAAAATACATTTACTTACAGTGTGTATAGCTGCGTGCATATTTTGCCAAAAACTATTAAATAACAAAATGCACAAAAGAACAGGTCAAAAGTTCTCGTGCTTAAAGGTTGAAATTAAAACTGACATGTGAGTACATGTGTGTGCTGTCAGTGAGAGAGTTACAGACTAGTTTTTATTATATTTTGTTGCTCTATGTATAGAAGCATTTAAAAATTAATTCTTCTGTCCTGGTCAACAAGCCCCACTCCTCAAACCCAAACAACAGCAAAGGAACAGTTCATGCTTTTGTTTTAAAAAAAATGTAAAACTGGATCAATTTTCCAACACAAAATGCTAATAAATTACATCAAACTGAAGTGTCCAGCTTACCTTAGAATTCTAGCTCGGAGTCCAGGATCAGAGCAATGCAATTAGATCAGAGATAGATTTACTTTACATGCACTGTTATACAAAGTACATAGTACTGATGATGGAATGATGTAGAGTCCAGTCGCAGATCCCTCTCTGTGCAGCCTCACTGTCAGCAGTCGTCATGTTTGTTTACCAGTAAAGACGTTTAAGAAGGCAAGTTTGGAGGAAAAAACATGTCTTCTGAAACAGTCATTTTAGAGCATTTTGTACAAATACAACTCTACTAGGGTCCAGTGTATTGGCCTATTTTCTTCATTCTATATGTAGTGTAGTAGAGCACATCATTCATGTAATCTTGTGCGAAATGGATAATTATATTGGAGGTTTCTGTCCAGCTGAGGGTACTGTGTCAGTGAGATAGGCATGATTCTACCAATCTCATGTCTAAGAACCATAAAAAGGATTTTGAGAATATATATGTTTGAGCTAAAAGTTGTCTTGTCCTTGTGATAGTCCTAATCCGAGAAGAAGCAATGCTCAATGTTGCACAAAGCTAATGTTCAATAGCAACAACTGTTTCCAGCTTCAGAGTTAATGTCTTACAGCTCACTGTGAGTAAAAAGTGTTGTATTTGCTGTTGACAATGCATTATACACAAACTGAACTGGTGAAATTAAATTATGAATTGCCAAAATGTCGAAAAGTGGTGCAGATTTAAAAACGAAATTAAGAATTCCAGTCATTTGTGATGTCGTGGTGCTGTTGGAGATAAATTTCACAGAGCAGAGGAGATGATCAGATCTCAGTGCGTATCTTAATGGGATCCTCTCGCACGCCCATACCCATTAACGACCAATCCCCCCAATTATGTAAATCAGAGTACGGCCACTAACAGAAGTTGAAGTTGCTCACATAAATACCAACAGTGTCACATTGCAGAGTGAGCTAATTGGCCACTACTTTTGGTGTAATTGCAGCGGCCGGGGTCACGTCCTCGGATCACCTCTCTTTTAAGTATTGTTTTTCAGCGCGCAAACAGTTAATGGAGCAATTAAGACGAAGCGTACAAGCACCACTCGTGGGGACCATTTGGCAAAGAAACAGGCAGAGTGAGCGAGAACGCATGAGCTGTGGCTACGCTGATGGTACACAAGAGTTTGGGGCCGACGGGAGTTTCATGTCGAGGCCTTCCGTTCGGCTGTGAATATGGCCCAGCAGGGACAGGATCAGCTCAAAACTGCACTTTTGTCATTTTACAACAGCAGAAAAGTTTGACTACAGAAAGCAATGCAAAAAAAGCAAGATTTTTTGTTTATTAGGATATGATATGATTTATTACAGTACACTATTATCACCCTGTTTTAATGTAACAGCACCACACAAAAGGAAATCGTTCAATGTTGAGGCTCAGTGTACAGAGGTAGTATTGTCACATGCAACACGTTTAAAAGAGACTTTTGTTGTGTTGGTTGGTTGTGTCTAACATCTTTATTGGTATGTTTTCTGGAGATTGGCAATTTTTTTAGCATAATTTCTAAAGAACAATGTGTGCATTTTTTTTTTATAATATTGAACATGGTGGTCATTTCTTCATAGTAAATGTTCAGGGTAGTTAATCTGTTCATATTTTAAACTAATTTAAGTAACTCTAGGGATGAATGTTACCAAAAAATATGCATTATGTGAGAAGGCTGGTGAAATATTGTGATGATAGTGATGATGATAAGACTTGCAGAGGTGGGTAGTCAAAATGTATGCTGCCCTATAAAAGCTGAGAGCTGTATCATTGGCAACAGAGAAAAAATATGTCCCTGTCCCACCAAACTTCATAAAGTTTTTCTCAGTTAAACTATCAACAGATTTGACATTTGTAGATGCATCACAAAAAATCTGCAGGTCAATTTGACAGTAAATGCAAAGTCGTTACCCATCCAAACAGAAGTCAGTTACAAAACTTGTGTTGCGCACTTGTGTTGTTGTAGCATGTATTTTGTAGTATCCACATAAAACTGATTTTATTAAACCTAATTAAAGTTAGGTCTCGAGCCATTTTTGATTATTCAAGTAAAAATGAGTCAATGAACTACTTGAGTAAGACTATTCAGAGAAAATGCAACTTAAGTACTCGCTTACTTCTGATTATTAGTTTACTATCATTAATTACAACAAATACTACAGATTTCCAGCAGTATAGTGCAAACAAATAAAGCCATTCTTCTGAAAGGTGACAGTGCTCATCAATATCTTTTATCAATACTGAAATATCCTCTCACTTATTTACATATTTTTAATTGTTAATTTTCTAAGTTACATTTCTTTTCTCCAAGATGTAGCCAAGTTACTGTAAATGGTATGTTAAGGGAAAAAAAAAAAAAAAAAAACAACTTCATGAGTAACTGTAACTGTATTTTCCATGTTTTTATGTGTAAATGTTTTAAAAATACTCAAAGAAATACAGGCCTCTATACTAACTGCACTGTTCACACTGGTCCCATTTTAAAGTAAAGCTATGACAGGCCATGTCATATATTTGGAAAAGCAAAATGTGAATGTTATTGTAGTTTAAGCGGTCTTTGCTGTATGGACATTGTGCATTTTGATAATAACAAACTGTGATATAATGTCTTACTAATGCTGCAATGTGACTGTTCTTAAGGAGACCATTGGACTAGTACCTGCTGTGTCTAGGGTTCACACTCTTTTTTTTTTTTTGTAGAAAACAAAGGATATTCTCTAATTAACATTGATACAGTTCACCCCAGGTGTATCCCCAGACTCATAAAGCAAGTTAAAAGACTGATTTGACTTTTTGTTATTCTAAATATTTTCACATTTACCTTACATCAAGGATTCGTGGCCAATCTTGGAAAACAGAAATCACTTCCAAACTGATGCTAGCAAACTGTAGGAGAAGTAATTAAAACGCTAATAAATACTTAGCTATAATATTATATAACCCAATCTAATTTGCTCTAGAGACAATTTTCTCTCACAAAACAGTAAAATATCCAATATTCATCAACAAACTCATTTAGGTTTGACAGTCAAAATCCAAACTTAAAATTCCATTTGAGGACATAACCCTGATGTCGCATTGTTTAACTAAAATCGGTTGAGTTTCTGACAAAAACATGCACTGACGTTTGAAGACATAATCTTGACAACCATTGGGTTTTCAAAGAAATGTGGCAACCCTGCACATTTCAGGAGAGTTAAGGTAAAAAAGTTTCCATCTCTTGGTGTTTGGACCCTACCAGAGACTTTGCCCACCCTCTATGACTAAGTTATGCCCTGTCATGTAGTCGGAGGCGTCAGATGCCAAGTAGACCACTGCGGCTTGCAGGTCTGTCACTTGAGCCAGTCTACCAGCAGGGATATCTGACAGCCAGCGCTGCACCAGAGGCCTCAGACTCTCCGAGTGGATGAGAGGGGTGTCAACAATGCCCCTGAAAAGAACGACAGACACAGTGAGAGATAGAGAGAAAAAACACACACATACACACAATGGAATCAGAAGGCATCACAATTCAGAGGCAGGAGTGACAGCCTAGTTTCAGAGCCACCACTTTGGTGACAAAAATAAACCCAATTATCTTCTGAAGAAAGGGCATAGTGCGGCGTCTCTGATGATATTTACTGTGGGACTGGCACGTCTCAGGAAGAGCCCACGGGTATGAGAGGACGTCTGCCATCATTTACTCCTCGCCTTTGGATAAGTACTTCTAATGTGCACCTCTCCAGCACTGCTCCTGTGATTCCTGACTGAAGTGTATTTAAAGGGCTTTGATATAGACACACAACTTGAGGGGAATTTAGGAGAAAACAGGAGCGCTGCTTTTAATGTAGCCTCCCACTGAGCCCCAACACAGAGACTCTGCTACAGTAGCAACATCAGAGCGCTTACATTTAAATAAATATGTCAACACGCTGCGCCGGGCCTAATGTGAGCCGACTCTTTGCTTTTTACACAAACGACAAGACAGTGACTAAAAGCTGCAGGGCCTAACCCATTGTTCCGTGTATACTGCCTCTTTTGATATAGAATTCCAACATTTGGGTAAATTAGCACTTCCAAGGAGCGTGTGACACCTTGGTTAACGTATTCCACCTCAATTATATTTCTCTTCAGCCTTCCCCGTTATCTGGAACCTTTCCTGGCAATCAGAGGTAGTGTTTTCCCTCAGCCAATTTCCCAGATAATGCAGCTTATCACCGCCGCGGCTAAAGTTGCCAATGGAATCGGGCTCCAGTCAACCTCGCGAGCGCTAATTGTGTCCCTTTTTTTATGCATATTTACCGACTGTCACTTCAAAGAAATCAGCGACCCATTGAGACACCCAGTTAGCGACAGGGAAGAGAATTCAAATTAGCAAACAAGCTGCCGATAAATAAAGAGCAGAGCGTGTGGCGTGTGTGTGTGTGGGCTTTGTTCTGGGGGCTGCGACTGGGCCCCGGTTCGTCTCAGGTCCGCTGCCACCGGACGGATTTGCTCGGGGAAGGCTGGGGCTTGGGGACGCTCTGCTTAACAAACTCCTGTCTTCTGCTTTTTCTTTCCTTTCCAGCTGCACTGACAAATAGACACAAACAAGCCTCTATTGTTGGAGCGAGGTTGCACATTTTGATTCCCTAATTGAATAGAACAATTAGAGCGAGTGTTTGTTTGATTCATCCCTCAAGACGTCATCTAATTAAGCACTGACGCATTGTTTGAGGACTTAAATTAGCGCGTTGTTTCTCAAATGGGGCTCTTCATATGAAAGCACACAAATCATAGCTTCTTTTTGCAGCTCAGTTCTTCACATGTGTGGGTTTTTTTTGGTAATGGAGCACTTACGGAGAGATACAGTTGACACGGACTCCTCGGTCAATCCACTCTGTGCCCAGAGTTTGAGTCAGTTTGACCACTCCGGCCTTAGACGTGT
The DNA here is from genome assembly GCA_036850595.1 of Rhyacichthys aspro. Lineage (NCBI taxonomy): Eukaryota > Metazoa > Chordata > Actinopteri > Gobiiformes > Rhyacichthyidae > Rhyacichthys > Rhyacichthys aspro. The sequence continues at coordinate 4,224,952 of CM072152.1, forward strand.
TGTAGGACAGCTGCTTCTGGGGATGAGGAACTGGAAAAGACAAGGCGGAATAACAATATTTACAATTCACAAAGCAAGATACAACATTAAATCTCTAAAACTGTGACATATACAGACTTCCATGAGCAGATGAGACGAGACTAGAAATCATCGTTTACAACGTTCCCAATTCAACTTTAATACAACTCACTTTTGTGCAATAGATAATTCCTAATCCACACATGCTACCTCTTGTTTAATGCACCCAACCATTTCTTCACTTTCTCGTAAGTACATCATATATTTACCAGATTTTTTGTATTCTTGTTCATATATAAATTACATAGATTTGATTTTGCTAAATAGTATTGTATATTTATTCTTATTGGATTTTATGGATTGGGTCATTGTTTTGGTGTGCAACTGAGCTACTGTGACAAAGCAATTTCCTTTATGGAGCAATAAAATCAAGTCTAAGTCTAAGTGTAATTACACATTTACAAAAATGTTTCTATATTTAACCAGTGGCGACACATAAAAGGCAAGGTGTTCAGTCATTCCATAAACAAAAAAAATGTATTAGAAGGTACAATGTTAATTTATTGTCGTCCTACAGGTGGAGACATGAGTGTAGCAGTGTATAATGGGGGCAATAGGGAAGAGTTCTTCAGATGTACAGCCTTGGGGAAGAAGCTGTGTTTTGGCCTTGTTGTTCTACTGCTCTATATTCAGAGCGAGCGATAATGGCCTAATGCAATGAATGTAAACAGTAGAGTCAGCAAATAACTAAACATTAATAACTCAGCTAACAGCAAATGAATGAGGTTCCATGAAGTTGTGGATTACAAAGAGGAACTAACTGGTTGGTTTGTTTGTTTCAGGTTTAAAACCATCTTTTCAGGTTTTGAACAATCTTATTTTTTAATGTGAAAATGTTGGTTGGTTTAGAATTAGGCTTGAAAATTCTGAAAAGCCACAAAGCCTGGTCAGTGTAAAAGGGGTATAGAAGAGATTAGCCAAGCAACTACAACTGAATATGTGCAGGTAGGAATAGGGACCACTATCCTGGGTGAATGACAGGACCATTGGGTTCTTTGTCTCTTCTTAATATAAGTGTTTATTTACATGACAAGCTCTTGTTATAATGTGACGGTTCAGTGTATTTAACACAACTCTTCAACCTTGGCTCGAATTGTTCCCCTCCTGCTGATATTGTCATGGACTGTATTCATTTTAATTCTTTTAATTATACAGTTGATTACACAGACTGATGGACTATTTATCAGTGTACTGTATATATCTGTCATGGGTACATCTATTGCATGGTCTGTCCCTCCTACAAGTGGATCCCTCCTTCTATCGTTCTCCGTAAGCTTCCTGTTTTTTCCCATGGTTGGGTTTTTATTGTTTTAGTTTTTCCTCACCATGATGGAGGATCTTAGGACAGGGAGTGTTGTCTTGTACAGTCATTTTGTTTATTTGCTTGCTTTGAACCATTTGTGTTGTTTCATTCTTGAAACAAATTACATATTAGGTGTTGGACTGAGTTTGCGTGACATTTGGGAAAAGAGTGAATGAGACAAACTAGCTCAAAGTCAGTTCTCAGTCATTTGCTTTTGTGGACGAATGAATATACCAGCAACACCGGCAGAAAAGTGACTTTAAAGGCCTCTTTTGTGACAGTGCATCAACATATTTTGAACAGTTGTAATGTATTTTTATTTACCTGCTAAAACAGCTTAAAATTTGGGATATGTCCAATTTACTTATTGTCATTAAAAGCATCTAAGGTTATCACTACAACACTATGATACTGTGATATTTTCCCTCATGCTGTCGCAATCTCATAAAGACATATAAGTCTAACTCAAAAAACATTTTTGCATTGTTGCACTTTGAATGGATTTACAACTCTAAAACATAAGCATTTCCAGCTCTTCTCTTGTGGATCCTACACAAAAGCGTTTCCATTAGCTGCGGGGGGAACCTCTGCGGATGAAGCCGTGTAAAATTAATTGCTTATAATGTCCAGTTATGCTCTGTCCTCAGCAACAAAGGCGGGGAGGCCATTTGTTTGCCTTGACCATCACAGATGCTGCACGCTGCATGGGATGCCGGGACAGGGGCTCATTTTCCGCTGGTTGATTAATCATCGTAAGGAGGGCTCCAAGTTACATACAACTTTAGTAGTTAACCTCATCACCTGCCGATCCGACTGCCAAATGGCTTCAGTGTGAGACCGCGGATGATGAATACGGGCCAGCTGCAGGAAGGCAGGGGGAGAAATGTTGCTACATCCTGGATATAAAGGGAAAAGAATGAGGTTTGAGCGCTGAGCAATAAGATGTAGAATGTGCTGAGAGTTAAGGCGAGTTTGAAGAGATAGCTGAGGAAAAGGTAAGGCTGGACTGGGCCGGATAAAGGGGAAGGCTAGGACCTCAGAGGAGCATGTGAGGAGGAGCAGAGCCCGGGGCTTACATGCAGATTGAAGGTGAAATCCGACTTATCGGGACAGGAAACACAGCTCAAAAAAAATGCCTAACAGCACTAATCCTCGCTCAAGACCTGATGATACGGCCCCAAAATACCATTCAGAAAACGCCTTCATCCTTTAAATAAACCTGCATTGATGTTTTTTTTCGCCGTCTTAAAAAGCAGTAATCCCTACAGAAGGGAAAAAGGAGGTAGAAGGAAGAGCATCCTCCAAAGCCCTCTTTAACATTCACCCTGCTACTTATTGGCCGTTTCAAGTGGAAGAAAACATGCTCTTTATCAGGCGTGCCTTTTACATTGAGAATTTCCTCTGTGGAGATAAGGAGTTCAAATGATGTACTCTTTTCCCAGAATGCTTGTAAGTGAACATTTATATGCGGCTGTGATCTGCAGGTGGAAGTTTCAGAGTCACATATCGCGCTTTAAGGTCACTGCCGCCCAAAACTGTCATCACTGTTAAGAAAGTTGCCGGTCCATAAACCGATTTAATTTGCATTGGGAAGAATTGTATTAGAAAAAAAACATTCAGTTTTACACATTTACATAACAAGATCATTTTCTTGTTAACTCAAGGATGCAAAGACTTGGAAAAAGAGATGATCTAAAATATGGAAATAGGTGTGAGATTTCTTTGTTTGTTAATCTATTATTTGTTTGTTGATTTGTGATTAATTTGTTGATCTATTGTTTGTTGATTTCTGATTTGTTTGTTGATCTCATTTGTTTGTTGATTACTGATTTGTTCATTGATCTCTGTTTGTTGATTACTGATTTGTTCATTGATCTCTGTTTGTTGATTTCTGATTTGTTCGTTGATTTCTGATTTGTAGGTCTCTTATTTGTTGATCTCTTATTGGTTTGTTGGTCTCTTAATTGTTGATCTCTGATTTGTTGATCTCTTATTTGTTTGTTGATTTCTGATTTGTTAAGCTCTTATTTGTTTATTGATCTCTTGTTTGTCTGTTGATGTCTAATTTGTTTGTTGATCTCTTATTTGTTTGTTGATTTCTGGTTTGTTTGTTGATTTCTGATTTGTTGATCTCTTTTTTGTTTGTTGATTTCTGATTTGTTGATCTCTTATTTGTTTGTTGATTTCTGATTCATTTGTTGATCTCATATTTGTTGTTGTTTTCTAAGTTTTTGCAGATTTCAAATGTGTTAGGTTTAGGTACTGCCCAGTCACTTTAAGTCAGTCACCCCTCACTCAAATCGTGTTATCAAGGCCTACTCTGAGTCAAGGCATAAGTCCTGAAAATAAGCTCAGTGACTCCACTAGTTAGATTCCAGGACTTCATGCAACACATTAAATGGTCACTATTAGATGTTTAAGTCAGGACGCTAAGGTATGACCTTTGCTGCCTGCATTAAAACAAATGTATAATGTTATCTATGCTGAGGATGGCGTTAAAAAAGACCAACACAAACCACAAAAAAGAGCAACTTAGAGCCACATAAAACCTGAGAAATTATCTATTTTACTCAAGCTATTCAATATCTAACCCTAGCATGAGCCATTTTGCAACACTTGAAAACATCAAATCTCTTTTATATTTTATGCAAACACTAGTAATGGCGTGTGTGTCTTCTGTGGACACACATTCGCTTCAGCAGATGGACAAAAAGCTGTCATTGTGAATTTTAATTGGCCATTTACGGCTGCTTTTTGGGGGCCTCCACTTGGCCAGAACTGCTCCCATCTGATTACACATTATGACAATATTATAACAGATGTCCCGTCCAATAAAGTAAATTCCTGAAGGACTGTATGTAATGTGAGTAATTGATCATTTCTTTTTATGCCGGCCTCTATTTACCAGCATGCTCCTGGTTTACAGATAGCCCCTGCAGTCGGGACGGCGGCCCATATGGCACTGCGCTTTACCGGCCATTTGACTGTACTGCTGATGAAGAGGTTCGTTTCTCCGGAGGAACCTGTCGGAGGGGGGAGCACTACACCCGGCTGTGAATAACAAGGCTGTCACTAAACTCCAAAAGTGCCTTCCGCCGCTCGAACGAGGCCGCTGGCACAGGTCGGGGTTTTTTGCCGTTGCGCAGGAACACTCCCTTCCCGCGTCGGACCTCGGGTTGCCTCTCACATCCTCCAAACGGGTCCGCGGAGAGGGGATGTTTATTATGATGCAAAAGTGCCTCGCCGAGACGCAATCACAACACTTTGTATTTCCTGCCGTGTTGTGTGTGAGGCTTCACACAACAGTTTATCTGGGTTAGGAGTAGATGAGGAGAAAAGCTGCCTAATCCTTTTTCAGAAGAACCTCCAGTTTTCACCGCAAACAAAAAGCATCTTTGTTCACAAACATCCTAAGTAATATATATGTTCCAATGCCACTTTTTCCAGAAGAGGTACATTTAAAAATAAGTACTCACAGACACCAACTACAGATATGATTAGCTTATTTCATAATGAACACTTCTCAACACCACTAATTGCCAGAAGGAATACAAATACTTATGAAATTGAATACTTACTGACATCAAGTACAGATTTGAGTACCAAATAATAAAAATCATTAACATACTAAATCATCCCACCACTTTTTTCCATTTTTTCCACTGATACTGAGGACAGAGTACTTAATAATACACAAACATTCTAAATATTAAGGATATCTTAACGGCACTAAAATTCTTCAAATTGAGTACTAACCAAGCCTGAGTAAAACTATCAAGGGTGTCCCATTTCCATTTCAAGCACAAGTACTTAAAAAAAGAAGTGACCAACAACAGCTACAGATATGAATACTCTGTAATTTAACATTACAAATAACAAGGATGTCCTGGCTTTAACAAGTAGGCAACAAAACTGGTTGTGTTATGTAGGCCATTGTTTCTAGATTAAAGGTTTGCTACCACTGTTTGCCAGACAAACTTTTACAAAATGTGGAGTAAAACTTACAACTATTAACTATTAAAGAGGAGTATTAATCAGAGAAAGTAGTTCTTATTCTATTCTTACTTCTTCCTATTATATGCACTACCCGTAATGCAGTCTGTTTATGTATAGGGGTACTATCGTATAGAGAAAAAAGGGCAAAAACTGAGACTGCAGGGAGAAGTATCAGAAGGGGTCAGACTAGTGCAAGATAGTGGGATCTGAACAGCCCTAGTAAATAACACGATGCTTTGCTGTTTATCAAAAACATACTGAAATCCCTCTTTCAGTCAGATGCAAAAAGGCCGACGTGGAGGGGCCCCCGGAGACACGAGGGGAATAGAATCATCACTCACCGATTAGACTGGCCATGGAGGCAGTGTTGATAATCTTGCCGTATCCTTGCTTCAGCATCACTCGACCTGCAGCCTGAGGCGAGGATAGGGGGCAAGAGGAGACACATTAAGCACCTTATTACGGCACTGATACGCTACCTGATACCTGAGGCCTGAGCACAGAACACCGCTTCAACATGCACACACAAACAGCCGCTCAACAAACAGATTTTTTTCATTGGAAAGCTGTAGAGGTGGGATATTCAACACTCAGATCTTTCACACTGGGGGAACTGTTCATAATGTTCTAATTTGGACTGAAAAATGGACTGTAAAAATGATTGTAAGAATGATTTTTGATTGCACATTTGTTTACTTACTAAAGTAAAAGGGTATATCATTAGGAAATAATTAAAATCTGATTGTTTTTCTATAGAAAGACTCAGGCCATAGATTAGAAGATAAGTTTCTAAAGTTTATTTCTTAAATCACAAACACTACAGAAAATAATTGTATGTAGACATATAAGTTATGCATTTTATATGTAGAACATTTTATTCTTTACATGTAATGTACACATGTATAATGTATCATTTATACCAGATGCTTGTGAAATAAGGAACACTTTACTTACAAATGTCTCAATCCCAAACACAATTTTCACATTGTTGAAAGATGAGCCTTTTTGTCTGTGAATTTTGATAATATGCCAAATTGCTATTGGAATTTTAAATTAGATTTGAACCACTGCAGAATTACAATTATATGCTTTTATCAAGTAATTAAACAAAATATGATTTTGATTTTTAACATGGGACCAATGTTATGTAATGTGAATTATTAAGCACTTGTATCTGTCCTCAGGTTTGGTGATTTAAATTGTAATTGGTAATTCTGGTAGATTTTGAATTTTGCTAAGTTGAGCAAATGTTTGCCTGCATTTTGATAAATAGCAGTGATTGTTTACTTTTTAGTCTAATATAATGCAACATAGTCTACAGTAATGTACACTTTGTAAATAATTCCCTGCATAACCTATGAGTTACCTTTGAATTTATTTTGTGTTTTAAATTTGTATTAAATTTTAATAAATAAAATGTAACAATTCTGGTAGATGTAAAAAAGTCACCATAAAATAAAATTAACAATTCATGGACTGAATTTCATTCCAAAGGTCTGGCCATCCATTTTCTCTTTATGTTAGACTAACACTTGAGGACACACACCTGACAACACATGAATGTCCCCCTGAGGTTGACGTTAAAAGTCTGGTCCCACTCCTCTAAAGAGGTTTCCTCACTGGCCGAGTTCATGTTAATGCCAGCGTTGTTGCAGCCGACATGGACCGCTCCCCATTTGGACAGGATCGTGTCAATCATCCTCTGGACGTCTTCAGATTTGCTGATGTCGGCGGTGATTGGAATAGCATTGATCCCTGGAAGAGAATGACAATGTTAAGCTGTATTAAATTGTAAAGAATGTGCCTTTTGCTATATATACAACTCATGAGAAAACAAGAACTAAAAGTGAAATCACACAACAATGTCAGAAGAGCATCTCAGCCCCTGCTGGGGATTTTTAGCCTTTACAATGCTGCCATCTGCTGGTAGACTAAAAAAAATAAATAATCACTGCTATTCAGCAAAATGTGTTTCAAATTGGCTCTTTTTAAAGCACTCATGGACATGTACTCATGGATACCAAGAAGAGTAATTACTCATTCTTTTAACAGAATGAGTAATTACTCTGACTTACACAGATTACTCTCTGAATAAATACTGAATACAGGTACAATCACTTTGTAAATCACATTCAACATTCACATTTCAAAACTTGACTACAATGCCATGATACAATTCAGAAACATTGAAAATAAAGGATATTATAGTACTAATACCCTTTACCTAGAATGATTACAAGTACTTGTACTGTGCTTAAATATAAGAACTCACATTTTGAGTATAGAATAATTCACAAACATTCTAAATACCTTCAAGTACTACAAGTATTCAAGATCAAGAACTGGGGCTGCAACAACTAGTTGGATTAATCAATTCTAATTATAATCATAATCGATGAATCTGGTTGTATTCATAGACTGAAACATACCATGTGCAGAGAGAAGTTTTATTACCAAGACGGAGCAGTAAATCTACAGAAACAGTAAAAGAGATGTATATTCTGTGTTTTTGATAAAAATACATGTGTATATGCTCTATCCACACGTCCTGTGGCGTACTGTAGCTTCATCTGGTTCAGATTTTGTAAAAAATGTTTGTGATTTTTTTTATTGTATTATCATCAGTTTTAAACAGGAACAATAAAACACCAAGTCGACAACTTGTTTTTGTAAGACCACCAGGTCTCCACGCGCTTACATGCACTTCACAATCTGATTATGAATTGTTTAATCGAAAAAATAATTGTCCGATGAATGGATTATAGAAATAATTGTTAGTCGCAGCCCTGATGAGTAATAATACTGAACAGAGACACAACTACTAAATAATTGTCCCTGTTTTCATAGAACCCTTATAAAAGCCAATAGAATTGCGACTTCCCTTCCTGGTCTGATTTAACATCCACTGGTCATTTTTTCATAATCTGTTTGGTCTTTCTTTAGTATTTGAATTATTTTAGCATATATATTCCTATGCATTCCCATTCGTATGCTATTTTGGCCACTTTCTTCATGGTTCTGTTTCCCTTTGATTATGCCAGTGGCATACCATGGACTTTCGCAAATTTTTTAACTGTTAAAAATCTCAAGGATCAGGGAAATTACTCGGAAAGATTTCAAGTAACCACTTTATAAAGACCAGGTTCCGAGAGAATCTTACTCACCTTTCAGAGTGAGTTCTTGGGCCACAGTCTCAGCTTTAACTGGGTCCAGGTCAACCACAGCCAGCTTCGCCCCAGCCTCACCCAGAGCATGAGCAAAGGCCCTGCCGATGCCCTGTCCTGCTCCTGTCACATAAGCCACCTTCCCATCCAGGCGCATCCGTTCCAGAATGGGACGTCCCATCACTCCACGGAACACCTCATCGTCTGTTATTTTACTCTAGAATACAGAGAGAAGAAAATGCTTTGATTAATCCCTTTCAGAAATCATCAGGCAATGACTAACAGTAAAAGTGAAGAAAATTGAGTTTCATGTTGCTCTAGTTGTCGTTTGATTGTTGATTAGTAAGAACATAATCATACAAACCTTGTCAACTACCACTAAAAGCATATATTGTACTATACATTTGAATGTCCTTGAAAATTGTACTTTAGGACTTTAGGCCGGTACCTAACTTCACACCACGTTTTGATTTAAGGTCAATGACCACATGAAATACTCCAACATTATTGCGATTAAAGTTGTTCTTAGCAATGTGAATACAGCTGATGTTGATGTTTTGGTAATATTGCTGCTGTTGGACCTAGATTTTCCTTGGGATCCACTGGAGTGTTAAGGGTCAAACAAGTATGGTATACTTTTGTTTCTACCATCAAAAGGGGTCCGAAGAACCACAATTAAACTCACTGTGATCCAGTTACTAAAAAGTGGAGCTTAAAAAGTGGAACACTTAGATTAGACAATAAAGCACCCTTACTCTGAAAGAGACATGGCACAAAACTGCAATGTTTTCTTAAATGAAGTTTGTCTTATTTGCCTTGCAGTTATTAACCTTTTGAAACTCTCAATACAACAGTCTACCTCAACTACTAATTATAGCAATAGTACCACCAGCTTCTTGTACAGCTACAAAAGAGCATTGCTCTCTGTTTTTTCACTCTTCAAGTTGGATATAGCTTAAATTATTATTAATATTTCATGTAGAAGTATAACTTGTGTGGCACCTGTGTGGCATCATTATTTAGAAGGCAGCCACTCTCCTACACGCTTCGCACTGGAAACACATTCGTACCAACCAACACATGCTGTACCACTTATAAGAAATATGCCCAAAATCTCTGTCTGTTTGTTCAATTATCTTTCCATCTAAAACATAAATTAGATTTTTGACATTTACTGACATTGCCTCTATGATTAAATTAGTTGAAAGAAAAAGATCCAGAGCAAGGCAGTGTGGAATCCGCTCGCCATTATGTTCCAACTACAGTCTGCAATGGTATTTTTCTCAAGTCCATTTTGACAAATTATTTACTTACTGCCCTTTTAACTTTCTTGTCGATTCAAACAGTACCTTTGTGCGAGAGCATTCAGCAGCTGCAGACACTCTGCGGATAACACTGATCCCATCTCGCAGAGGGATAATGACCTTTAAGATGAGAAGTGAGAATGTGAGTCTAGGAAGCTGTGAAATCATTTGTACATTTTGCTTTTAACCTACCTGCTCTACACGTGGATCTTTGGCAACAAATTCATTGAAATCCCGAAGTGCCAGTCCGTTCTTATCAGTGGTGTCCTTAAGATAAACTTTGGCTTTAAAGAGCGAGTTGTCAACACATATGACCCCGTGTAATCTCAGCAGATTATTCTCCAGGATAAAGTTATAGTAGTTGATGTAATTATTTTTGTCTGCATCAATGAAGACCATGTCAAACTGTTTACCTGCTGCTGCCAACTCCTGAGGGGGACAAAGGTTCAAAGAAAATGAATGTTAATAAGAAGATTCTCTGTTAACCTTTGTTCCCATTTGGCAAATAAACACTTAAAAGATTACTATTTTGGGCTTGTTGGCTTAATATATAAGATGGATAGGGAATGGAGTGAAAGAGAGTGGGGAATGACACTGGGCAAATGACCTGACCAACACTTGGGCCCGGGTCTCCAGCGTGCTAGGAATATGCTCTACCTAATAAGTAAGGCAATCACAGACACTTCTGTGATTCTTTAGTTTACCTTCAGGGTGTCCATGGCAGATCCAATTTGAACACTAATCTTCTTCCCATGTGGAGACTTGTCAAAAATGGGCTGTGCAAATTCTTTGAGGTATGGCTCCAACTCACAAGCGACTAAGCAGCCATCTTCTGGCAGTCCTTCAGCCATGGAGAGAGCTCCGTAACCAGTGAACATCCCGATCTCTAGAATGTGCTTTGCTTGAGCCATGTGGACCAGCATTTTCAGAGTCTGACCTGCCAAAACACCATAAAAGGATGCTGATATTTGCAAATCTATAAAACATATATTGCAAATAGATGGCTGCTTATGGTAATTGTGTTTAGTTTATGTTTTAGTTATAGTTTAATGTATTTTGATTTTTGATTTTGTAATTAAATTGTGTGACGACAAATGCTGCTGTTGGTGCCCAGAGGAGCGGATACAAAGAAAATTATTACTGCAGATGCTGAGGGTGACTATTATTCAAAGACAAACGGAGTCATGTGTCTATAATGCCTTGGTTTAGGGAAGTCAAAGGAAATGTACAAGAAGAGTGTAGCATTTGTGTGATGCAACATGGATTTTGTTAATTTATGCAAAGCGTGCGCTCACTCTGGAGACTTGGCACAAAGGTGACCCATGTGGCATGAGGTGAACTGAAGCAGGTTTGATGTGAATTTTAGATTAATTTTAGAACTCTATTGGATAGAATTATACAAAGCAATGGCCATTATTTGATATTGTTTGCTGGAGCAGTATTCTTTTGTTCTGACAGCAACCATGTATTCTTTCACCAGTCAGCTCTAAAATGCCACCTGCCAATATTACATTAAACTGCACATAAACGTACAAAAATCTTCATGGAATGTTCTGTTTACTTTGTTCATATAAATTGCATGCATTTTTAGCGTTTTACTGCTCTAGGTTTGCATTGGCTCATTTTGTTTAATTCCAACAGGCCTCACTCATTTTGCTCTATTCACAAGTAATGATGTCGATGTCTGTTTTAGGAGTGGTGTTCACAGTACAGTCAAACCAGGTCAGCTCAGTTGCTTGTGGCAATCCCAGCCATTTTAGGGGAACTGCACAAACAGAGCACCTGCAACAAGTCTGATTTAACTGCACCTTCCACATGTCCAGTGATGCACTCCTTGGGAAGCCGGAACTGAGTCTTCCCCTCTTTGTGAACTTGATCCCAGTCATGTGTGATAGTTTTCCTACAAGTGAAAAAAAAAGATATCAATTGTCTGTTACTTATGGTGTTGAAAATAACTCCATTACATACTTGTAAAGCTCTGCCAGATGTTCACTTTCCTGTGTGGTCATTCTCTCCAGGTAGTCGTCCAGGCCACAGGCAATGCCCAGGGCCTCCTGCAAATGACTGGTCAGCTCTTTGGGGATATTGATATTTGCTGTGGCTATCTCATTTGCTTTTTTCAAGAGCTCCACAAGAACCTCCACTGGGGTGTCTGGAACTAAACAGAACACAAAAACTCAGTGTTTGAAGCCATTCATATGACAACAAGTGTGAATAGTGGACAATCAGTTTCTGTCTTTAAGTGTTCACCTTGCAACTAACTGGTAATTGTCCTGGGTGTACTCTGCCTCATGCTCTGGGATAGGCTTCAGCCCTTCTCAACTCATAAAGTGTCCAAATAAAGAAGCATCATGGGAGAATGTTAGGTGCTTGTAAACCTTGCTTTAAAAATGCCATATAAGAAAAAGATTATTGTCAGGTGAAGCAACCCATTATTTTATGGGTAAGTAGTGCAAGAGTATACTGTTGCCTCATTCTCACCGTCAAGGTGGAGTAGTTTGTCTTGCACAACTAAGGTAATGTGGTAATGTGTTTGTTTGTTTTTTCTTTTTTACTCTGCTGGGTGTCAAATTCTGAGAAAATTTAAACGTTTTGCTCCAGGCGCTTTGTTACAGTAATTATCATCTCTCATCGCAGATTTATCACGTTTCTGCTTTTTGGAAGCATGCCAGCATTTGCATAAGTTCTTCATATAACACCTTTTCATAACACGCCTGACCTAACCTGCAACGTGGTTCTCTCCCATTTAACAGAGCCACTCGGATTATGTTGAGGTTAAGTGCATTTTTGGAAAGGACTCAATGGCGCCAACACAGGACTCAACAAAAGCTGGATACTTTAAAGCCTAGACTGAGTGAATAGAATCTCCACATGTTTCCACCCAACCCATCAAACCAGTTGTTGTTTGTGTTACTGTGTAAAAACTATACATAATATTTAATGCTGTTTAAGTTGGCCTCATAAAGGAATTCCAGACTCTCTCCATTGACTGGAAAATTCACATGTTCACACCCAGTATTGTTAACATTACTTATGATTACTTTTAATCTGACAGCGTCAAGAAATACGACATGCTGCAACCACTTTCTTTAGGAGAACACTTCCAAGAATTCCTTCTTTGAACACGGGCCATTGCTGATCATTCTCATGTTTCTTAATTACATTTATGGATTCATAGTATCATTTTGCCTGCAAGTTGTTTATGTTTTGCAAAATTGTAAGCAAGACATGGTTGATAACCTGCTACACACTTAATATCTTTACAAGGGCTGACACATTTTCCCTTCAGACATGGCTGCTTGAGGCGTTGTCATTTGATTTACTGAACTGATCTACCGACCTGCGCTCACTGTACATACAAAATATTAAACTATTATCTATATGTGCACTGGACAGCATGCATGCAGATACTGTATATTTCTTTTCACTGGTTACATCAATTGCACTGTAAACGTATGTTGCCTACTATTTATCAATTCACACTGCACTATTTCATAACCCTAACTAAGTCTAAGTAAGTCTAAGTGTAAAGATCCACCTATAATGCACAGACAGAATACTGAACATTCTGCCCTTGCTGCTTTCTGTACTTCTGGTTACATGATAAACTGCATTCTGTTGCCCTGTACTGTGTCATGTGTGATGACAATAAAGTTGAATCTAATCTAATATAGAACTGATACCTGTTTACAATTAAGCGGGTCGTTTTCTGTTTCGGTGTTAATCGCTAACCACCTCCTCCTTTTATTTTTATTTAATTTTTTACTTAATTTTATTATTTTGGGTTGGATGTCAGTTCTCTTGTGTTTTTTATTTCTCTGTTGTGCTCTTATTTGCATGTTTTATGTTTAGTGGGGATTTGTACTTTATTATTTGGTTGGTTTATCATAGATTCTTTTCCCTGCTGGCATATTTTCCCCCAGGACATCACACAGGACAGTCACTCTCTACAACCTCATTTGCACCAGAATACTTTGGACTCATTTTAGCACTATTACCCTCCTGATTATTTGCACCAGGCATCCTTTAGTCTGAACAATATGCTGCACAGACAATGGATAAAATTTTTTTTTTTGCATTTACCTTATACCTTTAGCCTATATTCTTTTATGAACTCTATTTGCACTTCTATTGAATATTCCAGACTACTTTGTTGCACTGCTTAGAAGTATTTTACTATACTAGAGCCCGAGTACCACTACATGGTGGTACTCTGGCTCTCTGTGGTGGGGAGAATAACTACAAGGATAGCGAGGATAACTACAAAACTGCTACAACTTTTCTATAATGCACTTCACTATTCTACTAAATGTTTGGACTCTTAAAAAGCTGGGGCATTCAAAATGTGAAAAAGAAGCAGCACAGCAAACGAAATTCATTTCATAATATTCATATAGGCAGATCGGTATGTGTTCATATAAAACTTAAAATGGCATAGATCCGTATCAGCATAAAGGTGGTACTTACTAATGTAAAACTTAATTCATTACATCTAATAATATTTTTTCACGACTGAAGAATAGTTGGCTCATTGACCCAACTCTGTTAAACCTATTAAATGTAGGCTAAGCGATCGAAGCCAACAATCTCTGCTGGAGGGTAATTCCTTCTTTCTTACTGAACACAGTTGCACAAATCTAACACTGTACTCAAGTATCCTCTTCACTATATAGTCTATACTTCACGGAGAGGTGCAACAAGTTAAAATGCACAGTAACCTAACCTAAACTTTTCGTCATTCGCCTGCACAGCCCGACCTGTAGCCTCCCTTTGCACTACTCTTCCCTGCGCACTGCACTGTCCCTCTGGGTCTTCTCTGGTTTTATTTGGCTAGCTCCCGTGTCATTAGAGGGCTACTATCGCTGTCCACGCGAGTCTTACCTTTTCCGTCTGGCATGGTGAGCGCTGTGGGCGGGGCAGAACCGTCAGACTCGGTGGTCGCTGTCGTCGTAGAGCCGTACGTTAGATCACGTCGTCTGTAAGTGTTGAATAACTCCAGTCAATGGGAGTGTGGCGTAACCTGACAGACCCCCCCAGAGGTCATTATCCAACCACACGAGGCTCGTGCGGACTGCACACGTCACCGCGTCTTTTCGTAACCGCGGAGGAGGGCGGGAAAAGAGGAAATACATAATGCACTAAAATAAGGCGTTTCGTAATGTTTATCAATTGGTACGTGAGGTTACCATCCCTTACCATCCTTTTTAATACCTTTGAATGAGTCAAAAATAAAGTAACAAGTGAATTTGTGTTATTAATTATTTAAAGAGGAACTTTATTTAAATGTTGGCTAAATTAAGTCATTAATTTGCTAGTAATGTATTCAAAAATTTTATTTTTGCTACAAGAGCAACCCTAGTTTTTAGGGCTGGTGTCACACTTAGTCAAACGCCAGGCATAACTAGAGCGCCTGTTAGCTAAAATAAACCCAAGGCCTATAGTTAGCCTAACAGTGGCTAGAGAGAGTCAGCAGCTGATAGCTGAAGAAATTAATTTAAGAAATAGGAAGACAGGTCAGAATAACGTTGCTGTTCTGATGAGACCGACTAAAATTATTATTTGTAGCCATGGCTAACAAGTTACAATGATGAAAGATTTAATGTTTCGCAGAATGCTAATAAATGAACAAAAAAAGAAAAGAAAGCTTTATCTTTACTTTTCGTACCTGCTCTGTCCAAAAATAGCTTTTTTTTTAGTTAGCCACTGTTAGTCTAGTGGGAATCCTGTGCTATAGTCTAGTGAAACTGTATTTTGGGAAAGGGCCACTTTGCTTAGGATGACCGTGCGTCCCTTTTTAATAGTCACTGTCTTGCTTTCACACTCCCTGTCCCAACAAATATCTGTAAAAACACAAATATGTCCCAGTTTTGAACACATCATGTCCATATTGTCCCTATTTAAACAAACACACAAACACCTCTTTAATGTGCTTTGATTATGGCAGTGGTGGGCAAACTAAGGCCCGGGGGCCACATGCGACCTGTTGAGCTGTGTAATGTGGCCCGCCAAGCATTTACAAATTATTTATAATTTAAGACAGCATATATTTGGCCATTTTCCTTCAATGCCTTGTACTTCTGCTAAAGGTACCATCATATCTACAAACAGAAAATATCCATTCTCACTTCAAGTTTTTAATATGGAGTGGACAGAGCTATTTTATTGAAGTACAGTCAGTAGCCATATGTCTTATTTGCCAAGAAACTGTTGCAGTTTTCAAAGAACATAATATCAGCCACCACTTTTCCATCAAACATTATCAGTCTGTGCAAGAAATGTCAATTTACAGGTTTACTCATGTAATTTGTATTAGTTTATAGTTTACTGGTCCGGCCCGTCTGTCAGAGTTTAAAACACAGTGTGGCCCTTGAGCCAAAAAGTTTGCCCACCGCTGGATATAGTCTCCAAAGGTTATGTTTTTTTTTAAACTCTTTTAGTTGGTTATGTTCAAATTGTTGCTCTGGATTTGTTCATATAATACATTGGAATAACTATTGTTTTGAAATGAAAACACATTTTCCAAAACATTATTTTATATATATTATTTTTTTCATCTGCCAGTAAGTTTGCAAAATAAAAAGTGTCCCAGTTTAGAGGTCTGGAAATATTGTCACCCTAACTGAGCTTCTTGTTGATGCACATGAAATCAAGTTGGAAAGTTAGGGAACACAGTTTAACAAAGTTTGCTTTGGCAGCCATGTGCATTTTTCTACTTGGAAAATGATAAGCTAGGAAGCCTTGACTTACATTATTTCCACAGAAAAGGTTTCCAAATAAACTCACTATTTTACATATGTAATCAGGCCTTCACCTTCAGCCTATATCCTCAGTGACAGCTGCTGGCTTGAAAAAAAAAACAGGTTCCAACAGTATATAATCAGACTCTCTGTACGCTAAGCAAGCTAATTTAATCTCCAGTTTGTTTAGTCCAGTGCTATTGCTATCCAGGTGACTTTCCCCAACAGTGAGTTCAATGGGTTCCTGTTGCATTAGGAACATGAGTAGTGTTGTCATTTTTTTAAAGCAAAAAGAAATGGATGTTGTGCAATGAAGGTTTAAAATTCACGGTCAATTTATTATCATAAACATGCTACATTAACAGCTTATAAATCAATCATTCAACATTGCATAGTTAAAAACCAGAGCAGCAGTCATGAAGTGCAAGTTGGACATAACCACTGACTGTGCGGGGAGCTGTCCAGTTCTTAAGATGGGACCAGGCTGATGTTAAGGTTCTCCAGAGACAGGGAGCCTGCTGCCATGCAGGAGTCGATTGCATGTTCATATATAGCTTGTTATACATGTGTGTTCTTTGGTAACATCCACTATACATGATCTGTGAGGAAAGACCCTAACTGGTCAAAAACAAACAAAAGAAAATACAGACATAAAATTAACACAAATCAAATAACCATATTAACCAAACCAGCTTCAACAGTTGCATAGGTACCCTTATTTAAATAAAAAACTGTGTAGAATGTGTTGTGTGAAAGAGAAAAAAAATGAACTGGATTACAGTGGAATGTGGTTATGAAAAAAGCTGCGTTGACTTGTATCACTATATCAAGTATGAGAGACGTTAAGGTGTGGTATATCTATTGACTATGTGCCAAAAGCTTCATTATGTTTTATGAACTTGCAGTTTAGTCTACTGGTCTACTGGGTATTCTTTTAGTGTTCAAACCTTGAATCTGTTCTTTCTCTCTCAGTCTTTTTTTATTCTCTTGTGTAACAGAATTTGACCCAAAAGGGCAGGCCCTCGAGACCTTGTTGATGTGAGAAAATACAGCTCTTGATAAAGGTGTCTCAGTATCTTAGCCTTGTGCCATCAGAAGAAAACACTGGCGACACTGGTAGCCAAAATAAGAGGCTGTTTATAATAAATCAGGTCACTTACGCCTACAGCTTTAAAAAAAAAAGTTGCAATAGTTTGGGATGGTGCATAAATATCAAAATCCACTCGTTATTCCACCTACAAAGAACAAATATTGCATATTTCTTCTTTTATGTTCCCAAGATCCCATAAATGATATATTATGAGAATACATTTATTATGTAAAAAATGTGTGTTGCATCGACACACAGCACAACACTTGTCAATTACTAGTCAATTTCACCTTTCAGCTCACAAGCATGGACCATAACCTCAACATTCTCCCTGATTTATGTTGGCCTTTCATTGATATGGGACGGTACCAGATTCCCTCGATAACTGAGACTGGTAGATGGCCTTGTGTTACACAACATGGCTATCTGCCCCTCTGCCTTGAAACATGAGTCAAACACTGACAATAGCACCCACGTCAAGAAAGAAATCAGTTTCTACTGGCATATAAAGTTGCCCTTTTTGCTGCACCACAGCCTCTAGAGAATGAACCTTGTGAACTGGAGATGTGCATGTTCACTTGGGGGATTTGGTTCTCACGTTGGTATTTCACTCCAGGTGTTAACTTAGTTTGCTTCTATTCAAAATTAATCTTTTATTTTTAGTAAAACAACAGTACAACAAATGAGTATTTGGTCAAGGGTCAAATATTTAAATAGAAACACTAGACTAAATCTAATTTACAGGCTGACTTTCACTCTTTGTGATAAAATCAGGTTGTGATTGCGAACATAATTAAAGTAAAGATCATCTATTAGCACTTTCAGATCTTATAAACCTTAGGGTTAAAGGAAAGAAAATCATTTTAATAGTCACCACCAACATGCAAGGGCCCCAACATTTTGGGTATTACTGGTCCGGTCTGCCGGGAACATTCTTAAGTCTATCTCCAGTCTCCCGGTTCTCTGATGGAAATCAAGTGTCTAAATTGGCTGCTTCAGCCAGCATTACTCCTTTAGATTAATGTAGAGGTTCCTGCAATTTATTTTACAGTTAAAAAACACCTAAAAACAGAGACAGAGTGGTTGATCCACACTGTGCTTGTGTTAGAACTGACAGTAACTGAAAAGAACAATAATGTTCCCACAATGTCAAATATTGAAGTTAATTTAATAGTATTAGTAAATTTACTCACTACTGTATTAAGAAAAAAAAACCCCAACTTGATTCTGAAGTTGATCTGAGTGAGATCAAACCAGAAAAGAAGCCGAATATGTGTTTTTGTTATTGTGAAGTATTGCTGTATGACAGTTGTGGAGTGGCTACACAATCTCTCAACCTCAAGGCCTTCTGGTACATTAAGACAGATATGAGGAACAGCCCCCTCAAAAGTTTGCCTAGGCCCCCAAATTTGCTAAGCCCGCCACTGATTTTGTCCCACTTTAACCCACTTCAAGTTAAGACTATTTTGATTTTTAGTGCAAAATAATCTGAAATAGTCACTGTTTGATTATTACTCTTGTAAACTAATGCAGAAAAAGTAATGCAATCTAACAGTGAAGCTTACTTTGTAGAAATAGTCCAAATAGAAAGTCACACTTGATAGTTGTGTTTAGCATATGCTATTCTATTCTGGAGTCAGTCTGTCTTTAAAGTAGCACACGGGCAGTTTCAGTGAACAACTGGGTTCAATTTAAGTTTTTGCATAGGCCCTTGCACTTGCCAGACAAACAGGAACCAGAGCAGGTTTGAGCTGTTCTGTCATATGATGTCTAACCAGTGTGTAAAAGACATTCATCTAATGTGATTAGTGCTATGTAATTAGTGATAGCCAAAACAAACACTACAACAAAGCGTTGCTATCTCTTTTAGTGCTTGCGGCAGGTATAATACAAATTTAATCCAAATGAGCTTTATAGACTTGTAGATGGACTTCTTTACTTTGTACTGGAGTCATGCTAAAGCTACCTAGCAGTGAGCAACGTCCAGAAAATGTTACAAACGTAATGTAAACTCTGAAACACAAACAGATGGCCAGCAGTGTGCAAACAGATGATGTTACTAAAGAGAGTCACAGGAGTTGAATCATATCCGTGTTAGCATTAGCTTGGTCTCTGTTTTAATCCTGGCATCATATCTTTAAAGATACAGAGCATTATCTCCAAGTACAAATCTATCTCAGTGTCAGTCAGTTCTTTTGCATTCCTGTTCTATAATGTATGTGTGAAATAAGTAAAGATATGATTGATGTACTTAGTTAACACCTTGTGTAAGTGATGTACATGTAATGGCTTGTGAAGTATAGAGAAGGTAAAGCTCCTCCCATTACTCGAGGGCATTTCCAAAAAGACGATGCTGTATTTAAAGAGCCATGAGAGGGTGGTGTTGTCAGAACATCACAGATTGTTTATGTGTCTCTCCTCGGCCATACCTGCTCTGTTACATCTATGATAATCATTGCAAAAATGGGGAAAGTTCACCTGCTCCACTCTGGCAAAGACAAGACCACTGAGTACAGCTTAGTGCGCGTCAAAAACACATGGACGCGCAAATCAGAGAAGCATGCCAGCACGGGCACAGCCGGAAGTGTTTCTGCAGCAAAGATGTAAGTGTACAAAGTATGATCCCATTATAAAGGCAGAATGTGTTTATTAGATTGTATCAGCAGATCTTACAGTAAATTTAAAATATAACATGTTTGATATATTGCTGTTGCATATGTTATATATGTCCTATATCTCCTGCAGAGAAATAAATAGTTAGGGATTGTTTCCAATTGTAGGGTATTCATTTGCTATAGCATTATTTCTAAAATCCTCAGTCAAACTCATGAGGGGAATTCCATGAAGGGAGTCAACCTTTGGTAAGTCTGACTCATCTTTTAATAACTGATTGGCAGTCAGGAAACGTAAGCAGCAGCGATGTCAATCTGGATCAGGTTCAAGCCGAGGCCTCGCCCAAACATTTGGAGAATCAGAGCTCAAAATGTACATATCACAAGTTTCTTGTGTTGAGCATTTATTAAAAACATTAGCCAAAAAATGTCTTTTATATCTGGCACCAACACCATCACTCACCCCTCATCAAAGGCATTACCTTAAACTTCTAGCACTGAGTGCAACCCTGCAATTATCTCTTTAACTGATTGTGAATGTATTGCATTGCATTACTTTGTACTCTGTATATTGATGTTTTGGGTTTGTTTAGTTTTTTTGCTCTGTAGCAAAGAAGTATCCAGTGCAGGAAAAGACACTTTTAATTATTGGTTGTCATTACTTTCTTGTTGACACTGGTGTAGACCAATGGAAGAATGTGACTGGCCTTACTTTACATTATGAGACAAACATTGTCATTCATTCATAACAAAGCCTAGATGACATCTTAAGGTCTTGTTTTTTTTCACTGATGATTCTAGTTTCAATGTTCTATTAGACAATTAGACTTTTTCCAATAAGCAATGCTTTCCTTAAGTAGACTCATGGCATATCATCAGAGTGTGGTGTACAGTCATGAGCCATTCAAAGCATGTACACTCACCATTCTCTCTGACCTTTGCCCTTTTGTATAACCCAGAAGACAAGACACTTTGTTGCATGAAATCTCCTCTTATATGGTCTGTTTGTGTTTTCTGTGCAGTTATGAAAGCAACACAGACAAGAGCACCTCCTGGACAGTGGTGACCCCCATTATCTTCAGCTACAAGGTGACAGAGACCCAGGGCCTGCTTGACCCGTGTAACAGCACACTGTTGACGGGCCACATCACCGACCCGCAGCAGCTGGACGCCATGAGGAGACCCACCAAACCACTCAAACGCTTCGTGGTGGTGGACCAGGAAGTCTACCGAATCTACGGCCCCCAGATTACCAAGTATTTTGAGGCTAACAATGTTACTTGTAAGATACTACCGCTGCCAACCACCGAGGAGAACAAATCCATGGAAATGGCCCTGAAGATCCTGGAAGAACTGAATAGTTTCTCTATTGACCGTCGCACAGAGCCTGTCATTGCCATTGGGGGAGGGGTGTGCCTGGATATCGTAGGCCTAGCGGCCTCTCTGTACCGCAGACGCACCCCGTACATCAGAGTGCCCACCACACTGCTGTCCTACATCGACGCCAGCGTAGGGGCTAAGACGGGGGTCAACTTTGCAAATTGCAAGAATAAACTGGGCGCTTATATTCCCCCGGCCGCAGCCTTCCTAGACCTGTCCTTTATCAAAACTATTCCACGGCGGCACATCTCCAATGGGCTGGCTG
This sequence comes from Rhyacichthys aspro, assembly GCA_036850595.1. Taxonomy (NCBI): domain Eukaryota; kingdom Metazoa; phylum Chordata; class Actinopteri; order Gobiiformes; family Rhyacichthyidae; genus Rhyacichthys; species Rhyacichthys aspro. The sequence continues at coordinate 4,246,881 of CM072152.1, forward strand.
AAATGTTAAAGGTTAGCTGACATGCAAACATTGCATATAAATATATATGTATATATGTATATATATATATATATATATATATATATATATATATATATATATATATATATATACACTGCACACAAAAAAATCCACGAAACAGCAAGGCCACGAAAGGTGAACCGTGTTATAGTGAGGGAGAGATGGGTATAAATACATAGAAATGTATTTAAAATAAAATACAGAATACTGTCTGGAAAAATGTATTTAAATACAAATACAAAACAAGGTGCGGAAAAATGTACTTTGATACAAATACAGTTTTTTGTATTTTTAAAATACACAAAATACATGTGAAACTCACCATCAAGTGCAGGTATCCCTATCAGACTGAAGTAAATCAGCACCCTGATATAGTTACTGGTACAGTCACTATATCAGTATATCAATATTTTACTTTTTTTTTTATACATGTATCTGAAATACTGCCCATCCCTGTTTATACATACGTATGTGCTAGCATTTGAAGGAAACTGGAATACAGGAGCAAGTGTCCCCATGATGCCTTGTTATAATGTGTTTAACGAAATTAAACACTGTGTTACAATTAGGCTTAGGAATCATATGGTACCACTCAGTACAATACACTGTCCACTGTGATGATAATATCACAATTCAGCAGACATTCATGTACAATAAATCAGGATATCTGTGAAAATGTAATGGAAAGATTTTGACAAGAAAGTGGATTTTGCATTGTAGTGTCATTAAATCAGCCCCTCCCTCTTTTGCACACATAACCTCCACATGTCTATATCCAATAGACCCCATATATATAACCCCATATATCACAAGAAGCTACTTACAGTTTGGTAACAAATTTCCTACAGTACCAGACCAAAATGTGTGAATTCTCTCAGTAATGTTCTGTGGAAACATCCTCACTCATTGCGGTTTTGTGTCTTTGCAGATGGCCTTGATGAAGCACAGGGAGCTCTTTGAACTGCTGGAGAAACATGGCCGCTTTCTCTTGGATTCTAAATTCCAGAGTGACACCAGCGTCTTCGGGCCGTCCAGCCAGGCAGCGTCCAGATCAACCCGACTTGCCATCACCAGCATGCTGGAGGAGCTGGCCCCTAACCTCTGGGAGGACGACCTCAACAGACTGGTTGACTTCGGCCACCTCATCAGTCCAGCGCTGGAAATGGTAATCCATCAGTCTTCTCTGCTCAAGAAGTGAAAATTTTCACTTTGGTACAAGTTCTCAAATAATATCCTGCAAGTCCTCACATCACAGTCTGCACACTCTCACATTTTGCTTCATATGTACCTTCATAGCGCTCTCTAGTGGTACATGGGAGTCTCTGAGACTTCATTCATCATATGATTTCAAGATTGTGCCCTGTTTGGTTTTGTAAAGCTTTTACTACTACACTATACTACATTATACTACTGTACTTGTGTAAAATAGCTATGGTGCCTCTAATTTTTTTTTTTTGCACATCAGAACAGAGTAAAACAGTCAATAATTAATAACATCCATTTTAGTTTTTTTAAGGCTTTGTTTTTTTTAACCTGTTCACTTTCTTTGTTCACTAAACCCAATTTCCAACAGAATCAGTCCTACCTGACCAATCAAAACCGTTTATCTAAAATAGGCTGGACTTTTGCAATACAGTGGTCCCTCATTTATCGCGGGGGTTACGTTCTAAAAATAACCCGCAATAGGCGAAATCCGCGAAGTAGTCAGCTTTATTTTTTACAATTATTATATATGTGTTAAGGCTGTAAAACCCCTCACCACACACTTTATACACTTTTCTCAGACAGGCATTAACATTTTCTCACATTTCTCTCTTGTTTAAACACTCTCAAAGTTCAAACCTTAGCATCTTCCTCTGTCTTTTGGGTGCCTTTGTCGGTGCAGAACGTTCCGTCGACATTGTGGGTTTTGTCGGGGAGAAAACTTACAGCACTTCAGAGTCACACTGCTAGCGATCGAACATTTATGTAAATTTGGCAGAGCGCATTCTGTACTGTACAGGAGACACAGCACGGAGGAGATTGATTGACAATGGTCTACAGTCCCTTAGCCAATCAGGACGCAGAATACAAAGCGCGAGTTCTCCCTTAGCCAATCAGGACGAAGAACACAATGCGCGTTCATACACTGTAAAAAAAAAAAGCATGGAAAATTGCACTAAAAACAAATCTGTGAAACAGCGAGGCCGTTGTAGTGAGGGACCACTGTACTTTGGTTTTCTGATTGGTTTTATGTTTTCCAAATTGCGTTAGTCGAGAGGCAGTTTAGTCTGCGTATGTTGGTGCTTTCAAATATGGTTGTTGGGTTACTAATACAGAATAAATATTTTAATTGTGTTCCAGAGAGTTCTGCCAGCTCTTCTTCATGGCGAGGCAGTTAACATCGACATGTCTTATATGGTATATGTGTCGCGTGAGAGCGGGCTGCTGACAGAGGAGGAGAAGAAGAGGATAATCTGCTGCATGGTGGGCCTGGAGCTGCCCGTGTGGCACCAGTCTTTCACCATGGAACTCATTCAGACGTCTCTGCAGGACCGGCTCAAGCACTCGGGTGGGCTGGTCCGGATGCCCCTGCCAGTCGGCCTCGGACAAGCAGGTGAGGAGCAGTATTGTAGAACATTGTAAAAGTCAATGCCATCTATTGTATTTTACCAGTGTGAACACTAGATCAACCAAGGGTTCATTTTTACTCAAATATTGTTCATCTACTGACTAAACACAGCTTTACTGATAATTTAATCATTCCTGTACTATTTGAAAGTAGGAATGGAAAAATGAAGATATTTCCAAACTAAAATCTCCAGGGGTCACTTTTACCCTTTTGAAAAAACATTGTGAAATGTTGCAAGCACCTACCAAAGTCAATAAAGTGTTAACACCTAGAGCTAAAAAATAGAGGTGTTTTAATCCTACTAGCACACTTTATTAGCTGCAATTGCAGTTAAACAATATGTATTAGTGTACTGTATTACACATACAACTTGAAAGATGTTGTCACAATGGTAAAAATGACCCACTGGGGTTTGAGAAATCTATAGTGTCTCTGCCAACCCACTAGGGGCACTGTAAACTCTGCCACTGCAAATATGACACCCATTACACACAAGAAGTAATGGCAGCGGTTGACTCTAAACCAAACAAAACTTTTTAATCTTGATCTTTTCTGAAGCAATGCTGATAAACTATAAAGACTCAATAAGAGGCCCACGCAAGCTTGATTCAGTGTTGTCACGTCAGTCATATTTTTGGATAACTAACTTTGATTATTTACTTTGAAACATTGCTTCTAGGGATTGGAATTATTCAAAAAGCTTGTATACAGTATATCTTACACAGTATTACTAATGTCTGTTGTCCTTTCTCTTTGTTTTGTTTTGCAGATATCTTCAATAACACATCCTTTGAAATCCTGCATTGTGCTTATGAAAAATGGTGCAAAGAGCTAGGTGTTCCAGCTGAAAACAATGTTTAAAATAAGATATTTGTATGTTCCATGTCTAGTCCAGTCTCACATTTTATGCAGGAATACAGCTTTTTTAGTTTTAACTGTACATTGTAAAGACCAGTGGGTGCTATTTGTTATAACAGACTGATTATGATTTGTGTACATTTATTTTTTTTTTATGATGATTTTTGATGAATGCAGCTGTCCAAAAGTACCGTGATATAGCATTATTGTGTGGTTTATGACGCTCCTTATTCAGTTCTTAGATCGACACGTAGGTTTACATGTGGCCACTAAGGGGCAGTGCACTGAGCTGAAATCTACTTGAGATATCTAAAATTCTTACCAGCATTTATTTTATGCATATGAGGTAAATGCTTTCAATATGCTATTATGGTGGATGACTATGGGAATAAGCAGATGAGACAATGTGAAACTATATTTGTGGTATGAAATAATAAATATGTGTAATATATAACAAATATTTAGGTGGAATTAGAAACTAGATGTTAATGGGTTTTTTGTATATTCTGACATTTATGTATCAATAAATGCCTCCTGTCTTTTTATTGGTTGATTTTTTTGTTATATTAAAATAGCAGAACACTCACAAGATTCACATTTTAATATTTTCCAAAATTGAGTTAACAGCAGTAATCAGAAAAGATTCACTTTTTGTATTTTTTCTTTTACAAAAGTTCCAATATACATTATATCAATACTATATATTCATATGTTTCTGTATAGTATACAGCAGATACAGACAAGCGTAACTGAAAAATTTTATCTATATGACTAACATTGGCTCAAACTTTATATGCAGATGTCGATGTTCCATGGTTAAAAAGTAAAGTACATTCAAGTATGCACAGTTATAAATATAAAACATTGAATTGATAAATAAAGGTCAACACTTAAATATGTAAAAGACTTCTTAGTTTGGTTGAAGGAGCATGAACTACAGTTGTAGTGCTCATCTCAGAAAATATTAACATATATTATTAAATAAAATGCATAAGTCTAGGTTTTTAGAAATAAATTGAAGGGTAATTTAGTCCTCCATGAATAGGATGAAATTAATTTTATTGTGACTTTTATCTATTCTGTGGGACTGAAGCACCACTCAAGTGACTGCAGTAGTATAGTAAAAACAAATAGGCCTCCATTTTAACCTACAAGAGAATATAGACCACTAAAAAAAAACAAATTCTGAGAGGAAGGTCAGAATTCTTAAAATTAAAGTCAGACATCAGGAAAAGGCACAACATGACCCAGTGTATGGGGATTGACCTTAATCTTCAAATCTTTTGCAGAATTCTCACTTTAATCATATTCAATCATATTTTTGACAGAATAAGGATTTTTTTTTTTTTATTCAGATGTCTTTTAGAAGTAATACTTTAGTCTAACAATTCTGACTTTCTTCATTCTTACTTTTTTTCCCTCAGAACTATAACTTTAATTTCTAAGTTCTGACTTAACTAGATTATATTTATTACAGTGGTCCTAATCTTCATCTGTATATTTTATATATGTTCTTTAAACACATAACATTAATTTAAAAAAATCTCTGCATATCACCAGTCCAACCTGTACCACAGTTTGAGAACAACAGGTCTAAAACATGCAAGGAAACTCAATGATCAAGTGTGAAAATTTGACAGCACTGCCCTAGACAATGTCTTTGTACATGATTACATAATCTATAAATACTTCTTTAAAAACATTACAAACTTGATTTCAGTGAATGCTTGTAAATATTCCAAATTCATTTTGGATTGGAGTTTCTACGTTTACACATTTTCCAGCAAACGTTGTGGATGTTTGGTCACTTGGCATTTACCTAAAGGCTGCTACAGATAATGTCACTGCTGTTTGTCGCTAACAGCTGTGCTCCTTGTCGTCCACAGAGGAGCTGGAGCTCTGGTGGCCGTTGTTGGAGCCGTCTGGAGACATGGAGGACAGCAGAGGGTCGCAGGGGGAAATGGGCGACAGGGTGTTGTCCTTCAGTTTACAGGTCCGGGGGCTTCTGTAAGAACTGGGGTCTCCAGAGTCTGTGGGGATCTGGTCGAATGTGATGGTGCCGTTGTTGAGGTCCAGTGTGGTGGGAGGGGACATGTCTGGGCTGGTGGAGTGCTGGTACAACTCCGAGGGGCAGTCCCCCAGAACCGGCTCCTGTTTGATGGCTCGAGCCACCAGCTCGGACGTGCACACTGAGGAGGAGGGGACTACTGTGAGGCCGTGGGCACGAGCCTGGATCTCCAGCTCCTGCAGGAGAAAATACAGTCTTACATCACAACACTTTATGTTAAGTACAGACTCATAGGAATAAGTTAATTGTCCGTAAATCCTTTAATACAAAACAGGTGAGGGCAGGCTCCAAGCTAGCTGACTTTTTTCCTCTTTTATTGTTGTTGTTTTCTTATATTACTGACTTTAATCTCATCTCTGACAAATCTCATCTTTTTTTAATCTTTTGTAATATATTTTTAGTTGTTATTTTATGCATACATTCATACATATTTTTAATTACACAAATACAAAAAAATATGTATTTGTAAATATCAATAATCACTCATATAATGGCCATCCAGCTATTTTATACTTGCCATTAAACTGACTGATGACAGGTTTAACAGGTCAGTATTTCAAGTTCATAAGACAATGTTGTTGCTTGTCTAACATTTTAATGTTTAACTTTATTTGTACCTGTATCCTGAGCATGAGATGTCGGTTGGCGTGCTCCAGCTTCCTCTGCCGACACTCCAGCTCCTTGGCTCTCTGCTGCTCCCGCTGCAGTTTGCGGATATAGTCCACTGAGGCTTTCAGAATGGTGCCCTTATTCCAGCGCATGTCCCTGACAAAGACAAGATACAAGAGTCTACAGTCAGCTGACCAGATGACCACATGAGCATAGCATTCACTATCTACAGTGAACAACAGCACATGGCTGTTAGAACAAAGTAGATAATTAGCCGAGTGGATGAATGGGTCCTTAAAGAAACATTCAAACACTTACGGGTCATTGGACTTTGGTATTAAGGTTCCCAGTTCTTTGATGCGATCATTGATATTAAATCTCCGTCTTCTTTCAACTGCAACACATCAGAATAAAATGAATATATAATTTCTAGAATAGAAGTACAGAAAGAAAACGATGTAAATGATGTACACACTTAAATTGTGATTGTCTTTCTTCTGCCGCTCTTTCGCAAGAGCACGAACCTCAGCTTCTGGAAAAAGAATAAAAGTGAATTTTCCCACATATGTATTGACTTTAATTAACTTATCATTTTCTCTAACTTTTAAATAACAGTATGCAGCTGCCCTGCATTAGAGTTTCATTTACACTTTATTACATGGTGCTGCAATATTTACATTTAAAATCATTGATATTGTGTGCAATTTTACTCTTACACAAAACACACAGTTTGATAAATAATGAATAACTTTGATTGGATTTTGATTTGATGTTGCTTACCTACTGGAAAGCCGTCTGGCCTTTGATAGCTTTCATAGTGGCCACAGGATCCAGGCTTGTCCAGTACTTGCTTCATGTCAGGAGCTGAAGTAAATTGCACACAATACCAACATTGGCCTACATCACACGGCAAATTTCCCCTTCAAATCATTCTGTCTGTTAGAGTATATTTAAATCCGATCTGGCAAATAGAATTAGCTTTACTTTGCCACGATCACTTAAGAGCAATCAATTGAAGTGTTAGTCACAGACTGGTGTGCAAAATTGACTGTCAATTGATTTTGCAGTTTTAACTGACAGTGCTCATTGTGTTGTCCATGATGCAAATGACAGTATACCCAAAACAAAATGTTACTGCGTAACTGTGTAATGTACAAAATTATTTGATGCATGTGTAAAAGTCACATGTTTACCGGTGTATTCCCTTTTGAGGTTGGGTGGGCAGGAGCTACTGATGGCAAGGCCTGGCAGAGGAAGTCCTTGGTTTCCATACACGTCAAGAATGTTACTAGATACAGGGAGCTGTAAAGTAAGATAACACAAAGTAATTGTTAATGAACTCTAGAAGTACCAATCCCCCCTTACACTGGCATTGATGTGATTTTACCCCGTCTATGTTGCAATCAACAAAAAATGGGTAAAAAGGTAACTTCCTGCTAGAAAGGCCACGAGAGGTCATTTTGTAAAAAGTGTGTCACAAGAAATTTTATTAGGGTTGAAGAAATTCAAACTCTAATTACAAAGAACTGCTTTTAGAAGTTTGTAATGCTTGAAAGCTATAAACAGTAAATAAAATAAAATGAAATAAGAGTAGGCTAAGAATGAACAACAAGACACACAAAAAGAAAAGTATATCTATCATATAAAAATGTCTAAAAAATAAAAAATAAATTATATACTGTATATTGACCAAAATAGGGCTAATATAGACCAGGACAATGGATCACAAATTATGGCTCTCCTTAAAACACTCTTCTAGAAGAAGAGAAGCATTACCTGGTTGTTCATTTGCATCCCAGGGTCCATGAGTCCGAGCACATCTTCACTGTAACTGGACTCTAAACTGATAATATCATCGATAACGTCATCCATCTGCAAGATACAACCACATTCATATTACTAAGAAGTATATTACCAATATTACTAACTAAGAAGTCTTTCAATTATCTAAAGAATCAAATTGGTGTAGTACCTCTTTTTCACAGTTGGAACTGAGCGTCAACAGGGCCATGGGGCTGTTGGGGGCGCTGCTGCCCGGCCCGGGGGGCATGCCGTGTTCAGGGGGCTGGCTGGGACACTGGCTACCAGCTTTCCCCCCCAGTGTAGTGGACAGATACTGGCGGACCTGCTGCCTCTGAGCCTGCTGGAGGTGGTATTTACTGGGGTTCTCCAAGTGGGACTGCACCTATGAAACACATGCAGGAATTACAGATCAATTACAGGGCTTGAGTTCTGATATTTCTTAGCCAATGTTCTTACTCATAATAAACCCCCAGAATCTTTGCACTGGTACTCTGCAATCTTAGAGTCTGGATTCTTTACATGTGTTCTCTCTGGCATTGATGGATTTACAATTACTGTATTGTTTCATATATACTTCTTTCCTGCTCTGGTAAGTCATTTTAGATAGTACATGTACTGTTGTTATTGTACTATTGTGTATTTTATTGTACTATATAAATGAGCTATTTAAGATTACTGCAAAAAATCTTCCATTATTTCAAGATGAATCCATACCAATCATGGAAATGCATTGACTTTAAAAACACTGTTACAGTATGACGACGAGCATGCTAAAAATGTCAGATTTGACTGACTTCCAAAGTACTAACGTCCTTTACCACCATTAACAATTGTCAAAGAACAGACTCCTCACAAGTCACATGACCAATGAGTAGTTAGAATTTAGACAACAGTTTAGCTGCTTTGGTTTGAATAGAGGCCAGCCACTGTCTCTTAAAATCGGTACCACAACACACATTTGCAGTGTCACCACTTCATCATAAGAGTGTAGTAAATATTTATAAACTGTTATACACTTAAAGGTTAAGCAGGGTGTAGCCATTTTGGAAACCATGCATTAAGTGATTATAAGGTAATATGAAAGTGTCACTAATTTAAAAAAAAAAAAAAGTGTTTCTTATCTAATTGTTGAATGTACGATTCCAGTGAAACATCCCAATATCTTTGTGTCTCACACTAATAAGCATTTGTAGTTACAAGAGCATCTAAAAAAATGATTCCAGAATTTTACCCATGATTCAGGACTCACTGAAGTCCTGAATTATGGGTAAAATTTAAATGATTATGATATTCATTAAAAGGCAAGATCCACTGAAGACAATGCAAATTTTAAGAACTTTAATAACAAAAATATAAATAAAAAAATAAAAGGCATTTCTGATCATTTATAAAATAACAGTTTTATGAAAGTGGCTTGATAGTCATTAAAATACAATGCTATCCAAATTTAAACAAAAGCAAACCAAATGTAAAATATCCTTCATGCTCACCTGGTAATGGCTGTATTCAAGCATCTCCAACATATTATTTGGGTTGTACTAATAGACGACTGTCTGGACACAGTTAGTAATCCCTTTATGTGGTTGGCCTACAGTGTGGATGCCAAGCTAGCATGTGCAAATCTGAGCGCACTAACTAGTCCCACCAAATTTATCCTGGACTCCAGGCTCATTAGTTATGCAAGTTAAGGACTGGGGAGGTCTCATCCATAATTGTGTACTCCCAGAGCTGTGTTTTTCCAGCTAAATGTATGAATTTATGTCTTTATAGGGCCCATTTGACGTCACCACCTCCATCGCACAATGGGGTCTTTCTGTCATTTGGCCAGTAGTCTGCGAACTCCAGCTCCCCTCAGGCCAAGTAACGTTTAATCTTTAGTTCTGCTCATCTAGTATAAAACATTATTTGTTCTGAGCAAAGGGCAAACAATCGGCACCACTGTTTGGTTACAAATATCTTTATAAAAACCCCAAATGCATTGTGTGTTTAGCAGCCCCACCCATTTGAGAGATTTTTTAAGGTTAATTCAATTTAGAGACGTTCGTTGTCGTGCAATCACAGAAACACGGTAAGGTGAATCACATTTTAGCATTTAAAAAACGTGTGGTTTTAACCGTTTTTGTGACAGTGGAATCGACAGACTAGAGTGGATTTCACGGTTTCATCAAAAATTTTATCAGCTTTTCTTGTCACTGATGCCTGATGGTTCGGAAAGAGGCCAGAGGGCACGGCCATATTTCAAGTAAAAAAAGCTAATAAAAGATGCTTTATCCTGAAGGAATTTTAGGATTTCTAAAACTGTTTCTAGTATTTTATTGTAATGTGAAGACATGTGAAGCAGATGTTTCTCATAACACTGTAAAAACTAAATCTATTTGATTTACACTAAAAGTCAGTTGGTGGCCAGTTTTTCACTGTCACACACTGTACACAGAATTGATAAAACAGTATTATACATAAACATAAACACAGCAATTGTAAATTTTAGAGCGAATAAATTGGTTCTTTACATTATGATAAAAAAGACAAAACAAAGTACTGTAAAATATTTGAGATGTTTTTCATAATCGATCCAATGTTTAATGGACTGTTAAAAGCACAAACTAATCCAAAAACAAAAATCAAATTTTTTATAACGCAACACCAAGACAGTTTTGATTTTAAGTAAAAGTCCAAAAAAAGTCCTTTTTAATTTGAAGAAAGCAACAAGCGCTCTCTTCTCCTCTTTGTTATCAACATGGCTACGACAAAAGCAGTTAGCGTTGACGCTGCTATCGAAAGTTTATCAGAAGTAGAGAGTATTTGTTCTTTGAAAGAAGCGCAAAGAGTGGCACGTCATATCGTTGCTATGATTGGCTAAAGAAACCTCATGCTAAGCTGATACTACTTTATCCAATCAACACCAAGTTTTTGACAGAAGACATCTCCCTTTTGCAAACGCTTTCAACGGGAGCCTTCCCAGATGGTACTGTGAAACAGACTATGTTCTGTGGAGCAGTTCTATCTGGCGGATAAGACTCAGGAGCCCAGGGTGAGAATGAGCAAAATGCTTACTCTTTGTTGAAAATACTCTTAAAGCATTTAAAAGTGTTTTCATCAGACAAGGTTTCCTCCTTTGCGGCCCCAGTAATATAATTTCCAGCTATAATTGTACTCGTTCCAGGCTAAATGCGAAGGCAAAGAAAACTAACGTAGTACAGATGACTTGAACATAATGAATCTTATCCAGAGCACAAAAGAGTTCAATCTCAAAGTCTTGGAATAGGCATCTAGACCTAACCTGACTCCTCCAGATAGAACTGCTCCACAGAACATAGTCTATTTCACAGTACCATCTGGGAAGGCTCCCGTTGGAAACGTTTGCAAAAGGGAGATGTCTTCTGTCAAAAACTCGATGAATGGATGGGATGAAGCACCGACTAGTATCCGCTTAGCATGAGGTTTCTTTAACCAACCACAGCAACGATATGACGTGCCACTCTTTGTGCTTCTTTCAAACAAGAAATACTCTCTACTTCTGCTAAAACTTTGATTTGATATCATCAACGCTAATGTCTTTCTGCATAGCCATGTTAATAACAAAGAGGAGAAGAGGGTGCTAGCAAGGACAAAAGCCGCTAGTTGCTTTCGTCAAATTAAAAACCCGCCTCTTCCTGTTCGTGCTGCCATATCATTGGTCACAAGAGTCCGGTGGTTCGTCGACGATACAAGGATTTACATGAATTTGGAAACTCCCAAATCTTGTGAGAATCCAGCTGCAGCGCAAGATTAATATAGACCTAGTTCAAGTTTCAGAATATTTTGTTCTTATTTATTGTCTACTCTATGAATATCGAAATGACAGAAAAATCCTGAATATTCATCCTGGGCTAATTGTTTCACTACATCAACTCACACATCAAAGACAGTTACCCTATGTTTTATGTCAGTAACAGTAAGATAGACGGAGAGTAACACTGAAGCGGCACGCTTCTTTACGTTCTACATTGTCAGCTTATAAGCTCATATAACTGGATCTATCTACATATAGCCTAACCAATAGTAGCATGTTTTATGTTGAAATAAGCTTTAAATGAAAACCTTTGACATGATAGCGAGCTAAAATTGCTACGATGTAGCAAGAAATAAATCTGGCAGACACGCTCTTCGTCGGCCAGCCTTTAAAGGGAAGTGAGGCGAGGAGAGAGCCCACCTCCTTGGATTATGGTGTTACAGTCAAATGTCTTTAAAACCCAGTGGGTTTAGTTGGAGAGACCCTGGCCAATAACAGAGCTAATAAGCAAGACAAGAAACAATTGCTTTGTTTCACACAGAAAGGATGTAGAAGTGCTCTTTGCATTGAATGTCCCCTTAAACTATTCAGCAACTCATAGAACCTCATTTACCTTATTCACTTTAATCAACATAAAATATAGCCATTGAAATCTGGTAAATGCAAAGACCTTATCTGTAAAATGGGTCTCAAAAAGTCCATTACTGTTCAGTTATTAGATTTCCAAAGCTTACTTGTTTGTTAAAGTCTACTTTTATGCCACAGCGTTTATGAATGTGCATCTTTCTTCTTTGACGAACAACCAGCCGCGAGCAGAACAAACTTTTTTCCTTTTTTCTACATATAGAAAACAGAGCTCTAACATGAATGCACCACGTCATCTCTGCCCTTGACGCTTTTCTCAACAGAAGGTGAAGTTTACAGATGAGGTCACTGTGTGTAGGATTATTATTTAGCACATTTTCTGTCATTAAATTATACACTGTGACCTTTTTTCCTAATGAAGACAGGACTAAGAAAAAGAATGGGTAAATACCACTTTTGAGTCATTAACATGACTGCTCCAGTCCTTCTGCTTCACAACAAACAGTGAATTATGAATATACACACTTTATAACTTTACATATACAAATATATGACGTAACAGAGGACAAAATGAAATGTTGCATATATTTTATTGCCGAGATAAACAAGCAGCTGCTTGGAACTGCTTGCTGTTCACAGGAAGCAACTTATACACATTAGATGCAGGTCATAAAGTAGCAATGACATAATGACATAAAATGTATCAAACTGAAACTGACATTGTTCTGAAAAACTGGTTTATCCCAGTCATTAACAAGCACACTGCTTAATGTCACCAGTTGCATTCATGCAACGTGATTACACTAAATGATGTCTTTACAAAAACAATAGATATCCAAGTATTAAATGTTATCATTTATGTATTATATGCAAGAGTAATTTACTTCTCCCTTAAGCACATTTTTGATCTAAGTTTAAGTTGGCATTCAGTTTGTTCTGCAGTGTTGTAGTGGGAGGTATTAGTCTAGACTTGTCCCAATGAAAATCAGCAAAGCGATCTGGGGGCATCACATTCTTGCCATCAAAATTGTGGCATGGAAATTTCAAATTGATATCTGTACAAAACTAAAAACTGAGGTTCAGAAATAGCAGAAGAGTTTAGGAAGTCAACAAAGCCTCTTTGTTCACTTACAAAGATTAGTCACGTAGGCTAACGAAACTAAATATAACTGGAGATGTTTTCATTCTTTGAAGGTTGTAAGCAAGTGCGTACGTAAGTTTGACTGCATGACAAATCCAAAACCTCAACTAATTTATGTCCCTTATGCAAGCTTGATTCATTGTTATGTAGTCTCGTTAAGACAATAACAGACTTGATATTATTATTAGAACTCTGCACAGAGATTACTTCAATATCACACCAAATTCCAGTGCAGCCTCTGTGATTGAACCTTTAAATACGCTGCCACAGTTGGCTGGCTCCAGCATTTACATACACATTAACACAGAATGTTGACACATTTTGTCACTGTTGTATTAGTATATTTAGTTGGCTGGTATCATCACTTGTAAAGCTGATAATATCAGGGCTGCGTCCATGCAGCTAAAAGAAGTGCAAAAGAGTGCGTATCCTTAGCTGGACCCTCATGTGTGACAAAGCCACAGCGGTGCAGTGCGGTTAATCACTGAGTACGCCGTCCAGAGCATCTCGTGTAACAGGGCAGAACACGGAGCACCATGCCTCTGAGTGGATTACTGGAAACTCTGGAGTTGGAGAGGTGAGTGCAGACGCAGGGGAAGTGCCCGCTGGCTGGACACAGTCAGTGAGATAAAACTGAGAAAGCCGTCTTTGTCAACTCATAGTAGAGCGTTTCTTTGTCTCCCCTCTGCGGTATGGCCTTTTCCTTCAGCCAGACCTTTGGCTTGAGAGGGAACTATTGACAAAGGATGTATTGCATTTTTTTCCCTAAAGCAAAGCCAACTTTATTCATAGTGTCTTTGTGAGATAGAGGTTTATTACCTTCTTCTCAAGGGGAGCACATGGGCCCGTGTTATAGACTTAAGCCTTGAGGACCAATAACATTTCGACAGATCATCGGCACTCCTTGACCCCTGTAAAGAAACAGTCCCATTCATGTCGCTTAACCAGCTCTAGTCTGTTTATCACTGTCCTGGCAACCAGCCACACTGGGGACATTTAGTCCAAGCGGGAGGCTAAACATTTATAAAGAACCACTGAGACACCACAGGCTAGTGACCAAATGTACTGAGAGTGTGGGTATAATGTAATTCACGCATTGATCTTGACCACACATGTCAAACTTCAGGCCCAGGGGCCAAATCGTGCTATTTGCAGTTTTTGTTTGGCTTGAATATATAATATAATATAAATGTTTCATTGTATTACATTGGCTGCACTTTGTTTATTTTGAATGCTTAAAAGTGCAGTGCATTTTTTTTTTTTTTTTACTCACAAAAACTATTTACGAAACTTGTTGTTGTGTGGTTGGTTCATTTTTTAAGATTTTTTTTTTTTTGCTGTTTTCCTTTATTTGATAGGACAGTAGACTGACAGAAAGCAGTGAGGGAGAGGGGAATGACATTGGGCAAATGGCCCAAGTGGGAATCAAAGTCAGCCTCCCTACCACCAAGGCGCCCCTTTACTTAACAGTTTTAGTATTGTAATAATAATTTTTTTAAAAACACACAAAAAAACCCCGAGAACTACTGTAATTTGGAAACAATTTTTTTTTGTGTTTTTTTCTAAACTGTAACAAAAAAATAGAAAAAGGATATTATTTTGCCGATGCCCCTTGACTTCATTAGAGAAAATCATAAAGCCTGATATCTCCCTAACATCTGATCATTTAGCCTTCATCTTTCATTTCTAAAAGTTGTATGTGCACAATACGAGTGTAACTTAGTGTCCTCAATGTGATGTTACTATAGTTTGAACTACTGATTAATATGAACTGAGCATTTGTTAGTTCATAAACACACTGACACTAACAGCAGCAACTGGTAATAGATCAAATAAGATAATAGATAAGAATGTTTAGCTTGTGAGGGCAAACTTTTTTTTTTCACATAGTCGCATAAAAGGGGGGCTGTTCCAATTCAAACAAACAAATCGACAAGAGCCACAAGAAAGAGACAGCACTAGTTCATTCACACCAAACTTAGAAAGGTTGTATCTTTTTGCCTCTGCTCCTACCACTCATTACAGTTTCAATATGCATGAGTCTGTTTTCCAATTTTGTGCCTTCAATTGGCCCTAAGCAAAAAGAAAACTTGATCCTGTGAGTGACCATCCTGTGACACTAGTTCCTGACTTCTACGAAACAGAATGCTAGTTTATACAAAATGATTTTCCTAAAGCATGGTCTACTGTTATAACTCTGTAGGTATTAAGCATGTGTGTAGTATTAAAATATACATAACAGAAGAAATACAGATAGTGAAAGTCCTGTTTTACAACCACAGACGTGTGCTGTTAAAGGAATACTGAGAATCATTCTGATTTTTTTCAGCTGCTGATGAGAAACATTTCGTAATAATGACTGTGGTTTATTTTGATCAAAACTGTAGCTAATCGGATTTGAGAGTAATTAAAAACGCTTATTGGTGCAAGACAAGTATCAAAAAGAGCTTCCAAAAGTAAATTCTACCTTCTCAGAAACATTGATTCATAGAATATCTAGATACGTCTTTACTTATGAGGTAACACAAAGACAACATTAGAAATGACTTAATTATACTTTTGTGATGTAAGTAATACATATTATTTTTTTGTCCCAGGGAACATATGGAAAAGTAACCCATTAAAAAAAAAATGTACAGTGGGATGTTGTGTTTATGGAGCAACAAATTACCAGAGTTAGAATAAATGAGTCAGAATTATGGAAGAGACAAGTGTGCAAAGTTTACAAAGTTGCTAATATTGTTAAATGACCAAAAGTACCAGAGAAGTTCATAGAGCTTTAGTAAAACAATTCAATTCAATTCATTTTTTATTTGTATAGCCCAGTATCAAAACAACAATTGCCTCAAATGGCTTCGAACAACAAGTCGACGAATATTTACATTTTTAAATATGACATACACATATCAAGAAAACAAAAACAGATTGCATTCAACCAAAACATTAAAAAACAAACAAAATGTTTTATCAAAGAGGAATATGTCAATGAAAAATACATTTTCTGTGACCTTTCCTCCATAGTCTTAGAGCTGCAGATCTCTGTGCTTACCTCCTAAACCTGTGTTGTGAACGCACTGTGTCATGTGTCTGGTGCTGTAGGCAGAGTGCTCAGAGCAAGGAAACCTCACACACTTCACAGCTAGGGCTGGCTGATATGGCAAAAAAAAAAAAAAAAGTTGGTTGGGTTTTATGTTTTCATTTTTTTTTGTCTTGCTACTGACCTTAAAAGCTAATTGAAATGTTTTTTTTGTTCCCAATACTAAACAACAACAGCAAAGCAGCAGCAGGAATGAGCATTACCTCTAGAGTGAAGAGAAAGCAGTTTAGGTTAGATGCTTTTTAGTTTTAGCCCTCTCTGTCTCAATAAACAATGTCTAACATAATTTCCACTCTACACACAAAGCCTCGTTAAAGGACATTAAAAGCGCTCTCACCATGTGGATCATTTGCATAAATCAATAAAGTATGCTGTGCTGCAGAGATAATACACTGTTTCTGTTGATCAGTTTCCTGCCACTTTGCTAAACCAAAGCATTTCCGACTCAGGGGGTGTTATGCTATAGCATGTCAACATAAGCATTAGTGTTGTCTGTGGACTGTCCCTCTCCTTTCTCCTCTTTGACCCTGCCTCGAGCCTCGCGTGTTCATAAAGAGCATCATTAATTTAGCAGATACTGTGGAATGGAAGCACACATCATTAAAACTCTCCGGCAGACTTCCGGTGCTGTTAGGACTTTAGGGGCTAACAGTGTTTTGGCATCACATCATGTGACTCACTTCAATTCAACTTTTTGAAGGAGAGGTGGCTGATAGGTGATAAATATCACAAAGAGCCTGAAAGTTCCAGGGTCACATGGTCTTACAACCAGAGCAGTACACATGAGTGCTTTTACTCTTTGTAGAAGACAAGGTACTGTTGTTGTTCACTAACATCTTGTAGGAATGTGAAGCAGCCAGAATGCTCTGACTTGTCCAAGGCCATCATTCTATACTGCTAAACAGTCATTACATTTGCATGTACTGTAGCTCAATTACGCTGTGATATTGTCCTTGTCCCAGTATAAATGCATTTTGAAGACTCACTCGCACTTTTGGCTTCAATACAACACACACTTTTTTAATGACAAAACAGAGACCAAAATAAATAGCCAATAACTTATCAGCAGCATATCATCAATGTCTTTTCATCAGTCAAGAAATGTGTTGTTGTGATTTTTATGTGTTTATCCTTTGTGTTGCTCTGTACAACTGGATGTATTATCTGATCCTCAAACTGGCTGTTTTTTTTTTTTTTTTAATCTTTCATTGAGGGAAACTGCCGAATCACCTAAGAAAGATCTAACGAGACCTCACACTGCTTTGGAAGTTCAAGGTAAGCTCCAGATTTTGGTTTGATGTAATGCATAAATAATTGCAGTGGCAAAAGAAATAACCACACCTACTGGCCTCTTTTGCTATGCATCCAGTGACCTACTTTGTAATTTCATTGTTGCTAGGTAGTTTTTTTGCATAAGACCACTGCAAGGTAAAGTAAAAATACAGTGAATATTGCTTATTAATCTGAGAAAGCTGCTAAAACTACTTTTTTCCAGGACCACATAATGGCCTCTCTCTTGGCAAACACTAAAACAGTACATGGATGACATTTAAATGTTAGTGGGGAAAATGTCAATAAGAATACAAAGGAACACAGACTTTGGCTCTGTTTTCTGTTTATAGACCTATATCCAATCTTCCTTTTATTTCAAACATCCTCGAGAGAGTTGTGGTTAAACAGCTATCCAGTCACCTGCAGGACAATCATTTATTTGAAGATTTTCAGTCAGGATTTAGATCGTACCACAGCACAGAAACAGCTTTAGTCACCAATGAGTGGCTTCAGAAAATGGACTGGTCTCTGTACTCGTCCTTTTAGATCTCAGTGTAGCCTTCGATACGATAGACCACAGTCTCCTGTTACAGAGGTTAGAGTCTGACATTGGGATTAGAGGATCACTCTCAGCTGGTTTAAATCTTATCTAACAGACAGATACCAGTTTGTTAATGAGCAATCATCAGCGTGCACACTAGTTAGCCATGGAGTACCACAGGACTCTATATTAGGTCCTATACTTTTTACATTATACATGCTCCCCTTAGGCAGTATAATCAGAAAACATGGAAATAACTTCTACTGCTATGCTGACGACACCCAGCTGTATCTATCGATTAAACCCAATAAAAACAATCCTACAGACAAATTAGAAGCGTGTGTGAAAGACATAAGGACCAGGATGACGTTAAACTATCTTCGCCTAAACCTAGAAAAAAATGAGGTGATCATAGCAGGCCCCAGGAGACGCACTATCAAACCAAATAGTCAATTTAGATGGTGTTAGTGTAGCTTCAAGTTCAACCGTCAGGAATCTTAAAGTAATATTTGACCAAGATTTATCGTTTAAAACACACATTAATCAAGCTTGTAAAACTGTTTTTTCATCTGCGCAACATAGACAAAATTAGGAATATATAAGTGTTGATGAAAAACAAATCCATGCAGTTGTTACATCGAGGTTAGATTATTGTAATTCTCTGCTGGCAGGATGCCCAAATAACTTCTTAAAAAGTTTTCAGCTCGTCCAAAACGCAGCAGCTAGAATACTAACAGGAACAAACAGACGAGAGCACATTACCCCAGTGTTAGCCTCTCTTCACTGGCTTCCAATTGAATTCAGAATTAAGTTCAAAATCCTCCTCCTCACTTATAAGGCCCTCAGTAGGCCCTTCCTCTCAGAGACCTCAAGACCACAGTCCTAACAGAGCACTTCGTTCTCAAAAGCAGGCTACTAGTTGTTCCTAGAGTTTCCAAAAGTACAATGGGAGGTAGAGCCTTTATTACAAGCCTTGTTTTGGAATCAACCTAGCTCACGTTAAAGAGGCAGACACAGTCTCTATATTTAAGGTTAGACTTAAGACTTTCCTTTTAGACAGGGCTTTGGTCAGACATATACAGTAGAAAAAGGGCCTTGGTCAGGACATATACAGAGAAGACAAGGCTTGGTCAGGACATAACAGTGATGAGAAAGGCTTTGGTCGACATATACAGTAGATAAGATAGGGCTTATGGTCAGACATATACAGTAGAGAGACAAGGGCTTATGGTCAGGACATATACAGAGAAAAAGGGCCTAGGTCAGGACAAACAGTAGATAGAACGGCTTATGGTCAGGACAAACAGTAGATAGAAAGGGCTTTGGTCAGACAAACAGTGATAGAAGGGCTTGGTCGACAAACAGTGAGAAGGCTTGGTCGACATACAGTAGAAGGCTTGGTCAGACATAACAGTGAAGACAAGGGCTTTGGTCAGACAACAGAGAGATGAGAAAGGGCTTTGGTCAGACAAACAGTGATAGAAACCTTGGTCAGACATAACAGTAAGACTTGGTCGACAAACAGTAGATAGGCAAGGGCTTTGGTCAGGACATATATAGTAGAAGACTTGGTCAGGAATAACAGTGTGAGCGCTCGCCAAACTGGGGAGAACACACTGGCTCTCCTGCGCCGTCCTCACTCTTATTACATTATAGTTTACATCTCTGCTTACACTAGAACAAGTAAGCTACAACAGTACAAAACTGAAGGATATGTTAGCATAGAAATCGCTGATTTAGCATGGTTCTTAAGCTAATTACTTCATTATTTTCCCCACCCTGTTGGTACATTTATTAGCCATTCAGATGTTGATTTTATCTCACATAATTGAACTGAATACTGCCACTTATATCCATATCTTGAATTATCCAATAACCAACAACACATTCACTCGACAGTTGGTCTTTATTAGCCAAAATTTACTTATTAAAGCTGAATTCATGATCTTTGATGGATAAACCCCTGGACATTGCTCAATGGTGCAGCATACCTTTAGGTTTTTGGCCTCTGGGGTTATTAGTGCGTTATGTGGCCCATAGAGCAGCTGCACTATAGTCTTCGTGGATGCATCATGTGTAATTGTCCTAACTAATAGGCGTGAAGGCCGGATAGAGTGGTGATGTCCAAAAAAAGTTATTTTTTAGGCTGAATTGATGTATTTTTACTTTGTTTAAGTACCAACCAAAAGCCTATGACCGGAAAATAGACAATAAACACTACAAAATCTGACCTTTTTGGAAGTTGTAGGTGTCCTGTCAAACATACACCAGAGGTTTGTTTTTACATTGCTGCATAGCAATTTTTTTCCCCTGCATTACCTTGAGTGGCCACTAACCAAATTGACAGCATAGGAAGGGGGGTGGTACCCCATCCGGATCTTAATCTACACCCGTGCATGCATCTGTGTTTGCCCAGCATAGCATGATTTCAGTGACTTTTAGCATGTTGTCTTTAGCTTACACAGCATGGGAACGTGTACCAAACAAATGTGAAGTTGGAAATTAAACATTTTTATTGGAAAAATATCCTTAAATACCTTAATTAAAAATTTGCTGTTACTGGAATAAAACATAATTATAACCAATAAACCAATCTCCGGCCTCGACCTTTGAGACATTTCTTGGGACACATCTGTCTCAAAAGAGAAGGTGGCAGCTGTGGTGGACAGGGTTAACGAAAGGTAGATTCAGCAAAATAATGGTAATGGCACAACTGAACCACAGAAAAATTATGCATGCGCACTAAGTAAGATTGCAATTATTTCTCTACATTATAGATGTATTACAATTCCTCTTAGACCTAAAATTACACAGAAGCCACCAAAGGGGGGGGGGGAAAAAAAAAAAAAAAAAAAAAAAAAAAAAAAAAAAAGGGGGGGGGGGGGGGGAAGGGGGGGGGTAATTGGGGGTTGGGTTGTTTGTGATTTGTAAAAAAAGGGGAGGCCCGTGACACTGTATGTGTACAATTAGTAATTTTTGGTAGCTAATGTGAACATTGAAAATGTATTGCTATCGGTTGAACTTACTGGAAAGTGTCATTAAGACTACAAAGTGACATACTCTTTTTTTGCTGGTGGGCTAGGAAATACTGGGAAAAATTTAAAGTTTGTTTTCCATATGATCCAATGGTTCATGTTGTGCTTATTTAGAGACAACCACCAGCCTGAACAACCAGTAGCAAGGTCTAAGCTTGATTATTAGAGGCTCTGTAGGTAAATGAAGCAGCTTCAACTGTTGTTAAAATGTTTTTTTTGTTGTTGTTTTGTTATGTTATGTTTTGACAACTATAATGCATTTTTAATCAATATACAAAGCATCAGTTAAGCTAGTTACTGATGTGTACAGTTTTCGGCATCTAATATACATCTTTCATGAAAATTATTGTCTCTTTTTACCATGAAGTTTTAAAAGAAAATCTTTTCGGGGCAACAAAGTCTGGTCAGTGGAAGACTTTGCCATGACTGAAACCAGCTTAAAAGGCTTAGACGTTCTCTATTAGACCAAGGATTAACATGAAATCAACCAGAAAGCACACTGCCAACTCAAGCTGTAAATGAAAGCATTATGAAAAGGCTCAAGGAAACAAGTGGATGTGTTAATGCGGTTTGTAAAAGTCACTTGTGAGATGAGGCCAGTCTGAACATGCAGACGTACATAGATAACAAAGAGGAGTCATTTTAGGTTATTTTAAAGAACACTTGCTTTTTTGTTCTCGGGGGACATGGGAGTTTTTAAGTTCAGCTGTCTTCATAAAGGACATCTGATCGAGAATATAGACAACCATTTAGGTAAACTGTTAACTTTCTGCAAAACTTGTACCTTTTGACACCAAAACGAAAAAGGGAACGCTCAGTCATCCTAAATGTTTATGTTGGATTTAAACTTTCTATAAGCCGAGTTCTATTTTAACCAATAGGAAGTTGATTTTTCCATCTCGCCCTGCGCCATTAGTAGCGATTCTCTCCGGCAAAAAGCATGCAGTGCAGAGACAGACCACTTCAAGAGGAGGAGCTCGGGACAAAGACGAGTCTTCTTCGCTGCTTGGCCTGTGGCTACGGGGTAACATTAGCAAGAATGTAACATCCTTTTCTAAGAATGAGGCGCATTGTCCGTTCTGTGTGGGACAGGAACATGCACTTGCTTAAACTGACTGACAACAATAGTGCCTAATTTAGCAGATACATAAACACACTAAGGCTAGCTTTCATGCTCAATGCATCTAAGCTCGCTACAACACATGGAAACAGTAAGGCGATTCATATAAGAAACTGAATGTTCCCAACAAACACCAAGGCCAAAGGTTAATATGGAAGCGCTAAAGTACTATGGGGAAAATAAAATGCATCCATTGAGGACTGTAAAAAGCATATGGGGATTTGTAAAGACATGTCTGATTCTTTAACAGTGCTATAAAGCAACAAACAGTTTTAGCTAGGCTAGGTATAATCTGGCAACATTCCTAAACAAAAGGCTCTCTCTGTAAGCTTTAGCTTGTTGTTGGAGACCTCTTAGTCTACCCAGAAAATCAAAGCACACAAAGATGCAGCATTATTCCACTGAATGTGCCTGGAGTCTGAGGAAAAGGTCAATACAAACCATGTATCCCTGCACGTGGAGCTGGATAAGGTCATCAAATATGATGATGAGACTTTGATTGGGAGTTAAATACATTCAAAGTCAAGCAGAAAGGTTTTGGGTTGATTGATTTTATGCCCTTATGCTGGGATTCACAAAGGCTTCCTTTTTTCGGAGATACTCTATTAATGATTGTTTATCAAGTATAGACCCTTCCCATGTCCCACCAAATTTTAATTTTAAAACATTTGAACAAATCACAATCACTGCTTCAAACCTTAAAACAATTGTCCGTAGATTTATTTTTTATTTTTGTCACACTAATTTAAACAGGGATTACCACTTCTTTTTTTTTTTTTTTTATTGTTTACTACATTTAGTTTGACAATTTAATTAGCTTATTGTATCAAGAATCATCTGTGGAAAAAACCGTAAGATGTGATCTTTATAATCAAGGATTTTAATAGAGGAGAAAGATCAGCCCTCAGTGGGAGCCAATCACAGCTTGCTTTTAGTAAAAAGGAGCACTCCCATTGGTTGACACTGATGTCAACAATGAAGGACCAAGGAAATAAACAAGGAAAATGTTTATTGATGGGTTATCCTGTTACAAAATACTATTTCAAAATAGTAATAAGTAATAAAAAAATAATTTCTTTACAGCAAAACAGCTCAAAAAAGATGAAAATAGAGAAACGGGCAACTTAAACATGGATAAATGTTGCCAATGCTTCAACGCAATGTTTAATGAGTCAGAGATAATTACAGGATCGCTACAGTCTCATGATAAACTCCAAAGATAAAAGTTTCAGGTAAGCTCCAAACTTTGATTTAATGCAACGTATTATTATTATGTGATGTAAAACGGTGATGTAACACTGCTGTTGGGGGTCAGTGGTTGGGCTGAGACAGGGACGGTAAAAACAAAATTGGGTACTGGAGCTTTAAGGTACCTTAAAAATGTATGTGAGAACAGTGAATTTAAAAAAAAATGAACTATATAAACTGACAGATGAATTTCTACGTAGCCAAAAAAAAAGATACATGAATAAATAGTGTTAAATGGGTGATGACCAGAAGAAACAAAAAATGTACTGTTATAACAAATTGATAAATATCATCAATGATAAATGTCAGTCCACATTAACTTTTACTCAGTGGTGGCTAGTGATAAACGCCCAAAAAAAATGTTAAACCATATTCATGAATAGTTTTCTAAGTCCTTATTTAATTGAGTTGTAGTGGTGTGTTTGAAGTGCGCGCTATCCCTAAGCTAAACTATTATCTAAGCCGAAAACAGCACTTGCAAATTGAGCTGCCACCTACCCTACTCAAAGTCTGGGGTCAAGTTCTTGTTCAAGCAAGAGTGACAAATTGCTTTAGGGTAATTTAATATACACACACATACACAACCTCCAGCAGAGTGAATTGGCTTTAACATTTAATTGAAGGTGTTGCGCATTTACAACAATTTCCAAATGCAATTTTATTTGTACTTATAAAGCCAATGGAAAAATGTAGTGAAGTAGAAAGTAAAAGTTAAAAGTACCCTCTTTTAAATCTACTTAAGTAAAGATACTTGAAAATTGTACAGTACTTGGATATTTTTATGCATCTCCCATGCATTTCTATTTTATTACTTATTGCATATTTTTCATTTACATATTTTTTCCACATCCACTTTTATCAGTACATTAACCTAGAATGACAATGTAGAGTGTGGGACTTTCTTCTACTTGGCGCATTATGGATGGGTCAGTAAACATGTCAAGAGACTGTCTGACAGATCGAGCAGATGAAGATAGCTTCAAAACTCTGGGAAGGCACTTTGTTGCCAGATCACAGCTAATTAAATCCTACTCTTTGGGCAGTCTGAATGTCATATTTTCATGTTTTTATGGGTTAGCAGCTTTTGCCCAGCACCTCTACCTTAATTTCACTTTGGTCGGGACGTTAATGTGATCCACAGAGTCTGTTCTTCTGTGTTAAAATGTATTTTTCTGACTTTATTCATATTTGTTTGCTATCAAGATGAATGATTTTTGAATTAAAAGCAGAAAGCTAATAAATATTTTTATTTACTAGCTTTAACAAAGATACATGGCTATTAAGGACTTAATAGTAGAACAGCATTTAAAAGCTTTTTTAGCCACTGTTATTGAACAGTAACAACTAACACTGTATTATATGCAGTTTTACATTGCTGCTTATTGTTGCATGTTGACTATGCATGTAACATTAAGCCAGAAATTGAGTTTTTGAGTTTCTTTTCAAACTTGAGTAGGCATTCATGTGCACTTTGTAACATGTCATTTTTGGGGTTTTCTATATGATAAAACTTTATTAAGGATCAATGTGCAATATGCAATTTATCAACTTTGCTGCCATGTTTATGAATATGATGTCAAGAAGGAAAGTAGGCAATTTTATTCTTAAGTTTCTGAGTTCTCAAGTGAATTACAAAAGGGTGGAAACTTGGAGGTTTCAGAGGACCACATAATGTTGCGTTAGCTGGTATACTGTTACTATACAACGTGAAAGAAAATCAACACAAAGGTTTACTGTTAATAGTGCAAACATTTTTCTCACACATGCACAAATCCACGTGAGATCCCTAATCCACGTGCCAAGTTACAACGTGGCATGGTTTATTTTCCACCGAACAATGGTTGAAATCAATATCTGCATAATGTCAACACAAGAATGAGCATCACCCAGCGGCTCAGAAGTCACAGTCATCTTGCAGCATGCTCTGTGCAGGCTGTAGTAATATCACATGCATATCTGTGATGAATGGCTGATCTGATTGATACATTTATCTTCTCCTAGATACAATAAACCGCATGTCCAATGATCACAACAGACCTATTACTCGGAACATTGAGACACATTGTGGTCTTTGTAATATGCATGGCTGCTAATGGAAACAAACTTTAACAACTAACAAATGCTTTCTAAAACCTATTAATTTGATTGTGTAGTAAAAACAACATTGTATTGAGTTTGTTTTCTTATTTTGCCAAAGCTGGTGGCTGTAATTCATATTTCTGATTACAGGACTGGTTATTTGAAATTTCACCCCTGCTGTGATTGACTTTTGACCCCTGTTTTAGTTAATTGCCTAAAAAAAAACATCATCAGCCCCAGTTACCCCTGTATGCTGATGTGTTACTCCTGTCTGCTTATCCAAACTGGAAGTATGATTACAACTTCTGTGATATGTTTCCTGTTAGAACAAGATAATTATCAAATCTTTTTACCAGATATCATTCAGAATATGAACATATGTTATATCAAGATATAGATTTATTACATCATTACAAGATACAAATGTGCCTCTTTATTACGAGATAAGAATTTAATATATTACAATATAAATCATTATCTGATAACATGAAGTTTTCTTGTTTTCACATATTGTTACAGATATTGGGTCAATTTTATAGTAATTTATAGTGCAAAGAGTCTTCACGTTTTAGCTAGAAATAAGTTGAGCTGTATTTTTGGTCTTGACTTTTACTATAAAAGCACCAAATCTGACATCTTATCACTGTTACTTAAACTAACAAGCATTAAACCAATAGTGAGCTCACTAAAGTTGCTTACAGTATACCAGTTTACAAAGTTAATCATAGTGCCTTAAGATAAAATTTATTTTTACTGACTTGTGTAAGTGCGTAACATTTTTCATCCTATAATCATTGTTAATTTTGATTTCCGTAAATGATATTAAGATTTATTGGTATTAGTGGTTTATTTTTATGCTCCTTTCATTGTTTTACTTATCTTCATACCATGCATTTTCAGGTCATGAAAGGAATCAAATGAAGAAAATGTCAGTGTAGCAGAGCAAATAGGATTAAATTCTCCGAATACCAAATGTCTGGAAAGTGGAATTCTGAAAAGAGCTAATCCCTGTATGGATTTTATACAGTCTACTACATTTTCACAATTGAAGAAAAGCTTGTGGTTTGGTAGGGTAAAATTCTAGAGTAAAACATTCAGTTTAAACTTTGGGTTTATCAACGTAAGCTAACGGTACTTACTTAGGTACAGACCTACCTTTAAGTCTTCCGATGGTAGCAGTAGGTTCCCGTTTTGGCTGAGTTGAAGTATCAGTGACAAGGCCAGCAAGGACGGTGGATGTATCCTGACGACTTTGATCCTAAAAGTTCTTAGTTTTGTCTGGACTGCGCTGCTGAACCTGGCGGAGGTCGTCGAACACCCTCGGACCTGTGATGTTAAAGCCCACAGAGGGGGTTTACTTGAGAGGCTCTGAACACTGAAGACCCCAGCCCACCCAAGAAACAGAGAGGAGGGAGAAGTTAAACATACCAAGCTAAGTGACTGGTCGACAATGGTAGTAGTATTGTTGTAGCACACAATGTGATGATTGAATAAGTAAGAATCTAAAGAATTTCCTACCGACAATATATCTTTGTCTTGGGAATGATACTAAACCATACAATAAACAGAAATGGCGCTTGTCTATATGTGTTGAAACCTCTCAAGAGCGAGCAAACGTGCACCAAGGCTGTTCTTCTCGTTAGACATTATTTGTGGTAATAATGCAGTGTGCTCCTTCTCATTTTAAAGATACATTGTACCCCTAACTTTTCCAGTTCAATCAGTGACAATCAAAAAAAATACATTTAACAGCATCTATTAGCATTTGTTAACTTGATGCTGCGTATTAACTATTAACTACACTTGTGGCACTAACGTAAGCATTGAGACAGTGGGGTCCAAGGTCGTAGTGTGTCCCAATTCTCCAGAAACATTTCCATCCACACTCAACGTAGGTCCTTTGTCCTCCCTTCCAGGAAGTGTGCATCAGTCCTGATTTTAATGGTATTATCGGCAATACCGTTTATTTCATATAATGCAGCTAATGTTTCGAAGCTACAAAGAGTATTGGACAATAAATGCGTGCAGCATATTAAACATTGCCACAGAAGAGCACAATGTGTTTGCACTTTTTTCTCTTTGGCCGTGTTGTGATCATAAAGAAAGTGATGTAGAGAAAGGGCATGTACAGGACTGTCGAACCTTATTATGGCTTTGTTTTCTTCTGCCCTCACCCCCCTTATCAACAATGTGCTCTTCCAGAAAGACTTTAGGGTATAGTGTGAGTACTGGGGTAATACTTATGGTGTACCCAATGTTGCATTTTTTTTCTGCCCCATTGGTGATGAATGAAACGTAAAAATACAAACTAGCTTGTTGCTTATTCCTTCTCCTTCAGGTGGCTGTGAACCTTCATCCAGTCTACTGTTCTTGTTTTCAATGTAATTCTAACAACTAGCTAATGGACATCAGAGGAAGGAATAGCAGTCTACAACAAGACTGTCCATTTGAAACATATCATTTATATTTGTCTGCTCAAATTTAAATATGTCCAAATTTAACTGACACTGTCGCTTTTTAACATCCTTGTCTTCTTTTAGAAAAACGCCCCAATTTTAAACAATCCCTGTTACGACTGTCCCGTTTTAAACCAACTGATTTGTCCGAAGAGAAGCCTGTAGGTAGCTATGGAAATTTTAATGAACTGAAAAATATTCAAAAGTGCTCTGCAAGTCTATAACTCGACTCAACTAAACTACCGGCTAATAACTACACTGTGCTTCTTTAAGCAGGAAATACCTTTTGCTAATCCACAAAAATGTATGCAACTAAAAAGCCTAATAGGAAGGAATATTAGTCTACAATACGACATTTACATTTGACTGTTCAATGAAAGCCAACTTTAACTGAGGCAAGCAATCTTCCAAGACATTTTCTGACCTTGAGAGGCCTTGAAAAATACTACTGACTAATTGTTGAATAATGCACTTTGCTAATACTAATTGTGCTACTGGCTCTGACATAGTTCCCTTGATACCTGCACATGTTTAACTGCACTGGAGCAGGCAGTGCATAGGCTGTCAGGATGAGGCATTCCCCAGGAGAATGATCTAAGTCCACTCAGCCTTTCAGCCTGTGCAGCTGTGGGATAATCGCACTAATTAGGCTGGCATGTCGAATCCAGCCCCTGCAGCTACAGCTCGAAAGAGACACTGTGATTTTCTTTATACCCTCTCAATAGTATCTTGATTATTTACTGTCTGCTTTGTTGTAATAAAGATTAAGATATTTTTAGCTGGGCCTTATTCTATATTAGTCCCCATCAGTCCTAAGTGCGGATGAGGGTGAATACATTCATCTAAATAATTAGGTCTGTACTGAAAAGATTTCAACATGAACAACTAATACATATGAAAAGACAGCATGCAGAGCTTCACAAAAATTGAGGTTTTTGTAAGACGACTTGAAAGATCACAGACTTAACAACTGCGCCTGATGAGGGATCACAGACTACATTATTTGTCAAGCCAACTAAAGCCGACTCAATAAATCAAAGGGTGACAGTTTACGGGGTAAGAAAACATACCAGTTGGTGGCGCAGTTTGCCATCTTTGTTATGATAATCCCGCTACTTCCCATCATCTTCTGACACTATTTCATGTGTCCTAGCCTCTCTTTTTCATTGGCTGTTGTTAGCACGTGTTTGCAGTTAGGTGGGTAATGACTTCACACTACCCGACTGCCTCCAGATTCGGCTCAAAAAATGTTGGAACTGTGAGCATGTTTGACTGACTGCGACTGACGTAGGATCAGGTCTCTTTCTGCCCACACACTTGCAGATTTGTGTCTTCACCCTTCACACACTACAGATTTTTGTGCCAACCAGCCATGCCAACTGTGGAATCGTGGGTCAAATCTGTGTCCTCAATCAAGTAAAAGTACATATTTTGAATGCAAATTAATCAGGGACCTGATTTTCAAAAGCATTCCACAATCAAAAAATATGTTTTTGCCACTAAAATGTCACTTTCCAGATTTACAAAGTGGTTTCAGCACTGTTTAGGACAAAAAAGTGTGGACACAGGTAATTTTGAGACTGGACTCACTGCTGACATGTTTGCACAAGTTCCTTTTTCAGAGCTCAAAAAGTTCAAAAGGGTTATTTCAGTGAGGTACACAGAAAGACTTATGGCTTTAAAAAAGGCCAAATAGTGAAAATGTACTTAAAATAAAAAAAAAGGATGCCATGACTGTTGCACCTGTGTCAGTACAGCTGACACTTAATCATATGATGGCTGATGAGTGACACAACTGTATAATGGTAAAAAAAAAAAAATAGTATTAATTTAATAGTGAGGTTGAGAGTGAGGGGATGCTCCCATTGGTCTACACTGATGCAGAGAGACTCTACAGAGAAAGTATTTCTTCTAACGCTAAATATGTATTTTTAAACAGAAAAACAGCACAAAAAAGAAAAACATAAATGGAGAAAGAGAAAGCAAAGTTAAATTGTAGTAGTAAAATACTGGTAATTCATTGACACAATGTTTTTAACAAGACTGCAATAATTGTACGATTGTCATGGTCTGATGCTGAAAATTATTTTTATTGAGTTAAAGTAAAAAAAGTTTATAGTGTTGTTGACGTCAACGTACTCAAATTTCTGATAAGGTAAAAAGGTACCTTCGGGAAGTGCCCCTCATTTGCCCAATGTCATTCCCCACTCTCTTTTACCCCATTTCCTGTCCAGCTACTATATATTATTAATAAAGGTTTAATAAAAGTCTCGCTCCATCTATGTTCCTACTCTCAAGTCATGAGCGCTGGGTTATCACCGAAACAACAAGATCTCAGATACAAGTGGCTGAAATGAGTTTCCTCAGCAGGGTGGCTGGGTGCTCCCTTTGAGATAGGGTGAAAAGTGAGAAGTCACTGCTCCACATTGAGAGGAGCCAGCTCGGGCATCTGTTGTCAAAACGTTTTCAAAAAATAAAATATATTAGGTTTAGCTTCAATAGGTTCAAAATATGAGTAGACTGCTGGAATAAAGAAAAAAAAGATGGATTTCATGTGCAGTTAAGGGTAACTACTGTACTACATGTTGTCAGTTCAAGTTGTTATGAGTTAAAGCTGGGCTAAACTGAAAAAGGAAATAAAAAGGGACATTTCCAAAACTATTTCACTTTGTTGTGGTTATTACTTGAACCTTAATGTAGCCCTTGTGTGACATAAGTATAATAACAACAACAAGTCGATTTGAGTTTGAGAGCTCTGCTCTAAACTTTGTTTTTATGTAATCTATCAGTATTTAGTGAAGGCAAGTTGGTCCAGTTTTACTTTTTTTTTTTAATAAAAGAGAAATTATAGTTACCTGATGTAACTACAGTTCTACGAATGTGTGCGTAGCCCACCTACGGGCTTCGCTACTGTGTACCTCTCTAGCATATGCCAGCACCTCTGAGACAGATCAAAGCATTCACCGCACCAGTCGCATCCTGGCAATACGGTTAAGCCCAATAATCCCAGTACTACTGCACATGGATGGGCCACCTCTCCCAAGAGCACCCGTCATACCCACCAGGCCCATGACTACCTCTCCCAAGAGCATATGGGCCCCAACATGGCTGCACAGACAAGATCCAGCACAAATGAGAGCCAACGTCCCACGGCAGCCGTCAAGAGTGCTGCTGTGGCAATGACATCAATGCGCAACTGGCTCCGACCTAGGAAACGAGACTCTGGTTCCTACCCAACACCGAATGGGTGTTAGAACCAGAGGACACATCCAAGAGGTAAGGCTACACAAAGGTAGACAAGGAGGACCAAGAGGCTGCTAAGCATATGTCCTCCAAAGAAACACCCCTACACAGGGCTGCCGAAGTAGAGACCGCTTGGGTTGAATGTGCTCTAACTACAGCCAGGGGAGGACGACCTTGAGCCTCGTAGGCTGCCCCAATGCCCCCACAAAGCCAATGTGCCAAACGCTGGGACATCAGCTGGGCCCCATTCCTGCTGGGCATAATGGACAATGGTAGTCATCAGGGGATACAGAGTGGCCACACACGACGTGACCGGACCTGTGATGCCAGCCCCAGAGTAAAGTCCGCCAGTACAGCAGGAACGGCAGGAATGAAGATGCGAAGCTCGGGCAGAATCCATCAGGGTTTTCAGTGGGTAGAAGTGCTCTTTTAAATGTATCTCAGAGAAGCTGGGGGGCTGGAGAGCTTATATGGCCCCTGAGGCTGTGCCAGGGCATGGATAGGATTGGATTGGAATGCTTTGATCTGTCTCAGAGGTGCAGGCATACGCCAGAGAGGTAACCATTAGCAAGGCCCATAGGTGGGCGGAGCACACACGAAGTAGAAGCTGGAAATATCACTGTGCTGTGGTTGGTGGTGAGGACTGGGACTGACTTAAATGTATGAGTCCGCCCCCCTGCATTGTTTATGAAAACTACTGACTGTGTGTCAGTATATCTATATATCTATATATATATATATAGATATATATAGATATATATAGATATATATACACACACACACACATATATATATCTTTTAAACTATAAATCTATCCAGTAGCATCAGTCACAGATACACTGGACTGACTGGAAGTATTCAGAAAGGTATCACCAAGTGGCTGACCTTAAGCAAACTCACAAAACAAATTTCAGTATGTAGCCTCTATTGAGTGACTGTGTAAAATTTGAAATGGAGGACAATGTTATGCATTTGTGATCAGTCACACAGTAGGAGCAGGGGCCTCATTACCATTCATTTTGAATGTGTGTCATAAGAACACTTTTTGAAAGGTACCGGCATTGTCATTTTTAGTTTTTTCGGATTAACACAGATTTTTAAATATCTATCTAATATCCCCCTAACTCTGCCTTAGATGCCAAACCCCTTCACAAGTTCAGGCTTGGTCAAATAAAAATAAAAATAAGAACATTAATTAGAAGTTTTCAAAACAGGGTTACAAAGTCTATCATCATCCACATTCTACAAATTAAAAACAAAAATGGGCCAATGTCAAATTAAAAC
Organism: Rhyacichthys aspro; assembly: GCA_036850595.1. Lineage (NCBI taxonomy): Eukaryota > Metazoa > Chordata > Actinopteri > Gobiiformes > Rhyacichthyidae > Rhyacichthys > Rhyacichthys aspro. Next base: position 4,279,724 of record CM072152.1, read on the forward strand.
AATTAAAACATTCCATAATGAAATAATAAATCAGTTGCAGGAGTAAGGAGATAAAAAAGAAACTGAGTGCAGCATGGTCCAAAAAATTGCTTTGTTGTTTGCAAAATAAGTTTATTTTTTAAATACTCCATAAATATAAAACACTTAAAATGCAAGTTTTTTGTCTTCCTTATTTCCACAGTGTAGCCTAACTGTATTAATGTCATTTTACAGTGCACCCCTCTGAGAAAACGTTTTAACCCGTTACAGCACAGAAGATAACAGCTCAACAAAGTCATTTACCGGTTCTAAACTCATCAGATTTAACACTTGGCGGCACAATTTAGGAGCTAAAACAAAAACAGGAGCGTGACAACAGAGAGGACAGGTGATGACATGGAAACTTTTTATGGAGAAGAGAAAGGAAAAGCAGACAGTAGAGTCAGAGAAAAGAGTGTACAGAAGGAGAGTAAGGTCATTTATTCACATGAACTGTTTAGTAAAACGAACACAGAGTTAACAGAGGTTCATCTCTACGCTGCTCCGAGCTGCTCTGAGTCACAGCTGAGCCCTGCCCATCACTGACCCTGCTGCACGGTCATTTAAAAATCTAAAATTATGATCACTAAGAAATCCCTGTCATGTATGAATCCCTGTCCCCTATACATTACCCACTGTTACCAAATTGTCCCGGGCCCTGGGAAGTCTGTCCGCTGGCCTGTCTGCACTAGTTTGTATGGGGACAGTAGTTCTATTATTCTATACCAAGTATTCTTGGTTAGTAGAGTTATTTTTTAATGTTTAACAGGGCTTACACAATTCAGATTTGTCATGCCCCATCCGTCATGACATGGGACAAGGATAGTCCTGGTTAAAGCTGTGTCCCAGTTGGGTCCCAACCCTACTCACTAGCATAGCGACAGTTCCTTTATTTGATTTAAAAATGTATTTGCTATAGTCAAATACAAAGACCTTACGTCAAACCAACATTTAGAGCTTACCTTAAACTTCTAGCTCTGAGTTCAGTGTCAGACCCATGTGATAGATATGCCTTTAGGTCTTGTTTTTTTTTACAGATGATTCTTGTTACAGTTTGCCATTATTATTATTTTTTTTTCATGAAAAACACAAATGGCATGCGTTTAAATTGAGATGGCCACTTTACTTGAAGTGAAACTAGTAACAAGTGAAACTTACAAGATTTGGACTTATAACTACCAAAGAATTATCTTCCAGTGGTTCCAGCTTTTGACTCAATCCCTCAATGTCTTGGCCTTCTCTTAGTCTCGATACACTTCAGCTTTAATCTTTACATCAACATTACCAATACATAATGAGTTTGAAACTATCTATATATTTTTATTTTCAATTCATAGAAGGTAGTCTATGCCGAAATGTAGGTGGCTCAGATTGCACTTAACATGACTCAAGACGGCTGCTTCTATGTAGTGCAATAACAGGCAAACTTTGATTTACTGCATGTTATCTTTCATGACAACAGCATAAATTTGTCCCACAAATAACATCAGTCATGTCTATTTAAACTGCTGTGCTCCATTCCGAAAACACATGCTGAGTGTCTCCTTTTCCTCTGTCTGCAAAATTCAGATGACCCCTCTGTCTCCGATGCAGTAAAAGCCACAGAAAGCTGATTTTCTACAGTCAGCGCTTGAACAAAGGCAGACAGAGCCAGTAGTGTAGAAGAGCAACAGAGGCGCGCCTGATGTGTTGCCAATTGTTAGGATGTGAAAATGTTTTAGGCTCTAACAGGACATGCTTGTCTAGTTGCTAAATGGCTATCAGTTCAACATTCAAAACAGGAAACACACACTATGAAGTTAATCTGGGGAGCTAAACATAAAATAACAGTAGAATTTTCTTTTTTCAGACAGTAATATAGAGGCCTTACCTTTAAAATTTCCTGTTAGTCCCTGAAGATACACTCACCGACTCATTATAGATTGAGGAATTGGATCTTTTTGAAACGTTTTAGGATGTCACGACTTCCTTAAGTGATGCAACCATGTGTCATTAGCACGGACAGAGAAGTATCCAATTCTGAAAGACCTCATATTTATGATTTTTATTAACAATAAAATGACATTACTTACACCCTTTCCTTGTTTACATGAAATGCAGGCATTGTTTATATAATTGTACACAGTTTTGTACACTCCAACAATGTAGATAGCCAGTACAAACAAATCGAAGCCACAAGCACTATAGTCAGAAGACTGATTGTCTTTACATTTTTACAAGCTCATAAAATAAAATGCCAAGCTACACTGACTTACTCTGTTTTCTGTTGGTCTTGTGCAAGAAAAATGTAGCATATTTATGTTTCAATAAAAATCCAGCATTCAACATGTACAGGAAAATACCACAAACATGCTAACAACATGTAGGTCTGTTGCTACGGAGAGATCACAGCTTTTGTCTGAGTTTTAGTCCCAGTTGTATCAGTGTATCAGTATCAGAGTCCCTTGGACACCAAAAATATCATTTTAAAGTCTGCCATAGAAATATTATTGTCAACATATTTTTCCCATTTTTTTTCTTCAGTCCTCACCAAACATTACAAATATTTATGAATTTTATGATTTTTTTTTAACCCCTTAAATGCCAGTTTTAGGCATTTATGTCTTGTTTTGTTTTTGTGGCTGTTTTTTTTACACATAAAGTTCCATCCCATATATGCAAATTTGGTGTTGTTATGGAAGTGTCAAAAAACATTGATTCTAATCAATTTTAATTTTTTGTAAATTAAAAAAAAATGCCAACACACACACACACACACACACACACACACACACGTTGCACACACACGTTGCACACACACAAAAAACCCCACACAAAAACATGTCCAGGGATCCAGGAGGACTGCATTGTTTACAGTGTAGCTTGCAGTTTATAACAGATCAATATCCTGTCGGTGTGGAACAGACAGTGGGACCGACAGGAGCTGTAAAGGTCCAGTATGTAGTTGATCTAAAGCCTAATGTCAGGGAGCAGATCCCTTACAGTAAATCACTGTATAAGATCATAAAGAATTTGAAACATGATGAAATTTTAATCTCAAGAAATTGCCGTATTTGTTTAAAAAGGCAGTCATTTCAAAGTTAAACCTCGTCCAGAGTTGTTTTAAAGGTAAATCTAGATCACAGTTTAATAGATCATTTATTCTTGGTTTAAAGAGTAAACTGTCTTTAATTTGTGCCATGCCTAAGTCTTGGAATAGTGCAATGTACATTTAGGTTCAACCATGATTTAAAATTCAAATTGAAATCTAATGGTGCAACTGAGGCTTTGTCTTTTTAGGACTAAATACATGCATTGTGTTTACTAAAAGTATAATGACTTTTAAAAAGTACAGTCAAGGCTTTAGTATGCATTTTTGTGCATACAATGTTAGTTATTTTTAAATGAGCATAAACAGTGAAGCTATAAAAGTTTGTGGCTGAGGACAGAGTTCAGAAATGGAGCGGTGGGGGCAAGAAGCAGAATATTGCATCTTGAATTTTATTTTCAATCTTTTTAGGGGAAGCTGCTGTGATTTTGAAATAATATTAATCTCTACTTATACACTGTTGAAAGTGGGCTAAAGGTTAATTACACAATATTGTGGTTTAGCATTGCTCAAAATTATAATTAGATGCATTTTTAGAAACAGTTGTTGAAAAGAGGGAAAATAAACAACTTGTTCTTTTAAGTGGAAAGTCCATTTTGCAAGAGTGTGGCATTCGAAATCACTCCCTAAGTGCATTTACATGATGTTAAACTTTCTGCATTGATTTATGTAGCCTGATTTGATTTAGCCTTAGAACCAAAACACATTATAATGTGTGTGTTCATATGGTCATTGTCAGTGTGAAGAAACGCCACCCTCTCTTAAAATGAAAAGCACAATAAAAATAATCAATGGACATGGCCCTGTGTCTGCTGAGCCCTCACACATAGCTTTGTTTCACAGTGGGTCAATCTGCTTAAAACCACCAAACAAACCGTGAGATTTAGTCCACATGCTAAGTGTCCCTGTTCAACTCTGTGTCAAAGGAGAGCCTTGTTTTTAGGAGCTGACTCATGTCCATTATTTTCCCCACAATGAGATCACATTTATTTACATGTCAAACGGGAATTAGATTTAAGGTTTGTGATTTGTGTTACCAGACACTCTATTTCTGGGTGCCCAAACCTTTTCCTTCAGAGGGCCAAAACAGAAATGTAATAGTGGGCCACAGGCCAAATGCAAAAATCTTTTGCATGTAATAAAACAAAATACCCTTTTCCCAGCAGCCATGGTTTCCAGTTTTGCACCGCAAGAACCTATGGAGACATTATTAAGAAAAATAAAAATTACAGGTATACACAATGCAGAGTAAATAACTGTTTATTGCACAATCCTAAAAAATGTTTCTAAAAAACAAAAACATGAAAACACCCAGGTTTGAGTCTCAGCAGGGCCATTTGCCCGATGTCATTCCCCACTATCTCTCACCCTGCTTTCTGTCCAGCTACTGTCAATCAATCAACAAAGGCCAAAAAAATCATCTTTAAAGCTGTATTACAGCAATTACTAGTGATATGGTCATTTCCTATTAGTTTTACCAAAATTGTGCTACTGTTTTGGCTTTGTAGTCTGTTTTACATTTGACAGTATATCATTGTAAATTTTTCAATGGGTGTAAAACTGACCTGTTTAAGGTTCAGCTTCATGTTATGTTATATTTTTGGAAGAAAAAAACACGTCTTCTGAAACAGTAGGGTAATTTTAGTGTATTTTGTCCAAAGACAACTCTGCTAGTGTAACCGGTACACCCTGTTGCTGTGTTTCTCTCTTTTTCTCAGCTGTGTTTTTGGGGTTGACTGTCTTTACTCTGTTTAAGAAGATAGAGAGATCAAAAAACGAGGACAATCATTCCAAAATTTGCGCGAATTTAAGCTTACTTAGTTACACTGAAGAACATTAGCTCATGTATAAGATATAAATTAAAGTAATTAAATCGCCACAAACATTCAACAATTTGCCAACAAAGGAAATATGTTTTATATCAGGACCTACACAGCTAGAGACAGCATAAACCCTCTCTGTGTAAGAGGCTACGTTATACCCACAGCCTTGTTTACTCACAGATACATGTATAACTCATGAATAACTGATTTGGTGGAATTTGTATTACTATTAACCTGTTACACTAGGGTCCTGTTATGCATGTCACTCATGTAATTTGTGTCCAGCTGATTCTACTGTGTCAGTTAAATAGGCATGATTCTACCGATCTCATGTCTAAGAACTATTAAATGATTATGAGAATATGTATTTTTGGGCTAAAAGTTACGCAGGGCTGCTTTAATTCAAGTGCATATAAAAAAAAACATTCTTAAAACTTTGCAGTGCACATTATTTTATTCCTCCACATTGCATCCTATTCCTGGACACAGGAACTGGCTCTAGGGACATGGAACATCTCCTCGCTGGTGGGGAAGGAGTGTTAGTAAGGGTTGTTGGAAGTCAGTGAGTGGCAAGGGACATGGGGTGAATGAGATCAATTCTATGTACCTCGTGGATGTTGTGGGGCTGCCTCTGCAACATCTTCAGGAGGTTAAGGACAGTACCTCTGGACGAGCAGAACGTAGTTGTGGTTCAAATATAGGGTGAGCTATAGGGTGAGATACTGGACAAGAAAATCTGACTGCTAACTAAACTTTGGGTTCAAGAGGAACAAAGCTGTTTTTATCAGACGTTGGATGTCGAACAGGGCTCCCCTTTGTTGTAGATTGTCCTTATTATTCCAGTACTCTGGTTGATTTATTTTATGGAACATACCGTTCATCAGCTAGAACTGAAGCATCTGATATTAAGGCTACTTAGAAACCGTACTACTTCCATGTAAAGCCACAGCGAGCCATACAGAAACAAATCAATTTCTGAGTTAACCACATTAAACTACAAGAAAACAAACACAACCCAAACAACGACCCCCAATTCATCACAGCTGGCTCAAGATCATATCAACAAGAAGGAGACTGTGCTAGAAGTAAGGAACACAAAAAAGGTTAATTGTGGTAAACCTAACATTAAGTAACAAACAGCAATGGGGTGTGAAGAAGTAGATCTCAAGCTACAAAAAGCATGGGGACCACAGATGTAAAGAGTCCCACAGAAAACAGGAAGTGAATCAGAAGTGATTCAACCGTTTCCATGCTTAAAGTTCTAAAACTAGTGCCGACCTTTTCCACTTTCGTCACCTTCCTTAAGTTCCATGAGTCGACCCTCACAGAGGATTTTGCAGTTGTGCAAACCTCCTTTTAGTCATCCTTGATTAACATCCTGCTCACGTTTAGCCTGTAAAATCTCCTTGTTCAACCTGTGTTATCCATGGATTTATTATTAGGCTTAGATCCCAAGACCCTTAGCTCTCTCTGTTTAGTCCAGAAAGAAAGAAAAAGAAAATGAACTGGTGAATCTGGATAGCCTGGAGTGAATGAATGTGAGTGTGTCGTTGTCTGGTGAAATAAACCTTGAAGAAGATATATGAAAAATAGTAAATGGTAATGGTAAAAACGATACAATGTCTGAGCAGTTTGCTGTACACCAACTGCTTCATTTTACTTTGCAGTCTATGGTGGAAATCTTTACTGGAACATTGGAATTGCTTTTATTTTTTTGCTGCAGTAGACACACGCCTTCTGGTCCCCAGGATGGAAAATGTTGCTTCTCATAGATGAGAAGATCATAGATAGACACTTATTTTTTAATCATCTGTGCTTCCACTCCTAATGTGCAGCGGGGAAAAAAGTCTACAACATCTAAGGGGATAAAAGCAAGAAATCAATTATGTTTTTAACTGGTACTTTATTTAAGCAATCTGCTTAACAGTAATGTGCAAAATGAATACTGTAACAGTCTTTTGGGAAGCAACAACAACAACATTGTTACCTCCTCCACCTCCTGATGGAAACGTGAAATGTGGTTTCACATATTAGTTGTGTTGCCAAAGTATTTTAACCTACGTTTGTGTAGCTCTTGTCCAGTCTTCACTTGCCTTCAGATTCAGTCTTGTAAAACCCAAAATGTGTCCATACCGTAGCTTTTAATGAAGTTGGTGCCGTCCGTATGTGTTTAGCCTCTGTCATTTTGAAACAAAGCAACTAACATGCCTGGATATAGTGCATACGTGTCACGTATATAGACCATTTGTAGTCCGGTAGTGGAAGAACATTGAAAAGACATGTGTTCATTTAATGGACATATAAAATGGATTATTAAAGTCCTCACATCGATTCAGAATCTGTCTTGAATCACGATGCATTGTTTATTTTTCCCAGCCCTAATGTTTTTGTACCATACAACTGAAGACTTACAAAGACGACAGCTCAGAGAGGAGTTGAGCTTCTCTGAGTCTTGTCAGGTTTTGTTTTTTTTCCTATAGTATAACATATTATTAAGGTCTCTGCAATATTAAGTGCTAAAGTTTTCATATTATTGGCATATTGAATAACAATATTGATAACTGGCAATGTGTTTGTATTTATGGAAGTTTTCTCTAAAAGACACTCCTCGTGTACTGCCATGCTCCATAACTGAGGAAGGCATAAAAATGCATTTAGCTGCTTGAAGGCCAAGGATGCGACTTGTTACAAGGCTGGTTGTGTGAACACAAAAGCACGATTCAGTCTCCCATGTGTTCCCCCCAAATGAGTTTTTCACACATCCACTCTAGAATGGTGCAGAAAATGCTTCCTTTTTTTCCAGTGAGCAGTAACGTGTGGTCCTGTAATACACAATGCACTGCCACCAACTCATGTTCTTGTTCAGACTCATATCAATGTGATTTACTGCCAAAGCTAATTGCTCTTGTCATGTTAAAATGATCATCCCTCTGTTTATGCCCTAGTTTCTAGTTTTTAGTTAGGTTAGTTATCTTCACGACATAAACCCAGTTGTATTAATTTGAAAATATGTAGTATTCTGAGAGGAGCTTTATTACAATGTGAGTTTGCAAATATCGAAACAGCCAAGTAAACATAACATTAACATAGAAGCAAAAGAGCAGAAGTATCTAAGAGCAGCTCTTAGAAACATCCACGTTGCCCCTTTTTAATTATTCTCAAGAGAAAATGGTCTTAAAAAGAAATAATCCAAGAGTGCTGAGGAAAATGGAGCCCCATATGCTCTTCAGATACACCTTCTATTGTTGATGTGACACGTAGTTAACTTCACCCACTACTTATGGATTAATATTTGTAGAGTTAAAGCTGGCATATAAGGACTCAAACAAACATGTCAAGAGAGCAAAGGAATATTCAATTGAAATTAAATGTAGCACCTTTTCACAAGCATTTGCAGTCACCATGGGCTGGGCTCGCCATCAGAAACTGAAGTTCACACAGAGGGTGCAGACAATGAGAAATATACTTCTACATCTACTTCTCTTACTCTCATTTAAGCTTTATAAGTGTACCCATTCATTCAGGACAACTTACATTACAGCAAATAAATATACATTTAACAGATACTGTGCTTTAGCTTTGTTAGTTTTAAGTTATGGTGGATTACAATTTTACAGTTTTAACAATAACAAATGAAATGCTGCATGACATGCTACAATGTGTTTTTTGCAGTTAACCAGTATTAGGAAACACAAATTAATATGACATTATTCAAATAATAACAATGAAATATTAATCATAATTTTATAACCCTTATTAGTACTTAACTCTGACATAGATATATTTTAACAGTTTTTCACGACAATTTTAGTTGTTTGTTTGTTTTTTAGTTAATAACTCCTGGTATACCATTTCAATCGTGCTAAATTTGGCCTTGGAAAATACAATGACCAAGTTAACTAGTGCTAGTGTGATAATTATAAGAATTACAATGACACCAAATGTACCAACGCGAGTAAAACAACAGACAACAATCTCATGAACTGCCACTTCTTTGTTCATGTTCATGAAAAGTATCTGGAGATAAATAGCGAGTTTAGTATCATTTACCAAACATTAGCTACAATCTGACAGTGAACATGTTACACTCATTGGGGCTTCAACAAGTAATTTTTCTACAGACGTTTCTCTCCACACGTTCACAGCTGATATTCTAATTAAATCTGTTAATTTAGGTCTAAAAGAGTGACTTATTAGCATTTTATGAGCCAGTCTGTAGGTTTCAAACAGTCATTTCAGCTTATATCAGGTTTCCCATGTGACTCATGAGCAGAGCGCTCCCAGAATGGAGAGGAACAAGGCACACATGTGGCATGCACCAATAGACAACAGCATTAAAGCGCACTCTTGTGGGCATGTAGCTACATTTAGATTACACAGGTTTAGCAGCCTAACAATTCATATGTGGGTTACATAAACATTACATAAAGTAAGATAACAACAAAACACAATAGTGTTTAACTTGATGTAAAATGTACGAACAATGTCTGATCTGTTAAACAGAAACATTTGGAGGGCTTCCACTGAATTAGTTCTTCCTGCCCATGTTCTCACAGCTTCTATAAAGTGAAATCAGCATCAGACACTATAAAAGCCAAGTGTGAGGTGTGGAACTGCATTTAGCACTCTACATATACATTCCCTTTTATCTGGTCAGAAGCGAGAATGCATGTTCTTAGCCAAGACATTTTATTTATTGCTAATTTTAAAAAGTGAAAGAGAGAGAAGTATGAAACTGTTTTGACTGCTACAACATGATCAAAAGATGCCAATAAATTAACAAAATAAAACACAGTCAAGACAAGGGAGGAAAACTCGCAGCAGATTGACATGGCATCTGTTGCTAATACACACTAGTTTTGCTCCTGGGAAAAAAGTTAAATATTTAGCATTTCTCTTGGAATAGTTTCATTTTAGGCTTTTTTCATTTGCGTCTCATTTTTTCTTGAGGAAGGCTTCTCTGTCTTCCAAACAGCACACTCCAGTGTTAAACTGCACCTTTCTGAAAGCGGACCAGTGGCCAAAGCCTTCCCAAAGTAGTATGACACATTTACACTTTTTGGGGACACTTCAGTCCCCTTTTGGCAATGGAAACTTACCTGTAACTCATACTGTACTGCTTCAGTGGATACAAGGCTAATGTTTGTTAGCTCCGAGGGTTAGGTTTAGTTTCAGTGTTTGATTTCATTGAGTTAAATGAGCTCTTTAGTTTGCTCGCTTTAGTTTAGGCTGAAAAGTGATGTTCATTGCAAGAGATACTGGACCATCTCCCATGGCTATCTAACTTTTTCACTTTCAAAGCTCTCATGACTTCTGTTCTCACATGTTGAACTTTGAAACAATAGTGTTGTGTTCGCATACATTTCAAGCTAAAGTGTGTTAAAAGACTTGACGTCAGCAGCCTGTGCGTTTATTCGTGTAGTGTGCTTTCCCTCCGTTGTGTTCACTCCTTTCTCCAAGCACTGAGCATGAAATCTTAGAGTGTAAAGTGTCTTGTATTTAGACACGGTTTACGTTCCTGCTGTTTGTTCAGAGGACGGTCACATGTCCCCACTTGACCCGTACAATCTACAGTCAGAGAGTAACGGAGCAACGCGAGTTCATCTGATGGCACATCAAGTCTGCTATGTCCCATATCCACAAGTAACGCAGTTGAAGATGGCTGCAGATAAAAGCATGCATAGGCTTTACAAACAATGTTTTATTCATTCATCTCCCGCAAGCTCATATTCATGTCTGAAAGGCTGGGGTTAGGAGCAGCCTCGCAAATTACAATGACCAAGTGTCTCTCAAGTAAACAAGATAACGTAAGATAAGTAAATACAGCTGACTTTTGGAACATTTCAAAAACAGAAAGTGCTGTAGTGAATGTAAGTCACATAAAAGTGTTTTTGTGATGATCCACAAAGACGTTTCCAGAAGCAGCTTTGGAGCAAGTGTATTTTTAACCTAGAAATTCACAAACTATTTTGACCCTAACCTGCTAATAGGAGCAGTAGTTTTTGTGTAATCTTGGTTCCAGACGCGCAAACAAACAAAATATCTCTCTTAGACCCCACAGTGTGTCAGTTTCTGAGGGTCTCACTCTATGAATCTAATGAACCTACAAAGCTAGTTAAACCTACAGCAGATATGTCTCTTCTACTCAGTCAATCAGTCCCAGTCAGGATCAGTGGTATCATCAAACCAGATTTCTCTTTGGAGCTGTGGGCTGTTCATGTAAAACAGCTCATCGGGAGTGTATTATAACTTTAAAGGAAAAAAAATCACAGAATGATGCAATTTAAAATGCTTTTAATTATTATAGTACTGAATTACAGTATCATACAACCAAAGTCATTAGAATACCTAAGTGCACTAGTAACTAGTAAAAAATATCACAGTGTCATGAAATGTGTTAAATAGAGAAGCACTTTTGTCATTTCTGCTTTTGACTCCTGAGCTCAATCACAAAAAGGTATATTGAGGTATTAGTGGTTTTAATAACAATAAGCTGAAAGTAAAAATCAGCAATCAGACAAAGGATGCTTCAGTTTAAATGTTAAATCAAAATCATTCTCGGCAGAGGTTATCCGTCTGTAGACTTCAATATAAAGCAGCCAGTTCAATCCCCTCTGAGCAAAGCTGCCAGTCACTAGGCTATACATGCATTTGAACCTTTTATTTTCAGCTTGATACCATATCACATTATGTCCCCAGCAGAAGTTAATGGTAGCTCTATGTTCCGACTCAGGCTCTTGTGCAGAAACTTTCTTTCACTAACTGTGCAGCATCTTTCCCCTCCACCTACACACCGACAGCTCGTTTCTTGTTGCTGATTGGTGAGTTGTGTTTCTATCGTCTATATGGAACATAACCTGCTCCGGAGCAGCTTAGCTGTTCAAGTTTCCACAGAGATCTACCAAGACAGAAAGTGAACCAGCTTCATGATGCTGAAAACTCAGCATTAACGCTGAAACAGCAATAGCTCTTGGACACAAACTATTTTAACCTGTTTGTGTTTTTACTGTCCTGTAATGTCTGCCCAATGGTAACAGTTCAAACAGAGAGTATCGGGGATGGACTGAATCCTGTAAAATATTTTGGGCTTTTTTGAGGCAGCAGGAAGTTCTTCCAAAGTATGAGAGGGCGGCCAATGATCCTCTGGGCTGTGGTGATGACCTTCTGGAGGACTTTCCTGTCCATAACTGTGCATCTGGCAAACCAAACACAGAGAAGTGTGAAGAATTCAAACATGCCTTTTTTATGCATTTTGTGGTTGTTGTTTGTGGTGATCAATAGAGGGCGCAAGAGACAATAATGGCCATTCTCTCTCTCACCACTTTCAGCTTCTTCCTGCAGGACTAAGATACAGACTTCCCTGTGCTCTCAAAAACATCTACAAATAGTCCTTTGTCCAACTTGCAATTAAAGAGCTCAACTAATCGATACCATCTTAGAGACTGCTCCTCAGCACTTAGCACTTTATTTTAAACCAGCCCTCCAGCTGTACATCTTCTATTGTGTCCTTGTGTGTTTATTATTCTTTATTCATAGACTGTATATGTATGTTTTTTATTATTATTATTATTCTATGGACTGTGTATGTATGAAATGTGTATTTTGCAAGCCAAAGACAAACTTCTGCCTTTGTTTACAAACGGGAGACAATAAAGTTCAAAAAGAGCACACGTCTTACAACAACATCCTTTTACTGTAGAACTCTACTTTTCAATGTTGAACTTAAAACTAAAAAAATAATACAACTAGTATGCATATTATATCAGATCCACAACAGATACCTTATATACATATGTCAGATCAGTTTAAGTATCCAGTAGTCTTAACCTCCCCCAAGAAAAAACACAGTTTACACACTTTATAACAGTAAAATAGAATCTACCACAACACAACACAAATGCAAAGTTCATAAGTGGAATAATAAGTACATTTTTTAAATATTGACATATAGGCCAGTGATTTAGCTTTTTTTCATATAAACATACCACTGTCAGGCTCAGTAGGTGAGGATGAAGATATGAGACACCTTGAATGCAACTGTCCCACTAACAAAGCTTCCACAAACAAAAAATGTTAATTTCATAATTTCATTTCTCCTTAACCTGTATTAGTGTTATAATATTTAGTTAATTCACCTGAAAGCAATTTTACACCAACTATATTTGCTGTATTGTAACCAACCTATATGCCCACTTGGTGTCTATCTTATTCCAGCTAAAATTAATGCATGTAACATTTTCAGTGTAACTGCAACTTCTCTGTTAATCTTAGATATCCAATTAAGGCAATATAATTACAATCTGATGCTACTGTGATTGATTGACTGCACGTTAACTGCTGTCCACAAGGGGGCACTCTAAGAACATTAGAAAACGCAATCTTACTCTTGACCGTGGCCTCTATAATGACCTACTATGAAAACAGGAAGACTGCAGTTCAGTTTCAGTCAGTGGGACACTGTACTGAAGCCCATGTTATTTGAGGTATAAATAAGGCCAGTCCTGACATTGCAAGCATGTTTTGAAATGTTTTTCATCATTCTTAGTCATCTTCCTGAAAATGTGCTTTGTGTTATGTTTTCCTTCAGAAAGATTGTCGAGGTTTTGATTGTCTCACAGTATGAGAAATCTGAAGAAATTTAAAAAATCAAGAGCTATCAAGCGTCTACATTATTGTATATGTCTGGACATAGACAAGAAATAAGGCCATCTGAAGGGTCAGCACAGGAAATGTTCTACATGGAGACTAACAGAAGGCCCCACACTGAAATCAAATGTGATCCGTGTAAAAATAAAACTACACTGTGCTTAAACACTGACTTTAATGACATTTTTACAGATCCTTATGTATTGAAAAATAAATGTCAAAAAATGCAAAAAAAAAAATTAAAAACCCCAATTCACTCCTGTTTTCACCAGTAGGGGGAGTATAAGGAACTATGCACAAAGAAAACAACCTAAATGGATCAGAAGAAGAGACTATTAAAATGTGTATTGTTTTGTTTCAAATATAAAGATGCATTATGGATTAGTCAGTTTCAGAAATAACCTTTTAATTACCAATGGTGCTATTTCTTTTTTCTGCTTTTGTGCAGCAATCATATGTTAAAAAGTCAGCAGAAGTAAATGGTAGCTCTATGTTCCAACTCGGGCTCTTGTGCAGAAACTTTCTTTCACTAACTGTGCAGCATCTTTCCCCTCCACCTTCACACCGGCAGTTTCTTGTTGCTGATTGGTGAGTTGTGTTTCTATCCTTTATATGGAACATAAACTGCTCCAGAGCAGCTTAGCTGTTCAGTGTAATTTTCCACAGAAATCTACCAACTGAGAAAGTGAACCAGCTTCATGATTCTGAAAACTCAGGGTTAATGCCGAAACAGCAAAAGCTCTTGGACACAAACTATTTTAACCTGTTTGTGTTTTTACTGTCCTGTAATGTCTGCCCAATGGTAACAGTTCAAACAGAGAGTATCGGGGATGGGATGAATCCTGTAAAATATTTTGGGCTTTTTTGAGGCAGCACGAAGTTCTTCCAAAGTATGAGAGGGCGGCCAATAATCATCTGGGCTGTGGTGATGACCTTCTGGAGGACTTTCCTGTCCATAACTGTGCATGTTTATATATATGTTTTTATATATGTTTTTTTCTGCTTTCATATGTTAAAAAGTCAACCACATGCAGCCAGCCAACCATCCAGTTAACCGCAACATTAAGACTAAAATGTTTTGTAGCTGACTCAACGTTTTTGCTGTGACAAATAGGATTGCATTAGCTCAATAAAGCCATACAAGGGTGCAGGTCATTAAAACAGCTATTCTCGTGAAACGAATAATACTTTGTTTTGAATAAGAAGAAAAACATTGAATAGTCGCCTGTACTATACCCAATACAAAATGGTTTTCCCAAACTAGTTAAATAGTTTCACAATGAGTAGTTTAAGAAGCTTTAATGTGAATATTGCTGCAGTTTGTCAGTTGTCAAAGTATTTTCCATCTCAGATGACAAGTCTGTTGTTCAAACCGGGCAGTAGGACATGGTCCAGGTGTTTCTTGTGGGGGTTGTAAGGAATAAGCTCTTGTACATTCATGAAAAGCAAGGATGGAACAGGAGAGTGACAGGTATCCACCATGGCACAGCGTCTGCAGCGATGCAGTCAGTGTATCAGTCTGTTGTTGTAAGGATTTTTGTTCCTGGTCTCATCTATGGTCATGAGCTGTGGGGGTTGGGGTCCCATGGCCTTCACCAGGCAGGAAAGATCAAGGTCACACTGGAGGGTCTATGGCAGGAGTCAGCAACCTTTTGGAGCCAAAGAACCACTCACCAAAAACATAAAATTTACATCCGTTGGGAGCCACAAGAAATAGATCAGTTTCAGACCTTTACATTTTGAACACTAAACTCGGATTAAAGCAGCCTTTTTATATATTATTATCTATTGATCATTAATGAATGCTGACTGATGTATAATCGCTTGCATAATAAATGATCACTGTAAAGGCTACACTGTGATGTTTCAATCAGTGATTCACAAAGCACTGGACGCTTCTTGGCCTTTGTAACAAAAATACTGAATAGTAGATCATAAAATAAAAGCTTATAGCACTATAGCACTAAGTTTTACAGCGCACTTGAATGCTACATTATGTTATGTATGTTTGTACATTATGCATTACACTCACTGACCCATCTTCTTTACAAAATGAGTACAGATTTTATCCCTAGTCTGTTAAAGCAGGCTACTTTGGGAATATCAGTGGGCTCTCCGCTTTGGGAAGTGGAGCTTTCATGTGTTTTTAACGCTAATGCTAACGTGCCAAAGCTCAGGTCTGCGCAGATGCGCTTGTGTGGTCGGTCATCTCCTCTCACTCTGTGTGCGTGTGTCCAGCCATGTGCCTCAGGCTGTTTTCAGTGGTTATACTGTATGTCTATATACATCCTATTATAAGAATGCCGTGCTGTGTCCCGGTGTGGAGCACTGTGGAGACCGCGGACAGATTATCATCTCTATACACTACAATGGCAGTGTTATTACGCACCGCAGCTGCAGAGTTTGGGGCTGAGATGAACCTCAGCGGACAGTGACAATCCTCTCAAAACTCCAAAACACACCCAACATTAACCCGTGAAGGAGTCTAATAATGGTTAATATCTGCCATTAGGAGCAATGTTTGTAAGGAAAATATAACCACCCTCCTTCATTACATTACATTACCCTTCAAAGCTTGGTTGGTGTGATCAAGAAACAATGAACACTTTCACTTTTTTTCTCATGCGCAAAGATACAGTCCTCTGTGCATATTTATCAGAATTGTTTATAATTCATTAAAAATAAGAGCCGCAAGTGGGTTGCTAAAGAGCCTCATGCAGCTCCGGAGTGGTGAGTTGCCGATGCCAGGACTATGGGAATGCATCAGTGTCCCCCGGAAGACCTGAAGGAAGTGACTGGAGAGAGGGAAGTCTGGGCATCTCTGCTTAGACTGCAGCTGCAGAATATATTCATATGTTAATAAACTTAATATGTGTTTCTGTCATGTGTAATCATTTATAGTTTTATTTTCCCACCAAAACTAGGTCTGTTCTTCGTAGATCAAGTCAAAAAGACCAGAGCTAGTGCTTCTTGTTCAGCAAATAATGTTTATATTATACGCTTCTACTTTAGGGAACTTTGAAACATCACGAGGGTTAAAGTTACTGTGTTAAAAGGGGGGCATGTAAAAATAATATAAAATATTTTTAGATAGATCAAATTTTAGACATTATTGGGCAGTCCTAAAATATATTTGAGACTGTAAATATTCTGACTCATGTTGACTACTATGCAACTGTTTGTTTTGGGTAATGAACATATATGGACTATTTAAGACTCTCTATAGGCTATACGTTATCCACGACCATATAGACCCCCCATCTTTCTGAGGCGGAATTAAGTACAACTTGCTCTTAAATCCTTCACTGTGACCTGGAAAACAATAAAGACACAGTCAAATGGCCAGAGCTACAGAAGAATGAAGACTGGTGGTACAACAGCTGACCTGCTTCGATACAATGAGACGGAGATGTGCTCACTTATTGCCGATGGATCTCTTGTTTATTCATGAAAGCATAAAGTTTCCCCTGAAAGGAAGGGAGAGTTAATGTCTGTCAGAGCACAAAGGAGCACGACATTAGCAGCCCATCAAGGTCAAAGCTAATGGTGGGGGGTGAGTTTATCTGTGCTAAAGGGAGGAGGGGGGCAGGCTCAGAGGACAGGATGCACATTGACAATGGGCCAGGCCGTTCGGGACAGTGTGTCAGTCAAGGGGTTGCTCTCAGGAGGCCACTGTTAACATCTGTTCCACCAGCACTACATAATCCCCTTGTTCTTCAAATTCATAGTTTCCTCCTTCGGGGCAAACAGTCGTTTCTTTGACTCTTTGTATTTGTTCTGATGTATCCCTTTTTTAAAATGTAAGAAATCAATCAGAAAAGTCATATGGACAAAATCTGATTACATTTTAGTTGTTAACATGTCATCCTATGTAGCATGTTGCATATTTATGACTGAAGCAATATCAGTGAATGAAATGTCCTGCTTAAACTACATGGCATGTCATGTGACAGATTTAATGAGCTAAATTACTAAGCGAAAAGAGAAATTTAAAGGTGCACTGTATAAAATGTTACAGTGTGCAGCTGAATCTAAATGGAACCCTTTAGGTCAATATATGTTTTCAAGACACAACAATAATAGTTATAACAGAATAGAAACAAGTGGAAATTCTGTTTTCTTCCTGTTTCTGTTGCTCTAGGTGCCCAAAGAGGACAAACCACAAACACAGAGGAATGATGGTATAGGGCATTTATGAAAGAAATTGTTACATTACACACAATATTGTATGTCATACTGTACTATTACTTATAAAATGTAACACTAGGTTCAATCAAACATTAAGATAATATGATCAAATATATTGTCCAGTCAGTTTGTTTGCCATACTGGCTAGAATGAATCTCCCACCATTGAATGGGACATTTTTTTCATTTGCAGATACTTCTTTGTAACTATTCTACACAATAAAAAGTAATGTCTTCTCTTGGAATTAAACCAAGGACCTTTTGCTGTGGGGCAGGCTGTGAAGTAGTGCCACCTCAAATTCCTCAAATGATCAAAAGCTTGAACTCATTAACATTCACTGATATAAGAAAAAATTGGCCATATATTGCCTGGCCTTGATTTTTCAGAATTGTTGGATCATCAGGTTAACTAATGCAGCCTATGTTCATAAAAGAGTGCTAAGTGTGATCAGAACAATAGCTCATGTGCTAATCTCAAAGAGAGCCGGGCCAAGCACAGACTTGGAGTGCAAGTGTTGGGAGGGGTTAGTGGGGAACATAGGGGGCACTTGGTGCACACATGGCACTGGGGTGAGCCTAATCACAGCCTTGCACAAATCCTCAAAATGGGAGGGGGCATTAAGGTGGGGGTAGTCCCCGGGGTGACTCATTTAGGCTTCGAAAGAAAAGCAGTTTGCTCCAGTAACACATGCAGCCTTTGACCAGACACGAGGGCCAATCTTTTGTTTCTGTTGTTGCCCTCTTCTTTGTGTGCATACCCAGTTGAGACAGTCATAGAGTGTCACTGAGCACCATACAGCACATACAAAGGGGACATGGTCATCCTTCCCGTTTCCTTGCTCCTACATTTTCGTTGGATTACTGGGCTTTTCCATTGTTCTGTCTGCTATAAAACCACAACAGTGAGACACTCCTTTCCTTCCCCTTACAGAAATAGTGGAAACATTTATAATATGATATGTACTGTACTCCAAGTGTTTGGTATACATCTAGTTTTCTCCTCAAAGATCCACTGTATAAAGTGCAGCATTCGCAGATTATGTTTTCAATAGCCACATCAAAATAACATTCTTTGTAACCTATTTTCTCTGGTTTTGTTCATAAACATAACAGCATGTCCCTGCAGGGCTACCAGAGCTATACACATGCTCCAAAATGTGGAGTGTGAGGTGTGTTACTGCAATCTTCACTTCCGCCACCAGATGTCCCCATTGTATGTTAATTATAGCAAGCTACCTTTAACACTGGTAACTTTAAAGGTTTATTTACTTGTGTTAAACCCGTCACACTGCGGTGTCACCAACAAACAGCTAATTAGTTGTGCAAAATAGCAAATAGTGTAGCATATTGTGTCTTTCTGTCCGAGCTGGTACATTTCATGGTGTTGAAAGATTGTCTACGCTAAAACTCAACTGTGTCAGAGAATCCTGCTGTGACCATAACTGTGGTATGGTATGCCTCTGTAGTTAACTAGGAGGCTATGTAAGTAAACATTTGGTAATGACTTACCTCAACCTCTATTTGCAACACAAACGTCTTCAGACTCAATTCCTCATTAGTTTGGTTCTAATCACATTCAAATTGATGCTGCCTGTTGTTGACCATAGCCTATGTTGCACTCGGCATTTCTAAGTGCACATCATATGTATCAGACCCTGGTTGTATTGTAGCCAATTCAAGTCTCTTGAGTGAGGGGCTCTCAAAATCTTGTCTAATTACATGGAATTTAAGCGAAATAACAACCTTCGGTCAAA
Source organism: Rhyacichthys aspro (assembly GCA_036850595.1). NCBI lineage: Eukaryota > Metazoa > Chordata > Actinopteri > Gobiiformes > Rhyacichthyidae > Rhyacichthys > Rhyacichthys aspro. Next base: position 4,299,240 of record CM072152.1, read on the forward strand.
GGATGTGTTGAATTATTATCAGACAAAAAGACTCAGAAGGTGTGGCCCTTAAATCGCTTTGTACTGCTAGATAGATGGATCATAGCAAATAGCTCTCTTGATCATTCAAAGAGTATATCAGAGTGTTGTCTTTTTTGTGTGTGTTCTTTAACAAACTTATCAAAATATCAAACTGTAATTCAGAGTTCTGCAACAGAGAACATTTCAGAGATTTATGTTTCAACACAATATTGTTATATCGTATTAATTAATGAATGCAATGACTGTAGCAATGCCAAAATAACCTATAATACTTTACTAAACATTATGAGATTATGCATTTTTTCCAATAACCATTTTGGATGTAATCATTATCACAAGACAATTTTCCATACCAGTTAGGACCAGATAATTAAACCATCTATTACCATAAAAATGCAGTGTACTGTCCTTTGGTTTATTCCATTTATTAGCTTCCAAGTCCAAAGTTTGTGTTTCACTTTATGACTTAGTATTGTATTGGCTAATGACCTTTGACAGTGTGTTTTTACAGCTGTGAAGAGAGAAACATTAACTATCCTAAGTTATTAAACAATAAAAATATATTAGGAATGAATCACTTTTAAAAGCCAAATCTATACAAGTGATTAAAAAAGCTGCGTCTAGTGATAAGAACAAAGCCAACTGGTTGCTAACAGCACTTCCAAGCTAAACAGGCAGTGACTGGTGAGTGGTCAATTAAACAAAGCCTTGATATGATTTGCTCCCGCTGAGCCGCGTGCGTGTGTTTTCGTGGCAGAGAAAGCTCTCTGATTGGCTGTGAGGGGCGCGCGGAGGCAGCGGTAGAAGAGGACTGGCGTGTCTCTTCATGAAACGGTGAACAGCGGCAGCAGGCGGCCCGGTGAATTGATGGGACAACAACGCTGAGTACGAAACACGGGAAAACACTACTCCCCTGTCCGGATATTCAAGGAAAAAGTCAAATCGGAGGCGCTATTTACTCAACTAAAGACTGCTTTAATCCTGCATGTCGTTTCTGACAAGCGAAAGTGGACTCATGAGTGACTGACGGACTACGAGGGGATACGACTCAGGGTTGGCAACAAAGAGTCAAGGTAAGAAACGCTTTTTCAGCACTTACAAAGCACTCATTAACGTGACTACACTTTGGACTGTACTAAAATCACCTCACTCTTTCCTACAGTTTAATTTGTATACTCTTGTTCAGTTTTCTACTTTAAACCTTTCATTTAAGTGGCTTATCCTGAACTATTGTATCCTTAGTTTATACCTGCACTATAAAAAAGTCCGTAGGCTACTGTTATGCTACACAATAAAATAGCTAGGCTACTGTCATATAGCAACAAAATAATAAAGTCGTGATGGTCTATAACTATAGTAAATACGCCACTTTACCATATACAAAGCAGCTTTTTTTTAGATACAGAAATAAGCAGACACAACGCAACAATTTTAACAAAATTAAGCTTGTAATATCTCATATGCCGCATGAGCTGTTAGGCTTTATCACATACCAGTTAATTTAGCCTACTGAAGTGACAGAGATTTAGCTAACATCTAAATATACAGTAATGACACTGGATGGATTATCAATGTTATGTGTATTGTGCTGTAAAAACAGTAATGTACCATGACGTTTTATTTTAATATTGACATATTGTGCTGGGGAAAAACCCTAACTTAAACCTAGCCCTTGGTTTTTGCCTTAGTTTACTACTATCTGTTTAGTCTTGGCTTGGTCATAGTATAGTGCTAATTTATTACTTATTGATATTAGGATATCATTAGGTATTATTACATAGACAATTTTGCTTAAAGCTAGGATAGGCATTTTTTGGGGGGAGGCAATTAACATAATCCATTCATAAAAAATTGTCTTGTTTTTACAACTAGATTTTCAAAAACTTGTCTGGCTGTCTCTTTGTGAGTCTAAAATGTATTGTAGTACAAAACATTGTCCAAAGTTGCATATTTGTGCGTGAAACAGCATGTCTACCTATGTCTCTCTACTGCAGCTTTAAATGCTACCTCAGCGTCAATGGAAAAAAATCAGCTTTTGTTTTGAGTGTCTCCACAGCCCCTTTGTGTGCTACTCGTCTCTCACCTGTTCTTTTCTCTGGAGTCAGCAGGAGGTGAACATGATGATATGTCAACACCAGTGCTGTGCTAGTCGCTACTGGACTCACTCATGTGTAACTGTACTCATTATACAATTTCACAAAATTTCAGTTCATTTGGGTTCATTTCTGTTTGTCTCTGTAGTTTGCTGATGTTTTGTATAGCTTGTTTCTGTGTTATTTCTGCAGCCAAGAAGAAGTAAGTGGTTACTTCACACTAGACATTTAAGGAGTCATCCTCTTCTGTTTCCTTTTCTTATTATGATACGAATGGCTAGATGTAAGGAAGCACCAATTCAACTTTCTCAGATCTACCGATCTAGGCACTTTGAGTATCTGCTGGTACCTGAAACCAAACAGATAACATTGTACAGTGAGTCTATGGCTGGGGTCTTGAGGGGAAAAAAACTACAATTGTGTAATTGGCTGAATTGGTTACAATTACATATTAGTCTTGTATCATTTTGATAAAGATAAACATAAGGTGCTTTATGTTAAACACTAGATTACCATTGAATCAGTCACTGTCTCTTCATCTGGAGCAGTATCAGCTGAATGTTGTGGGCTGCTGTGGAGAAAGAGAGTTTAGCAACATTGCTAATGTTGAGTAACACTCTACTGTGTCTGTATTTATTGCTGCTAGCAGCAAAAGACAAGACAGTGCTGGTTTCTTTGGGCCATGCTGTTATTGTAGCAACATGCCTTTAAAACAGCTGGAAGTCTAAAACCCTTCTACACTGAAGATTCTTTGGTTTGCCTCTAACTCACTAGATGGAGTCATACGTATTATATCCACAAGACCTATTAGAACATGTTCTAGTGTAAAATTTGATGTGTTCCATGAGAAGCAAAGGAGGAGAAACTCACAGGGCCTATTAGAATATATTCCAGGTATATTCCTGGAGGAACTGTGAAAACAATTCAAAGTGCAACATATTTGGTAGATGTTTTTGGGAGATATATTATCCAACACAATTTATTTCACAAGTAATTTAGTATTAGTAAACAAAATATTGGGAGTAATCTTATGATGATAGAATATTTTTTGTCTCAAATTGTTTGGGGTTTCTGGGGCAGGTAGTTGTTGTAGAAACATGACTGTAACGCTGTCAGTGGAAGTCTGAAGTTGACTCTGGCTTGCTTCATGTTCAGTGTTTGGAGATGTCTGTGAGTGAAATGTCAGGGTTTCCTCCATTAGCATGACGTAGCACACGTCATTATCATTGAATTTAAACTCGATCAGCACCATATATTAGCCTCATTGACCATAAAAATCTTATTGTTTTGTCCTATGCAATGCAGTATGTTAGTCCTGGTTAAGTTCCAGGTTTCGAGTGTAGTCTTGGGTCTAGTCCTGATCCAGTTCTTGGTTTGCATCTAATTTAATCCTGATTTTGTTTTGGCACCATCCTGGTTTTGTGATATTTTGTATAGGTCTAGTAATGGTTTAGGCTTCCGCTTTTTGTCCGGATTTAGTTCAAGTTCAGTTTTGGGATTACTCATTTTCTGTTTAGTTCTGGTTATGTCCTAGATTTAGTCCTGGATAGAATCATCTTCTGTTTTCTTCAGTTCCATCCCTGGTCATACAGCTTGTTAAGTATTGCCTGTTTTTTTTAATCCTACACTTGTTTCTGGTTTAAGTCAGGTTTTCAGTGTCTTGAACTTGTTTTGACTTTTATAGTCCTTTAGTTTGTACTTGGCTTCATTTCCTGCCATGTGTTATATTTGTCATTTTTATGTAGTGTTGTTATGAGTTCAAATGATCTCATCGTGTATGCCGTCTGTCATGACACTATATTCGTGTTTTTGCAGAAGTCTACCAGTCACACATGCTCATTTGAACTGTGGCCGACTGGTTTGGCCTGAGCTCAGAAAGTGGACTCCGTGCTGACAGAGGTGACTTGAAAATGAAGTGAGTTGTGATTTGTGGTTGAGTGGTGGTCAGCTGCTGGGAAGATCCTGTTTCCTGGACAAACCCAAACAGTGCGGGGCCATGTGACGTCCTGTGAGTCACATGTAGTGAGTCACCTCACTACATGGGAAATGACAGCAGGGGGTTACTGCCCACTGTGAGGGGTGATAAAATACGCTCGACATGCACTGACACAGAGATTACACAGTGGTGCTCCTGTATTCTACATGTAGTCCTAGTTTTACCTCTGCATTTCGTCAGTGTCAAGTCCTGCTTTGGTCTTTCTTTAATTCTCCTTTTGAGTTTACTCAAGTGTTTTGATTCTGAATTATAGCAAGTCAAGTCCTGGTTTGGTCCCATTTTAGCTAATTTATGGTATTACTCCTGGTTTATGCCCAGATTATTCCTAGTTTAGTCTTTCATTATAGTCCTGGGTTGAGGCGACGTTTACACAAGAACGCTGGTCATGAACAGTCAAGCCACTGCAGATTCGAGTTTTTGACAATGATTGTGATGGGTACAACATAATCCACTTACACATGTAGCCACCCAAAATGGAGTGAAAACAGTGTCCTAATGTAAACAAGAGGCCAATCCGCAACAGAATCATTGTCATTTTGGTCAAACGTGTTGTTGTGTAAATGGCCTCTGTGTCTTGGGACTAGTCACGATTTTGTCCTGGTTTATTGCATGGTTTATGCTTAGTGCTATCACTTATCTAAGTGTCAGGTGGTGTAGTCCTGGCTCTCATCTTTGGTCTAGTTCTGGTTAAATTCTTGATTTGCATCGATTTTAGTTATTGTTTAGCTCTGGTTTTATTCTTGTTTAGTCCTCTTTTTGTCCTGTTAGTCCTATGTCTAGTTCTAGGTTGGGCTTGGTCTATGGTTTAGTCCAAATGTTAAGTTGGGTCTTTGTTACTTGCTTTAGTCCTGGTCTATGTTGTCTAACTATACGTTTAGTCATGTTTTATGCCCAGGTTCACAATATATCAGAGTTTTTTGGGTTTTTTTTAGGAATTGTAAATGAACCCTACCGTGCTCAAAGTATTAAAAAATGACCCAGCCAAAAGAAGTGTTGCATGCCAAACCTGTACTGGGCTGGTTTATTCTGTTTTAGTTCTTGTTTAGTCCTGGTTAACCCTTGATCTAGTCCTGGTTTTGTTCTTGCTAGTCCTGGTTTTGTTGTGGCTTTACCCTTAGGTTTTGTTTCAGTACAGACTTTGTTAGTATTGGGTTTAGACTCAATTTTGTCCTGATTATGTCCTAAGCTTAGTCCTGGATTGGGTCTTGAGTTTAGTCCCCCCTTCAGTGTATAGTTAAGTCCTAGATTTAGACCTGGTTTCGTCCCACTATTTATTAGTTTAGTCTTGATTTAGTTAATCCTGGACTTGGTCCTATTTTAAGTTATGTTTAGTCTTGAGTGAAGTCTGTGTTTAAAGCTTGTTTAGTCCTGGTTTTGTTATGTCTTTAGTTCGTACCAGGGCTTTATTTATTGTTCATTTTTTATTTTTTCCTAGTGTTGTCCTGGCTTACTCATAGTTATAGTCCTGGTTTAGTCCCATGCTTCTCTTATATTCGATTATGCTTAATTTCCTGCCATTACTTACTAATATTGTATATCAGATGTAAAAAAAACACTGCCTGCTCCACACCAAACCCTTAGGATCAGTTTGTAAACCTCTCTCTCCTGTTGTTTTTGTCTCCTGCAGAGCCCAGGCAGCAGCACGGCTTTGTGTCCACTCCGCTCTGGGACGTTCAGCCGCTTTTATAACCAGGTCAGCAGATTCAATAAAGCTATTAACCACCGCAGAAAATTCCACACTCATTCTCCAATCAGTGCCCATTAACAGCCACTTGCAGGGTAAACAACATAGAACTCTACATCTGTGTGACCCGGACTCGCCGTCTTTTCCCAAAGACTCAAAATTATCCGTCAGCATTTCCTCTGCCATTTTCCCACACATCTTGATGATAATAATTGTCAGTTAGAGCCACGCGATACGGCTGTCGTAGGATTCAACACCTGAGACAGAAAATAAACTCTTTCCTGCTCGACTGGTTCTGACAATAGAAGAGGTGAATGCTTTTTATTGAAGAGAAGCATGTGACAGGTGCTTATCTAACTCCCCATCGATGCTCTCTACAGATCCAGGTTAGGAGATAATTGTGGTTTACTGTGAGAGAAGTGAACAGACGGAGAAACTAGACGTGACACAACAAGATTTTTGATTGTTAAAGAGACGAACATAAGTTAAATGGTGGTGACGGTGGAGCTGGATGGTTCAGTCAAGATCTGTTTAATGTTTAGTTTTAGTTCTAGGTTTATGCCAGCTTTAGTCTTGAGTCCTAGTTTAGAGCTGGTTGAGTCCTGGGTTTTGTTGTCTTGGCTTAGTCCTTATGTAGCCCTGACATCATCCACTGTTTAGTTCTGATCTAAATCCTGGTCTTATTTTGTTGTGGGTTTGGATTTGGTTTACTTCTTGGTTTTATCTTGGTTTAGCCTTGGATTAGTTCTTGTGTAGTTTAATGTTTGGTCCTGGTTTAGTCTTATATTTTGTCTAATTGCAGTGTTGGTTTAAATCCTGAGTTTAATCCTGGTTTCATACTGGTTAAGTCCTAGTTTAGATTTAAGTGTTGTAGTCTGCATTAACTCAACCACCATTTAATTGTTAGCTTTTGTCTCAGTGGGTAGAAGAGACTATCTGGAAGGTTTTAGTACAGCTCATGGCCCAGTTCAGTTTAATTAAACTTCATTCCTGGTTTTTTTTTTTAGTCCTGGTTTAATCCTCAAGCAACCCTGGGTTAATCCTTGGTTTAGTCATTAGGTTTTGTGTTTATTCCTTTGTCCTGGTTTAAGTCTGTATTTATTAATCATTATCATTATATCCCCTATACTATATCCATAAATGTGTCCATTCTGGGATACTTCTTAAGCATTGTAAGGGAATTTCCTCGGATCATGAGTCCTATAGGCTATAATGTTGTCTGTAATAATCTCTCCTGTACAAGTGTCCTGCAGTTGTCAGCTTCTGAAACATGGATAATGTGGATTAACACTTGATGTTGATGTAAACAGGCTGAGAGCTCCAGGCCTCATTCGGGGTCATGCACTGCTCTGTATTGTAGCTCATGTTTTAGTGGGTCAGCACTGATCTATAAGCTCAGCAGCACAAATCAATGCATGGCCCAGACCAAACCAGACATTTCAACAAAGCAAAATGACGTCTGGGTGTTTCAGAAGGATTTTTATCATTGCTTTTTGCTTGTAATAACAAATTTAGTCAGCACGTTTCTCAGTGTAAAGTTTATGCCGTTTCTCTTCCTCATCAGCCTTAGAGCAGACATGACATCTCTTTTCCTTCTGCTTTGTCTTCTCAGACAGGACATCCTGGTTAAACAAAAGAGCCTGATCTCAGCTTCAGGTTGCAACACACACACACACACACACATTGTGAAACTCCACACTTTTATTGTGTGTTTCCAAACATATGAGCGTTGTATACGAGAAAAACACGTGTAAATGCTTTGACATAGCTCACATTTTATTTGATTTTCATTTGGGACTATAGTCAGATTTTTATGTAGGGCTCTAGTGCAAAGCTTCTTTAGACCTAGCCTGATTTGTTTCAATTCTAGTTTATTCCTGGTCGAGAAGGTTGCACTAAAGTGAGATATCTGGTTAAACATGTTCTGTCCAGCACAGACCCATGTTTTCAGCGTGGTTTGATCACCATGGTAACATATGCCATGGAGCTAGCCTGGCACTGCTGCTGTTCTGATCTATTCAGAAACATTTGGATGTACAGTTGTACAGTGAAAAAGACTTGGCTGGTTTGTGTAGACTGAAAGAGTCCATCCATAAAGCTGTGTGTTGTCATTTAGTTCTTACAGTTTGTGTTCCCCTCTTCTGTCATCCTGTTAGTCTTATAACACCTCCTTAAAAAGACTAGCCTGGTTTAAAAGAGGAGAAGCACCAAAAGCACACCACTTTACTGTATTACTCAGTTTTACAGCTTGTACTGTTTTAAGGACTATTGGAAGAGCTAACCCTACTGTTTAACAGGTTTAGTCCTAGTTTTGTCCCACTTTAAACCTGATTTAATTTTGGGTTTACTTCTGGATGAGGCCTGTTTAAATCCTGTTTTAGTGCAGGCTTAGTCCAGGGTTTGTCACTGGTTTTCTCACTGTTTTGTCTGAGGTTAGTTCTTGATTTTAGTCCAGGCTGACAGTACTTTAACTTAATTTCGGTTAGGTTTCAATTAAAATGTAGTTCTGGGTTGGTCCTGAGTTTGTTCATTGTTGTAATATTGAGTTCTGTCTTGGTTCAGTCTTTTCTTTTTACAGTTCAAACCTGGATTTAGTCCTGACTCAGACCTGATTTGGCCCATTTTCAGTCCTGGTTTTATCATAGGCCTTTTAAATGTTTTCAGTGTTAGATAGTCCTTTGTTTATTCCTGGTTCAGATTCTTTCAACCTCTGACTTTCATACAGATAAAAAACACATGCACATATTTGATCAGTACATTTCATTGTTTTTTATTTGTGGTGGATGTCATCCTTTCATGTGGCTTTCATTGAAAACCTGTTTTTATTTCTCCAGCCCGTCCCTGAAGAGTGACCCTCAGCTGTTTTCATATACCCCCTCCCTCCCCACAGAACTCCCTCAGGACCAGGTTTCCACTGCAGTCAGATAAAAGAGAGCGCATTTAAACAGAGAGTGGTGTGTTAAAGACAGACACGCTCCAACACTCGGACACTTCTCCTTATGAATTATTTACACAGTGGACATAAGGATGCTCTATATGTGGCCATGTGTATCAGTGACTATTGACCCGGGCCTTTCGTCGTCCCCCAGGGGAATTATAGGAGGGAATTAATCACTACTCTAACAGGGCTTGATTCCTGTACAACAGGCTGTACAAATGAGCTGTAATCTGCTGGTGATAAATCTAAATCCATTCACCATAGAGGAAGAAGAGGACAGATTCTAAGCATTGTCAGCAGCAGTTATGATCTTTGTATTCGGATTGCACTGGACTTCATATCAAGAAGTAAATGAAAAGATAAGTGGAACCAAGTCTCCAAAAAACATCAACAAACATTAAAGCTCTAGCCACTTCCTGATAAAAGCAAAGATAAATAAACGCACCAAAAGCATAAAAAGTAAACAAGACTCAATATCAAGTCTCTGATAGAAATATCATGACATTCTGACATGACATTATTTTTGTACAGGACTTACCAGATTAGAACAACTCATACTAGAAGAATGTCTGCTGTCTCAGTTGCCTGTTAAATCCATTCATTTGCCCAATAAAATATATAATTCTGTTGAAAGAGTAGATCCACCACGTGTGGCAAACAGAAAAAAAAGATTTTTATTGTTGCAATAGGCAACGGCCATGGCTGCAATGATTAACATGACAATGCAAAATGTGAAAATCAGCTTTTACTCGGCAAAAACGCATAAATTAAAATGCAGATCTATATCCCGAGGTTTAACTGCAGTGAAATAAAACAGAGAGTTGTGACTTTTTAGAATGCTGCTCTTTTTGCAGTTGGGGTTGATTTGATTTGTCCAGGGTAACTGAATGAACAGACCACATATTTAATTGCAGGTCACATGATATGAACGAGGACTATTTAGTTTGGGTAACTGTATAAATTGTATCAGGTGCTGCCCTCTCTTGAACTCTCTGGCACAAGAAACACATATTACTGTTGTATCTATGGCATTAGCTCAGATAAACTGCAGTATCTTCAAGGTTTGACCATTCACTGATCTATCAGTACAATACATGCTTGGACACAAACATTTAAGAACTATAATCTCCAGTAATAACTGACTGTAATTTACACAGTTTTTCACTTTTTTCCAAATCAACTGAAAACTATGGTTGAAATATCATCTTCTTTGTCTGATTTTTCTTTATTTTTTTCTTTTTAGAATGGTAAGGTATTTTTAGAGCAGTTAAGGTCCTTCACTACCTACCTTCCTACCTCCTACATGGCAATACCCTGTGCAACCAACAGGGGTAATTTTTTTCCTCTGCAATGTTAATATTTGACACTATAATGTTTTAAAATACAAGTGCATGTTGTCCATGAAAAAAAATAAACAGTAGGGAGTGACAGCATTGTATCATCTGATACAGTGACAAGGTGAATCAAATGTACACTTTTATTGGCGTTTGCTAGCTGGGATTAGTTTCTCGCAGCAGATGTTTTAGCTCTAACTTTTAGCTCTAACTTTTAGCTTGTGTTGTGAAATAATAAAGCCTCACACAGACAGAGATGCACAGGATTAGGGCAGCATTTCATGGAGTTTAGCTGCTGCTGACAGCCTCTCTGTTTCTTCTGCAGAAGGTTTGTAGTAGTAAACAAAGCCTTGGCAGTGGCTGTTTCTAAGACACAAGGGCCTATAGTTCAATGTTTCTTTTTGAATCCTCTGAAACAGATTTGTGTCTTGGTGCAGTAAGAAAAAAGGTGTGGAGTACAGTTCTTGTTCACTGGTATAAGAATTGTTGCTGTACATCTGTTTGCTATATTATTGATATTGTGAGTGTTTCATCACCAGAAAAATTATACCAGTATTATTGAGGATGGTATGTGTGCAGTGCTGGTTAGTTGTAGCTGGTGTGGCATCTTTGTTGCTACAGGCAACCGTAATGTTTTCTGTTTCTCAATGGGCATAAATGAATCCTGACAGTGTAAGATACAAATTGTCATAACTATTTTGATTTAATTCCCAAAAGGTCAAATTGACTGAATGGGGAATAGCTATTTTAGGGTCTTATATAAACAAAGTTACATGACCTTAAAAATACTATGGTTGTCAAAATGTTCTATTGCTTCAATCAAGCGGAACTAAACTGACTCCAGGCTGATTCTATTAATCGCTTGTTAATTAGCTCCCTGTATCATAACTGTGAAATTAGAGTGGTCATATTCGCGACAGACAGTGTAGATGTCTTTGTAGACTCCTCCTTCCCTCGAGCTATTATTTTGAGGAAGTATTTGTACAAGGAAAATCTTGGCAGTTGAGCTGTAGACTTTAGTCCACGCCGAGGAGAACCTGGCTCCTGGTGGGATCATCCCTACCACATACAGTTTGTTGTTTGTTTTCTCTCCTCCTCAGACTGTAACTGCTGTGGGGAAAAAAGAGAAATTGAAAATAACAACAAAGCGAAGCCCCTGTTTTTCACCTTTCCTCTTTGTGTGCCGTGCTGCAGGCTCGTCTAACAGGTTTTACAAAACGGATGGGAGGAGGGGTGATCATTTTAGCTTTGATTATCCTGCTCGGGCAGTGCCTTCCATCTATCTATTTACCCAGTAACCGTCTCCTGTGATCAGCCCTCAGGTTGTCTTATTTTAACACAGACCATAGACAGATGAAGCGAGGTGGGAGGTGATGAGGAGGTGCTATAAAAGCCTGAACGGTAATGACCACAATGAGACTCCCCACACTGTGAGATGTGAGCAGAGAGTGGGCCTATTATTATCCTCTCAGGCACCGATAAGCCTTGTTTTCACCAAGTGGTGTGCTATAGTTCAATTCACACCGGCACGGTTAGATCTGACTTTTGTTTCTACCAGAGGAGGTATAGCCTTGTGGAAAGAGCAGCATCAGCTACATAAATAGTGAACTCGTAACAGTGGTTTACAAAATGTGTTTCTGTAAAATGAAACTGATTGTCGGTGATTTTGCCATTAAATAAGCTGAAAAAATAAGGTCTCTGGGAACCCTTTCACTACATTTACCTACAAAGCTTAGTCAAGCAAAGATAGACTATATATATGTATATGTATGTTTTTGGGGTTTTTTCTCTTTTAGGGTGAATGTACCTGAACTGGACTAAGGTGGACTATTGCAAACTGCAGATAGACAAGTCAGCACTATAGAAGCATTAACTATGTCTCTTAACTAGTCTAAAATGTGCTCTGTGCAGAAAACTGTAGAGTAGGGCAACATTTACTACAACAACAATTACTTCAAAACATTTTAACACCATTTTTTTGTTGTTGAAGCATTTTATACTTTGATTAAGGTAAAAACTGGTTATAGCTGTTGTACAGGAAGTGCTTGGCAGTGTTGCCTCTGTGTCTGCCATGAAGACAATCAGTCCTGATGAAGATGATGGTAGAGCATTTAACTGTATCAGTAAGCACTGCACAGACATTTGAAACACAACACCACAGAACTGCTTAATTTATTGTGGACTGACATGTTTTAGCGAGTTGAGGTAGACACTAAATTGTACACTATCTGTGACAAACTATAAGCAATAGCCTTATTGTTTTTAGAGGTAGAGAAGAGCACACAAGACAAATTATGAACTCATTTTCTAATGTAAATGGCTGCATTTCTATAGCGCTTTTCCACCAGTATTGGCACTCAAAGCTCTTTATATCAAGCATCCATTTACCCACTTACATACACATGCATACACTCATTCATACCTCAGTGTTGCAGACACTGAAGACAAGGTAGGGTTCAGGGTCATTCAGTAGTTACAGCTGTCCACTTTGGAGTATCCCCAGAGTGCTTGATAAACCTCCAGTCCAACTTAGCCCTTTACTGTACAGACTTTCATTGTCATACTGTCATGGAAATGTAGTCACAAGGCCTGGTAAATTCCACTTTTGGCGCGTGTCAATTCTCCAATCTCTTACGCTGCTTTTTCTCTTTTTGGTCCCTCTCAAGACAACTTAAACTGTGCTGTACTGAACTGCACAGTACTCGGTCTATAAAGCGAGGTGTGAATGCTGATGAGGAGGTGCTGTAAAAGCTTAAACGGTAATGACCACAATGACTCTCTCCAGAAAACTGTGAGATGGTAAGAGCGGCGACTGGGCCTATTATTATCCTCTCAGGCACAAATAAAGAGCTACACGCTGTCGACTCCGACCTGGCCCACAGCTTTAGATCCATAGTGATCAATACTACTCAACACTTAAAACCCCATGTGAGTGTTAAGACCCAGAAGGGATAGAACCATGCTAAACAGACTCTGCTCTCTCAGAATACAACCCAGCCCCTGGTCATTTGTTTGGTGTTTTCCTGTTTTATTTCAAATGTTTGGGTTGTGGATTTACTGCGTGGGTGTAGACGAGACTAAAGAGAAGGCGTTTGTTCGGAAAACCCAGCAGCATTCATCTTTAATGGAGTGATACGTGAGCTTTCCTCTGCTGTGGACAATACCGAGACCCCCCCTGTCGAGAGGGAAGAGGGGGAAGTCATTATCACCTGCCCCGTGAACCGAAACCAAGGAGCTCGGACGCTCTGGTAGCTCGCTGACAGGGGAAAAGGGTGCAGTGCAGAGAGGGACTCCATGTTAGCGACAGGAAATACATACAGTAGGTGTGAGGGGTTGATAACATAAAGAGGAAAGCCGTAATTCAATAGAAAGGGGGGCCGGCTTTGATGTTGAGGTCTTTCTGAGGTCGCATTGTGCTCTTAAGAGCCTGGGAGACTTCCTTTTGAGGAGTAATGTCCATTAGGATTGTAAGCAAAAGAATGAGAGATCTTTTATTGCTGGAAATCATGCTAAAATTAAAAACACTGCTGTTGTTTTGGGCGACAAACCTCGTACATGATGTGCTTAAAATCCTTGGTACATATTCCTAAAAATGAATAGGGACATAACCTAGTTTTAGTTTAGTGAACTTTGCAAAAGCTGTTTTACTCAGGTGATAGTTTTGGCCACAGTCCTGGTTCTAGAAATAGCCATTAAAATGAAAATGACCCATACAGGCTGCTTTTGTCCTTATAGTTAAATGTCACCCATACAATTCTCATGGGACGATTACTGCTTTCACGATTTACAGAGAACACTTCCCTATTTATCAGAACTTGAAAATTTGAGGTGCAGCATTATTGAAATAGCAAGTGCTAAATCTGTTCTGTGGATTTGAAGCACCTCAGGCCTCAAGTCCTTTCTTTCAAACCTCAAGTTGATATGTCCACATGGCTAGACTAGTGACACAAGGACAACAAAATAAAGTTTAAAGCTCTGTCTAAAAGAAATTCATGATTCGAACTGAAAGGTGCTTAACGTTATTCCACAATACCTCTATTTTGTAGCATTATACTGTACTTGTAGCTGGTTACATAAGCCCTTGCCCTTTTATGTGGACATTAGTCATCATCATCATGAGCCAGCACTGATGGATATCTGTCCAGTGACAATGCAATCCCTTGGGATGAATGGAAAGCTGATCTGGAGGTTGGGCAGGCCTCAGTGTTAACAGGTGTCAAGCTCACTGCAGGGTAAGATAACACTGTCCCCAGGGCTGGGCCGGGCTGGGCCAGGCTGGGCTGCCAGACAGGGACATGAATGATGGTGATCTTATACATTTACACGTGTCTATCAGACATAAAACCAGGCTGGAAATGTGGATGTGATGATTAGCTTCATTTAGACTGGTACCCATTAACTGCCATTCAAAACAGCATCATAAAATGAATTCTTCTGATCTGATTTGAACATTTTTCTGTTTGACATATTCCTTAATACTTTTTTAACTTGGGGCTACATTTATGGCTGTTAGCATCACTAGTTTATAGCTGTAGTTCGATCTGTGACCATTGTGCGCTATGTTTCTTGAACTTTGACCCACTTCTAAATGTGGTGATCACATTGTTCCATAAAATGATTCTGCTGAATAGCACTGATTCCCAAGTCTATAGTTTTTTGTCTGACAGCGCTGTTTATTATTTCAGGAATTGTGCTGTTGTGGTGTTGCTAAAAATAGGACACAAGTGTTTCACAAATGCATACATATTTAGAAGAATGAAATTAACCCATGTGACAGAGTAGGGAAAGAACCGGTGACATAAATAGCGACTAAGTTCTTCAATGATAGCTAAAGGGAATAATATTGTCAGTTGGCAGGTCCCTTCATTAACATGCGCCTCTGAAAGCTGCCTTGATGACTCTTAATCTGTTCAATATATGTTAAATGACACTCCTGGTGTCACTAATGCCATGATAAATTATTTTCTACACTCATGTCATAATAACAGCAGACAAGCTTTGGGAACTTGTGCTTGCCTTAGAAACATTTCTCAGTTGTTTGTTAATGCCAAATATACTCCTTCCTTTGTTCCAACACGTGCCATTGTTCACAGACAATGACACAAACGTGAGGAGTGCCATCAGGAGACAACCTCTATCACATTTTCCATGCCTGTTATCTGTTCTTGAGTTTCTTTTTTCACTCTTTGAAAATGATCCATGCTGTGTTCCTGTCTCTTCTGCATCTCTTCTGTTTGTATTTATAGATCTTTCACATGTCGTCTTTTCAAACCAATAGATACTTAAAAACATGATGCTTTTTTTACCCATTAATTCTTTAGTAGTTGTAACGTATCCATGTTGGTATTAAACTGCCTTGAAGTAGCAGTAGAAGGCACATTTCTAGGTTGTTTGCTCTAAATGCTAAATCTCCAGTCAACTCCATATGAACTAACTCCCCTCTTTTTTTTCAGATTGCTGTGACAGAGCAGGAACCTTTCTGGAGAATCTGTACTCATATGCGGGACAAAAATACGCTGTAAAAGTCAAGGTTAGTACTAAGAGGACGGGTAAGATCGCTCTCTAGTGTCGTTTGTTGTCGGCAGTGAGTCTGTACAGGAAGGGCAGTTATGACCAGATGTGATTCGTCATCCATGTGTCGTCTGAGAAGACGGGACCCTCTAAGTGAGCTGATTATTTAGTTAGTAAATTGGATTGAGTGTGATAGGCCAGAAGGATATTACTGCACATCATCTAAGTGCAGACATTAACGGGCAAAGTAAAGCCAATTACAAACTGCATGGATTTAGACACCAGTTCATTATCAGATTACATTATACTGAAAGAGAAGTTATTAGCAATGAAATGTCAGAATTTAAAACTTCTTCCAGTGTGACACTGTTACATGTAAGTAGAGAAATTCAAATTATTGCCTTAGTCTGACTATAATCTTCCTTTAAAATTTAGTCTGACTGGAAGTAATTTCAATTTCTCTTGGTTCGATTTATACTCCTGGATATTGCAAATCATAGTTGGGCTATTGCTGCATGTTAAAAGGTTGGGCTGAGCACACTGAGCATGCTCCAGAAACAGCCAGCAGCACAGCATAACATATAAACAAATGAGAAAAAAAGGTGTTGAGAGGTAAGGTTGCTCTGTCACTGGGAAAGTTGATTTGGATTCTTGATTAAGTTTAAATGTTAAAAAAGGGACAGATAGCTTGATAGGGTTGGTTTGCCAGGACTACTGTCTTTTTTCTGAATTTACATCGAAGGAGAAAAGAACTTATTTACGCTGCTTTTCTCCGCCAATTGACTTTTGTAGGTAAATTGTAAATTAAATACCAAAAACAGCTGATATAAAAACGTAAATATAACATTATTTACCTCCCTATGACTAAAGAAGCAAAACAGCAACGAAAATGTTCAAAGCAGAATTTTCCAGGGCTGACAGCCTCAGAACGATTAGTCAGTTAATTGGCTGATGAGCTCTCTTTTGACAAACTAATCAGAGTGTGGTACATTAGCTACACACTGGGAAGTGCGCCCTTGGGTCCAGCATTGAACTGACGGACGTGTTTAGGACAGTCCACATGTGATTGAGGGTGTCTGAAAGTGAAATAGCGCTAATAATTCACAGGCTGTGGATCAATAGTCACAGTTAGCTGCTCAATGCTAATTATGACCTTGAAAGAAAATTGAACAGACAGATTAATAAATGTCTTCAATTATGGATATAGAGCTGTCGGGTGGTGTAATTTACCAAAACAGAAAAGTGTGTCAGAAAAGGAATTAATCCAAGAGTGTAGTGTAGTATTTTGAACGCACTCGAAGACTCTTTGCCAAATAGTGTCAACAATAATATAACACTCACTCACCTTTTCACTCACGAACTGTTCATAAATTGTGTTCTGTCAGCTGAGGTTAGGCAGGTATTTTGTGTGGTGAGGGAAATCTGGAATAGACTGTTATTGTTAAAAGTGCCAAGCCAGGTTTTAGAACAAAATGTAAAGAGTAGATCTAAAACAGAGAATGATGTAGCTGTGACGGTGGCATATATTTCACATATTTTTGCTCATAGTTTAAACTTATATGTAAGAAAATATGTGTTTTTATGGAGTGTGAGTTCACTGTGTTGGCCCGGTCCTCCACAATTGCCCACCCCTGCTCTAGATGATTCGTCGCAGCGACCCCTGATGGGATTAGCTGAAAGAAATTGTTTGTTGTTGAAATATGATTGGGATAATAACTTTGATCGAAATGTTTAGTTAAGCTGGTTAAGTTAAGGTGGCAAGTTACCAAGGCTGTGTGCAACCTGTTGTAGACCTAACAAAAAGATTTTTAATGGTGAACTTAATCTAACTAATATTTCATAATTTTAGGTAGTATCTTGAAGGTATTTGCCATCTGGTCCTGGTTCATTTCATGTCGATGTAAAGATCCATACATAATCCAACACTGTGAACAGGCGCTTAATGGAAGGCTATCAAGAGCATGATGGAAGACTTTGGGCAAACAACAGCATGAGTGATATTCACACAATTGATTGACAGCTGTATTGTCAGACACATCTCTGCTGCAGACTGGGTGGCTCCACGAAGCAGGATGGCAGCTCCAAACTTCAATTCGGGTTTTTAAAAATCCACAATGATCCATGAACTCCATTCGTTTGTGTTGTCTATGCTAATGTCCTGTCTACATCAACATTATCCAAATGAAATAAACATTGCATAAATAATGTACTATGCAACAAAACCAAATACGTATACAGCATAATTCAAATGAACTCAATGTCACAATACGCATGACGCTTTCACACAGCCCCAAGGGTGTAATTAACAATTATCTAAATAGGGTTGTAATAGGGCAGTGTAAACGAGAGCAGATGTGTGGGTTAGGCATTTCTGCTCATAAATAAAAGTTGAACATTTACATAGACGTGGATATATACAATATTAACATTCTAGTTGATTATAAATTAAATATTATACATAAGAGCTTATTAAATGTGGATTGTTTTGGGGATTTGTGGCGTTTATTAAACATGAGAAATACACCTGTTATTTTTGCAAGACATAAAGCAGATTTTATGTGATATATTAGATAGATGCAACCATAGCATTCAACTAAATCATATCACACAAGCAACATGGTATGTAACGAAATTTCAAAGACATATACTACATATGATTAAAACATGTTAAGACCAGATATTTGGCATAAAAAAATTAGGAGAACATGCAAAATACAATTACTGGGCTTAATACAATGTGAGATATTTTTGTGGGATAACAAAATGCAACTGTATTCAACTTCATGAGGAATTCTTGCTCTAGACTAACATGGTCACATTGGTGCACGAGCAACAAAATATTACAGAATAAAATTTTACTTAGAATATTACTTGTGATATCTGTAATATACATTATAATTACATTGGAACATGCAACAAATTTCTGATTGAACACATATTTTCAAATCGACAAGTGGGAGCATCTGTCAAATGGGACGATAGAGTGAATGTTAATTGTGTCCATTGTGTCCATATGGTGATACATTATCGTGATGCAGATACATATCATCTTTGTTTAAAAGCCATTTTGCAGTAAGAAGGGGTTTCCTTTGTATTTAGAAAGCAGTTTAATGTGTGCAGAACAAAGACTAAGCAAAAACCATAAGCAAGTGACAGATATTGTTTTAACTTGAGACAAATTACATCAAAATACTACAATACAAAGAAATAATATGCCATAATACTTTTTTTTTCCAAGCTCTGATACAGATATTGCCATTGCTGATATTGTGATATTGATAAATTTGCAACATATTGTTCAGCCCTAACGGATATTAACTCAAATTTTCTAAGACTGGATTGGTATTTATATAGACAGCAATAATCTCTGCTTTCTTGCCTTGAGGCTCATTATTCCCCTCCCCTCCCCCTTTTGCACTCCGACTCAATTGCTTTCCGTGCGGACCCCTGTGGAGATGTCTATCGCGGCCATTCAGTTGACTCTGATATTGAAAACTAATGACTTTCCTTCTTTATGCTTCTTTTAAGAGTTGTATGCTGGGATGTGGGCGCCTGCCGTTCCCCCTGAGGGAGCCGTTTGGTCGGGTGCCCCTCCCTGACCTCCTCCTCCTCTTCACAGCATCTGGGTTATGCACACATGTTTTGTCATGGCCTGTGGTCTTCAGCATGGCCCCGAGTGACACTCTGTACAGCACACAGAGCAGCACCCAAACCCTAAGACAGAGGACCCATTTACACATTTATTTATAGCAGGATATTTCTTCCTTTTTATACTTACTCTAAAAGTGACCATTCTGGAAGAAGGTATGATGATTTTGGACATCTTTTCTGCAAAGGGATGTTGTATTAGATTTATGTCACTGTTTATGTTGATCTTGCAGACATTTTCTATGTATGTTTTATACCTTTAATTCATCTAGGCTTGTTGTTCCATCTTAATACGGCAGGTGTAAATCACCATTTTTTTCCACTTTTCATTTGTATTATTTATGTTTTTATTATTAGTTAATTAACACTGAGGCTGGCTTAAGTGGGAGATTCCTTTGGCTTGTATTTCTCTTGCCAATGGTGTGACATGATTTCAATGATTACGACATACTGTACAGGCGCAGAGACTGGTTAAGTTCAGCTTTGCAATGGGAAATTCCTTTGACCTTTCATTAAATTTATTAGAATGTCTTTGCAAA
The DNA here is from genome assembly GCA_036850595.1 of Rhyacichthys aspro. Taxonomy (NCBI): domain Eukaryota; kingdom Metazoa; phylum Chordata; class Actinopteri; order Gobiiformes; family Rhyacichthyidae; genus Rhyacichthys; species Rhyacichthys aspro. Next base: position 4,319,004 of record CM072152.1, read on the forward strand.
AGTAAATCATAATTCTGAGTTCTGTGGCATACATTTCCATGATGTGGATAGTGATTCATGGTTCATAAAAACTGAGACTAGCTATGTTGTGGCTTAATTGAGAAATTGCTTTGGCATTTCTTTGAGTTTATTAGAATGTTTTTCCATTGGTGTGACAGGATTTGTAAATAAAAAAGTAAGTAGTATTTCGTTTAGTATTTAGAGTTCTGCTGTATACATTTTCAAGCCTTTCTTATTGGTTCATAGATGCTGAGACTCACTATCAATACTTATACACTAATACTGATACAATAATATTTCAATACAAGCACCAAATAGTGCTCAAAAGTAATGACAATCGGTATTCGACTCAAATCAAAAATTATACTTCAGTAGGACTTCTTAAGCTAATTCCAGTTTACACTACAAAAGCTAACATTAGACTAATCACTTTTCAGATGGCTCTTAACAAATCCTGGAACAAAGCTTCAAATAGGCTTGTGCCTTTGTAAATGGCTCTGGTCAATTTAGTGGAAAAGCCATTATGGCATTGGGATAACTACATCTGTTTGACATTTGTTTGACCTAGTTACACGCATTGATTTATGTAAATTTGCCATGTTGAATTAAATTTACATTTTCATTTTGCTTACTTAAGACTTTTTTGTATATTTTTTGTGCAACAGTAGAAGTTGTATACCATATAAAAGCTCACATAAGGTACAAAATTGGGGTATTGATGGGTCGCATTAAGGTAAATACACTTGGATGTCTGTATAAAAAGGGTTACAGACAGGCCTATAAGTGGATGGTGGCAGCCCCAGGCCCTCGATTTTTCCCCGCCTTCTTGTCTATTTCTACCCCCCACCGTCTCACTGCACAAAGCCATGCTTCACTGTACCGTCTCAGATCACACAAAAAGCCTCTTCAGTCTGACTATTCATTTGGTAAATGGAGCTTTGTCACATGGTGTTAATTGGCTGTAATTAACATCTCTTGTGGTTCTTAAAGAGATGCAGTGACAAAATCAGACGAGGTTTCATTTCTGGCAGGGACCTCAAATCTGAGCCTCAGGAAAGACATTTTGAAATTTGGTGTAGAGGTGGTTGTGTTGATTGTCGACTTGTGTGTCATGCATTCATTGTGTTGTGTTTCAAGAAACGAGTTGAAACAAGACCAAAGACTCTGTTCTGAAGCCCAAGTGAGCCAACAAAAAAGGCTAAATTCAAACAGGCTATATGTGAATGAGGTTGAGAAGCATTGAATTTTTTTAATCTAGTATCTATTTCTATTTCTTTTCTTATCTGGGTGTGGTCTTGGTCGTGTCTTGGCCTAAATACACTCCAGCCTTAGTCACCATGTGGTCTAGTTTATCTGGTCTAGTTTATTAGAACATCTTGGCACAAGTGTGACAATTATTCTGTGAGAAAGTGTGAAGAGTGAAGGTGTGAGGTCTGTGGCGTGGTGGGTTGCCATCAGCTGTTCATTAAAATCACTTTAAATGGACATTCTGGATTTCTTTCTTTGTATTTGTATATACTTTTGGATAGATAGACTATTAGTACGTCATATTACTTCATATTGATTATTACCAGCAGTAGTCTGAAGAATAGGATAGAAGCCTGACAAGAGTTCCAAAGACAAACAAACAAAGCCAGACCTAAACAAATGAATACAGGCCCAGTTGTATGTTACATAGAACAATTTCACTTCTTGTACTGGTACCACTGATAATGCATTTCTGCCTCTACTTTTTTTATAAATAAGATCTATACACTTAACGACCTTGTGTTGTTGGTATGTTGTCAATTCCCATATGGAGTCAAGACTACTGGCATCAGTATGTACTTATGTGCTTTTTGTTGTTTAACGCTGTAATATCCTAAGCATCAGGACTGTTCCTCCTTGGCTCATGAACCACTTTCAGACATTTCTTAAGACTTGGGTCAACATCTGTCTTTCTATGGTTTAAGACTGATTAACACATGTTGAGAAGCTTTATTGCACTTAGACCAAAGTAATGACTTACGCCATGTTCATTTCGCTTGTCTCTGGTGTGGTCCACTTTTATTAAGCTCCCTTTGCATGTTTTTCAGTTTCTCGGGGGATGGGAGGTCACGGGCAAGCTCAGACAAGATCCCCCCTTCAGCATACGTGAGTCTCGAAGTAGGAAGCTATTACTGCGCCGTGCATCTGCCCTCTGCGTGCCTGAGATGGCTGTCATTCATGTTTGATGAGCCTAATCTATTCATGTATGATGTATGGCGACAAATGATGATAATTTCTGACAGCTGGCTCCACCTGCTCTGTCTCGAGGCGTAACGACGGCGAGGGGACTTGCGGGGTCAGCGGGCGTGTTCTGTGCGCGCGGCCTGTGCTCCTGGCAGCGTGTCAAACATGTCGTCGTGGATGTCTCCCATTCACATGTCAGCTGCGGTCCCAGTGTGAGGCACGGGCCGTCAGCTGGAGGCCCGTGTGCTCGACAGCTGCTGCTCAGACTCACACTGTTGGACTTGCACTGCACTAAGACAATTAAAGTCATGGTCGGGCTGTTTCTCCAGAGGGTTTATGGGCTGCCTGTGGACAGATTAGGTCTATTACCTTTCTTGGATGATGATCAGTGTGGCTGCTTTTTGGAGAGTAGGGAGAAAACCCCACCACAGAGTCAGGTTGAATAAGTTGTTGATGTAGAGTTGACTGATGTTGTAAAAAGACATTTTATCATTAATTGCACATAACTGTGTCTGATTTGTTATCAGCTGATACCAACATAAAAGTGATGCATTGTAATGAATTTGTATGGATGCACATTGCTTAAGTAGCAAACCTAACCACATCCCTGTACAACTGTGGGGGAAAAAATGCTGCGCTCCAACAAAGCTTGGACTAGTAGCAGTTCTGAGTCATCAGCTGGCAAAATCAGATCAGATTGGGTGTTTTTTACTTTGTTCAATCCAGTTGTTATGGTTGCTCATGAAGCATATAGCTTATGATCTCCTTAAAGTACCACTATTATCAAGTTATAAAGTCACTTAAAGTCAATAAATCTACCCCTAACTACAACTATAACTGACATCCCATTTAAGCCCAATGATATGAACAGGCTGATCTTGGCAGTGCAGTTGTCCCTTTAATGCCCTTCGGTATATTCTTTTCTGCAAACCCAGTCCTAATATATCACACATCATTTGGGACCGAGCAGCCTGTCTGCTTTAAACTTTCAACTCAAACCAGGCCATGTATTGGGGAAATCTATGACATTGCTCATAGTACAGACAGAACTCCAGCTCTAATTATACATAACCCTTTTTCCCCTACACTTCCCTGAACCTCCATTTCCCCCTCTGCTGGTGATAACAGGGCGGTGCAGTGGGAGTGCACGTCCACAACAATTGCCCATAGTCAGCTTGAGGGAGGGAAGTGGAACAACAGCAGGAGAAGAATGGGCCTTTAAGTGAGGGGTCTTGTGTTCGGCACATGACTGCTTTAGTGCAGTGACTTCACTAGAGGTCAGCTGTGAGGTCATGCTGGTACCAGGACAGAGATGGGGACTGTTTCCAGTGATTGGATTTTAGAGCAAGAAGGAGGGTTTTCCTCCTGGGATGTCATTTCTGATCATGAAATGGCTCACATTAATTCTGTCTGTAGGCTATCTCTCACATCTTTTTCAACAAATTCTATAGGGATTATCAGTCTTTCAGTATGTTTGTGTCAGTGATGGCGGAGTGTCTCGTGGGAAAGCTATGATGCATTTATTACTGGGTAACTGATGCTTAATACCTTATTTGAATGTTCCTAGAAGTATAAGTTGCATGATAATGTGGTAAATAAAGATAAATAAACACCCCAAAATCATGCATTATGCAACTATGCAACCTGACAACAAAGCTTAAAAGACACTATTTATATAATTGATTTAATCCCAAATTATTCCCAGACATCCAAATGTGTCATTTGTTTTTCTCTCTCATTAACATATCTACTAATAATTTCCCCAGTGAATATATAGAGTTTAAAGCTTTTGCGCACTATTCCTTTCAGATTACGGAGCGCTCCGAGGTACGATACCTACTTTAAGGCTCAGACAAAATTAACATTTCATTATGTTTCATGGCCCTTATTTTCTTGATAAATGTTGTGACTCTAAACTTTGTATACTACTGAAGTCTAGACTTGGGAAAATTGAACTAAAGCTATATTAAGGGTAGGTGATTTTTGTTGGAAAAACACTGTGGAAATGGTAGATTTGTAGTTTCTGGCCAATAAGAGCTCTTTCTTTTAAACCTGGTAATGTCTTTGCAATTGCCATACACCTTTTGTACTCGGGGTCAAAATGAAGAATGAAGAATAGTAAGAAAATTGTCTATCAATTCTGTGTTAGACCTTTAGTCTTACTTCATTTCAATCCATTATCACAAAATGTTCAATTTTTTTGGAATTTGGGGCCAAAAGAACCTTGTTTACATAAAAGTATACCCTATTGTTTGGAAAATAAATATCTTATTTGGGGTCAAAATAACACCCCTCTTGAAGCTTTTGCTTTGTGGCTAAATCACGGTAGCAATACGACCTTTAAATATGAGTTGAAATGCTACAGCTTTAAATATGGATAAAAACAAGTGTTATTTTTTTCTCAACTATCTGAACATTCTGTCTGCGAACATTCTGGCCTGTTGTCCACGTGTCTCTGCTCTGTGATAAACAGCAGCTTGTGTCCACCATATGTTTGGCTGTCACATCGCTCTGCTGTAGCCACAGGCAGCTGAGGCCTTGCACGTCTGTCTGGTGAACAGGAGAATCAGCAGTCTACCTTCTACACTCAGTCCTCACTCTGAATCCTGCCCTCCAGGTATGAGTCTGGATGGCACTTAATCCTGTTAGGGAGATTTTTTACACTTCACAAAGGCTTTTCAGTGCAATAAAGCTTTCTTTGTGGTGCTGTGTTCGCTGTAGAATGTGCACCGTCATAGTTATTTTTGCTGTGATATTATTCTCATGTTCATAAGCCTTTTTACAAACAGCCTGCAGTATGTTAAGGAGCTTAAACGTCTATTGTGTTTGAAATGAAGAGCAACTGCAGCCAAGAGGATTATTTTCAGTGGATTTAAGTGTACATGTTGTGTTAAAAAGGAGTTGCACATTCATTTCCTCTCAGTGAAAGTTGTATAATCCATATCAATATCTCAAAAATTGTGCTTGTTTTTGCCTGCTTGTGCAAGATTAGCATAACAGATCTCACCTAAATTTAGCCTTGAGACTCAGTTGTACCCCACAAGCAATCAAAACATGTTATTACATCAGAGGTGTATTAATAAAGCTGGATAATCTTTTTGCAGTGCCCACTTAATACTGCATCCCCCACAGACAAACAAATATGTAAAACTGTCGACTGGACACAGATTTTTCATTGGTCTGTATGTGTAAATGTCCAAGACAATTTTTTACAAACGATGACGTCACCACTGTGTCTGCAGCTCATTGCAAAGAGAAACAACTGCTTTTTCCACGAGTGTAGAAAAAATGGTGGGTGAACTGGCTATGTTTTGCATTTCAAGGCAAAATTTGGGGTGTGTAATTATGTGTTTATGTTTAACCAGAAAGATGGTCAGGACTCTAACAGAGACGTTGTTACACGTACATTGCTATTGTCCTCTTAGAAAACAATGCTCACGGCTGCTCACTTGGGTACATCAGATACTTCATATTTATTATTGACAAAGCTTCCTTATACATCACCCATAAATACACATTTGGTTCACTAAATGGTAAACCAAATAAAAGCACCCTGCTTGCAGCACCAGTCACCTGACAGAAAAATGCTTCAAACACACAGGCAACAATGCAACTACTTTTGGCTCTACTTCTGGGGAATCGGCAGACGGTGTTCATACATGACTTGGAGGTTGTACTATTACGATATCCTGGGGGATAAATGCATGCTTTTTACATATGATTTTGCAGATTGGCATTGAGCACTCAGCAACTCAAGATAAAGACAAACTCCCTTTAACAGGTTGAAAACATCTGCAGACCAAGACCAAGGAGAGTGTCTGTCTGTCAGGACCAGCTGGGGTGATAGGACAGAAGAGAGTTAAAGTGACAAGATAGTGACAAGGAGCAGAGAGAGACAGGTCACCAGGGCCCAGGAGTTTACTGGGACGTCCAACTAAGGGCCTGCAGAAAGAACTCTCTTCAACTCCCAGATGGAGAGGGACTGAGTGGGACAAAGGGTGAAGAGCAATAAACTAGTCTGCAAATTTACATTTCTATTCTGGGTTTAATATGAAGCCAGTAAAAAGAGGCTGGTACAGGGACAAGACTGTATGTTCTCTTCAACTGGTTCCAGTCAGAGCTCTAGCAGCTCCACTCTGGACCAACTGAACACCTTTTTTTTCGGTTGGCTTTTATTACAGCAACAGTTTTATTATCTGACACAAGTTTTCAAAAGCTGTTGTATCCCTTTATTGCAGTCTTAGATGTGACAGAGACTCTGCTGTGGGACATTTGTCCCAATTGTCTCTAATAGAACAGCCCTGTGTTGACTGTGGACACTTCAGTATTCTGAGAAAGCAGGCTCACATAAACAAACAGCAGGATATTGTTTCCAGACAAACACGTCACACGTACCAGCCTCCCCCCATCGCTTTCCCCTCAACCATGTTTATTTGAATCAGGTGCACTTTTGCTCAGCATTAATTGCAGCTGCACAAAGATGTCTGAAGCCATTTTCAGCATCAAAGCACAATGTTCCCCCCATGTTAAAAAGGGTTCAGTTTTACTTTTGCTGTGTCAGTACTTCCTGCTGATTCAAACGGGAGCGATTATTTTGAGTGTTCCTGCAGAATAAAATGGGTGGGGATGTCTGGTACAACTCAGGAAATTGCCCCCCCCCTCCCAGACAATGTGATTCCCATGCACACCCACGGCAGACTAATAAAGAAACACACAAAAGGGAATAAAATGAAAATATAGAGATGAAGTCATTTTAATAAAGTATTGTGTTTTATTTTATTTGAATTTTGAAGAATGACGTCAGAAAAATAGTTCACAACACTGTGACCAACTTGCATGAGCTCAAAAAGTACTCTTGCCAACATACACTAAATTGTGTGTGTTTATAACTCCCAGTTGGCTTTGATAAAAACAAAGGAACTGTATTGTATTAAACATCAGTACTCAATATTAGGATATGGGCTTGGGCTGCACAAAGGCAGGGAACGATACAATATGCTGAATATCAGGATAACATTGTATTTAAAATATACTGTATAATGAAACAGCTTGGAATGTGTTATACAGGAACAATTTACAAAATGTAAATGCAAAGACTTTGAGTTGACAAACAAAGTAAAGCAAAAAAATGAGTTTTCATTGCAGCCCAGCAGACATCACTATTTCTTCTCTCAGGAAGATAAACATCACGTGATTTTTGCATTGGTTTTTATTGGAATATTGCATATTGGTTCTGAAATGGTATAATATGGTATCATATCAGAAGTTGGGCCTCAGTTATTGGATGATACTACTTGGCATCAGGACAGCAGTATAGTACTTCCACTGGGCACTTTTGGGAACGCACCAAATTCACTATTTCTTTTTGCGACACCAAATGTTTGCTTCATTTTTTTGATAAGGAATCAAAGGTTGGCAATCAGATATGAGTTTTGTGCTTGTTGTTGTACGATTGTGTGTGGGGCAGACGGGGCCTCTCTAGCGCTATTCCCTCCCCTGCTCTCCTTGCTCTGTATGAGGAAGCGTGTTGGACCGGGGCCCAGGACCGAGTCTGAGACAGGGCACTGGACTCTAGTCTCCCGACAGCACCATCTCCCTCTGACATCACATCAGCCGGGAGACACAGGGCTGCTCACTCTCTAGCATCATTTACTGCTCTCATCTGGAGAAGTTGAACCCTCAGTTTGCGATGGCTGTCCGTCTCATCAGAGGAGTGGAAGACTTGGTGGCGTCCAGTAGCCAGCTCCTTTGGACTTTGGCCCACCAGACTTTAAGGAGGTGGTACTATCATAGGCTTATACCATGTCAGCGCTTCCTAGAGACTTGGTTGAGGGTTGGAAAATGCTACCAGGTAGGACGTCTCTCTCTGCTTACTAAGAGAAAAGCGTATGTAATTACTTTGTACCAGATGGATTGACTGTTTTTCATGGCTTTGCTTTGAAACGGAGTGCGCACTTTCTCTCAACTGTCTCATTAGTGTATGCATGTGTTTATTTGTGTGACTGGGGCTTTAACAAGGGTCTCTCTGCCACAGCATATGGCAGTGGTTAAAAAGCAGCGTGACCAGCCGTTTGATCTCACCGTCTGGCTTAAGCCAAGAGCTATTAAAGCTCTCTTTGAAATGCATTGTTGTGGGAACACCTGAACACTGTCAGCATGCCTCACACTGTCTAGGGCTATGTCCTCGGAGTAAACTTTAGAAAACTTCACTCATTCAATTTCATGGTATTACTATAAACCTAGATTGTACAATATGAATTTTACATTTGGAGCACCTTTGGAATGAAAGTTGAAAAGTAAGATTAGACATTCATGAACTAAACTAGCTTTGTTCATTTTTTTTCTTTCAAGTGAAATAACTATCAGATCTGTTTCAACTGGGTTTGTTTATAGACAGCATGTCCCTGCAAGGCTACCATAGCTGCTCACATGAGTTATTTTGCAGTTTGCACATATGCCACCAGATGTCATTATAGAAGCCAAAACTACACACATTCTTTAAATCACTTATTGGCCCGGGTGTAAATTTAGTCTGGAGTTCTGTGTTTCTTTATATACTTTAATACAACTCAAAAACATTGCTGTCTAAATATTTTTTCTTGTCAACTGTTATTTCATTCAGTCCTAGCCATTCTTTCAACACACTGAATCATTTTTGTCGGAACCAAGTGTATATTAGGTTGTTTCCTTTGCTTAGTGAAATTATATAATTCAAATTGTATTGTAGACTATCCACTTTTTTAGTTTAGTGGTACTTTAATGACTGTACATCAATAGTTCACTTTGTGATCGTCATGCTCCTGAGCTCTTACATGTTAATCAATTCTGCCAACCTCCCTGGCTTCACCGGTTCATTGTGACTTGGTTTGGGTGACATCAAAGTCCAGTGATCCACTCTTCTTCTGTGATTTGAACTTTTATGAAAAGGCTAACTGTTGTCCTTCAAACACCTACTGTGCTGTGTCCTGCTCTTGTGTTTAGTGCTAATAACAGGAGAGCTACAGAGTGGACAGGGCTCAGTCAGAGCAGGTCAGCGGCTGAAGGTCGTGTGAAGAGGGCACATTAAAGCGCTTAATGACAGGGCTCGGAGAGGGCGACCTCCGCGACACGGCCCTGCCTTTTATCATGTGGGACCCCACTCCCCTCAGCTGCACACAGGGCACACATCCCTGACAGGCTTCAAGGCGGATAAAACCCTCTTTCAGAAGGGTTTTCCAGATGTTTCTTTTGTTTGAAAGGACGTGTGCATTTTATCACAATACAGACTGATACTAATAAATTGGTACACTTTTAAGTTACTGTTAAATGGACATATGTTTATTATATGATATTCTACAAGCTATAGAAAATGGAAATTCTTGCAAAACATATTTCAATATTTCATTTAATGACACAGTCTCTTATATAAAGCTGTTTCAATGTTTTAAAGTTTATGGGACCAAAGGTGATTATTGTCATTATTGTTATTTCCACTGATGGAGGAAAAAACTGATTTTGGTTAATTCTGTAACGTGAACCAGTGTATAATCATGTTTTTTGTTGATTTGCAAAAGTGCTTTTTAATAAACATAACATAAACATAAACCAGTAGACTAGGAGAGACAACGATCGCAAAATTATCTGTAGCTAGCTAATTGCCAATAAAAAGTGTCCCTCAGGGTGTGACTAACCTAGAGTTTTCTTTTAATCCAGAAATGCAACCCTTACATTCTTGGGAGTTACTGAGTACACTGTCCACTACACTGAATAGCATTGAGCTTTGTATGGCTGTTTTTATGAATGGTGGAGTGATAAATCAATGATGAAAAGTTCAGAAATTACCTTATGACAGGCGTGATTCTTTTGAGGTTTTCTCCTGGACTTTACAGTTTAGACAAACATCCTTCCCTTTTGGTCAACTGAGAAATTGAGCTATAAAATATTCTGTTTTGATTTACTTCATTTAAAGTGGAAGTGTCAGGGCTAAAGTTAATACAAGAGAAAGTTAGTTTGACAGTTAATAAAAGCTTTTGTTGCCAAGCTCATCCGACACAAAGTCTCTCTAAGGCTCAAGGCGTTGAAAAGCAGCAATGTGGAAAAGTTGGTTGCATGGTATAAAAGTGTGTGGACAGCTTTGTTGTGGCTGAGGACACAATAGGCCCGAGCAGACTGGGGTTTAACACAGTGCCACAGGGCGTCTTCAGCCATGTGGCCACATACTGGATCACTATGAGCCTCACTTTCCACTGTGGAGGCTAAGCAGTTGGACACTACATGTTTTTACAAACACAGCACTCACTACTGGCTCTGGGGTTATATTTTGTCAGGGTGCTAAAATCTAAATAGGCATACACAAGCACACACACAGTTCTAACAGTATCTGCTCAAATCAAAGTCATGTAACAATTTTGATGACCTCAGACTCAGTCCTTCGCGATCTTCATTCATTAACATATTGTATAGTATAAGCATGCTATTCATTTTGCTACATTTAGACACAAAAATACCATACAAAACCCACTTTTGACTCTTCATCAGTGCTCATAATCTCTTTGTCCGGTTTTGAAGGACAGTTGTGCTGACGAGTGCTGAATAAAGTGTATCTTGAACCCATTCATCTAAAACAATGCACTGCAAATTTAATTAAAAAGTGTGTCCCTGTGCCTCATTGTCTTGTAGGCTTGACAAAAACACAGAAATAGTGGCATCTCTCAAACTTGCATTGGACTGGTGTTGATGAAGAGGAAGGCTATGTGGGAGAAAGACAATAATCTGTAGTATGTTTGGACAGCAAAAAAAAAAAAAGAACTGCCAAAACAGGAAGATGATTTATGGATATAATATCTTTGCAGCACATTCTACACTGTCCAGCTACAGACATTGGGTTTTATTCACTGGGATAATTAGAGCGTGTGGTCCCATGTGACGCCTTGTGCCTGGTGGCTTTTCTTACCTTGTCATTCAGCACAAAGACAACCTTGGAGAAATGGCTAGATAGACTGAGATGGATGCATCCTGGAAAACCTGGAAACTGAGAAGCTACTTTTCTGCTCTGGAGTTTTATTAAAATGTCTAAATTTCCTGGAGATAATGCATATTGTCTTGGACACTTCTTATTTAGCCCCAATTGAACATTCATTTGAAACTCAGTTGGCCTTATAAAGCAACATCATGTGCTCAAATTGGGACTTTGAGGGTAATGGCTACATATGAAGCTGGCATAATAAAAATTGTGGAATATAACTTGCTATGTTATTTGTATGATCAATAATGAGAAAATGCTATTCAGGATAGTCTTGAGTGTCCTGGAAGATTATTTTTTTAGAAGAGTAGGATCTCTGAAAGGGCATTTCACATTTCCATATGCTATTCAGTGGACAGTGTACTAAAATGATAACATTGTTGAAATTTTCATTTTTTCTTGTCTATCTTGCAGATGACTGAGGGCCGTCAGTGCCAGGTTCACCTCCTCGATGACAGAAAACTTGAGCTGCTTGTTCAGGTATCCTAATTCCCTTTTTTTCTATCCAGTCAGTATGTTAACTCAATTGTTACATTTGCTTTTCATAAAACTTTTAGTGTTACACAAAGTCACGGTATTGTGTACATAACCTCCTTTCCTTCTTTCCATTTCTGACTTCTGTAGCCTAAGCTGTTGTCCCGGGAGCTGTTAGATTTGGTGGCGTCCCATTTTAACCTGAAGGAGAAAGAGTACTTTGGGATATGCTTTATAGATGACACGTAAGTACATCAATTTGTGTTCTTTGATTAAATTAATATAGCATTTTTTGTCATTTAATTAAAGGCCTCAGTTGATTCAAAGACCAAAGAACAAAGATACAGCAGTCCTACTTATGATTCATTCACTCAACTCTCTGTTCAGTGGCCAAAGGAACTGGCTGCAGCTGGATCGTAAAGTCCTCGATCATGCCTTCTCCAAAACGTCCGGTCTTATGGAGCTGAAGTTCCTCGTGAGGTCAGTGTGTTTGTAACAAATGTCAAAAAAGCTCATTTAGTCCTCCACAGAGGCTGAATCCTTAGTCTCTGCAAGTAACCTCCTGCAGCAATTTGACTGACATGACCAGCAGATGGCAATAACTGACCACTTTGTAATTGTTTCATTCCACGACAATGCACGGATCTCTTTGTTTTATTAACTTATGAATGAAATTATAAAATCAAAATGTGACAATTCTTTACAGGTTTTACATTGAAAGGATCACGTACTTGAAAGAGAACACCACAGTGGAGCTATTCTTCTTGAATGCCAAGTCTTTAGTCTTTAATGTAAGTTTCAGTGTTGTGTTTACTTGAATGCATTTTTAGTGTGTCTCATAAACTTAATTTGATTCAACTGTATTAAATGTATTGTAAATGTTAAAGTAGTTTTATTACAGTTAAATCAAACTACTACTAAATCAACATTAACTTTCTCTTAGAAGCCTCACATTATGCATTATTTGTACCACAAAAGTCATATGGATGCCTTCTGATTTCAATTTTGTGTAACAGCAAAAAAGTCACATTCATAACATGTAATTCTCTTCTACTCAGATGCTACTACAATGTTTTGTTTCTATGAATGGTGCGTTAAATTGCTGTTGTACAACTGCAACCTGAAATAGATCTAGGTTAGTTTATGAACTGTGTTTTGAAAAGCAGACCTTTATGGTTTTATCATATATAAGTTAAAAGGAAAGAGGATTAAACGAGACTCTTTCTACTTTACAAGTTAATTACCAGACCTGAGACAAGAAAGTCCAAACGCATACATATGAGTAGGCGCGTTGCGAACTGAAGCGTGTAGTGTTCCTGATGTCCGATTGGCACCTGAATGCAGCACGTAAGCAAACGTTGCAGTGCAGTTTTTTTTTTCGCGGGAGAGCAGAGCGGTCGCCCTGGGAGACGGAGACTGTTGAACCTGCTTTCGGACCGCACCACTTTTTGCGGGGGGTACAGCCTCAACCACGACGAAAAACAGCTCATTTTCCGTCTGTAGGGAAAGTTTAATATTCATTTACGAAAGTAGCGACCATTCTCGTGCTAAAACCGGTGTTAGGACCACTTCCCGAACAGTTTAAGCACCCTGGACTCGTGAAGGCAGTGGTTTAGTCGGTAACTGTGGGACCGAGGTACGGGACGGGGCAGATTTTTTCCTCGAGTCAAGTGTTTGGGACAGGCTGCCCTTTGAATGTGCGTCTTTTAAAAAAAACCTTTGAATGTTTGCCCTTGTGCTCTGCAGGAGACCATCGAAGTGGAGAGTGAAAATGTCTTCAAACTAGCTGCATTCGCATTGCAGGTAAGAAATAAATAAGACTGTCGCTGGCTTTTGCACAATGAATTCTTTCACTTAGCCGAAACGTGAATGAAGACGCTCGGTGCAACATTTGAAAACAGTTGTCTCTTGGGATTTGCTCTTGGTTGGAGCTATTGTTACGAACACGGAACGTTTTCTTTTTATTTACATAAGACTTACCACTTTATCAAACTAAATCTCAATTTTCTTGTGAGAAACTAGCTATGTTAATCAAATGTTTAGACAGATTTGTAATTGTTGGGCTGATCAGTTTTATGCTGGATATAGGGATTATGCAAGAGAAATGCTGCTGCAAACTCAAATTAGACTGTTAGTGTTCAATAAATAGCATATGCATTTAATTTGTGACATGGTTTCTGGCAAGATATATGTGTGTTTTGATGCTGTCACACAGAATTAAATAGCGGTGTAGGGATATGTCGAACTGGGCACACTTTGTCAACAAGAAAAGAGGTTATTCTCCCTGTTTTATGTTTAAGTAGGAATCACTTAAACCGTATTTTGATAATCTTCTCAGGCTCCATGTTTGAGACAAGTAGTTACTTAGTTTTGCTTTAACCTAAACACACTGCTAATGAAGTTGCTGCTTTTTTCCTTAATAATTGTTATTTCCTTTTTCACAGGAAGCAAAAGGAGACTACACAAGGTAGGATTTAATCACAATTTCACTCTGGTAATGTGTGAGTTAAGGTGGTAGCAAATTTTTTGAGCTAGAGATTTTAATCTATACTTCATAGAAAACCCCTAAACACTTAAATAATGTTGCCTCTGATCTGGCTACTGTACAAATGCACCAAAAAAGCTTTGATGACCACACAACCTATTTTTGACATAATTTATTTTTGACATAATATGTCACTACATTTGATTGACCAGTTTAATTACAGAGTGCAGTGAGACTACACTTCATTCTTTTTTTCAGTGTATCATAGCTATGTTGGGCATTGTTTGAGTGAGAAACACCTTTTAAAAGAAAAATGAACTGTAGATAGTTATAAAGTCCGTTGTCTTGTGACACAAGTTGTTTGCCATGGTATTATTTGTGATGCTGCTAAATGTCCAAATCCATTCTTCCAAAAATCCAGATGCATGTTTGTGATAGGCATTTACAAATGAACAAAAAAAACAACAAAATAATATGAAGAAATTAATGTATACAACAGAAATGTGAAAAAATGCTAAAAAACAGACTGAGTAAAAACAGAAAGAGGGCTGTGGTTGTTGTGATCCAGTTGTCATTTTTAAACAGGTCATCATCTTGTTGTCTCATTGCTTACATCAGGTTGTTTGTTTCTCTGATTGGTTTAATGTGCATCCATTTGTTCGGCCCCCTGGAAATCAAACTCACCTCAATAGGGTGCAGACTAATTCTTTGTAGAAAGGCTGGCCAGGCTAAGGTAGGTAGCCCGTTTTTCAGTGAAATAATGCAGGCTGACCAGAAATTCTACTCTGTAACACTAAAGAGAAGTTACATGGTGTTGCTTTAAGCAGAATTTTCAGATAGAATCAGTACAAATCTAACTTTTTCTTGGTCTAGGTTCTTGGATGAATCAATAAGCACTGTGTAGTGTGTTAATAATAAACTTGACCTGCTCAGATTTTGACATTCGGCAGTTAATAATCCACTCTGTTTTTCTTGTGACATTGAACTGAACCTGGGCTGTGTTCACTAGAGAAAGTTTACACATGCAGTTCCTACAAAAGTCGTACTATCGCAAGGCTTACGCTGTGTTTGTTCTGTTCATCTGGGTGGGAGTTCTTTAGCACAAAACCTTCATAACACTACTTGAGGAGGTACTGTTGTCATAGGGGACCTTAACCTGCTGATAAGGTATGTAGTGTTTTTTTTGTTTTTTTTTTCTTTTCACTTCACTATGTTCAGTAAACACTGCTGTGGACAAGTGAGTGAGTGGCAGAGCGAGTTTGAAGCAGCAAAACCTGTGTTGTCCCACTGCTTTGCCTTTCTTTTATGCTCACACAAAGATTTGCAGGGCTTGAATGCATGCAGTCATATGTACAATGCTGAAAATGCAGTTTAACCCCTTTCAAACCACAGCTTTTGTTGTGCTGCAGCGTAAGCAGAGACCGTGGCTGCTGTATGGTGCTCATTAGCTGCCTTGTATTTACAAGCCCGAGTGACCTGATAACTGCTGATGGTTATTTATTACAGCGTTAGTACACTTTTATGCCTGGGTGCGTTGATTTAAAGTCACTTCAGCTTCAAGTGCAGGGTGCAGAGTGAACTTTGAGCTTGTGTGGGAGTGGGGATAGGCCAAACTTTGTACTGACTTTCAAAGGACAATACAGAAAAGGAGCAGCTAGTGTGGAGGACTCACTGAGGGGTGATGGGAACATTTTCAGAGTCATCTTTATCCTGTTTTGAACAATTAATACCTTTGCTTAAAAGTGGACACCCCATTACTGCATCTATATATCTTCATTACTTAAAAAAAGTGTTACAAGTGTTAATAGTACAAAGTTAAGATCATTATAATTTTTCTCTTAACCTCAGCAGATGTCGAAGGTTTGTTGTTTCTGACTATGTTGTAGTTCTAGTAGTTTTAATTAAACATAGTTAACGTTAGCTGTGTCAGGACACAGTGTCCAGAATAGTGCAGCCTTTGAAGAATAGTAAAAAAGAAAACAGATGAGTTGGATCTGTCTTGTTTTGTTGCTGGAATAAAACTAAAGAGTTTCTATCACCAATAAATTCTAATGCAGCATTCATGTGCTGCTCAGATGGTCTCATTTTCTGGGTTTTCTGACTTTGGAGTGTTCATGTGCTTGCAGTTCAGAAAGTCACATTATTACAGGCTTTTTATTCATTTTAATATAGCTCAAGCTATGATTTTTTGCTGAAGAGCTAACAAAGTCCCTTCCTGCACCTTAGTGCCCTGTGTCTTTGTCCCAGTGAGGTAAGGTACATGTTTAATGGGTTTGTGATGTCCCTCCTGAGGTTGCCATACGTGTGATGTCCCTGTTATTTAGGTGCGTCAGGCTTGGTGTGGGAAGACCAATTATGCATTGTGGTAATAATAATAATAAACACAAGACTGAGGCTGGGTCGGACAGATGTGACTTGGCCGAGGTTGAGTGAGTCAGTGAGACGTTGCTGTATGTTGCCACAGGTGTAGGTCGCTGTGAAACACTGCCAATTAAACAAAACATTTTTGACGACCCAGTCATAATACCGTCACTAGTCACAACAATATCATTCCACTTTTGCCACCCCTGTATAACAATATTGGGCATATTGTTCCAACCCTAGTATTAAAATTAATAGTGTTTCTAACTAGTTTCGTTCACTCTACGTTGGCAACTAAAGATAATCAAGTATTGAAGCAACGAGTTGATGTACCGGAGCTTCCGAGAATCACATTCATTCAGTTTGTGTCTGAGGCTCATTAGAATGTACTGGTATAATTTATAACATGCTATGCCATGGACAAAGGTAGTTTTTGAAATATTAGATTTTGCCTGTTTAATAAACCAGTACACACTTTGGCATAGTTGGGTTCAAAAACAAACTTTGTACTTACTGCCAGCTACATGTTAACAAACCAATTTTGTGAATGTAAACTAGGACTTTTAACTTAAGTTTAAAGTATACTATCTTAGCCTTGCCCAGTCTCATTCTATTAAAGTTCTGGTGCACTGTTCCGAGACGCAATTCATCATTCAAGTCAGAGCCCCTTTCCTGGTGTGAAGCGGCCAAGTAAATCCCCTCATAAAGCATATAATATAAATGTGTCTGCCCTCCTCTGTATCAAGCAGAGGACCCTGGAGCAGAGAGATTAGCTGCGGAGGAGTCAGGGAGACCGCCTTCACTGGCCGCCAGCTGCCTTCAGAGGGATGAACCAGAGCCGTCCAATGGCAGACAACTTGGCGTCAGGAGAACTGGCTGTAGTTGGGTTGTTGTTTGTGTGGGCCGCCCTCCCGCTGTGTGCTGAATTAATGCTCCGTCAGGTTCCACGTTGTACTCCCTGTGAAGTCCCTCAAAAGGTTACTATTGTTAAAAGAAACTTACATCCTGTTCTGATTGTACTGCATGTAGCATTATGAAGTGAAAGCAACAAGTTGTAACTGTTTTTGAGCATTGACAAAGGGATTGTGTTTAGAAAATATGTGGGAGTAGGAAGTTTATTTGCCATTTTTAATGCCTGTCCAACTGTTAGTAATTTGGTTATCCGCATTTCAAGAAAATGGTTAAGCAGCTTTCTGTCATGAGAAATACAAAAATTATCACAAATAATGTTGTAAGCTTTAAAGCTGCAGTAGATAATAAACAAAAACTTAAGCTTAAGAATCCAAGGTCCTTTCAAAGATATAAAATGGTTGTTTCTATCACAGTAATGACCAATTATTTAACTCGTTCAAAGAATTTGAATCATAAAATGCACATTAGGGCTGTCACAAATGATTATTTTGGTAGTCGAGTAGTCAGTGATTATTTTTGCGATTAGTCGATAAAACGATTTTTTTTTTTTTATTGTGTCTTAGTGCTCACATGACCTTGAGTCGCTGTGCCTGTTACCTCACCTCCACAAGCTCACCACTGGAATTCCATGTATACTGACAGAACATTCTAAAAAGTTGAAATTGAAACCTGTGTGGACGAGGAAGAGGAGGAGTAGACGCGGCTCCTGGATGTTTACGTTGAAGGTGTTTGTGCATTGCCGTTGTGCTACTATGAAATGTCAGTTCTGATTTGCACAGTCTACATGCTACTGTCTTCGTTTGTTTATTTATTTTGAAGGAAATGTTCCCATACTTTGAAATGTTTTTGTCGCGTTTCCGTCTCTTCTGGTGTTCCGCCATTGCTAATTTATGCTGTAACTGTGCCTTCTCTTCTTCTACTTCCTCTGAATGCAATCTAGACAGATCAAGCAGCGAAATACTGCCCTGCGGCATTTTGTGGTACAAGAACATTAAACCGCTGATTTGTCTATGAAAATTATTACATCAAAATGACGCATCGACAAAAAAAATCTCAGATTTTTTATAATTGAAGTTGTCAATTAAGTCGGCTAATTATTGCAACCCTAATGCATATGATTGCATCGTTAAAAATATTGTGGCCTCTAATTCTGTAAGAGAAGAAAGAAGTCTTACACTATATTTTATGTCATAATGGCAGAATAACACTGTAAGAATTTATTTTCTAATGTTTGCTTTACCAGAGTGGTTAGTGCTCCTGCTTCACAGCAAGAAGGTCGTGAGTTCAAATCCCGGCCGACCCAAAACATCGTTGGCCGATTGTAGCCAACCCAAAACATCATTGGCTAACTCTGGTCTTTCTGTGAGGAGTCTGCATGTCCTCCCCGTTTCACCGTGGGTTCTCTCCGGGATCTCCGGCTTCCTCCCACCGCCCAAAGACATGCATGTATAGGTGAATTGGTGACTCTAAAGTGCCCCTAGTGGATGAATGTGAGAGTGAATGGTTGTCTGTCAATGTCTGCGTCTAAGTGTCAGCCCGGCGACGAACTGGCCACTGTCCAGGGTGTACCCCGCCTAAGGCCCAAAGCTGCTGGGATAGGCTCCAGCCACCCGCGACCCCACAAAGTGGGACAAGCGGTAGAAGATGAATGAATGAATGAATGTTTGCTTTAGCTTTATGTTAGTTTAGGCCGGATTTCCATTATTTCATTGCAAAATAATCAATAATGAATGACAAACTAAACAAATTAGGTCATATTGTTTTCAACAAAACTTATGCCAGATGCATGTGGACTCACTGCTGCTAAGACATTTCTGGAAGTGACAGTTTCAGCCCAGAAGTAGAGTTGTATGTGGTAATAAAGAATGCATTGGCACTAGTTAATGACCATCAGTGTACATTACAGCAGAGTTCTTGTCAGGTAATAGTTTCTGAATTTGGTGTCAGATAACACTGAAAGAAGTTTAACCAGAATAAAGAAATATCCATTGAGATGTTTGCTACATAAAGCTTTTTAGCAGCACATTATTTCACCAAGAATATAACAAATATGGAGACAGAAGAATTCACAAAAACTCATCAAATGGCTCAATTTAGATGTTTTTTCTCTGTTGAAAAAGAAAATAAACTTTTTTGTCGCAAATGTCAGACTCACCAACACATTTTGGTGTAGGATAACTAGAGATTACTGGCTGTCTTAATATTACTTTTCTTCATTAAAAAACAGCCAATCTAGTCTAGTCTGTTGTCAGTTGCCATAAAAAATGAAATTGAATCCATTACAAGAGCCAAATATCCAATGAGTTCACCGCACAAAACTCCTAAAAATCTATGTCTCATTTCCCTTTAGGCTTGTGATTGGATTTGCAAAAATCCAGTCACAGCCTAGAGTTTCTGACATCACAGTTTATAACACTTGACATACATTAATGGAGAGACATTTTACTTCTTTTTCTTTTCCAGAACTATTATTTTAGGTTATAGTTACTGTAAATGACCCAGATTAGCGCAGTGTCACTTGAGATCTAATTGTACCACATAATAATATCACACCCAGACACATTTAGCTCTCCAGTTCTATTTGCAGGTGTAGTCAGTAGTTAGTGGTCCATTCACAGCAACAGGCTCTTTCATTGTGCCACCACATGTCAGGCCCAGAGGAAGAGCTGACACATGAGTATTATCTCTCCCACACTGGCTGGGCTGCGCCGGGCTGGGTCGGAGCGGCGCTTAGGAATTGCCCCCACACTGCAGGCTGCGGGGAGATAACACACATAGTAATGAATTCCAGATTGCTGACAGCGCAATGGCTGTGGAGTAGATCACCTCGACAACGCCAGGCCCCTGGCTTCCCATAAAACCTGTATGCCATCAAGCACGCTGCGAAGTGCCTTGGCAGCAAAACCTAGTCAAGCCAAAAGAGGTAGCTACTACAGGGAAGAGTGATTCAAGTGCCTCTGCCCTTGGAGCGTGTTTTTGTTTAGTAAGCTGCTTCACATAACTGGATCATTATGGTTCTGCCCCAACCTTTCAGTGCCTGTTACATTTCATTACTTTAGCTGCCTCTTAATTTGAGGTCAAAGTGGCACTTGACCAGCAATAATATAATTGTTCTTATGGCTCAAAATAGCCACAAATCAGTTATGGCACATAACTGGTATGGTACAATTTATTTTTGTTGTGCTACGTTTATTTGCATTTCCTTTATCAAATATTACTGTGCCAAAATAAAAGTGCCATTACCATTTCATGTTCGATACCATACCATTAGAGTGCACACTGGAACTGGTATTAAAAGGTGGAGCTACAGTAAATGTAATGCTTTGAGTTGCTTGGTTGGCAAAGGAAACAACACTAAATGGGAAGGTTTTGTTGAACCAGTCCAGCCCTCATCCAAATGGTGAGAAGAAACATGTTTTGGCTGGCTCCAATATAACAAACATCTAGTTTTATCAGCTTTTTTGCTTCATAATTGAAGTGGCTGTTTTACAACCCCTAGCTTTGTGTATTAAAAGTACCTTTATTGTCTATGTTGCATTAAACACAACTGGCACTAGCCTGGGAGTGAAGTTCCTGTACTGTTTATTCCTAGCAAGACGTATTGGGATCTCTTTCACTCATACTTGTTTGACTCACTCTGATAATGAGAAAAGTACAAGCACAGCTTAGTCGGGCTGCTGTCCTTGATCAATGCAACATATTTTACAGTATACTAGCTTTTTATGATTCACAGAGAAATTTAAATTACTGCTGTTTATTTGGACTAAGACTGCAATGCGATTCAATTCAGAGTTCTCTGGCTCTTTTACTCTTGTTTACACTGATTGGCTCTAGTATTTGGTTTTATTAATCCAATGTCGTATTCTTGTGTTCTGAAATCCCTACATATTACATACCTCCAGCCTCATATGACATGAGAGAGTTAATCTGCTTCTTTAAGCATTTGTTTTGGTCTCTGATTTGTTAAATACAGCTTTAAGTTTTTGTACACAAAGCCGTAGTCAAGACGGTGTGTGCTTGTTGTCAAGATAGCCATATTAACTAAACATTAACAGCCAAACATTGTCTGTTTCCATAACTGCCACTGCTGTTTGCACCTAGCTACACAGCCCACAATGGAAACACAAGTCTGATCTGGTTTTGGTGTTTCAAACTAAGCCATATGACACTGTTCCATACCATTATGCTTTGTGGAAAAGGGGTGATGCTCTAACCTCAATATCCGGGTCCCGTCTGAGGGGCCACAGACTGTTTTGTAACAGCCCAGGGACTGGTTCAATAACTTTCAGTGCATGCACTGGCTGCCAACTACTTATGAATAGCTTTTGTTTAGGTTTCCACTGGACAGGCTCCCCAAATCAGAGCTCTTTTTATCCACCAGGACCAAGTGCTTTTCCCTTCCACTATCAGAGACCTTGGCTGTGACATAGTTCACTGTTTTTCTGCACAGATAACGCTGCCATTTTCATGACATTAAGTAAGCACTCCATGTTTGGCTGGGTTGTGTGCGATAATATCTGGACTTGTTTCTTTCATGAGCAGATCTATAAAGATGAAACCCCCTAATCCAAAGTTATGTCAAGGGGGATTTCTGGAGATAGTTCAGTGCCAAACAAGCAGGTCTGATGTCAAGTCTTGAAGCCTCTGCATGGGGTGTTTAAATGGAGTTTGGCAGGACATAAAGTGAAGTCAAGTTGGCAGCAGTATGGATTTTGAGAGATAAGAAACAATATCCAGACGCTGCACTTTTTCTAAAGAATTATTGCACACGCTTTGAGATAAAATCAAACCACGTTGTAGCACATACAGGTGGGGACAATATTATCTCTGTGTTTATAAGTCTTGTGTTCACATTCACACTTGTTTTTTTTTAATGTTCCAGCAGTAATTTAACTGGCCAGTTTACATCTGTGTGCACAAATCTGTACAAAGCATGATGGAAATTTAAAGCTAGACATTTGTGATTAGAAATGTCATGGTGGAGGGCTATGGTAGTTCTAAGCAAAAGGTTGTTTCTCACTGAAAACACTACAAGGATGTTAAGAAATTGTTTTAAAAAAATGTTTTAATTGTAGGTGTTTTTTTTTTTATCTTTTAGTTCTGAGACTGCCAGGTCAGACTTAAAGCAGCTTCCACTCCTACCCACACGAGTCCTGAGGGAGCATCCATCTCTCAATTACTGGTAAGTTGTTTGGGCTGTTTGAGGGAGTGAAAAAAAAAAAAAAAAGTAGACAAAGACGGGAAGAGACAGTCCTCCAACAGATCTTTCATACTTCAGTTATCATAGTCCTTTTTACGCCAACCCAATGGACTTAATGGACAAACTTAGCAGCAGTCAATAGTCAGTCATTTTCAGTCATGTGACACTGACCTTGTCTTAGAGGGCAATAAACTGCACAGCAACGGCGGCTCACTGAACTTGCTACACAGGGACAAACAGCTAGTTGTTTTCCCTTCCATTTGAAATTATGAATATGTAGTGTGTCACTTCAGAAACAATCAAAATTCAATACAGATATGATTTGTTAAAATACATATAAAATATATTATTGCATAGTATTGGAGCTTATTAAAATCAGTTCCGCTTTAATAATCCCTAAGGGGAAATTATGTCACTTTAAATAAGTGAAAAATTTATTAAATGAATTGACTCTGACTTCATCTGCCATCGACTGATTGATTGTACTGTATTATGGCAGTCTGGAAGAAGGACTTCTTGTGGCGTTCTGTCCTGTAGCTCACTGATCTCAGGCGTCCACTGACTTCTCTTTGTTGTTCAAAATCCCAATGCAGGGGATGTTCCATGTTCTTCAGTATAGCAGCTGTACTATTGTGGGTCTGTTGTTTCACTGCTTCAAAGACTCCAAACTAATA
Organism: Rhyacichthys aspro; assembly: GCA_036850595.1. Taxonomy (NCBI): domain Eukaryota; kingdom Metazoa; phylum Chordata; class Actinopteri; order Gobiiformes; family Rhyacichthyidae; genus Rhyacichthys; species Rhyacichthys aspro. Next base: position 4,342,322 of record CM072152.1, read on the forward strand.
GTTGAACCAGCCGTGATGAGTTTCATGCATCTCTTTTTCTGGGGCTGCCTCCCAAGAGAGTGCGGCATAAAAAAAACTGAATTAGCCATTACTGCTGATAAAACATTTGCAGTTGTTTATCATTTACGTTAAAAGACCTTAGCTTTCTTAGCCTTAACCTGTCTCTTATGCTCAGAGTGAGGCTCAGTTATTATTAAAACTTCATAAGATGCTTCTCAGGGTCTTCATGTTAATGCAAACAGCCTCTGACATTCCTCCAGAGAGTGCATATAGACCTGTGCCTCTCATGTGGTGACTAATGGGTTGTGTTAATTACGTTTTCCCCATTAGTCCTAGCGCTGACAGCCCCTGCAGCCTCGTTGGTTTCACACTCCCTCTGCAGTGCCCTCTCTTCAGGCTGAACGGTCATATGAGGCTGCAGTACACTCTGATGCATCTGCACTCATTTTAATATACAAATTAAATTGATCAAATTTAGAGAACAGTAGAGTACATGTTCAGTTCTGGCCTGTCTGTCACCATGTTTGTTATGCCACAGACACAGTGTGCTCCCTCACTGTGCCATTAGAAGTAATGATTACATTGGGAGGTGGATGGATGCATTTGGAGGACAGGCAGATGAGAGCCAACAGAGGGCCAACAGGACAGACTGCATTTTCTGCATGAACTCACAAATTGTATCACCGGAGTGGCCTGACCCGCTACAGAGTGTAACACTGCGAATTATTCATTAAATGTTTTATCTGCCCGTTTGCAGCGAGGACCGAGTCATTGAACACTACAAGAAACTGAAGGCACTGACCAGAGGAGAGGCTATTGTTAAGTAAGTTCAAAGCTTTTAAAAGTTCACAACAATTTTTATACTTTACTTTTTAACTCTTGGCTTCACTTGGGTGGCTGTTGTTCTAAAAGATGACTCTCAATTTTGCCCGAATGCATCATTAACCATGGCTTCTAGTGTGTTTTTCTCTGGACTGTAACTTGGAGCAGCCCTGGGTCATTTACTCTCGGATGATTTGTGCCCTTGAGTTGATCAATGGAGTCTGTCATGGCCCTGAAACCGATCAATCAGTAGGGACTACGAATGACTGCGGCTTCTCAATGGCTGTAGCTTAAAGCCCACTTTGTCTCTTGTACAACAGCCACCGGGTGACAGTGATGAAGTGTTGAGTGGTTCAGTTCCTCTGAACGTGTTGTGCTTTCTCTGAAGGTACCTGGCCCTGGTGGAATCTCTGCCCACGTACGGAGTCCATTATTACCCTGTGAAGGTAACAGCACTGCCCTCAGACATACAATAGCTTCACAATGCAGTGTAAATGTGCTAAATGTGTCCTAAAAGTTTGATCTTGGACACATTTGGAGGTGGCCTGTGTCACATGTATCTAATTGTATTCTGAGCTCTGTGGATACTGTTTAAATAGGCTACGAGTACTAGCTCACATTGATAGTCCAATATTGGTAACATTATGTTTTCTCAGCCACAGTTGGTAGAAGAGAGCAACATGGTGTTGTATTTGTTGTTTTTAGTATTCATTAATGAGAGTGTGTCAGTGAGTCAGTAGTGTCCACACATAGAGGATCAGTAAAGAATTATTTTACATCAAAGAGAAAACACTAGAAGGGCTTGTACTGAGGACTTTCGTGCTTTAACTGGTGATCGTAACGCTCCCACTGTGGATCTTAATAGTACTGGTACACAGTTAAATGAACTCTCTGTCACTTTTATCATACTAGTAGTAAATACAATGCGGTGTAGCTTTGCATATGAAGCTAGATGGATCTGGAGGCTATTTTCACAAAGCCAAAAGGTAATTGCAAGCCAGTAGCAAAATCTAAACAATCTGCAATGACATGCATATGCTCATCTGAAAATACACTGCAGTATTTCTACAGGCAAATAGGATTACTGCTGACTCCACCGCTGGTAACAGCGCTGATTACACAAGACACACACACACTCAAGAAGTAATTCCAAAACTGAAAGTTTTTCAGTTTAACTTTACTTCAACTTTTTAACTTTACTTTGACGGATTAATCAATATGCTGTACACTTCATACACTTAATCTATACTGTACAGCTTCTGGACTGTTATGACAGAATAGCATACACGTAATGTATCTGCACAGTTTTGTTTAAATGCACAGTTGATGAAAAATTAGCTGTTGCCCCTAATTGGTGTCTTTATTAATTAGTGCGCATTTATGCAGGTCGCTTTAACTGCTGTGTGCGTAAGCCAATGTTAGCAGCAAACACAAGTGCCGAGGGGAAAGTGCAAGAGATTAAGAGAGTTTGGAGGGTAATACACTGTGAGAGTGCTCAAAAAATGTAAACATCAACTGACATCATGCAGGTGGTTAAAGGTTAATCAATTATTTATTATTAAGGCGTCTATTGGTAATGAAAATGCAATTTCCGGACTCCTCCTTGGCTGCTCAAAAATGTGTGGTTTTCTGTGGTGAAGCTTATTTGTTTTTGGTCAGTTGTATTGTTATGTAAATAGTCTTCAAGTATTTTGAAGATTAAAAAAAGGAAACAGAAAAGGATAGATACAGTATATAACATGTCAATATGTGCGCATGTGTCCAGAGAGAAGATGCAAAGTCTGAAGAGGGCCAGAAACATAAAGGACTATACATCTAAAAGTGAATTTAATGCATAGTTGTATAGGTTGAATTGTATGAAATTATAACCCTAGTGGTCTTAACTTAATTTGTTGGAGCAGATATTTAGTCTTGCATGTTGCAACTAATTCCACTAACACATCTATGGACTTGTACCAAGACGAATTAAATGTGTCTAAGAAGATCAAACAGCAGAGTTTAACGGCTGGCAGAGACTTTAAGACCTTCACTGTATTTGATCTCTTCTTGTGCTATTGCTCTGAGCCTAATGGGGTAATTGTGTTGGTAAAAAACCCCCTTTGGAAAAAAAAATTCCACCAATAAAGTGCCTTCTAATGAGACATGGTGTGATGTGTGTGCTTCTAGGATAAGCAAGGAATACCGTGGTGGCTGGGAGTCAGCTACAAGGGCATCGGACAGTACGATCTACAAGACAAGCTCAAACCAAGAAAGGTATGGCATTTTAATATCTGGTGTTATAACCTTAACTGGATTTGTAAAATCTTGTAATGTTAAGTTTTGTATTTGTTTATTGAAAAGCCTTGTTCACAACCGTGACATTTGGGCTTCACCACTTTGCCAGTGCTTTGAACATTTTAGTGAAAGGGTGCCCCATGTTTCTTGTTAGCAGGTTAATAGCCCTTGGAGCTGTAAATAGATGTGATTTAAAACCTGGTTCCCATGGCAGTATGGGGTAAGAGGAAGACCGATGGGCAAAATATTTGGGATTATCACTATGTCAAGCATGTGGTCAAGGCTACAGCAAGCAAAAATACAAGATAACATGACCGTGAGATAAAACTCTTTCACTTGGAAGAGAGGAGAAAACAGATCTTTTTTTTAATAATTTAATTGGGTGCGTTTTTAAGTTTTGTACTTCAATTTTTTTTTATTTTTTTTATTTTTTTTTGTGATTGCCACAGTTTACAGACATGAATATACTGAAAGAAAGGGAATATTATGACGTTGTAGAAAGAAGTATTATAAATCTTGGTCGTTCATTAAAGGTGGAATGAATTCTTCATGGTGAGTACTTAAAGTATAAGCAGTATTCTTCAGACTGGATCCTGACCTAATCTGGAGGGTCTGCATGTATAAACACAATCTACTCCACTTCTTTAACCTTTAAAAGGATTTTCTGCTGGAGACCTAGTACAGTATAACCTCCAGGTGGGGATGCCTCATGAACAGTGTCTGGAGGGGGGCACCAGGAGAGGGCATGTTTGGGCATGTGTGTAGGTGGCATTCACATTCTTGTTTGGATATCACTTTACACTGTTACAATGACTAGTTGCACAAATGGTCAAACCCATGTGGTACACTCTTCTTTAGGGCTACGCACTGTATCGCAATTCATTGTTATTAAAATATTATACATAGCAATATCTATATCTCAAGTACTTGTATAGCAGCATGTCTTTGTCTTCCATGTTATGGACATTTAATTTTTGGCCTGTAAGAAGTTTCAAATAAAGCTGTGGTGCATATAAATAACAAAGTCCTCATTAAGACATAGTTTATTTCTGCATTTAGTCCCGCAGTCTTTAATTAATTTCTCTCCTGCTTTGACAAGTGGTAGTTAGTCCTTTTCTAAATCAAATTTAATGAATTAAATATTTTTACTTTGTCAAAGAGCATTCACATATTGAAGCTCGTTGTTATTGCATTATTATATTTATGTATATTATAATAGTTATTGCATGTTTTTCTAATATTGTGCAGGCCTACTATACACATTAGCCACTCCTGCCAGCTTTGTGTTGTATAAAACAGAGATGGCCACAGTAGTATCACGTCATATGACTGCTGCATGTAACATGGGTTTATTTCAGACATTACATTCTCAAGAGGAAATGAAAGAGACTTGAGTAAGAAATGAGGTCTAGAAAGTAGTCATTTCTGTTTTACCATTTTTAGAAGTGTCTTTAGATGATTGCACAATTTATTGGAAACATCAGACTCATCATATCAGTATGTACAACATCCATATGGACAGCTTGAACTGGAGAAATGTTATGGTATTCAGCATGTCAGGAATCAATGCTTAACCTGTCAACACACTGACCATCAGAGCTTTAAATCAAATCAAGAATTAGTGGTATAAAGGCTAACTTTTAATTTGATTTAAAGCTCTGATGGTCAGAGCTGGTTAATTTGACTAATTTGAATTAGGCATGTGTTTATATATTTTGATAGAGAATAAAAACCTTTACACTGCCCTAGTGGAAATGGAAATCACAATTATGTTGTCATTCAATTCAACTTTATTAATCTCTAAGGGAAAATTCACTTGTTAGGTCTCTTCAAAGGAATTGATTCAGACTTCTGGATCATAGACTGATCCAGAGTCTCTAAATTAATACTTGCAGTTGAACCTGCCCTCTCTGTTAGTTTAGTTAGTCCCATTTATTAGCATCGCAATAATCAACTACCAAAACACCTTTTGCATCTTTTAGTGTTACTGTGATGCACTTTTTTTTAAAATCTTGCCATACAGGTCTATTTGGGCATGTTCATGTTTCATCCTTGGTATCAAGGTGGTGCCAGAGTGTTTCAAGACCACACCAAGGCTATTGTTACATGATGGCAGCACCCTGTTGACGGAGCAGGGTGTGCTGCTGCACTGAATACCACAGCTTTAATGGCCACAGCCTCAGTGCGTCTCCCAGCTCTCTCAGTGGAAGGTGTAATTATAGTGCACTGTGGGAAATAGTGGGCCTCTGGGACTAGGTTTGGCACTTGGCCAGCTGGGTGGGTGGTGTGTGGGTCATGGGTGGTGGGGGGCAATTAGGATGTTATGGTGTTGGGGTGCAGAGAGGGTTCATCAGGTCATTATGTCCACCCTACACAAGAGGGTCAGTCACATGGTGCAGATACTAGTGGGAACATACATGTAGGTTTTGTAGCAAGAGTAAAAGTACTTTTCCTTCTTGTCGTTCACTGTTTAGTCCCTCTTTGCCCTGAAGCCACCCCCCTCTCAGCATTCATTATTCAAATGAGTGCCTTTGTGTCTTTGCAAGAAAACAATTGATCAAACAATTATCTGTATAAAAGAGGCATGGGGCAGGATTAGCTGCTCTGTTGGTATAAGGGCAACAGTTGCAAATGTAGTTTTAGCTGTTTACAGTTTACACTTTTGGCTCATTATTTAAAACATTTCTTTATTCATCACAAAAACTCAATAGTACATCAAAGCATGCAAAAGGTAGTTATTTACCAAACATTAAGTTTATGTCTCATAAGCTATTTTTATTACAGTATCGTCATCAGAGTCACCAAAATAAATCACTTGTTTGTCATCGTTTGAACCACACTGAGCCATATTTAAAGAAGCATTTATATTTTATATTGTCACTTCAGACTGAGGTTAAAAGGGTTGCCAGCTAAGTTTTGAAGTGACACAATTGTCTAAATCAGTTTTCACTTCCATTTTTCATTAAATGTGTTGGCTTAGTAAGTACTCTTTTTTGGTCAATAAGTCTGAAGAGGAGGAAGCATGTTTCATCGCAATAGTATTACTTCATTCATATGACCACACTGAGGTGACTCAATTAAAAATGTTGCCACATCAGTTTGTGGATGAATGTGCTATTTTACATTTCAAAAGGGAGCATATGATCTGTGAGATAAGCAGAACACACTGTTTCCAGGACTCACTGTCTGACGGTGTCTAAACAGATGGTCAGTTATTCCTTTTGAATGAAACCCGTGGAAGTCTGTGCCTGTCTCCTCCTCTACTGCGATTTCCCTGCGGGTAACGGGACACTTTGTAAGACCACATGCTGCTCCTCAGAAATGATGAGCCAGCCAATCCAAAATAAATCTACTGCTTATTATGGGTGGCAAAGTGTCAGCTCTGGAGTGTTAGAGCAATCATAAAGAACAGGCATATTCTGTGCAAAGAACAGTTCTCGTATTTTGTTTACAACCCTGTCATAAGTGAAAAGGCACATGCTCCCCGCGTCAGGTTAAGGCTCTGTGGAAATATCACGTCTCAAACCAGCTCGAGCCGGCGTATGACGTGCTGTTTGAAGGCTGGGCTGGATCTTTTTTCAAACAAGTGTGAGTCATGCCTCTGACACATTTTCATCTATGTACTGTACATTAGATTCTGCTAGACCATGGGCCCTGGGGGTCTGTGGGTGTGTCTGAGGCAGAACAGCCTGGTCCCATCTAAAACCACAGGCATTCTGGCCCACTTCCACCTGCCTCTGGTGAGATGTGAGCAAAAAACAAGGCACATGTAAACACTCACTGTAAACAATATTCAAGTCATAAGCTAAGGTTGTTGAGTTGAAGTTCTGTTAAAGAAGCATATGTCAGAAATCCTGTTTGTCCACCAGCAGGAGGATCTCTTGGATCACTTCCTTTTTAAGAAGACACTTAGAATTTTGTGAGTCTTAAGGTGTGTCACATCCTTGACATATTTTGGATTCAGTAAGAGTCACTGGATTAGTTTCATGTCTGTTCTGGCACTGAGGTGTGGAGTTTCTTTAATAGTGTACAATACTCCAGTGAGTGTCTGTGGACATTGTGTAGATCAGGCTGTAAATATGTAAATGTCTCTAAGCAGGAGTAATTAGAAGGTGTGAAGTGGTTCCTCTCTTTTCAGATGCGTCCCACTGGCTGGTTCCTATTGCTCATTAACTACCTGGCTCTTCATTTTATTGGCAGGGACTGTTCTGTGTGTGAGTAGTCGAGTGAGAGGTGGCATCTTGATGTCCAGGTTGTTTTATATCTTTACTGGAAACTAAAGCCTATAATTACTTATACCAAACTATTTTAGTGACAGTCAAAAATGACAAAGACACACAGTACTGTTTAAACCTGCATACACAGGGTCAATAGTTTGTGTTTATTAAATCAACTGAAATGGATTTAATTTCATGTATTAAAAATATACCATTAGTACATCATTTTAAGAGCAGTGTTTCACTGTTGGCAAAAATATCAAAGTGCACAGGCCAAAGAGTTGAGTAAAAACTTAAATCTAGGTGCTTTTCAAAGATGAAAACTCAAACAAAACTGATCTCAAAAGAAAAGAACCAATTCACACCCTCATATGGACACACCAATGCAATTTAGCAAACTAGCTTTTCACAAACATATGTAAATCACAAGACTATATACCAACATATGAGTATTTATATTTTTTTAGATACTATGCATTGTACATTGTCCTTTTAAATGCTGCATGTATTTTCTCTGCAGTTCATTTTTTTTGTAATGGCCACTCATAATTTAGAAACCTTTCATTTTCAAATGACCCAGAGATTAGTCCAGTATATATCCTACTGTAATTTAACGTCTTATTTATCAGATATCTCAGGCAATAGAAGTAATTGTTCTTGCAATAAGTCCATCAATGTTAATTGTCCTGTTTTAGCTGCTTAACAAATATTTAGTATGAGAAATTCAATAGTGAAATTTTTCTTCCGTGTCCCAGGAGTAACAACTTTAATATTACCATCAAATGTAGTATTGATAAGCTACAAAAACATTCCTCTCTCTGGCTGAAGTCCTGGCAGAGTGTTTTTCTTTTACCTACACATGAGGTCAAATAGCTCCTATTAATGATTAGAGCGTAGTAAGAGATTCCTCACATGTTTACCCTGCTGGGGGAGAGGGCTGGAGCAGGACACAGCAGCGCTTTGTGTCATGTTTACAGTATCAGACACACATGAAAGTAGTAAATCAGTCAGTTCCCGCCTCACCAGGAATATTGACTTATACTTTAAACACTCAGTATGTGCCGACCAGTTTATCAAGTCTCAAAAGGAAGTCCTAGGTGTGGGAATAGGAGAGGAAAAAGTACAAAGGAGAGGCAGCGTGAGGGGTGTGTGATGTCAGAGCCGTGGGGGCGTGGCCTGCTCAGCTGAAACTCTTGCAACACCTATCTGGCTCCTGAGAACAGACAAGAGAGAGTATTGTTCAGGGAAGCTCTAGCCCTGTGGGAAACTTTGAGTCAAAAGGAATCAGTACAATTCAGCAGGGATTTGATAAGAAAAGGGGGAAAAGACCTTATACGGTGAGCTTTGTCTTTGTTTCCACTTATTTTTTTGTAACCTTTCTTAAATATGCTTTAGAACTTTTTTTTCTAAATGCCTGTTTTGTGTATAAGTTTGATATGATGTCATTATGATTACGGTCATTTAGTTAGTTACATTGTTGTATACTAGTGTACTTTTAAGATCACCCTTGCTTTGTTTTTAAGAGAGGATAGAAAGGTGCTTGAAATAAATTGTGGAAAGTGGCTTTAGTGTTGTGTTTATCTGTTTTATATGCTTTTATTATGATTACAGTCATTTAGATAATACTGGTGTACTTGTAAGATTGCTCTTCTCTCTTTGGACGCAGGAATCATTGAAATTGTTTTGTTAATTCAGGTAAAAATCAGGAAAGATAGATTCCAGACACAGATTTGTTGCATTAATCTTAAGCGGAAAGTTGCTGGAAATAAATTGTGTAAAGTGGCTTCAGAAATCTTCAGCCTAAGCTGAGCAGATGTTTCATTCTGACAGAGCACCCCTGCCTCTGCTCTCTCCTGGCTCGCTGCCTGACTCAATTACTCTCCCCACAGTTTTTTAGCAGCGTAAGAATTGCTCCAGCGCTAGTCCCCAAACTCACACCTGACCGACTGCCCAAGCCCCATTTACCATATCAGCTGTTGTGTTTGCTCGGCTTATGTTGTGAGTCAGCCGGAAAAAAGGTGCTTGAAGGCAGTGTAGGGCTGTGGAGGAATCAAAGTGAATTGCTCTAATGCCTGGTTTTAACCCGTTTGTGTTGAACAAGACCAAGCCCCTTCACATGTAAAGCTTGTGGTTCTTGTAAATTGGCGTTTTACAGTCTGTTTGTCCAGTGACACTGTACACACATGTTAAACAATAGGTTGTGTGTGTGCTCAAACTGTCTCTCTTCTCTCTGCAGTTGTACCAGTGGAAGCAGTTGGAGAATTTGTATTTCCGCGAGAAGAAATTTGCCGTGGAGGTGAACGACCCGCACAGGTTAGTGAAAGACACCCTGATCAGACCAGTTGTGTTGAAGTGCTGCTGTGATAACAACAGACGTCCTTATCCCACACCTTGGTCTTGGTGAAGGGCATCTGCAGCCACTGGCCCATTTAAGACGCTGTCTGTTTAACGACGGTTTCCTGCTTATTCTAAGCTTGTTAGACCTAGGCTCATCACACAGGCTTTAAAGTGATAGTTCAGTGTTTTTATAAACGAAGTTCTATTCAATATATCTGGATAGCTAATTTATTCTTTACAGTAGATTCAATTCAACTTTACTGAGGTCTGTTCATAAAAATGAAAAAAACAAATGAATAGATTCAGACTTCATTTTCCACAGACTGATTGATTGAGCAGTCTTATGGCAGTCAGGAAGAGGGAGTTCTTGTAGCGTTCTGTCCTGCAGCTCACTGATCTCAGACAGCCACTGGCTGCTCTTTGTGGTTTAAAAGCCTAGTGCAGGCGATGGTCCATGTTGTAGTTAGAGGCCTTGTTAATTATATTATTTACATATTATAAAAGTGTTTTCACTGGTTCTATTGGCAACCATACAACACCACACATCTATATCTACTGTAGGAATTCGTTATCTGTCCCTTAATATTTCATAGATCCCCTTTTACAAAATACTGAACTATCCCTTTAATGTGGCAGTTCTAGCCACATGAGCTGCTATTAAATCCTTTTGTCTGTTCCACTTCTATGTTCTATTCTTATACACTCTCCCCACAAGTTTCATTACATAAAGATTTTATCTTGGAATATCCTTTGAAAATTTCCCAATAAAAGCAGCAGCAGTTCCAATTTCATGTTTACTTAGCTGTTGAACAGAATGACAGCTCTTTTCTTTTCATTTCAACAGGAGAACAGTGACCAAGCGAACATTTGGACAGGCTGGGTTGGTTATTCACTCATGGTACGCCAGCCACTCTCTGATTAAAACCATCTGGGTGATGGCCATCAGTCAGCACCAGTTCTACCTGGACAGGAAGCAAAGCAAAGTGAGTCATCACATCCCAGTATATTTTGCAGTAATCACATTGACAGCTCATCATGTGGCATTTTGCGAGAACCATGAGCTTTGGCTTGTGACCACAACCAAGATCCCCTTTTTTAACATTTTGAAACTTGAAATCCCTTGTGTTTTTGTCATCACTATTGAACATAAGTTAATTTTAATTGTTTGTTGCAATTGTTTATGGTGATGATAGTCTGGCTACAGTCCAGGGTTTCTACAGATTCTAGAAAACCTGAGTCGTTCATAATGAAAAAAATTGAAATTGTTTTTTTGTTTTTTTTTCAGTCATTAAAATGATCTGGAATTTGATGAAAATGTTCTAATATTGACATATCATGCACTCTTGAAAAAGTAATATTTAGGTATGACAGCCCTGAGAAAACCACTTAAAATGCTTTTAATACCCAGCTAAATGGGACATATGCAAATATTTGGGTTGTTATAATAAATAAATACACATATGCTAAATTCTTCCAAATAAATGAATGCAGTGTCCTAAGGCAGGGCTTTAAATTTACTTTTCCACTGGTTCCACTAGTGTCACTTGTTTAGCTGTAAGGCCTCTTCAACAGGTCCTTCCAACACCTAATATTCAATTGGACTCAACAAAATGACAGCTAAAAAATTGTGTATAGTAGCGAAATGTTTTTGTAAAGGTGTCATATTTGCTCTTGTCTCACCAGCTCATATTACAAGAATTGGAAATTGGAAAACTCATGCTTAGTATGAATTTTTGCCTGAGTCTCAGAAGGCTTTATGTAAACAATGCAACATCGCTGGTATGTCCTTGTGTAAACTGATTAAGAAGTCAAAGTTTGATTTTGGCCCTCTAAAGCTGCTGTAACCAGTCTAAACCAAAGCAGAAAGAAATCGTCTGAATAATTCTAGGCGATAGCTGTGTATTTTGTAAATAATATGACCATTAATGAGGAAAATGTCTTGGGAATATGTTGAAAAACACCGGAAACTCTGACTTCAAATGCCATTTTTCATCCACTGTCTCTGTCAAAGGCAGATGGCCTGTCAGTGTTCATCCAGGAATAGAGCCCACAGTGATTAATGAGAATGCTGAGCACTTAGAGAACCAAGTATGCAAATAGTGCTGCCTCAAATATGAAATAAAATCCCTACATGACTCCTTCTATTCTTTTTCTTCCTGTGGTTTCCTGGTTTAACCACTTTGTCTTTTCTCTCCAGGCAAAGATGACCACAGCAAGAAGCACAGGGGACATCGCTGTGGACCTGACAGAAATCAGCGCTCCACGCATCACTAAACTCTCCAAAATGGAAAGCAAAGACCAGCTCATTATGGCCAGCAACGGCAGCCTCATCTCAGCCGGTACGCAGCCGGAGTTAATCAGCTTTTAATGGCTTCTGGGCTGCACCAAATTGGCAAGTGATGACTTACTGCAATATTTAAAGGTAATCACAGGTGTGCTCTCTTTTTAGGTTCTGCTGACTCTGAAGCCAACGAGGAGCAGAAGAAAGAAAAAATTGCTGAGCTGAAGAAGAAAGAGAAGAATCTTCAAGACACACTGACACAGAAGCTCGAGGAACTGAAGAAGATTTGTATGAGAGAAGCTGTGAGTGTCTGTTGTGCTATTATTTTTGAGTTATTTTTAGTCCACACTTTAAGCTAACTCCTGTTGTTGTTTTCAGGAGCTTACAGGAAGATTGCCTAAAGAGTATCCCATGGTGGCCGGGGAGAAAGCTCCTCAAGTACGGCGGCGTGTTGGGACAACCTTTAAGTTGGATGACCTTTTCCCCTATGACGAGGTTAGTTTGGTTACTAAGTACACCATTGCTATGTTTTTGTTGTGAAATGATCCTAATTTAGCAGAAGCTTAAGTCATTTAGGACTCAAAATAGTGATTAGTCACCACAAGATCACATCAAAGCTTTTGAAATAAGGATTGAGACACAATGTTTGTGTACAGCTGTATGCAAGTCACGTCAGTCATTTTTGAGGCTTTGCTGAAATTTGAACTGTCCTATATTTTTTAAAATGGCATCTCTTTACTTTGATACAAATTTAGTTTAAATTTCAGCAGGCTGTTCACATAAAAAACACAACATCTTTGAAATTTGAGATTTGGCCCTTTTTAGCTAGAGCGTGGGTTTTAAATTATAGCATTAGCAGAGAAAGTGCTAGTGTTTAGTGTAGCAATATGATTAGACATTTAGACCCACAAATGCACAAAAGAGAGCCCAAATGTTCTTCTAAGATAAATACTAACGTATTACACTTTGGGCTGAATTTATGTGAGGCCATCAGAACTGTGAATCCTTCTTTTTTATGTATACAAATTTGCTACATCTCTGTATGATTTTGGATCAGATAGGACTGCTAAAACTTATGACAGAACCATGTGAATGTAAAAAAGGGAAGAATGAAAGTGTAACTATTGATGAGAAAAAACTGTCCTGGATTAAATTAAAAAGTCCTGGAAAAGACCTTCAAATAAAGAGACAACCCTGACCAGCACTAACAGGTTCTTGATCTAATTGTCTCCAGGACCCACATCTGAGGAATCTGGAGAGCCGGTTCGCCCTGCAACAAAAGATCGTGGAAGCTGCCTTAAAGTTATCCAATGAAGCTGATCTGTGCAAAACAGTCAAGAAAAAGAGAAAGAACAACTTTTTAGATGCAAAGAGGAACCTGGAAGAGATTGAGAAAGAGATCAACGCCTACAGGATAAAGAAGGGAAGGATGCCCACACAACGAGCTTCACTCATATTACCAGGTACTAATCATAACAAATCAGTTTTGGTCTAATAAAAAAATGTAAAAATGGCTTCCCTAAGATCCAGTTTCTTTCTGTTTTTTTAGATGATGTCAACCCTTCAGACCTCAGTTCTTTATCTGACAGCCTCACTCTCGATGACGGTGTGTGGCTAAGGATTAAAATATTTGTGCTTTTGCAAATTCTTCACTTGGATTTCTAATGTAGCATGCTTCAATCCTACAGACGACGACCTCGGTTCCCAGAGGCAGAGGTCAAGATCCGTGCAGTACTCCCCGAGACCCCATCACGCAGAAACTCTGGACGTGCACTACAGCAAAGACAGACGCTCCTCTGCCAACGAGCAGCAGGGAGACAGCAGGTACGAGACACGTTCTGGAGAAGTGAGCTGTTGACTCAGCCTCCCGGTGTGTTGTTTTTCTCCAAGCTTTAACTTTAGAGCCAGTACAGACCTGTAAGAGCAGACCCAGCGCTACATTCCTGCCAGTCGCCTCCCTCTTCTTCCCCTGCCTCTCCAACAATCTCCCCCCTTATCAGCCAAAACGCAGCGGCTTTAAAAATAGATGGAATAGAACATGTTGCTGCCTGTGGAAGGGGCAGACAACAAACCAGAGCTTAAAGGAAACAGGAAAGTGGCGCTGGAAACGACAGAAGGACTGAAATGCCTCATGAATTTATATTTTAAACAGAGCAAGCGAACTGGCCCATGAACAAAACGCTAAATGGACTATGAAATGAGACTCAGCCACGTGTTAGTGATGACTCAAATGCTACAACCGAGGTGTTTGTTTTCTCCTTTTGTGAAAAGGAGGCCAGTGTGTTTGTCTCAATAAAAAGGCTGAATACATTTCTTATCTGCTTTTCAGATTAAATTACGGCCAAGAATCGTACTGCTACACTCACTGTGATGCCTTATCGAGCCACACCAGTCCGTACAAGCAGGCCTCCAGACAGCCACGTGACGCCCGCAGCATGCCCCCCACCCCCCTCCTCACACGCAACGCCTACAGCAGCACGCAGCTCAGGTACAGCCCCTCATGAAGGATGTTTCTTCTGTCAACTGGGATGTTCTCTAGTTGTTTTGTGAAACAGTGTCTTGAAGGTGTGGGACTGTGTATTGTATACATTACTCATGTATGTATTTATTTGAATTTTTTTATTAGAAATTATTTATGGTAACATCTCTGGTAACACACATTTGCATGAATTTGTTTCAAAAATATGAGAGATACTGTATGTAAAATAGCAGTTACTTATTTAACATTTATATTTCTAGATAGTGTAAAAATCTATCCAAGTATTTTCCTCAAACTTTTTCAAAATCCATTTAAAACCTTGAATCCTACAGTACATATAGTTTATTTGCTTATATATGAGCAATATTTGTCTTCGGTGTAACATGTTATATAGTGAGATACTGATTCCCAATGCCTATTTGTCTATTTTAGATCTGAGGACCCCCCACAACATTTCCGTCAGCGCAGTGGGAGTCTAGAGTCTCAGTCTCAGTACATAACAGAACCCGACCCCCAGGTGCCCACGTTCGTCTTCACTCCGGCCCGACGCAGCAACAGCACCGAGGTCCTTGACGACGGCTCCTCCTACACCAGCCAATCGAGTGTGGAGTACAGCATTCCTGGCAACCACCACCACCACCCCAGACGCAGGACCCGTGGTCGGCACAAAAAGGAGCTGTACGCCAACACCGGCAGCATGCCTAACCTGGCTCAGCCCGACGCCCGCTGCTATGGTTACCAGCCTCGGGCCCGTCCAACCACCACTGCCTACTACGTCACTGGATACCCCACTTACGCAGACCCGGAGCCCTATTGCAATGGCACTTACATGTACGACAACGAGATGGAGGGGCACTACAACGTCAACGCGTACCATTCCGGCCCCACGGCGTATCACAACCATGACGCGCACAGCTACTACGGCAACGATGAGGTGGATGGCACGCACAACCTGTACGCCACACTCCGGCCGCCGAGAAACCGCCCGGTGCCCCGGAGCACTGAGGACCACACCAAGAATATGAAGAAAGCTATGGTGGCGGGACACCTGAGAGACTGGTACCAACGCAACACAGCGCAGAAACAGGCCATGTACAGCTACGAGTATGACTATGACAGAGGGTCCCAGCAGAGCCTGGGATACCAGACCATGCCTTCTCCGTACTGCCACAACAACAGGAACATCTCCTACTCAACAGGTTAGACCAAATGTCACAACTCGGCCTAAAAAATGTCCCCATGGCTAAAAACAACTTGGGGACCCAAGTCTGTGGAGAGCAGCAAACTGTTTTAGTCCCTTGTCATGTTATCATTTTCACTAACGTTAACATAACATAAAATAAGCCTTTATATTGAAGACTGCGATATATTTCTGCTTGATTTTATCTAACCACACTGCAATTGTTGTTTGTAGACAACTGTTGCTTGTCAACAGGCAGCACTCTATTTTAAACTTGCAACTTTTTTTGGTTAAAAAGTGGTGGTCATTTTTGCAATTTTGTATTAATTTCTTTCTATAAATATCTTCTGCATAGCTTAGGTATCATTGTAAATGTGGCTCAATTAACTTAATTGATGTGTGTTGTCTGTAAATTTGCATGGAATTGGCAAAATACTCCATCTTCATAGATTTTAAGCTTTCTAAACAAAATGAAAAATTGAAAAATTTAATATTTTTCAAAATCAGTCCAAACTGCATCAGATGGTAGAATGTTGACTTGCAGAGAGTCATGCACTAACACTTTCCCTCTTCTCTCCCTCAGTCTCCTCCACTGGGAACTGGCACAGCCACATGTCTGGAGGCATGGTGGAGTATGACTTGCCCGTGCATGCGCCGCAGTCCTACACGTACAGCTCAGCCCCCTACAGCCACCCAGCCCACAGCAGGTGAGGGAAAAAAACACAACTCAGCTGCTTATCCAATAAGCCACTCCCTGATCCTCCTTATCCCTCCAGCTAAGCACTGCTTTTAATTAACTACAGTGAGTGGCTATTGAAAAAATAAGCTGCTATTTGCCTTTTTATCCTCAAACATCACATTACTGAGAGTTAATGAGTTGCCAATGTTACTGTTTTATAAAGGAGATTGAAGGATATGTTCAGGTCAGCTCTTGGAGTTTAAAGGTGCATTGTGTTAAATGTAATAGTTTGCAGCTGAACAAAATAGAACACATCAATCAAATCTTTCAAAACTGTATAATCTTCTCATATAAAACACTTTTGGCCTACAAATCTTGGGGGAGAAAACTTTAAAGCTCCTGCCACTCCACAATTTGCATCAGACAGTGGATTTCCATCATTCAGGCTTGTCTAACCACAGCAAACATTAATTTTGTTTTAGTCACTAGGAATAGTTTAATGTTTCTCTATCTTTAGTAGATACAAGCAACTATTTTGTTAATTTAACAAGCTAACATAGCACTGTTACAAAAAGTTAAAATGTTAAAATGTAATTGTCTTGATAAATATGCATTTTAATGTTGTCTTGTCTTGATTGCTTTCTTTATAGGCCTAACCACTTATTTCCAAAGAAAAGTAAATTTAATATGAATATTGCATTGAAAAAAGATTGAGTGCAAATTAAATATTGTCTGTGCGGGTATATTGGCATACCCAGTGTGGCAGACGGTCACTTGTCAGTCTGAGCATGTCCAAACCAGTTTTTGATGCAAACTGTGTGTTGACCTTTGAACCCAGGTGGAGGACTCATTCTTTTTATCACTTCCTGTTTCTACAACTACCCAGAGTGGACAAACGAAATACGGGTGGAAAGAAAAGCACATTGATGTTTCTTTTTTTGAACATCTTGTTGTTCTAAACATCTCGCATAAAGGCTTATAGCATTTCTGCACTAAAAGTATGTTGTTTGCACATGTTTTAAAGTGAACTCATCATTGACCCAGCAGCATGTCCCTGCAGGGCTACCATAGGTGCTCTCAGACTGTAAAAAGAAAGTGATGAGGTCTGGAGCCTGGAATGACTAAATGGCAGCAAAACTGCACAATGCACCTTTAAGAACGATCCTCTCCTTAACCTCAGCCTGGCCCCTGCTTCTCTTCTAGATATGGCCCCTCTCAGCTGTTACAGGGCCCCTGCTACAGCCCTGATGGCCGGAGGCGCTGTGCCTTCTTCCCCGCTTCTTCTTCTTCTCCTGCTTCCACCCCACTCCCCTCTTTCTCCCCCTGTCCCGTCCGGCAGGCGTCCTGCAGCTCCTCCCCAGGGCACAGGCTCAGTAAGGTGTTCTATCCTAAAGGTAGCTCATAGTAAGTAAACAGCATTAGCCGGAGCCGCTGTGTTTGCTTCCTCCTCAGTTTGCTCGTTGAATGTTTAAACTGCATTTTGAGCTGCTTGACTTGTGTGTTAAGGTAACTGCATGGCTTCTTACAGGAGAAGTAAGTGAAGGTGTGTCAGCTAGCTTTCTGTCAAGATTCAATTTTACACTCACTTTTTATTGTAGGATGTCTCTGACTTTCTTTAAATCTGACCTTAATCTAAAAGGTTCTTGGAGGGTGTGCTCTAATCCTGTATTTATTCCACAATGTAAGGAAGATTAGGTTGAAGTAAACACAAAGACAACCTTTATTTTACAGAAATCAAGTCAAAAAAACAACAACTTAAAACTCTTTATGATTCCAAATGATTTCTGTTTTTAAAATATTGTCTTGGTTAGGAGTTGACATTGTTTCCAAATTAGTTTCTAACCCTAAGTGGACATATGATTTTACCTACTAGCATATGTCCCTGCAAGGCTACCGTAGGTGCTCACAGACTGTAGAAATGGAGTTGTAAGGTGAGGAACATACTAGACACTGGTCTGCCTTTTTTAAGCCACATTTTTGAAACTGTGGCTAGATGCGGCAAAGTATCACATCTAGTCACATCTTGGCTTTAAATGGGTGGTCATAAGTAGAAGCAGAATCATAAAGAGTCCTGTTCTGACCCTTATTAAATAACTGCAGCACAAAATAATTTCATAGTGGTTAGCTAGTTGGCTATGTAAACAAACGTATGCTAATGTCGCAGCCTGTTGTTGACCAGAGTTGAATCATGAATTGGCTTTTTTCTGTCTTGTGCACTTAACCTAAATGGGACACAGGTCTAACGCAATAAAAGAGAAATTTTCTGTTTAAATATAGAGCTACTTGACTCTTTTGTTTCATCAAAATATATCACTTACTTCTCCTTTAAACAATATGCCGGCCCACTTCCTCTCAGATGGCATATTTTCAAACCAGAGGTCACATTTCTCCACACAGCTCTCCACCTCTTATTCCTACCTTGTGCCACCATTCAGATTTCTGACCTTCTCTTATACACACAGATGTTCCCCAGAGTATGAATGGCCGAGCTGTGATAGGATGGCGCGCCCCGCAGGGCCTTTAGAGAGGTGTCTTGGTGGTCCCTATACCACTGACCAGGAAAATTACCCCTTCCCCCAGTAAAACAAGCCACAGCACAAAAAGAAAAGGGTGAGACAAGGACGGTAAACTAGCCCATGGGGTTCTCCTGGTGACGGTGATGTGTGAAGCCACTCCAGAGACAGATACCAATCATTTTATTCTGGTCTTGCTGATTGTGTGCTTTGTTTTTCTGGGTGTCTTGCGGTGGTGGGAGTGCTCTTGTGTGGCAGAGGGAAAATGTGACCCCTGAGCATTCAAGCATTTGTGTGTTACAGCTGTGTACTGTCTGTGTGCATTTGTGGTGCAGTTTGAATGTGTGACTCTGGGCTTTAAACTGACACTCAGGGGCTGTTTACACGAAAACGGACTTGTTCTGGTGCATTTTTAAGAGATTCTCTTTCCATTTTAGCACTTGTTGTCAGGCCAGTTTACAGCTTAGCTACACGAAGGCCTAATCACAAAAATATGCTTCAAAACACATAACATATAAGAAGCAGCAATTGTTTTAGGTGTGCTAACTGTATAGCGTGTCATCTATTTGTTCCATAATATCCACAAATCACATTGTGGTGCAACAAAACATAAAATAAGTGGCACCAATGAAACCAGAGCGTTGTATTTCCTTTGAATTCAATTCAAGTTTATTTATGTGACAAACCTCATTCAGATATTTTCAACATCGTTATTGCTTATTGGATGCTTTTCAAGTTTTCTGCAGCCCTCACAGATGCATTTTCAGGGCCCAAAAACAGATTGCCAAAACACAACAAAAATTTGCAGTTTAAAGAGAGAACGGTTTCCGTGTAAACAGCACCAAAAATGAATATGCTCCAAAACACGCTGAAATCTGGGAGTTACGTTTGGGATGACTCCAGCACAGAGGTGGATTATCACAGGACTCTGACGGCCCAGGGTTAATTCATTCTGAACTCCAGCCTCTTGCCTCTTTCAAGTCGACATATGTCTAATGTGTTTTAATCCTGTGTTTACTACAGGTCCTACATAGACGTCAGCCATTTGGAGCCTCACACCATCAGCCACCAAATGCACCCCACCATGGACCCGGCTGAGCAGATTTACTGGCACGAGGACTCCAAACCGGGAACAATAGTTTAGCCCTTGTGTGAATTCTTCTCCTGACACTGTCATGTGCCTTAGACTGCACTTACCTGTTTTTCTGGACAAGGACAGGGCTTACCTTTGAAGGAAATGACTTTTAGTGGAATTTAAACCATACACAAATGAAGTCTTCTTATTTTTCGTTCTCTTGAAAAGCAAACTGACATGGATCAGTGAGTTTAAAAAGCAAAATGCTGGGTTCAAGTCAAGAGTTTTTTTATGCAGTAAAAAGCAGACTGAATTTTCATAGATACCTTTTCATATAACATGACCAAGGACCCATGGATATCGAGCCACAATGAACAAAAATGATTCACCTGCGCCAACGCTGTATATGAACACTGCAACAATGAAGGAATAGACAAGGATTAATGAGACCTTATCGGAAAAATGAAGGATTAAACTCATTGAAATGAGTCCAAAGACGGTTACTTCCTGGATTATTCTTCAGCCACCAGAACCAGCATTTTCTGTAATTACCTTCTGGCCTCACATGAAAAGTATTGCATTTTCTACTGTTAGTACTAATCTTCTCACCGCTGGAGTATTACAGAAATTTATCACGATCACTGCCACAATCTGTCGCAGCAGGAAGACAGGCCTCGTGTGTTTTTATGGCTCCTTCATCCATGCTGGAAATCATGGACTGGTGCTGCCACTGGCTCTCAAGAGAATGAAGCTCTATGTAAATGTCGCTATTGTAAATACACTGGTTTTGTCCTTTTTTAAGAGCATTTTTTTATGTATTTGAAAAGCATGTAATATATAGTATGTTGTTAAGCTGGTTCTTAGTAATTTGTATAATGGCAATTGTTTGAATTAAAAAAATCACAATTTTGATCAGATCAATTTGTTTAAGAGTAATACTTTATTTGTATTAAGCAACAACAATATCAAAATATCATGATACAACAATATCACAATAGCAACCCCATGGTGTGATATTTATTGTGATATTTTAGGGATGTGAGAAGAACAAAAATCACAGTTTTGATCAGTCATAATTGTATTAGGGTAATACTTCATTCATAGTAAGAATGTAATAAGATCAAAATCTAATTTTAATAACTATAACAAGTACATAAGATTTGTTGTCAGTTAGGCTGTAACGACATCAAAATCTCACAACACTAATATCATGATAACAACTCCACAGTCTGAATGTAAGAATCTAACAATATTCAGCAATTTAAATAGTAACTAGGCATAAGGGAAATTATTTACTTGTAATAAGTAGTAAGGATGTAACAGTATCAAAATGACATGATAAAATAATATGACTCAATGGTGTGATATTTAAAAAAAAACAACAATTCTGAACAAGTATGTTCCAGGGAATTACTTTATGCGTAGTAAGAAGATGAAATGTAATAATATAAAAATGATGTGATGTGAAAATAATAACTGCATGTTATGTATGATTCATATAATGACAGGATATAATGAAAAATCAACAATAATGAAGTCTCAAATTATGTCAGTATCAACATACATAACAGTATACGATTTTTTTTGCAATTTGTGTAAGAGTAATGAGTTATTTGTAGGAAGTAGTAGGGTTATAACGTTATTTAATATTATGTGGTCATTATATGATATTAAATACACAGTATGATACTTCCCAAGGTGATATACTGTAAAATTGAAGGGAAGTAATATCTAAAGCATGCTATACAAAAAGGCCTCGACAAATCCATGGTCCAATATTTGCTATATTATTTACACTCATCACAATATTACTAATAACTACTAATTTACTAATTACTAATTACTAATAATACTAACAATATATTATACTTTTATACCTAGCCAACCTGCCTATCAATGCTGAAAATATCACTCCAAAGAATTCAAATGACATAAATGAGGTTAGTAGTTTCAATTTCACTTAATAATGAAACAGTCTCTGAAAAGCGTGCAGTAATTGCCAACACTTGCAGGGAAAGAACTCCACTCTCAATTTCATTTTATTGCTCAGTGCATTGAAACAGCTGCACACAATGGTGGTCTTGGCAGTTGTAAAAGCTGTCTAAATAGTCTCTGCTTATCTGCACTCTACACAGTTTAGAGCGAGAGCCTTTTGAATCTAAAATGAACGAAAAGCCATAATTAGTTACAATGACAGCTAATTACGATGAATTCTGTGGCTGTTTTTAGAAGTGCTGTGCCGCGGATCATCTGAGAAGGCCGTCACGCTCGACGCTGTATTTTCTCACCGCTGTGTTGCCAGACTGGTTTTCTACGTCCTGGAGCCATAAAGTGACCTAACCAGTCTTTAAAAGGTGTCACACCCACTACGGGCAGTAATAAGCTCCTCTTCTCTGTGTTTATGGCTCCGAAACCTCCCTGCAGGCCCGCATGTAATATACGTCTCCTCTGCAGATTACACTCTAACCCTTCACCTCATTTCTCTTCCTCCTTCTTTCCACAGAGCGTGCATGTTTTCTACCTCTACGAGTGTATCCTGCCACCAGTCGCCTCTTTGGCAGGTTCACAGCTGAGAGGCTAGTCTTACACTGGCCCTCGCCGTTCTCCAGCGAGCTCAGGGGAGGTCGCAGACACTTGGAGCACTGTGGTTTCACCCGAGGAGGAGGAGGAGGAGAGGGGGAGGAAGGAGGCTGTTTTGGATCCAGCTGTCCCACTCTGTCTTCTGCCTCTGCTGCTTCACACCAGCTGTAGCCAGACTTCAGGGAGGCACTTCCAGATGACACTCCACTACATAAACAAAGGGCTCTTCTGTACTCAGGCCTAAAGAGAGCACATCACAGTGAAACTCCTGACCCTCCGAGGAGTCGGCTGTTTTCTTTACTTATGTACACTGCTTGTAAAAATCCCCACCTGGATTTAGCCAAGCAAATAGGTAGGGGCCTTCCGCTGAATGGTTAAATAACAGAGAGCATACGCCATAAACACAAATGTTTCTATATAGATTATAAGATGATGACTTTCAGAGGAATAAACATGCTATTCAATTTGCAATTGTCATATGAAGCCATAAAAAAGTCTGTTTTTATAAGAGATAAAATTGTACACAGCTTCACATATTATACTACTATAGTATATTGTTAGTAGTTATATTTACTGCATATTTATTTACTATATATATAATTATATATAATTTGATCATATATGTTTTTTTAACGTAAAAACAGATTTCTTTAATTCATAAAAACTTTTTTTTTTCTTAAAACTGCTTATTTTATTTACTCATTGGTACTGTTTTTGTCTGCTGTCTGTTGCATGTTGCATTTTATTTTTGTAAAAACTCATCATCATAGCATCATAAAAATATTTTTCTCATAAAACATTTATTTTCTCTCATAAAAACAGAGATTACTTTTGCACAGTTAAATGCAATATGCTTCCAGGGAAAGCTAGATGTGGTCCATTATTAAAACATTTTTGTGCAGTGCATGTGGTTTTCATTCATTTTTTGTGCTCAACTCATAGCAACCTACAGTAGCCAGTAGCAGTTGTTTTCAGTTTAAAAGCTCACAACAGTTAAAGTGACCCTAAATCACATTATTCTGTGACTTCTCTACGCTCAGCACTTTCCACCTTGAGTTGTGACAAGTTATGAAGCGCGCCCTGCTGGATTAGACGAGTGGTCACATGCACCACTGCCCCGTTCATGGGCTAATAACCTTCAATCGAGGGGCATACGTACTCAGCGCTGGTGTAAAACCTATTATGGAGGTCAGGGAGCTCACGTGAGGATAGAGCAGACAGCAGAGGTCACCGAGGGTCATCCTTAAAGCGTCACATGGTGGGGCTGGGGTGTCGGGCCGAGCCACCAGATCTGCTGAATGACAGACTGTTGGGAGCTATGAGACTAGTTAACCAGCTTAGGCCAGACAAAAGCCTCTCAGGCCATGCGAGGGAGGGACTGGGATCAGCACTGCAGCATGGTTGCACTGACCCAGAGCTTAGACTGGTTCTGGGTTTGACTTTTGAATTAGGGAAAAGGCTTAATATGCTTTTATAACAATTGAAGTTAAAGGGGTCTATGCAGGGATAAGAATAAAAGTAAAAGAATGACAGCTGGTATAGAGATGGCTATCAGATAAAGACAGATGGACTATAAGACACGGCCCTTAACTGTGGCCAGAACATCATGAGCGCCATCTACTGGATGGCTGCAGAATGTATCTTAAAGACGTCCAACCTATTGTTATCTAAATGTAGGTCACACTAATAGTGTGGCAGGTGTTTAATGATGAATGAAACAGAAACAGGTCATGACACCTAAAATCTATTACTGTACTAGCTTGACATGCTGGACATTTTTTACATAATTCTCTACAGAACAGACACGCAGAGCTAACAGTTAACAGTTACAGTTCATGCACACTAATTGAAGCTAATTACATAGATTAGTTTTTAGTTATGTTCTTGCTTGTAAAGAAGAACAGACTCAGTGGTAAAAGCTGAAGAGACATACATGTCAAGTTGACTCAGTACTGCACTGTCCCTAAATGTATTTAAATAAAATAAAAAGTGCAGACAAGATTTCACATAAAATAACATGCATGGTCCTCTCAGAGTGGAGGAGCAGCGGCTCTACTTTGAGCTCCTGACACTAACCGAACTCATTATCTCTAAAGGAGTGCCCAGCCATTCTGTGGAGGCTTATTTCAGCTGAGATCTTGTCCTTTTGGTCATGAGCCACAGCTCGTGGCCATCGGTGAGAGTGGGAATGTCATCTAAATCAAGAGCGTTGCCTTTCTGCTTAATTTCTTCAGCACAACAGACCGTATCACTGCTGCACCAATCTGTCTGTCTGTCTCACATTCATTCAATTCGAGTACATTTCAAAGAATTGTTCTCAAATCTATCAAAACATTTCCTGAAACAGGGATCATTGGTCTCAATCAGGTGGACTCCAGCTAAAAAATAGTCTGTGTAGTTTGCGGATGTGCTTTTGCATCAGATAAGCTGTGTGACAAAAAAAACAGTGCTGAGTACTTCACTTGTCAGCCTGTTGTATGTATGTACTTAGCTGTATGATGAAATACTCAAATAATCCGACCTATTGTATTGTCAATTACTTCCATGTCTCCCTCAGTGCTACACAACATGTTATTCTCTCATATCGACAGACTCTAATAACACACTTGTGGTTGTTTAATCACTAGTTCCATGTCGGTTGTTGGGTGCATGTTTGGAGCTGCAGCGTTACACATCCGTTCCGTAGTAAACAGACGTACACCTGTCGGGCGTGCTGCTGCCACACGTGTCGCCCAGAGGCCCTACGGCAGCTGGAGCACCGAGAACAAGGGCCTCCACTGTGTCATCCACAGACAAGACTTTACAGGAGCCGACCGCGTTCACTCCTCTCAGAGTTGCACAATGTGGAGGCGAAGAGGAATAAATCTTGGAGTAAATCAGCTTTGGTCACAGTTTCACTCCGGAGCGGTTGGAATACTGTTACACCTCCAAATGAAGAGGTCACCAGAGGGCGCAGGCCAAAAATACCAGGCATTCCTGATCTAGTAAATGCAGTGTGAAATATCAGAACCAGGAGGGGTTTCTGTCACTCAGGAATAGTTAAAGTGGCCTCTCATTAAGTGATTGAACCCTGCACTTTTCCATAATCAATCATCTGTTACTTTCATTAGATTTTCTTCTACTGTATGGTATTAGAATTTTTTCCACACCACACTAGACCATTCTATACTACGCTGCACTGTTCTGTGCTATACTAAACTCCACTATACTTAATATACTGCACTGACACTGTAATATGCTATACTATACTGCACTGTATGGCACTCTACTGGACTATACTATGCCACACTGCACTTTACTGTATTGTACTCTGCGATACTAGTACTGG
Source organism: Rhyacichthys aspro (assembly GCA_036850595.1). Classification (NCBI taxonomy): domain Eukaryota; kingdom Metazoa; phylum Chordata; class Actinopteri; order Gobiiformes; family Rhyacichthyidae; genus Rhyacichthys; species Rhyacichthys aspro. The sequence continues at coordinate 4,368,087 of CM072152.1, forward strand.
ACTATACTACATGGCACAATACTAATACTATACAACTTGTGCAGATGCTTTTTTAAAAACATAAAAGCAACATTTTACAGAAGTTAATGTCAGGGTGCAATTGTTCTCACATTTTTTTTTCAACATGTCCAGACCTGAAGAAAAATGGCCCAAAATGCCAGCAACAATATGTAAAAAAGTGACTATTACAGCAACCTTTAGAACCAGGCTGTATTTTCATTTATTTTGTAAGAAATGTCCGCAATATAAGTAAAAATAAACTAAATCACTTAAGTTCATAAATAGAGGTTTGTCCTCTCTGGGCAGTGGTAGAAACAGGAAGAAATGGAACTTTTACAATGTTCTATGGAGCTCTTTTGCCTCTTAGATAGACAGATAATATTGTTTGGATGTGAATTTACAGTACTGAAAGCCAGTATGTGTTTGACTAATGTGTTCCATTTTGTCCAACTTTATACTCCAACATTTGACATTTACTCCATTACATTAAACATGAACATAGATCCAGATGGGTTAAGATTATCTGCAGTCAATTTAAAATAAAAAAAAAATCTTTAGCAGCTGACTCAGCGTTGGACTGGGGTTGAAGAGGTGAATGAGGCGGCGCTGAGCTCTCCGTTCTTTAATCTACTGCTGATCATTGATTAGCTCTGGGCGAAGAGAACAGGAGCTCAAAGTTAGTCTATCAATCAGCCCTGGGCCTCTGTCAGGACTGAACTCAGACAGGCTCACGAGGGTCACGACCTCACACTGCTCACTTTTAAATATTGACACAGCAGTGAGTCAGTGTTGGGAGTCACAGCATTTTATAGTCCAACTGTGGATTGTGATAGATGTCCTTTTTTTTTTGGGCCAGGATTGTAAAAGTGGTGTTTATTGTTGATCGTTAACAATACTGTATAGTTTTGATTATGGATAATGGAATCAGCAGAAGAAGGGCCTATTTAACATGGCTAACAAGTCAGATGTTACCTTTTTTTCATTAAAATCTGGATGGTAATAAATATAGCTTTAGCTAACTGGTCCCCTCACCCCCAACAACACAGAGACCTTTACTGCACTCATTTTATTAAAAATTGTATACATAAACAAAACTCATCAAACTGGAGTTTAGAGCTTACCTTAAACTTAGCTCTGTGATTCCAGTTATCTCCACCACATTAATCATCACATGAATGCATTTTTCATATTTTGCTTTCCTTTTCACTTTTTATGTTTTGTTTTTCTTTTTTTTTTAAGCTCCTCTGTGTAAGCAGTCATTGCCAGTGCTATAATAGACACTTTCTCACATTGCCTTGTTCTTGAGTGAGGCTGCAAGTGTGAAAGGGGCTATTTGGTTTAATGTTGACAAGCCGTGTATAGACCTACACCCAATGAGAGCTTCTCTAACTCTAACCCTTTTCTCAGATACTTCCCAGTAAGTTAGCAAACACATTTCCAGCAGCACTAGCAATTTACAGTGGTCACACATACAAAGAAATTCCAGTACATTCCCAGTTCAGCCATGTTCACTTTTGACCCATCAAGATCAAGGATTCCTACTCTATAAAGTAATTAAACCATTTACTCCAAATAAAAAAAACCCAAAATAACATAGTAATTCTATTTCAAAAACTGTATTTAGGCAAAGAGTTGATGTGCAGTTTGCAAACTAATGATACATATTACATCAAGCCAGATAATTGAGCAACAACTTTTCAATAAAGGTGCAAATTTTCCATTTGAACCGGCAATTATGAGGATTTCTCAAAGCAAATCATTCAAAAAATGCAGCTAAGCCATTCACTCACTGTTTTTTTCACCAGCCATCACCTTTTTTTTATTGTTTGACAAATACAGCAGTGGAGCTAACAGCAGGAGAACCCTATCACAATGGCTGGAGCCTCCTGCTGGAATGTTTTTAAGGTTCATGGACTGGGCACTGCACTAGCTTACACTCCATCTAGTGGTGAACAGCAGAATAACAGCACACAGGAAAAACATCTCTAACGCAACCCACTTTGGATACTGTCAAAAACCTTTATTTATGCTTAATGTTTTGGGAGGGATATTAAGTAAAAACTGTACACGTAGGCCTGAAACATCTGTCTTTTGGAGTGTCTTGGCAATGACGCATGCTGACTGTGCACTTTTTCTGTTGCCGTCAGTAAACAAGGCAGGAGTGACAGCTGTTTTCTGAGACTGATTAGATTTTGTAGGAAACTTTCTCCGCAGCTCCTCGACATAAAAAGACATTGCATAGCAGAAAAGTGAGAGGAGAAAAGTGCCTCAACAAGTTCTGGGCAGACTGACGCATCCTATACCCTGAGGTGAAGACCGAGCCCTTTAACATTACAGGTGTATTTTTTGGTACAAGGTAAAAGATGATTTCAGAAAGCTTCAAACATAGTTATCACAATTTTGGGGCAGAATATAGATAGAAGTGTCCTTATTCTCACTACAGTCCGGTCACTCTTTAAGTTTCGTCTCCAAAAAGTTTTGAATCTTTTGCAGGTTCTCTTCCTGTTGACCCAGAGCTTCCAGTAACAGTCCCATCGGTGACCTCTTCAGTCCGGCGCCCTCCATCTTGTTCTCCAGTTTGTTCTTCATGTTGCGCAGGCGAAAGGAAGCGTGCGCGAGGATCACTGAAAGCAGATGGGAACGTGACATTGACGCTTTGGTGAAATAGCTGGCAAAAACAAAGCCGTAAAGCTTTGTTCAAGCTACATCAAAAGCAACATCGCTCCAGAATTTATTTCAGTGATTTTAGTTTTAGATTTGATAAAGCTTCAAATGCACTGATCCAGAGTTATTTATTACATGATATAACATATGTAATCAGTTAATAAATAATCACACATGTAATCACTCAACTAAAACTTTTTAATCACCCATCCAAGGATGAAATATTTAAGTTACGGCTGATAACTACAAGGTCGCAAAAAATTCCCAGAGTACTAATGGATATATTGTCAAAGAGTAGGGCTGCAAATGTATCATTATCACAAAATCAAGACCTTCAATATCAATACTCCAAATAACTTATCACAATAAGATTATGGCATTGAGTTTGATAGACATTTGACACTTTAGATGTCAAAACAATTGACCATCAGATTTAAATCATACGCAGCATGTTTACATTAGTAAAAAGTAGTTTATGAGAACATTTTGAAACTTGTCTTTGTTTAAATAATTCAGCCAGAGGGTCATGGGTTTAAGCCCAGGACTGAGTAATGACAACATTAATAAAAACATGTTGTAGTAACCTGAGTGAGAATAGTATTAGTTGCGGGAGTAGATTTTGCTTAATTGATTTGTCCAGTAAATCAAAATGTACTTTGTACTTCAGCAGTCTTTTCTCAGGGGACTTTGTTACTCTTTGTGAAGTACTACTACTTTAATGTCTAATGACTGATATTTAACTGTGCTTTCACTTGAGTATAGATTGACAACTTTTACCCCCTCTACACAATTTTTGCAGGCCATAACTTGTAAAAATATATCTGTGGGACATTATATGGGTTAAATCCAAACCCAACAATGTCATGTGTTGATTATTGAACTTACATATGAGTGGTAAAGTGATAGCTGTCATGAACACTGTGACGCTCCCCAGCAGAGTAATGGTGAAGTAGCTGATCACCATGACAACGATCACAAACGCGGAGGGGTTCTGTCTTTTGAAGTTGTTAATGGCAGCTCTGTTGTCTCCGGCCCAGAGCGAGCCCAGGAACACGGCCGACACCACGGCCATCGCAGTGAACATGCCCAGAGGGTTCAGGAACCTGCAGCAGAGCAACACAAAACACACACAACACATGAGACAGAGCAGCTGGACAGCTGTAGTCAAGGGCTCTACCTTGTGGCTGGATGGAGATACTACAGCAGTGCATTCGAGATGAAGTAAATGCACTAAAAATATGTTATCCTTGCCCTGAATAATACAAAATTGACAAATTCTTTGCAGAAAATATAGATTTATCTTTGAAAACCTTAATGTCAATAGTAGTGTTTGAATACAGATTAAATCCACAGATCCAAATTAATTCAATGTTTAAAATTTATCAGTAGTAAAACGTCTTTTGCTTTTTTGTTTAAGTTAAACATTTTGAAAACAAGTAATTGCACATAAAGTGGAATGGAAATTTTAAATGCACAAATTACAAACAAAAAGCCCTAAACTATCTTCTTGCTTTTCCAATTTTCCTTTTTGTGGAAAATGTATTTTGTTTAAATACAGGTAAAGATTCGTGGAATTAACATGTTAAAATATTATATTACAAATTCTTAAAATTAAAGTAAAATAAAATTAAGTAATTAAATAAAGTAAAATTTGTAACACCAAAAAACTTTTTCCCATTTAATTTGTTTTTGTTGACATTTTTTAAAATGTGTTATTGCGTATCAAGTGGAATGATAATTGTAAAATGGACTAAAATTAAAACTACAGACCTGTGTTCTAGCTTCTCATATTTTACAAAATTATAGAAAAACATTTTGGATTCACGTTTAGATTAATTCAGAACTGAGCTTTTCCCCCTCCTTTCACAGTCAGTGTAGACAGTCAGTAGACAGTAAACAGGGTGAGAGAGAGGGGAATGACATTGGGCTACAATGGCTCTCATGTCTCCTGAGTATGTGGTATTTGATGTACTTAACAGTCAGTTGTTTACAGTTTCAGAAACAGAAAACTGTTAACAAATCATTTTATAAAAGGGCAAATCTATTCCTCTGCAACACTGGCAGAGATTAAAAGTACCTGAGCCTAAATTTGAATAAAATAAAATGCACTTTGGGGTGCTACATGATGATTTCACATGCTTTTGTGTAAATAGCAGAATAACACAAGGCAGTAATTTACAATAGTAAGTATGCTGTCTTGATTTGTTTTCATTGAAATAACTGCAGTTTTTCGTCAAAGGTAAATTTATGCACACAGGTGAACACAGAACACAGATAACCCTTTCCATGAGAAATGCCAAGTTAAATAAAAAATATGAGCGAATTAACCTAAATACTCTTATGATTGAATAGTTTGTCATATCGTGCAAAATTTGTGGAAAAAAGCAGAGTATAGCCTTTTGAACAACTGTATGCTGTACACCTGCATGTAAATAGAAATGTGAATGGTTAAAAATGGTTTCTTTTAGAAGCAGTTAGAAACAGGAAACATACTGAACAACACTGGCAGCTGCACTGGTTATATTCCTTTCAGTTTCACACAGAATAAATGAATTCACACTGGTGCTTTAAATGAATATGGTTAATTTTTCATTTTAGCACACGTCAAGGACAGATTACAACCTAATCCCATTTTTCTTTCTCTAAACTCCTGTAGCTTTCTCCACTTGAAACAAATGGCTTCTGGTTATACAGCTCTCTTTGTACATGAAAAGTAGAACAACTAGGACATCACAAAATGGTTACCATTTACCATTACTGCCTTTTCATTTTTGCAATATGAGCTCATTCTAGTCATAAATCCTCAAATAACATTATTTAATTTATGACAGGCTCATTTGTCTGTCAAACCAACAATACGACGACTAAAAGCAGATAATAAAATAATGTCACCTAAACTGCTATATTTGCAGTTTAAAAATCACAGGGTGTATAAACAGGATGCTAAAGACTTATGGTAGTTTTCTGTTGTCGGCAATGAAGGAACCAGAAGGTTAGTGATACAGAGGTGCCAAAGTATAAAATCCTATCATGGACATATATGAGTCAAACTCTGTAAGCCGCTCTTTACAATGAGACAAAAGCTATTGCAAGGAGTTAATCAAAGCATTTAGAGGCATGCTACTACAAGTAAATGTCTATTATCTCATATCTATTCTCAAAATCATTTTGATGATCCTTAGACATGAGATCGGAAGAATCGTGTCAGTCTAACTGACACAGTACCCTCAGCTGGACATAAACCTCCAATGTAACTTTCCTGTCACCAGGAAGTTGCATATAGTGAGAGATTAGTGAGTGAGGCACTCTACCACACTACACATATAATAAAGAAAATAGGCCAATACACTGTACCCCAGCACAGTCGAATTTGTCCAAAATACACTAAAATTACCCTACCTTTTAAGAAGATACGTTCTTTCTTCCAAACTTACCATCTTGAATGTCTCTACTGGTAAACAAACATGGCAGTCACTCTGCATGGTTTGCACACAAAGAGATCTTTACCCTCAGCTGGCAAAAAGTTACAAAGGTAGCCTGGGTTACACAAATAAAAAACCCCAGATACAGCTTATAACTGTTCCTTTATGAAACAGTGGCTATTTTTGTTCCTGACTTGACCTTTTTTGCCCATTAAAAGAAACTGTTCTTTTTATCTCTTAAGCCTTAAGTCTTAACCCTTTGAAACCTGACAATAAAAACTGTATCAAGGGCTTGTGGAGGCATTATTATAGAGTAGTTTTGTTATTGTGAACCAATATCCCAATATTGTACAGTGGGGTGAACTGTAGGGGTTGTAACAGGTTAACACTGTGATGATAGGCTACAGTACTGTGAGACTGGTATATCTGTCTCTGTGTATTTCTATCTGCAAATTGAAAAAGTGGATATTTCAAAGTTCAGTCAAGCTGGAGTTACCACATGGCATATTGATTTTCAGGACTTTCCACATTATAACTGCAAACACACCTGTGCTGTGCTGCAGAACAAGAGCAGAGATTATTATAGGGATGGATTAAGAGGCCTGTTGGATCAGAGGGGCAATCTTTCATCACACAGCTCAGCGTGGGCAGGCAGAACTATTTTTAGTCAGTTGGATGGAAATTGGAACAAAGTCAGTGCTAAAGAAAGACAAAATGTGGACATGAGTCATGACTGGGCTTAAACACTGGGGCTTTTCTCTCTTCAACTTATACCATATCTTAACAAAGAAGGCTTGGTACCGTGTTTGCATTAAAAAGATAGCACATATACAACACCCTTTTTCGAATACACCCTGAACAAACAACATAGTGGCCTAAGTTAAATCTAAAACTCTTACCATGACTAGCAGCCCGTGTAACTTACCCCACTATGAGGAAGACAGCGATGGCCATGACTAAATAGTTTGTTTGATAATACAGAAGGTTGCTGACTACTCTGTTGTTCCATTTGGCCAGGTCTTTCATGTCAGGCTTGGCGAATCTGTCCGAGCCCGGGTAGAAGTCGTCCCAAGGCCTGAGCGGAGTCAGCTCCACTTTCGCCATACCTCCTGCTCGGTTCACTAATCTGTCAGAGAGAGCAGAAAGCACTACGGAAAACACCTGAAGTCTTACCGAGAGCTGCTAATAGGTATCGCGAGACTCTGTTGACAGTGTGCGTTTTTAAATCCCGCCCACTGACGTATCCACACGCTATTGGCTGTTAGCCGCGTGCTACTCACACACTTCCTGTCACCTTTCAGCGTTGATGTAAGAAGGCATGATGAAGTGAAACAGACCTGTTTTTGATGAATGACAGTTTCTGTACAGGCTGAGGTCAGTTTGACTCTTATATATTGCTTGAGTAGGTGTTCTCTTGTCCACATTGTTCTTGTGCCGAACGTGTACGTGAGCCCGTGACAGGTCCACGCGGACCCAGAGGCTGACAGTCATGACTTCACTAATGTAAAGGCTAGCTCCTGAAGTGAGTCTGAACACTAAAAGGCTAAAGACTTAGTTTTATCTCTGATGTGGAGCAGACTTCTAAGTCCTCGTGTGGTTGGTAGGACAGGTTTGTTCTGGAGGAGTCTCTTCACCATGCAGCTGAAAACCAGCGAATTTCAGTGTCTGTTCACCGAGGGACTGAACGGACTAGCAGGTGAGATACCTGATGGCTATTATATCTGCAGGTGTGAAGAAATACTGTCAAGTTAGTATGCTTTCCAAAAAAACAACAACTTTCTTTTGATGTAACCAATTTACAAAAGGCAGAGTTAGTGAACAACAGACCTCCCTTTGCCTTCGAACAGCATCAGTTCCTTTAGTTACACTTGAACAGATTTGTAGGATCTCTGCTAGTGTTGGCTGGTCCTCACTACTTAGAGAACTAACCACAGATCTTCTATGGATGTAGGCTCTTCAGATCTCAGGGCTCTATGGGGGCCATACCATCACATCCAGGACATATTCTGTCGTCACACCAAATACTGATTTACATTGAATTTGACTTTTTCTGTTTGTTTACTGTGCATTTAGTAAACAAAAAAACAAAAACAAAAAAAACAACAACAAAACAACAGTATATTATTAAAAGCATTTCTTCACACCTATCTGAAAAGTTGGCGCAGTATAAAGAAGTACAAGTTTTCCCAAAAAATATTTCACATATTCCTGAAGGCTGAAGGTACGAAATGGATATTAAACTGCATAAATGTTATGATTACTATTCTTTTATTTGGATATAGGAATAATAGTGCCATGGATTTCCCAATGTGCCATATTTTATTATATAAAGTAATACAAATACAGTTTATAAAAACCTTTTCACAATATTTTGCTGTCGTATGAGCTCAGTAATATTCAGTAAGTCCTTGTTTTGTAGCCAAATATCTTAAATCCTAGTCCTCTTTATATATAAGCTTTGTTTATGTTCAAAAGGGAATCATACAGTTCGTCCACCAGATGGCACTACCATGTTTTTATTTCAGCCCCACTATTATCTTGTCTATCATGGTAAAATAAGAGCAAAGAACATATATTTTCAACAATTAAACCTTTCATTCAGTGTGTGCATTATGCTACCTTCATTTTCTTTCTCTAGAAATCTTTGAAAAGAATAAGTACGAGCTCCGGATTGCAGGAGGGGCTGTGCGGGACATCCTGTCTGGGAAACGGCCGGAGGATGTGGACTTTGCCACCACAGCGACTCCTGACGAGATGAAGCGCATCTTTCAGGCGTCGGGCGTCAGAATGATCAACAATAAAGGAGAGAAGCATGGGACCATCACTGCCAGAGTAAGAAGTCATAAAATACATTTTGCTTGCTTTCATTTTAGTGTCTGTTTTAAAATATCCGAGTCATGTCCATGACTTTTAGGAGCCAAGATCAAGACAAGGGTTAAGATGAGATTGAGTCAAGAATAAGACCAGTGTATGATCCATTGGAAGAGATCCCAGCTACAGTTATAAAACTTAAACCCTAAAAGTCCAGACTAAACTCAGAGAGGATTAGTGGTTGGTGAAGGAGGTCGAGAAGGATATTTCTGAATTAAATAAAACAGACCACTAATAATAATAATAATAATACAGATAAGTATACTGTTTTTTCAGGGGACATGAAGACACTTTGAAGCAGCTATGGCAAAGGCTGTGTCCCCCAAAGGTGTGGTGCTTGGATTTGGTGATGGGGGTGAGGAGTTTGGAGTAAGACAGAGGGGCATTGTTGCTGAAGAAGGTCTGTGATGTATGGCAGGGCTAGGTTATTTGAGGGCTTTGTAGGTGATGAGTAGCACCTTTAATTGGACACGGCGGTGTATTTGGAGCCAGTGTAGGTGTTGGAGGATAGGAGTTCTCTGGAGGTTTAGAGATTGCTGTTAAATTAGCTCAGTCTGGAGGTCATGAAAGCGTGGATGAGTGTTTCAGCAGGGGAGGTGGAGACGGTGGTTCGGAGCTGTGCAATATTTCCTGATTAATATCTTCAAGGTTAATCCTGGGGTTTCAGTATCAAGAAGCTGATCATATCGATGTAGATAATCAAAACTTACCCTTAAAAGCTAACCTCCCACTGACCAGTCAGCATCGAGCAAGCCAGTTTGGTGGAGGCACAACAAGCATTAACTTTGACAAGCTACTTTATAAAGTCTTATCTTATCAAGTTGTGAGTTCTGTGTTTATACACTTCATACTGAATGTTTTTGGGGTTTTTTTTGCCTTGAAAGGCTTTCATAATCAGCATTTTATTGAGATCCACTCATGAATAGACTTTACAATCTTGATTTTAACTCTGGTTGTTGGGCTTTACTTGGTGGTGCAGTGGTGCATATTAATATAAAAGCCAGCGTAAAGTGAATGAACTGCTAACCCTCTTTGTGACTCTCTCAGGGTAGGTTCAATAGGCTTGAGTGTACAGGGCTCTGAAACACATGGTAATAACATGTAAATATAAACATTGCCATCGACACAGAAAGATGTAAAACTGTAGTGCTTGTTGAAGTGGTCTTGCACGGTTTGTTTTTCTTCAACACCGGGTCAGTCTCATAGATTATATGCATTCCTCTGGCACCTTAATCAACCCTCCTAAAGGATTGTGGGAGAGATGTTCACAGATAAGCTGCCAATCACAATTCATTGATTTATTGTTTTTTTTTTTGTTCGTTTGTTTGTGTAGAACATGTAATAAGCACAGGTTGCAGATTGTAAATTATAATAGCAAGGCAAACGGTAATTGACAGTTTAAAACACTTGTCAATTGGCCATTCACAGCTCCATAATGAGAACTTTGAGGTGACCACGCTGAGAGTGGACGTTCAGACGGACGGACGACACGCAGAGGTTGAATTCACCACTGACTGGCAGAAAGACGCTGAGCGCAGAGACCTCACCATCAACTCCATGTTTCTAGGTACGTGTCTGTGGTTCAGTGAGCTTGTGGTATGAATTTTTTCAATGTTTCTCACAGACTTGCATTAGGTCTGTTGTGACTTTTGGAGATGCATTGTGCTTAATATTTGTTAAAAAAAAAAAAAACTACTCTGCCTTGTGCGTATATCAGAGATTACTGTGGATTCAGACATGTCCCTGTGTAAATTAGGGGTATTGTGGGTTCATATGGAGCTGTTGCAACCAGAGCTGTGGAGAAACAAAAGACAATACAGTGCAGGGTTTCTGGAGCGCTATTGCCTACCGCATCTATTTCCAACTTATCTGGCCTTTCTCTGGAGAATAACTGCTAAAGTTTCACTCAGATGGTGTCAAAAGAAACCGTGTCTCACTGAGCAGCAGCTGCTCCAGAGTGTGCACGGAGCTCTTCTCAGAGCAGTTTGAAAACTCATGTAAAACACACAGACGCAGGCTTATGGAGCTAATTTAATACATATTTACCATCGTCCAAACATTATAATATTGTCTGTTTCTTGTTAATGTGGAGCCTATAGCTGCCGGCCAAGGACTGTGTCAGACACTTTGGTTTTCAAGGCCTATTTAGTACATCAAGTTTTGATGTGAGACTACTTCTTGAAACCCAGTGAAGCCTGTAAATTCATTAATAAATATTAATAATATCTTAGTTGAAAATAGGCAATATATGAATGCTGGTATCTGATTATTGTTTGGATGTTTTGTAACAGCAGCTGCACATAATAATACTCTCTCATTTGTTTCCACCTGATTTTCTTTTTGCAGGTCTTGATGGCACCCTGTATGACTATTTCAAAGGATATGAAGATCTGCAGAACCGTAAAGTTCGATTTGTTGGCAGCGCTGAGGAGAGAATCCAAGAGGACTACCTGAGGATATTGCGCTATTTCAGGTAGGGATAAAAATGTATATTAGTGTTGTTCTTATATAAAAAGTTAGCATTAGAAATTGTTCCTGTTTGCTAAAGGAACTGTTCCATTTCACCCCAGGTTCTACGGCCGTGTGGCTTTGGAACCAGATGACCACGAGCCCGAGACACTGGCAGCCATTAAAGAAAACGGGCACGGCCTGGCTGGCATCGCAGGAGAGCGCATCTGGGTGGAACTGAAGAAGATGGTGGTGGGCAACCACGCAGGTCCTCTGCTGGAGCTCATCTACAGCTTAGGCCTGGCCCAGTACATCGGTAAGAGAGCAGACAAGGGCTCCTCTCACATCTTACAGTTAAATTCAGGCCTTCTTAGAACTCCCCTCAGTACTTTACTTACTTTACTCAGCAATCATGAGACATTTATAAATATCAATGGTAACAGTTCGACATTACAAGTTAAAAACACCTAAACACAAGAAACTGGGAAAAACATGTTCCTTACTTGGCAACCGCCCCTTACAAAAGCACTTGAACACATCATAAGCTACAGGCATGACAGAGAAAAACAAACGACAAACAGGAGCCAGTAGCAGCATGACCAAAAATATGTGTCTTTGCTGTTTTAAAAAGGAGTGTGTATCGCTCTTAACACTGTTCTCCATGTTTTTTTATCTGTTTACGTGTATTATTCTGTGCTGCCAATGTTAATCGGACAAAGCTGTAAACATGCAGCAATAGTCCAACATTGAATCGCATTGGAATTCAATTCAACTTTATTTTTCCGTGGGGGAAATTCAGTTTTAAGTCTCTTCAAAGGAATTGATTCAGACTTCATCTGCCATAGACTGATTGTACAGTCTTATGTTAGTTTGGAAGGAGGAGCTCTTGTGGTGTTCTGTCCTGCAGCTCACTGACCTCAGACGTCCACTGGCTGCTCTCTTTTGTACAAGAGCACAATGTAGGGGATGGTCCATGTTGTTCAGTATTACATCGGTCCTGTTGTGTGTCTGTTGCTCCACTGCTCCAACTCTCCAAACTCATACCTATAGTTGACCTATAGTCAGCTGCTCATCATAAGAGGAGACATATCTTAGAAAAATCATAAAACTCCCACACTCTCTCAACCTTCATTTATTCCAGACGTTTCAGTCCATCTGACCTTCATCCAATAATCAGATAAGTACTCTTACTCCCACCCACCTTTTGCCATTTCAGTGGTGTGGAAAATATAACTCGGGTAGCTGAAGACATTTAAATATTGCAGTGTTGCAGTATAAATCATAGCTGGTTCATCTTGCATAATTTCATAATATACTGCACTTCAAACCAAGGCTGCATAATTTTTAAAAAATAGTTAATAGCAGTAAAGTTTTGATATAAGAAAAACATGAGATATATTATAACTATTTTGAATATTGCAATAATGGCATGAGCTGTGATAATCGAATGCTCTTTGACATTTGATTTAGAAAATATAAAATAATACAAGGCTCAGGACTAACTTCCAATTGTCATAGCAAGAGCTAAATCATTGTTAAAGACTGAACAAGGGAGACGTGGGCTCAATTCCCACTCAGGTCATTTACCTAGAGTCATTCCCCTCTCTCTCACCCTGTTTCTTGTCTGCTTACTGTCCCATCAAATAAAGGCAAAGAGGTGAAAAAAGAAGACTAAAAAGGTCTAAACTAGGACTAAAGGTAAAATTGAACCAGTTCTAAACCAGGACTTTTTATTCAGACACACCACAATTTGATTTAATGCTCTGTTTGAATGATGATTTAGAGGAAAAAAAGTAAATGACCATCACATAAAAGATCATAGTTGTGTCAAGTTCAAGACAAGTTCTTTGTGATACAGATATTGCATTTAGTAACATTGTGTTAACGAGAAATTGCGATATATTGTGCAGCCCTACTTTTAACCATTCCAAAGCAAGTGTCTTTGCATACAAAGCAGAAGAGTGACTAGCAATCTAATGTGAACTCAAGACGAAACATGAATAATGTGCAGGGCTTGAACCATGTACATACTATGATTTCTGCCCACATTACAAAATGACAAAACACCATAAAGGCCAACTTGTCTTGACATAAATGCAGAATTTGCTGAGCTAAAATGCCAGACATGTTCAGTATCTGACCATGTGTTCTTGTTGACCAGATGCCCCATGTCTTATTAAGGAAAATGTATGTTATTATTATTTAATAAGGCTCCTCTGGGTGACCATCAAATATTTCTGTTACATTCTGTGCTGGACATGTTGAGCCATTGTTAGGAATCATATTGAGTTTAGCTGTGGCTTAAGAGTCTCATCAAAACCTCACAGTGAGCACAAATGCTGCTGTGATGTCACTGTTTGCCAAGAGCATCAAGATCAATAGGGTGAAAGCTCAACATCTCTCCAGATAATTCACTCCTATTTTCTGACAACCCCCTGTGAGCTTGAGTGCGTCATTACACCAATCTCAAGACACCAGCACTGTACAAACCTGCAACAGATTAAATTGTTCTTTATCGCTGTCTTCTGTTCCCTAGGTTTGCCTCCCGATGGCGACCTGGACGAGATGCGGCGAGTTTGGCCGAACACCAAAAACCTCTGTCCCAAACCGATGACGGTCCTGGCCGCTCTCTTCCGCAGTCCGGAGGAGGTGGAAAAGATGGACCTCCGCCTTAAAGTGTCCAAAGAGGAGAAGACTCTGGCTCTGTTCCTGGTCAAGAACAGACAGGAGCTCCACAAAGACGCCGACCAACCACACAGCCTCAAACCCTTCACCGACTTTATCATCGACGTAGGTTTTATTACTAAGGACATTTACACTATACATGACAAAATACAATTACTCATAAGACCTTTAAATCAAACTGTGATGCATACAAATGTAAAAATGTATTAGTCCTGAGATTTTCAATCATGTTGTTATTTAACATAGTTCTCACATATCAAATATCATATGTCCAGCTCGATTTCACACTAGGACAGCACTATGTTAGAAACTAAATAATGATTTAAGATGATCTATAACAATATAATGATATATAACATGATATAAGATATGTGATAATAGATTTTAGATATTAATACAACCACAAGCATATTATTAGAATGCACTTTGTAGCCGAAAGGGCTGCATAATATTAGAAAAAAAGTGACATTTATTACAAAATATGGGTTTGTTGACATTGCGATAACAATACATTTGCTATATCTAAATCTATGAAAATATTTAGCATTGGTTTAACTTAAGACACTGATCTTTCAAAATTGTTCGATCCTTGAATACATTGTTGCACCTTGAAAGCCAATGAGAGCCATATGTCAGCCTCATGCATCTATAATGGAGAGGCATATAATTTCTGAGGCTACACATGCAGTCCCCTATAGTCATGTCATTTGAAAAGTGTTGAGAGGAGAAGGTGGGCGTGAGAGGCAGCAGCCGTTCAATCACATCCCCAGGCCAAAGGGAATCACAAGGCTCCTATGAGATCCACAGAGCACTGTAAAAAGGGAGACATAGTTTCCCACATGCAAAATAGGGCCGTTGTAGAACAGTAATTGTAATTGCTCAAAGTGTTGCTGCTTTCTTGGAAACTAAAACCTTTGTTTCAAAACTTAACTGGAATCTTATCAAATATTCATAGGATTTAAATTCTTGCAAATATGATGCAGGCTTGTGTTGTATGTAGAATTATTGAGTACAAGGGCTGGGCAATATGGCTAAAAAATTTAATCGAATTTTTTTCAGCCAATATATGATTTTAATCTATTTTTTTCCTTTTCCTACCGCCCTTAAAAAATTAAAATGTATTTCTTTTCTTAAAATATGATGCCCTTTTATGCTAAATATTCTTAAACTTTATTCATTCGCCAGGGAGACTCAATGGTGAGGTCTTGTCAAATAAATAAAAAAGCAAATGAATTGATTCAGACTTCATCTGCCATAGACTGATCGATTGAACAGTCATAAAATATCAAATATAGTCACAAAACAACATTAG
This sequence comes from Rhyacichthys aspro, assembly GCA_036850595.1. Taxonomy (NCBI): domain Eukaryota; kingdom Metazoa; phylum Chordata; class Actinopteri; order Gobiiformes; family Rhyacichthyidae; genus Rhyacichthys; species Rhyacichthys aspro. The sequence continues at coordinate 4,383,489 of CM072152.1, forward strand.
CAAAACAACAGCGTGTGCATTACTTTCAAAATGAAAATAAAGCAGTTTAGGTTCAATGCCTTGGTGACATGGCTAAGTACACTGTGCAGATGCTACGCTGGCTGTTTATCAATGTCCTTCCCACTTTGCTAAACCAAGGCCTTACAGAGGTCATATGACTGAGACGATTATTAGTGTGTTTATCATCAGCTGAGTTATTACAGACATTAATTCAGCTGCTCTTGGCACTAGCAGCAACACTAGACACAACACAGTGTATAGCACAAAGTTACAGAAGCATTTTTTTTCTTTTTCATTGAATAAAACATTGCATTTGACTTGGCCCAAAACTAACATCACAAATTCATCAAATAAATGTATAGGCCAGCCCCACTTAGCACAATAGATCGAATAATTTACTATTAGAATGTCTTGATGTTGATGTGAAATTAAATTTTATCCAATGTTCTGTAATGTGCAGGGTTATTTAGATTCATAAAACAATTCTATTTGCTGTTTAATAGAATATGTGTGCCCTTTATCACCAGAGCACAGTCACAGTGTTTAAAGCATTCTGCTCCTGTAACTGCCTCTGGAAATGTAGTGCTGTGTAAAACTTTTAAGACATTCTCTACTGAATGGTGGCCACTAAACATCTGAAATCAGGTCAGTCATAAGACAAGTGTAGAAGTCACAAACAGTGCTAGTTTCTGATTCTCAAGCTCATACTGGCAAGTGGAATTTCATCTGGTCTTGCACAAACATTGCACTTGCTCTTAATTTATTCCAAAAGGGGCATGTCTTTAATAGATCTGCGAATGCCAGGCGACTGAAGTACGTTCCATCCACCATATTGGCAGGAAAACAGAGTGAAAAATGAATAGCGCTGGCGTAGATTTGCTGAGTTCTGAGTTCATTAAGCACTTCAATTCCACAGTTATTGAGCAATATGTAACCAGATGGAATCAAAATCCCTAACCTATACACCAAGCATATGTTTATGAAAAGACTTACACACATTAATATTAGCTCTGTCCATCATTTTAACTGGTAGCTACTACACCTCAGCGTCACTAAAGCAGCAACATGTGTAAAGTTCTTTTAAGGCTTATAGGTTTATAAATAAAAAAGTAAAGAACAAGGAACAGTATTCTGTAATGTTACCTGGTTCAGCCAATGACTCCACATCACTCACTGATGTCTTTGCATTTTAACCCCTTTATAAGACCTTGTGTGGTGGTCATATTATTCATAGACTGAAGGAACTGATAATGTTGATAATATATCTCAGTAGTCGCCAGTCGGCTCTTATTACTGACGTGGGTTGCTAACATCAATCATCTTGCTGCATTTGCTTCTGTTCTCATGGGACACAGACAGAGGGGTATTAGTGGGACACATTACCGCAAATCTACTGGAAACTGTGTGGAATTGAGCTCAATGTTTTATACAGTACTACTGATACATGTACAGATGTGCAGCCTGTATTTTCAGGGTTGCATGATTTAATGCCCCAGAGCTCCATTGGCCATCCCTAGAGGTGTTGTCTGCTTTGTTTAGTTTGCACCAAAACAGAAAACGACCCATTTAGTTTGATCTGCAAAAATCCCCGGTCCAGCTAGCATACTCAAGCAGAATTTTAAACTGTGGACCACCTGTATTGACATGGGTCTCGGTGCATGTTGGGTCCACACTAAGGGTGGGAATTGAAACAAGTTCCACTCAAGAACCGGTTCTAAATTTTACAATCCATCAGAATTGTATGCCCTCGTCACTCCTGCTCCAAGTCCCAGCCATCTATACAGTCTGAGAATGCACAACATTCTTTTTTTCCTTCATCCTACACCAAAGCATGGCATCCTACTCATTAGGGGTGAGCGATAGTGAAAATTGTGGTAGTGATCCGATGCCAAGTAAATACGGGGCCAGTATTGCCTATACCAAAACTGATACCGATACTTTCTATTTGAAAATGATCTTTGTCATTTTGCCTTTAATTTGATGATCATGATCAAGATCATAATAACAGGAGATACAAAGATTTTAGGCAAATAAGTAATATTTTTCATTAACTAAAACAAAACTAAAACAACTAAACAAACTGCAGAACTAAGAAATTTACATTTTAACCATTTTGTTTGTGAACACAGATATTATAGGCTATAATATATAAAGGGTATCGCTGTGAAGTAGCTCCAAACGGTTCTTTTCCTCTCTGCCATCGCAAGGACGCTAGGTTGACAGACAGCAAGGAGCTGCTCCCTTTGCTCCAGCAGAGCAGGGGAGGAGGGGCAGTAGGGGCAAAGTGAGCCTGAGCAGAGTGAGAGAGGAGCGCTGTTTGCTCTGTACTGGGAGAGAAGCTGCGCTCACACAAACTCGGAGAGGAAATTAAAGTAATTTGCTGAATGTATAGAAGAGAAAAATGTCGATCTTATTACACTAGTTTGGATCTGATACTGATACTAACTTTGGCATTAATACTATCAATACTTAGATCAATCCACCCATCCCTATTACGCAGGGGGGAATCATGAAGAGGAAGATACAATCTAAAGCTCGGCTTTATTCCACTAAACGAGACAAAAATTATGCTGTTTGCAATAACTGCAGAGCTGTTATTTTGTGAAAGGTGCAAATACACACAACATGCTTAAACATCTACCCATGGGACTAAATTACAGGAATGCTGTTTTCCATTCACTGCGTACAACTGCCCAAGCAGCACCGTAACCTCTGCTGAACAGAGAAATGTAATGTTAAATATCACCAGCGTCTTACAAATAACAGGCAGTATTATGTATAAATATTCTCACAATATCCATTTTAGATGATGACAGACACATGCAGGATGAAAGCATTAGAATTGTTCATGTTTCCTCACATTTGGTTCAAATATATTTCATTTTAAACCAGTTTTGTGAATGTTATCTTATCTAGGCCTCCATCCCTGTTTTTAAATAGAGAATAGTTTAATTCTATATTAGGAAGATTTACTGACCTGTATGCTTGTATTTCTCGTATTTATACAGTTTTCCTCTGCCACAATATACAATTTGCTGTTGTTTAAGTTATTTAATATACTCAAGTAAAAGTGTTAAAACCACTTGTTTGCTGCCGAAAAAGCATATAGGATTTTTTTTTTTTACACACAGATTTATGAGGAATGGATAATAGAATTGATAAAGAATCAGATGGATAAGCAGAATCGTCATTGGCATTGATATTGATACATCAATTCCCATCTGTAGTCCACACAGAAGTTTGTATGGAGCATTCACATTTATCCAAGTGAACCACACTCACTGAACAACCTCACCAGAGTCTGGTTGAACTGCACCAAACACGGCCAGTGTGGACGCACCTGAAAACATAATCACATATTTTCATTAGACTAATTAGAGAAATGAAATATGAAAAGCTTAGTCTTACTCATTGTTTTTTGTAGAATTGGAAAAGGCACTGAACCATCAAATAGTTTTTATTTCTTTTATATGGCTCTGCTTTGTAAATGACCATTTTTGGCCATAATTGTGACTAGTGGCATTAATGGGTGACAGAGCAAGGATTGAAGTTGTATAAATCACAAAGGACATGCATTTCATTCTCTTATTTCAACAGATAGAATTCTTGTATGAATGTAAATCCCCAAAGGATCAACCCAGCACATCCCAGTACATCCAGTCACAATTTAATGTAGTATTCTCAGGTTCCTTAGGGATTACTGATGGTGACTGCTACTGCAAAAATATGTAGTCAGTATGGTGCACGGTGGCACAGAGGCTAGCACTGTTGAGTTCCTGGGCTTATAAAAGGCTAATAAAAATAATAAATACAGTAATTAATTGATAAAATGCAAATATATGTGAATATTTAAATTAAATATGCTAAACTAAAACATTTATACTCATCATGTTGGCTTTAGCTGCTGTGTTTTTCTTTAGCAAATGGAAGCAACTGAGCTAACCCTATTTGATTGTGATTGCAGAGCCGAGAGCTGGACTCCCAGATGAAAGTGTGCGAGTTGCTGATGTATCAAGGCGAAGAGAAGCTGCTGAAAGAGCTGCGCCAGTGGTCCATCCCTCGCTTCCCCATCAGCGGCCACGACCTGCGCAGGATGGGTATCACGTCGGGCAAGGACATAGGTGCCACTTTACAGAAGCTCCGAGACATCTGGAAGAAAAGTCACTATCAGATGGACAAAGATGAACTGCTCAGTTACGTGACGCCTTAAATGACTCTGGCTTTGTGCAGCACTGGGAAATTGAACATGTAATTACGGCACTTGCATGAATCAATACCGACACCGGTGGGGCTTTTTGTTGTAGAAAGGACACGGTGAACAAAGCCTGCTTTACCATTCATGAACAGAATCAAGCCTTGTTCATATTTAGAACATGTCTGAAGGTGATGAAGAGCAGTATCTCGTCAAATGAGCGTTACAGAGAGGGCTATGTTCACAATAACGCTTCATAGTCAGATAGGATTCAAACTTCATGTCTGGTTTGATGATTAATGTCAACAATGAGGCAAAGACAAAGGAACTGAAGGTAAATGTGGAAAATAGAAATGGCAAAGTACAATGAAGGCCAAAAATATTGTACAAAATTGTGATTTTGATTTTAGGTTTTTCTTCAGTTTAACTTAAGTCATTTTATGTTTATGGCAAAATATGTTCTATTAAAAGGTGTATGCCTTTAATATACAACCTCTGTTTATGATTAACTTGCATCATACATTCAAAAAGATGTCTCACTTAAGTACTTGAATAGGATTAGTTTAGTTTCATGTATTTTATTAGTAGTAAAATTTGATGCTATGTTGAAAGTTATAAAAATAATTTGAATGTTGGGGTGTGTAGTTTAGTGTTGGTTAGTATTACTTTTGAAACTCATTGGCTGTTACTGCTCCAAGGACACATTACTGCATTACATTCTGATAAGTACTCGCACATTATTAAAAATTGAAATCTATTTATCTGTTTATTGCAGCTCTTTCCACTTATACTGGACACATCTGAATATCTCTTCTGACACCAAGAGGCTTCATTTAAGAGCCGTGAATAAACATGAACTCTGCAGATGGCAGCAGTCGGATGCTTCACAGAGCTTTAATAATGAAAACTTTCACAGAACATACAGTGGGGACAAGAGTTCAAAATGTAGGCTACATAAAATATTAAAATTCATAAAAACTTTGTTAAAAAAAGGGGGAACAAATTGGTCGGGTGTCAGGCAGCAACAGTTTGTCCTACAACAACAAACGCAGTGGAGACAGACTCCAATCAGACGCTTTGATCAGAGGCTCTTCTAAAAACAACAGGCAGCGCAGCGAAATCAGTAAATGCATGAGATTTTGCTTCAGTAACAAACATAACACTTGATTAAAGATTGTGCGGCTTCACAAAACACGTCTAAGTGAAATTGTGCTCTCACACACAGACAGGTGTCTGCCGGCGCTGCCTGATGAGATCAGAACCACAGGTTTTTCTCAAACTAATGTGTTACTGTTTTGCAAAAGTAACTAGACAATGGATTACTTGTTGGGTTGTTTCTCTAAAAAAGTATTCTGAGCACTCTAAACACGCTACTTTTTCCTCCAGTGTGGACAGTTTATGGCCTTTTCACAGGCATCTCTTGGTGAAGGTGCAGATTTCACACCTCACACTTTTCCTCAGTAGAACAGGTGAAGAGTTATCATCTAACCCAATGGAAACTGGTCTGATTCACTTCAGAAGTTTGAAATTAAATCAGCTTAGTTTATCAACGTCTCAAAATTTGTACAAGAATGAGTGTGCTTCTCCTCCAGCAGTGCTCAGTTTGTCCGCTCTGGGCAATTGTTGAAACAGGAAGTAATGGAACTTCTACAGGATACTATGGAGCTTTAAATGTCTTTTTTTTAAAGATTCAAAAAGGAAGGTTAACTTGATGTGATTACATGCTAGTTTTTACAGATGAGTTCCATTTTCGTTTCTGTTACTGTCCTGTTACTTCAAGGTTTAAGCATCTTTTTGAAGTTTAAAGGTGCATTGTATAAAATGTTGGACAAAAAGATCTGTGAATGTCTGGGTGCTAAGCCGGATTGTATCCAAAAAACATAAAACCACAGCTGCCCAACTCACTGCAGAATTAAATGTGCACCTCAACTCTGTTTCCACCAAAACTGTTCGGTGGGAGCTCCACAGGGTCAATGTTCATGGCAGGGCTGCTATAGCCAAACCTGTGGTCACTTGCTCCAATGCCAAATGTCAGCTTTGATGGTGCCAGCAGTGGAAAGCTTGGGCTGTGGACAATATGAAACATATCTTGTTCTTGAGTCCACCTTTAGGTTCTTTCCCACATCCGAGAATTACAGTGTGGAGGAGCCCGACTGCTGTGTGCCCAGAGTAAAGCTTGGGGGTGGCTTAGTGATGGTTTGGGCTGCACTATCATGGCATTCCTTAGGCCCTATACTAGTGCCAAGGGCTACCAAACCATTTTGGAGCACCATGTGCACCCATTGGTTCAAACATTGTACCCTGAAGGTGGTGCTGTGTATCAGAATGATAATGCACCAATACACACAGCAAGACTGGTGACAGGGTGGTTTGATGAACATGACAGTAAAGTTGAACATCTCCCATGGCCTGCACAGTCACCAGATCTGAATAATATTGAGCCACTTTGGAGTGTTTTAGAGGAACAGGAAACGTTTTCCTCCACCAGCATCACATCATGACCTGGCCACTGTTTTTCAAAAGGAATGGCTCAGAATCCCTCTTGCCACTATGCAGGACTTGTATCTGTCATTCCCAAGACAAACTGATGCTGTGTTAGCCGCAAAATGCTAAAAACTAATAAATTTCTGTGGTCTAAAACCAGGTGTTTCAGTTTCATTGTCCAACCCCTGTACATGCTTCTTTGATTTGTTGCTCAGAGAAAACAATGCTATCCACTTGAGCTGAAAGTAGTGCTTGACGGCACAGTGGTTAACACTTCAGATACACAGCACTGATGTTGTACGATCGATCCTTTGTGTGGAGTCTGCGTGTCCTCCCTGAGCTGCAGCGTGTTCTCTGCAGACACCTTCTCCCATCGTCCAAAGAGAGGCATCTATAAGTGAATCTGAACTGACCTTAATGTGACAAACTCAATACATGTGACAGTGAATGGTTGTCTGTCTGTGTCTATGTCTGTTTTATGTACCTTCAAGTACACGTTACTAAAACAAGCTTAAAGTGAGATGTTAAATTAAATATACACTGTAAAAAAATTATAATAAAAGAACTAATTTTACAGTAAATGACTCTTTTTTCAATATAGTGTACAAAACTCTAAAACAATTTATCTTACATTGACCGTAAATTAACAACTGGCATTTTATTCTAGGTGTTATTTCAATAATGACAAGAAACATTTTTTTCTAATTTTTTAAAGGAACATTTACTGTAAAAAAATGAAAAAAATAGTAAATGACTGGCAGTTAATTTACAGAAATTTGCAGTAAATGGTCTGCTGGGAAAAATGTTATTTTACAGTTAATTTCTTGTCTTATTAACATCAAACACATTTAATAATATGACAATGCTCAAAGTTCTGCAGAAAAATACCATTTTACAAATTGTGTTTGAAAACAGCCTTGAACTTCAATGAGTGAAACCATGACTGAGAATCATTGAGACGAGACGGAGATTCACTCTACGTTTTAGTACTTTGTACTTCGTACTCTGACAGAGTCTACTCTTGAGACGCTGTCATGAACTGTAGGAGTCATACAGTTCAGTTTGAGTCTCTGGGGATGTTATGAGAGAAAATTTAATGAGCAGGTGTTGAAAGTATGTTTTTAAACGTATATCTTTTACAATGTAAAATTAAACAAAAAATCTGTAAAATGATGCTCTTTTTCTGCAGAATTTTGAGCATTGTCACTTTATTGACAGTGTCTAATGTTAATAATACCTGAAAATAACTGTGACATAACATTCCTCACAGAACCAATACTGCAAATTTCTGTAAATTAAATGTTTTTCCGTATTATTTTAATTAGGGTTTTCTACCTTCATTTGATTTTTTTTGTTTGGCATTTACTGTTTTTTTTAAAGTTTTTTACAGTGTATGACACTTAATGTAATACTGGCCTACTCCATTTTAAATGACCCCTTTTTTCTATTTATTTATTAACTTATTTATTTGAAATGGGACAGTGTACATTAATCAAAATTAAACAACGTAAATGTACCTGGGTTACACAGTGTACAGTTAACAACAAATATAGTTCCTGTACAATAATTAATCAAGTAGAGCAAGAATGGGCAACATAAATGATGGAGGGGGCCACCATTTATGTCATTTTCTCCTCGTTCTCCTTAGGAAAGCATTTTTAGGATTTTTTTTTTTTGCTATTGGTGAACAGCACATTGGTTCACTTCCTGCTTTTGGTTTGTTGTTTGCTTCTCACCTCAATCAAGAGTTTACTTAGAGGTGGACTGATTTCATGTTCCAATTTTCCCAAACAAACCATCGTTTTTGAGGGAAACCAACCAAATTCAGTTGAAGTGGAACAAACAGGGCTGGTTTACCTGCTCCCTTTGAACTGAGGGACTGACCAGTATGACCAGTCCTGTGTGTACTCCTGTGACCCATAAAGAATTAGTCTTATTACAACGCACAACATGTGGACCGAAATGGCATTTGACTTGATCATTTGACATTTACTGGAAGACTCTGTACGTGATGAGACGGCACATGGGCCACACACATCCTATTGTTTCCTGCCAACAATCAGAAAGGTTTATGAATGATCACAAGTCAATAAGATTTCAAAATGACAAACGACGAATGAGGACAAGTAAAAGGTAAAAAATACACTGTTATACTGAGGTCTTAGGTACGTCAGTGGACTGGACAGCGGTGAGTCACTGAGCTAACATTTCCAGAGGTTACAGTGAGGTGTTGGTATGAAGATGGACGGGAGGAGATTGATACAGCAGTGTCAAACCAGCGCTGGAACACAGGAACAAACAAGCACCTGCAAGACCGCTCCGAGGGCACCGTGCTCTCCAAACCTCAAATCTAACACCGGAGCATGAGTAGAATCCAATAGACTCCTCACATACTTGATACACTCAACAAGACACCACATTCTCCCATTTTCTCTGAAACGAACTACACTGTAAACAAAAAGCGTCAAGTTTACAAAAAACATAAAACTGGCAGCTGTGGTTACCAGGTTATGGACACATTACTGTACATACACAACGCTACCATAAGTTTCATAGTAAATCGTTTATGTTTTTACAGCACAAACCTAAAGAAAAAACAAAGCCTGTGGCATGTGATATTAAGGTAATTTCCAGGTAATATCATATTTTGTATAACATGTATCTGTGAAATTCAAGTCTGTTGTGCTCCAACTGTAAACTGCATGTAATATTTTGTCTTTGAATTAGCATTTGACACAATTTTTTTTTAAATTTGTTTTTACCAGTAGATAAAACCTGTAGCGTTTGAGATTGATCAGTTAAAAGACCAAATGTGGACAAAGAACCTGCCAGTTTCTAGTTTGGGAATGATTTATCTCAACAGAGTGGTGCCTCTTGTCTGCAAAGAGTTATTGATTCTGGGTTTATTGGTCCAGTCTTCAATGCTGACATAAACTGGAGGGTATTAGAGTTAATATACACACCTTAGAGAGTCCTTTGTCTGTGATGAGGGCTTAACGCAAAGGCATGGTTCAGTATTATCAGATTTCTGGAGTTATCAGATTATTCAAGTGAACATGTAAACAGCATAATCTGATTTCCTTTAACTGGTAACGGTGAGATGTGAGATATCAGATGAACACACCTGGATTTCTCCCCAATACGCGGAAATATTCATGCATGTATACGGATGTCATAACGATGTGCACTTGATGACAGGGCCTGGAAAAGCTGTGTTATTAAAAAGGAGAGATTGAAAAATGGAGAAGATTCTGTTTCTGAGTTCACTGCAACCAGTAATAAACCACTGGCCCCCTTATCCCAGAGCACTGTCCTATCATATGAGTAATATACTAAAGTTTTCTTAAAATTTAGAAAGTTTTCTGAAAATGTTTACTTTTGACTAGGTATGAAAAGGAGGACACAGCTTCAGAGCAGAGAGGCACACAACTGCGATTCCACTTTCAGGAGCAATAACAGCAGAGTGAAAACATGCACCACTCTTCCCTACCTCAGCTTTAACCAAACTGGAGTGAACATGAGGTTTGAAGAGGAAATATTTTAATGTAAATTCTTCAGTGTAAGATAATCAGTGCCAAACTAAACACTTGCTTATAGTAACAGACAAACTTTGGCTTTGGAACTGAATCCAGAAGTGACACTGGGGGGACTTGTTTGGATCCGAGCCTGGTGTTAGTGTGGAGTCAGGTTGCTCCTCCTCCTTCAGCCACACATATAAGCCCCCACCCTCGCTCTTTTCATTCAGTTTGTGGGACTTGTTGCTCACTGGAGTCTCTTCGTCTTTGCATCAAGAGAGGCGCTTCAAATCACAGGGACAAACTATTCTGGGAGTTTTTGGTTTACTCTGGGACCCCTCCTCTGATCCGGGGATGCTCCTGTAGCGCTGCTCCTCGTGCGTCTCGGTGCGCAGCATGTCTTGGCTGAGCGTCAACGGCACGAACCAAACCGCGGAGCGCGCGCCTGCGGAGGACGAGCCGCGCGACGAGCACTTGGCGCGGGTGGAGATCGCGCTGCTGGCCGTCATCTTCGTCACGGCCGGGGTCCTGAACGCGGGGCTGATGCTGGTGCTGTGGCGGCGCCGGAAGCAGCTGTCCCGGATGCGCGTCTTCGTCTTCCACCTGTGCGTCGCGGACCTAGTGGTGACCTTTTTCCAGGTGTGCCCGCAGCTCATGTGGGACATCACGGACCGCTTCGTGGGGCCGGACGCGCTCTGCCGCCTGGTCAAGTACCTGCAGGTAGTGGGCATGTTCGCGTCCACCTACATGATCGTGGTGATGACCGTGGACCGCTACCAGGCCATCTGCAAACCCATGGTGACCTTCCAGAGGCGCACGGCGCGGTGGAACGGACCCGTGTGCGCGGCGTGGTGCGTGTCTCTGGTCGGCAGCCTCCCGCAGATCTTCATCTTCTCGCGCGTGGAGGTGGCCCCGGGCGTGTACGACTGCTGGGGCCAGTTCGTGCAGCCGTGGGGGCTCAGAGCCTACGTCACCTGGACCACCCTGGTGATCTTCGTGCTGCCCATCCTCACAGTCATCTGCTGCCAGGTGCGCATCTGCCGCACCGTGCACGTCAACCTGCACATGAAGATGCAGCACGTGAGCTCCAGGGCCAGCGGCGTGGCGGGGGTGTCCAAAGCCCGGGTCAAGACCGTGAAGATGACCGTGGTGATAGTCCTGGCCTATGTGGTCTGCTGGACGCCCTTCTTCACGGTGCAGCTGTGGTCCGTGTGGGACGAGCAGGCGCCCACTCACAGTAAGAGCCTCTCTGTTGTTTCTATGCAATCATATAAATGCATTTTCAAAACAAAATTATGACTACAGGCATGTAGCAAGTACTGTATCTTAGACTGGGAGAATAACACCTCCCTTAAAGGGCCTCTGGTTCAGTAAACAGGCTACTCTTCTTTGTAAATGCCACCATCTTGTGAAAAGATAAAAAAAAACCCAATTTTTTTTCTTTTTCTTGTTCAGTCCTTTCAGCCTAGTTATAGTGGGGAAAGTTAGTTGCTTTGACTCAAAAGGCCCAGTGTTGTAATATTATAACATTATTTTAATCATATCATATTGTACATTTAGATTATGTTATGGAACTTAAACCTGCAAAATTAAATTCACTGAAATATGTCCATGAGTTTTTAGACTGTCAAATTTAAGGCCTGGGGGCCAAATACAGCCCTTTTGCAGTGTTTCAGTTGTCCCTCCAATTCATTTGGCATTTGTCTAAAGATCTCTAACAAGGAAGAATGCCACCCTACATACAGACAAAATGACAATTAACTGGGGAAGCAATTTTAAAGGGGGCAAATAGGGCAAAGTGCCACAAATTAAGGTGAATTCATGAAATGATGAGACAAAATGAATGTAAAAAACAAACTGATGTTTGAGACTGAAATGAAGATGAAATCTTACATTCAAACAGTGTAAAATTTGATAAAAGATACCCAAGTGTCACAATCTTCAGCCCCTAAAAAGATTCTTATTTACCATCGCGGCCCCTCACTACTTTGAGTTTGACACTAGAAACAATTATTTTAATTAGGTTTTATTTAACAACATTTTTACCACATTTGTCTGAATGACCTCCATCTGTTGGAGCACATGTTTTTTTGTTGTTTTTTTTGTCTTATTTCCTATCTTAATTTGTATTTAGTTGACCTACCATTGCTGTTTACCATTGTGTTAAATTGCACATTTCCACCACCAGATGTTGCCAAAAAAGACCAAAAACTACAGACCTCACCTTTAAATTCTCACAAGATTTTAAAGTTGGTGTAGGCAAAGTTTGCTAAGACTCCAGACTAATGCATTTAAAGTGCACAATAAACATGTATATAAAAAGTATTGACTTGAATGTCAATATCGACTTCAGTCCTCACCATACAAAACAAATATTTATGATTTTTTTGTAATTTTTAACCCCTTAAATGCAAGTTTTAGCAATTAAAGTCTGTTGTTTTTTGGGGTTTTTTATAATAATAATAATAATAATAATAATAATAATAATAATAATAATAATAATAATAATAAAAAAACACACAAAAAATTCCCATATATGCAAATTGGATATTTTTTTTAAAGGGAGGTGGGGTATTCAAGCCTGGGAGTGTTCCAAAATTTTTCGCAACACTGATTTGGATAAATGTTTTATTTTCTGTGCAGTTGTTTTTAGGTAATTTGCTCCACCTGGGTCCATAGGACACAAAAATGTTATGGTTGCCATGGAAACAATAAGGGATTTCAACAACAGAAAAAAAACATTTGTAACATTGTAAAATTTGAATTGTGTTAGAAAATGATTTTTTTAAACTTAAAAACCTATTTTGGAAGAGAAATATTAGCAAAAGTTGACCAATAGTATTGCAAAAATGTAATCAATTTAGTTTAAGATTAGATTTTTGAAAATCGAATTAGCACAAAAACTTGACCTGATAAAAAATAACGGATGTCATTTTCGAATTTAGCAGTGCAAAATTGTTCTAAATCACTTGAAAAAACTTAGACAACTTTAAAAAAAAAATCTTTTTTTGTGACTCAGTGTTATTAATGAAGAAAATAATGAATCAAGGAATTTGTGGTAATGGCTTAACGTTGGATGGATATTTAGTAAATGTGTTAAATGTGTGTTAAATACAATACAAGATCAGATTTAAATTCTGAACACACTGTAAACAATATATAATAATAGTGCCTCTCCACTCAAACTTTTCAGAAAAAATCATTTCACAATCGAGACTGTGACACCTTTACCTTGATCTTTAGAATGACCTTTCACAAAAAAACCACATGATGTATTATGTATATATATAAAAATGCCTGTGCTTTGTCTTGCAGCTGCCACCTTCACCATCCTCATGCTGCTGGCCAGTCTGAACAGCTGTGCAAACCCCTGCATCTATCTGCTCTTCAGCGGCACACTTCCCAGCAGACTCCTGGCTCTGGTGTGTGTGTCTCAGCCCGACACCAAGGAGTCCATCCAGGAGGAGGCCACCATGGTCAGCTCCCTCTACATCAGCCTCAAGAGCCTGTCCGACTGCAGATGAGCCCCAAACTACTCACTCCACATCAGCAACATGTCTCAGGCCTGAGGAGACCTGAGGATAAATACTGTACCGTCTAAACTAAAAGTCCAATCTGGCATGTCACAGAGTCAGGGCAGGTATCAAACTGAATTATGACTTGTATATATCCAGAGAGAGCCTGTGTTCACACTTGCCATGTTTGGTCAAGGTAAATGCTCTGTTAGTGCAGTTTACATGGAAGATTCTGGAATGTAATTCATGGTACACACATGGTGAAGATTGAGAAGTCTCTGTCCACTTCCAACTGAACTCTGGTCTGGTTGAAATGTGACCTCCTCAAAGAGCACAAACATCTAAATGAAACCCAGAACACAGTAAAAGTACGTGACATGATAGCCTCCTGAGAATGGAAAGAGCGATGTCTGTTGGAGTGAAACAAAACAAACATGAGGAGCAACGAGGAGCACTGTAAAGGAAGCTTTTTCTATGGAAGCCCTCAAGATGATTCTGTGGAACGATCAGATTTGTCTTGGATTGATAGAGACCATTTACACAACAATGCATTTGTTTTGGTTTTGTTCTGGCAAAACTGTAAATGTGTAACAAAAAAAAAAAACACAACAAAAACAACAATCAATGAGAACAAGAAAAAAAGTGTCTGTCACTATTACCTCCAAATGTAGAACTGGAGAGTGGAGAACAGCTCTTATCTTTCTATATTTCAAATGTTCAAGTCTTTTATGTAGACTGTATCTCAGTACAAATCCAAAGGTGCCACAGATTTACACTTGGCAGCTATTTTGACCAATGGTGGACTGCAATGTTTTTCAGGAACAAAAACATAACTGACCAGCCTGGATTAGTCACATGACATGTTTTTGTCACTTTAGGCTCCCAGTGTAATTACATGTCGAAAATGTTAACGTCCCACTCTACCTCAAGGTTAGGGTGATGAGTGTAAAGAACAAACGAGTGAAATGGACAAACTGTAAATCATTGCTGCATGCCATTTTAAACAGTAGCTATGTTATTGTGAAACTAGTAAAGTGAGTGCAGCAATTTGTAAATGTGTGTTGTATAATATATTATTGAAATTATATTTTTATTCATCTGCATATGACCTTATTGTATTATAGCATATATCAAAAATAAGATGTATTGTGATGTGAAGTGGTTTTGTATGGTGGCCCAGATGGTTCATGACAACACAAAAATGAAAATGCTTAGAAAGAAGCCACAAAACACAACAAAACAACTTGTAACGACAACGACTTGTATCCACAATAAAGTCCTGCTGCACAAAGCTGGTTTAGTTCTTTATCTGGGTAAATTCAGGTTTAGTTTGAGCAGACTCTGAGATGAGCAGGTTTCATCGCCATGGTAACTTTCTCTTCGTGGATTCTGCTCTGAAGCTGGTTTTATTCTGGTTTAAAGACAAAGCCACACTGGACCAATCAGGTGTGAGCACACATCAGTCTGACGCATCACAAAAAGCCTTTTATCTTTATTTTTGGTTCAGCAGATACACTTCTTAAACTATGCTCAACAACAAAGAAGAGGATTTTCATTATCACTTTTTTGTGCAATGTTTTTTTATTTCATTTTATTCACAGTATTTTGAATTTGGGTTGCATGCTTTAAAAAGAAATCATAGCTTATTACGTCAAGGCAATTTCCACTTATACTGAGTACTACTACAACGTGAAATACATAGGGGTTATGAGGTTTTTAATTGGTATTTTCCTCAGTCTGAGCCTATAAAACTAATTTCTAAATTTTTTTTCTGTTGATCCCTGTTTCCCAGCAGAAATAGCCCTGCCTTTCTTCTCCATCTTCAATGCTTTTGGCTGTTCATGCCCCGTGATCACTGGTTAAAGTTAAACCTGGACTGACAGAAAAAGTCCATAACCACTGTTGTAAAACAAACGGACCTAAAGTCACCTAAACTAACCTGGTCTGGATTTGTTTGGTGTCACTTCTTCCACTACTAGTTTGTTCAACCTGCTTCGTACAACAGCCTCAGAAGTGAGTGATCCTATAGGTTCACTGAGGCCTGTTTATGTAGACATTTCAAGCATCTTCCATTCTTACAACAGAAAAATCACTCAATAATGGTCCCCTGTGAACCACAACCACTCACTTCTTCGTGGATAGATTTCTGTCATGCTGTGGTTATTTTATTCTTGGTTTTTTTATTTGCATTGTGCCATGGCTCATTTGTTTGCATTTTTGTGTTTGTGCTGTCAGCCTTCTGTGCCACCGCAGATTGTTGTTTGCTATGGTATTAATGGTCTCTCCTTATGTCGAACGCACTTATGTAACGACACTGTCTGCTGTTATGAAAATTGTTTATTAGTACTGAGGTGTCCATATGATCAGTAATTGTTTTTTCCATTGATGTAAAGCGAAAGCCATTTTTCCTGGAACCAACATAGTTTTTATGAAAAAATGGTCCATTATTGTCATTTTATAATAATACAAATGCTAACGATTAATGCATAAAGACTGCAAATACTTGTGATAATCAGCTGGTCTTATTTAATAAAAGTGCCGTTTGATCACAACTGGAACATTGCAACTCTTTCTTGACTTGACCAGAGAAACACTTATATATTGGTCTATACAAACTGCGATATGCTAACACTAGCCTTTTTAGGCCTTATTTGATGGAGGCAGTGTAGACAGACAGGAAACAGGGTGAGAGAGAGGAATAAGATTGGACCCCAGATGGAATTGAACCCTCGTTGTGGAATGAGCTCTTTGCAAATATTTCATGGCCACAGAAATGGTCAAACATACCTCTCCAACCTGTATCGTCCAAATGGATTGTCTTCAGGTTAAAGACAAGTTTTTCTTACTACACCTGTTTACATTTCTCCTCCTGAGCAGGGTGGGGCTATAGCACACTCAAGAATTCCCCATGGCTTATAGATTGTGCATAATATAATATAAATGGAGAAGGGTGCAAAAAGAGACCTACTGGCAGTTGGTAATGGGATGGCTGCGAGCCTGGGACCTGTGGATAATTTTAGCTGCCATTCACGTGATGGCCCGAGACGGCCTCATCTCCAAAAATACAGGCTGATAATGGAGACGAAGCTGTGTTTTTCAGTAGAGACAAATGATGTAATGAGAGCCGTGCAAGCTCTCTGTCCCAAACAAGATTTTAGAAAATAGAACAGATACTTCTACGGTCTGACATTACGGTATCAGTGAGGAAAACCTGTCAGCAGAACTCGATCAGGTGCATCGGCTGCTTCAAAAACTGCTCAGCATATCCCTGACATTTCCTGCCACATGGGTGAGTTGTGAGCACAGTTTTTTGTGTCTATGTTGTCTGAAAAACTACCTGTGGAACAGTAATAGTGACTGTTGGACCAGTAACCTGGCACTTTTGGCTATAAATGCATTTTATTTCCTTTTCAATCTTTTTCTTAGTAAGGAATTCTGCTTAGTATTTAGTTGTAGTCTGCAGTGACACTGAAATACATGTTGCCTTTGTAGCTGCCCGGCTTTGGGGCCTGTCTGTGGCACATGTGTGGGGAAAAGTACCCCCACTGAAGACTACAGCACCTGCATTGCACCCCCTTCCACTGTTTTCACTTTCCCTCTGCATCTGAATGGTGAAAACTGCGCTTTTCTAATCATTTACTTCTTCCTTTATCATACTCAGAAAATTCATGTTGATGAGCCAATAGTACACAGTGACATCTGTCATCTGTTGAAGTGTTGAGTCTGTTTCTCTCCACTCCCATTTCCAGCCTAGACACAAACTCAACTGCCAATAAAGGCCTAAAAATACTTATGTTGAAAACAGATCAATTGTCAACTTTAAAAGTAGATTTTTCCCCTCTCATATTACTAAATACATTTAGAGCTTAAAGGTCCCATATTATGCAAAATCGACTTTTCTGAGCTTTTAACCATGTTATAACGTTATTTCTACCTCAAACACATACCCAAAGTTGTGTTTTGTTTCATTCGCGCATGTTTAAGTAATTTATTTAGTTTGAGCTACAGTACTTTCAACGAGCTGTTTCACGCAATGACGTCAATATGTGAAATAAACCACTCCTCTCCAGGAAGTGCTCCTCCACACTCCTCCAGCCCCTCTCTCCTGAACTGTCAACAAGTGGTGCTCTGCAGCTCAGACACAGAGAAGCATCGCTGCTACTGTGTTAGCTTACTTACCGTCAATACTTTTACTTTACTTTCAATACACTGCACACCAGCTACGTTAGGAGTCTCCAGGCAGCATACATTCTCAACTTCAGCAGGCATTGTACGGCCATTTCCACATGTGCACCGATAAACAGAAGCAGTTAACACGCGCAATGCTACGGGCTACACCATAGAAACAAACACAAAAACAGTTTTTTATTTACCAAGAAGGGAGTAAATAGGAGGTTATACGATCATTTACTCTCAAAGCCATTGCTGAAAAAGTTATTACTACGATGTACCGTGTTTACTTCAATGTGTTTCCAGCGCAGCTATAGCGTGACGTCATGAGTGGGCGGAGCCAACACGGGAGAGCTGAGCCTTAAAGTGACAGCGCCAAATCAGACCGTTCACTTTGGACTAATGATGAGAGCTCATTCAAACCGCTTGTATAAGATCATCATTGTGTGTTTCATGTTGCAAAACGTGATATGGTAACCTAAATGTATCCAAAATACACTGTATAATGTTCAAAATAGTATAATATAGGACCTTTAACTTCAACAACCTGCAGCTCTTTTATTTTGAAAGTTAACTGTTGCATACATTTACAAAACACATCCATCCCCGAAACACTTACACTCACTTCATTGTTGTTTCTGTTTGTTAAATGTGAAACTACAATACACTTCTATCAGTGCTCTTATGGAGGGTGTCTGTCTTTTTGTCAAGAAATTGGGGGCTCGTCCGTGAGGCCATAACACTGAGGGAGAAAAGGAAAAGAGTGTGTGATTTCAGTGACATCCAATCCCACAAGGCACATTTTTGATCAAGTTACAGGTAAAACAAGTTGAAATGTCAGCCTCTTGGATAACCCAAACATGTCTGTGTTATGTAAGTCAAAGTGGGCCATGACTGGTCTGCCTTCTACCGTCTTGTCTTGGTGCTAACGTCACCAAATCCCTTTCTCACAGTCTTATCTGCTCACTGGAAGATGACAGCTATCAAGACGGGAAGCGCATTTTTCAAAGCTAATAACCTTTCTGATAGTTATCTACAGATATCTCATTAGCCATATCAGCCTTGATGACGCACAAATCATCGATACATCTTTGGGAGGGTTGTTAATAGAATCGGAGGGGCTTCCACTGAGAACAGAGCCGCTTCTAGCACCAGGCATTAAGGCTCATTAGCAACTCCCTGACAGCAGACGGGACCTCAACTCTGACCTTTAGCGTTACTCTGTCAGTGCACACAGGAGCTGATGAGGTGTGGCAGACGGCAGTGCACGTGTTGTCATATACATGTTTACCTTAACACCTGTATTTAGAAAAAAATCGACATCATTTGCTGCAGGTGTTAGTTCATCTGATGCACTGGTGCAGCATTAGTGTTGTAGTGCACAGACCGGGACTAATGTGAATGAAGCGTTTACAGTCATGTTTGGATCAGTTCCTATTAAAGCAGCATTACCTTGAATTATCGCCTGTCCTGCTCACTAACAATCAACAACAACATAGCTACCTTTTCTGCTTTTATTTTAGCAAAGGACTATAAGCCGCTACTTTTTTCCCACGCTTTGAACCATGCGGCTTATACAGAGATGCGGCTTTTCTATGAATTTTTCTTCAGCCCTCAGGGGGGCGCTCTAGCAGGAAGTGCAAAAACGAGACAAATGAGGCAGCGGTAGTCAGTAAAAAAACAAGAAAGCACCAGTTTTTATTCTTAGCACATGCAGCCCAAGACGCACAACAGCAAAATACAGTAATATTTTTACACCCTCACCCCCTCATAATGGAAAACAAATGAAGTGACAGTGGTTTGGTGTTCAGTAGTTTCAATGCTCAGGAGGAAGATGAATAGTGACTTGTGTTTTCAGTGCACGGGAGAATGAAGCGACTTTAATAGTTGCGCAGTTGTGCTTTAACAGTGCGCAGGAAGAAAAAGTGACAGTGGTTTGGTGTTGAGTGGTTTCAGTACGCAGGAGGAAGAAAAATAAAGCAACTTGGTTTTAGTGCACAGGAGGAAGATGAATAAAACCATCAATGACTTTTCTGTTTTGTTTGATCAGCACTTTTACTGCGGTGTTACAGGCAATCAGTTCAGGTATATGAATAAACACTTATAGTACAAAATCTTTCTATGTAAATATCTTATTTCTCAGCCTGGATATCGGCGGCGTATAGTCCGGTGCGGCTTATATGTGACAAAATATATATTTCTTTTAAATTTTAGTGGGTGCGGCTTATATTTAGGTGCGCTCTATAGTCCGGAAAATACGGTAAGTCAAACTAAACCATTCTCCAATGCAAAAAGTAAGACACTACATTGAACCAAAGTTTAGAGCTTCTCAGTTCAGCCTCGGACCAATATAATCCTGCAATTGATGATGTTTGGCTGTTTTTCATTTTTCTTATGTTTCTTTTTTATGTGTTTTATGCGTCATGTTTTTTCGGTTTCTCTCTATAAGCAGATGTGTCAAGTGCTGGAATAGATTATTTCTGTCTATAATTGGAAGTCATTGATTCAATATTGAGAAATGGAGGCTATCTGAACAGCAAGTTTGACAGAAAGTACATGTCTTCTGAAACAGTAGTGTAGTGTCAGTAGTGACTCTTTCAGGGTTCAGTGTATTGGCCAATTTCTGCTCCTTCTATTTGAGCTGTGAAGAGCGCCTCACTCACTAATCTCTCGTGAAAAAAGTCCTCGTCCGAGTGACAGAAAAGTTACATTAGAGGTTTCTTTCAGATTGAAATTGCAGCCAAGAGAGTTACAACAGTTTCAGACATTCCAATTTAATGTCACAAGCTCTGCCTATGTTACACTGACAGTGATGAAATGTTCAACTGATGAAGTGACAGGACTTAAAACCAGAAACATCATCAAAAGTTTACAGTTTTACATAGAGTGAGTGTCCTATGGCTTGTGCTTTGTGGATTTGAAACATTTGTATTATTTGTGGGCATAACTTCAGACATGAAAGTGAGACCTTAAAATGTAAGAAACTGCTGCAGCTCTGAATGAAAAAGACAAACTCAGAAACTAAGCGACTCTCATGCCTGATTTGTGTGATGTCACATTTTGCACCTTGTCATTGTGAACTTCAGGTAGAGGTCCCGTCTAGGGCCATCTTACCCCAGAAAGTTAATTTTGGGGCCTAGGGTTTGGTAAATTTACTTTTATTTAAATAATTTAACTTGGACTTCTGAGAGAGTATAACCCCTTTACTAGTTACTTCATATTTATGTCTTACCATATACATATTGGCCAGTATAGTTTAAATTTAGATTATATAGTGGGCAGAGTTTTGTTCAAAAAAAAAAAAAAAATGAAAGAAAAAGTCATTTGAAGAGAAGTAAATGTTATTGCATATTGCACAGGACTATTGCTGTACATGGGTGTTGTACAGTTACTTTCGTGCGTATAAAGAACCTGCTGTAGTGTTCATTAATACACTGCAAAGAGACTTACAATGTATATTGCATATTTATGCCATTACAGCTAACAAATGTTGTTTTTTTACCATTTTACTTAAATGCAGTAAAGGAGTAACTAAACTGGCCTTTTGTGGTTTTCTAATCTTCAGAAAACTGTATTTTTACCTACCTCATCAGCAGTGCTCAGTTTGTCCTCTCTGGGCCATTGTAGGAACAGGGCTGGTCTCAAGGCTTAAACCAGTGTCACAACATCAGCTGTAGAGTAGACTCACAAAGCTGTGCTCAGTCTGATGTTTGAGCAGCCTGCAGCAGACCGACTCCAAGAAGCAATAAAAAATGATTTCTTCAGAGAACAATCACTGCCTTTTAGAAAAGCTTTAAATTGGTCCAGAGAACTGAAGCACATTTTCACCGTAAGTTACCCAGTTGGACTCTAAAATACAATTTACAAACAATGTGGCCAGACTCAAATCTTTCGTGAGTGTTTTTTGTGAAAAAAAAAGTCTTAGATTTAGAAAGAGAACTGCTTAAGACCAGTTTTAGTTCAGCACTGAGGCAGAGGGCAGAGCTGAATATATAGACCACAGTTACTGAAGCACAGGTGAAAACAATCAGGTTACTGATGAGGAGTGTAAGGTTCAGGCACACGAAAAGGTTCACAGGAAGAAGTCAATAAAAATAAAAGCGTTAACAGGATGTCAGCCTTATTGTGAGTTTGTGTCTTACTCCTGCCCACAGAGGAGACACGGAGAGGAGAGAGGGGAAGGAGGAGAGATGAGTTAAGGTAATGGGACATCCTCTTCTCAGGAGCGTCACCTGCAGGGACGTCTGTTTGATGATATCTCTCAGAGGCCCCCTCCAGCTGCTGTCCTCTCTCTCTGGAGCAGCCTTAAGAGCTTTGGGGCAGCACTTAAGATGGCACATGGAGACTAACTTCCGGTGCAAGCAGGGAATCGAGGCATCGAGGAGCCGTGTTATAAGAATTGAGACATTCAGGCGCATAAAAAAGGAGAAAACAAAAGAGGAATAGAGTTCGGTCTGCAGGAAGTTAGCAGACGAAAATATCCCATGGTATGAACACTCAAACAGCACTGGCCTGTTTATAAAAAACTTTCAGAAGTAACTTTTGTGGAAGACTAAATGAACCTTTTTTGGACTCAACTAAACCAGGTGTATGTTTTGTATGTTTCATTTCAAAACCCAAATGACTCCACTTTTTTCATACTGATTGAAATGACTTTTGCACATAGAACCACTTGTGAAGACCGCACTCTGCAGGGAAACAGTTATATGTAATTTCACATACTTCCTGCAGCCTGTGTTATGCACTTGACATCCAAATATAAATGTTCTGATTTTTTCACCGTTCAGAACACCAGATGCCTTGACACATGTATTTACTCCAGTTTCCCTCAGTGGCTCTTTAGATTAAATGAATCAGCAGAGCCATATGTGTGCAGCAGAAAATATATTCTCTAAACAAATGTATGATGTCATTCATGAATCCCATTTACAAAAAACGCTTCATGGTGTTCTTGCACAGTTTTTATTGCATGCAAATGTGTCATGGTTTGAATTTTCAAACGCTGATTAACAAAGCGTAAGGGGTTGATTGGAAAGTGCAAATGGCATCTTAAAAGGCATAACACTGAGGCTCACTGCAGCAGAACACACCCTTCCACGTCTTCTCTGGCGTCAACACAGTGTAATGTGAGTGCTAATAAAAGAAGGCATACAGTGTATACAGAGTGGGCCCTAAACACTCCCATCATTGTACAGATATGATTCTATTTTTTTTTTCTTTTTCTCTGTAGATTCTTGTTTTAATTTCTCATTTTTGAACAGTAATGACTAATAACAAGCCAGTGTGATATCAGGCCACGTTGGGAGGACACCCAAATTTGCAGGTGTTTCTCAGTTGCCAAGATCCACATCATTGTCTGCTGCTGAAGGACTGCTCCAATCCTCCTGAGTCCTCTGTTTGGCCTAAACATCACTGATACATCTGTTGATCCTCTGTGGCTTTGGCTGCATCTCAAAGCTTTTATATGTATTCTCATTTCCTCTCCCTGCATCTTAGTCTCAGCCACCGAGGAGACACAGTGAGGAGACGGGGAGGAGAGACGACTGAGCAGAGAGGAGTTAGCGGAGGAGTGTTTCAGGCAAACATAACTGGATCTCCAGCAAAACCTCAAGTAACAGCAGAATTAAATGTCAGTGTTAAATGCCAGAGCTTTAAGTCTGGTTTCTGATGACGATAAACCAAAGAGCAAGCGATCTGAAATAAATAATTCATCATAAATGACTCAGACACAAGAATAAGTTGATGAAATAATGACTGATGCAGAGTAACTTCTTCACAAACTTATCACATGAAGAGTGAGAGGTTACTTTTCTAAATGAGATAAGGGGGGAAACACAGATGCTCCTTTACTATAACCTTTTCTTTACTAAAGTGAGAATATGGACAGCTCTTAATGTAATGACCACCAAGTACGTCTGGGTACAGGCTTATGTATCAGGAAGTTTTGAGAACAGTTTGATGGATTCGGCTTCAGACAATCATTTGGATTTCAACTTTCTTTGTGACTAACATTAAGCCTTATTGGCATGGGATTAGTTTTACCCCCGGGCCTCTGTAATTCAGAAATGACCCTGTGATGTCTGTGTTTTTAGAGGCACATTTACATGGGATAAGCTCTGTCTGTAATTTACTCGATTTTATTGACATTATTCCCGGATATGACGTCACAAACTACATAACATCTGAAAGTCTGCATAATCACACAGTGTTCGTTTGGTTCAGTAAATTGTGCTTTCACACTACAATTTTAAAAATGAACCAGCGCACCAGCAAGGGGCATACCTCCTGTAGACGGCTTTAACTGAGCAAAAGTGTCTCTGCAGAGGCTCATTTTATGATGTAACTGGAGGAATACAGTAATGAGACCGGAGTGGGGCTGATAGAGACATGTTGTTATTAATACAGAATTAATACAAACAGCTGAAACGGTTTGATTTACATCACTATCTCTCATCAGGAAATGGTCGGCTGCACAGTAGGCAGCTGCAGCAGAGGAGAGATAAATAGAGACTCAATCAACATCAGTTTCCCTCCTCCATTCACTCTTTCATGTGTTTTATTGTCTGTCACTGAGATAGGGATTTGCACAGGACAAGTGTTATTGGAGGACCCCTACGGTGAAACATGGTAGGCCATTTGCAGGGGATTTTTTTTACCTTACAAATTGCAGATATGGCAGATTTGCACAGGATTAAAATCACAGACGAGCTCTGCAGTTATTACAAATTGCGGATGTCCCCAGGTAATACTAATCCTGTGCAAATAGGGCTTTAGTGCCCCCTGTGTCTAACTTTATTATAAATATGGCAACTTAATGGCACTATTAACTCCACAACGTGATAAGAATTTAGAAGATGAGATTTTAATGCTCTCTACTGAACCCAATGGTGACAGAGCACTTTCGTACTCCACTTCAGCTGTCAGTGAATAGCATTAACTTCTTATGAAACACAATTAACATTCTAAAGAACAAAAGGGTTTGAGCAGGTGCAGGGTATTAGGTAATAATAGTACAGCGGTCTTAATGGAGAAACAGACATGGTAGACTGGAAGTTAGGAAAACAAATAAAAACAGCAAAGCTTTTGTGATCCAGATGTTTTACAGTGCACTTCTAAGATCACACAAATCATAAGAGGCTCATGAAAATTTTACAGACAGAAGGAAATGAATAAAGTGGTGTATAATTCATGCCTCGGACTTGTGCTTAATTAAAATGAAACGGCGCTGTGAGCTCATGATGGCTGCGAGTCCCAGGAATAGGTGCAATCCCTTATTATCTGGACAGTCGGTATGAGGGATGGGACCATTTATCAGAGCAGTGATTAGCCCCCGGTGAGTGCTGGGGCGGGATCTCACACACCCTGCTGCTCCAAGATGAGAAGCTGAAGGGAAAAGAGTACAATCGCAAGACACACTTCACTGTAAGGGCCATAGACCGAGACGAAAGACTGGATCGTGCTTCATTAAACCATAAGTCAATATATTTTAAACTGGTTTCCTTATAAATGAAAAGTACCCATTTTTATCTTGTTTTAAGAAAAACTGTGTAATCATCTGATGGCATTTTGTATTAGGATTTTATTAAATGAGAATGTGCAGTGTGTACATGAAGCCATGAAGGGGGTCTGAAGCTGGGGAGCGCTCCCATTGGTCTATACCAGACATATTCAAAGTACGGCCCAGGGGCCAAATATGGCACAAGGTGAAATTTTATGTGGCCCTTAGTGTCATTGATAAAAATGATTGTTAATGGCCCCAAGAACAGCAGCAGTGTCACACAGCATTAATATACAGGTTCAAATCCATCTAAAACCTGTTCAGATCCAATTAAACCCTGTTTTAATCCAAGTAAAACCAGTTAAAATCTAACTAAAACCTGTTTTAATCCAACTAAAACATGCTGAAATCCATCTAAAACCTGTTCAGATCCATCTAAAAGCTGCTCAAATCCAACTAAAACCTATATAAATCCAACTCAAACATGTCTAAATCTACCAAAAACCTGTTTAAATCCATCTAAAACATGTCCAGATTTGTTTAAAACCTGTTTTAATCCAACTAAAACCTGTTAAAATCCAACTAAAACCTGTTTTAATCCAACTAAAACAGGCTAAAATCCATCCAAAACCTGTTCAGATCCATCTAAAGCCTGCTCAAATCCAACTAAAACCTATATAAATCCAACTCTGACATATCTAAATCTACCAAAAACCTGTTTAAATCCATCTAAAACATGTCCAGATTTGTTTAAAACCTGTTTTAATCCAACTAAAACCTGTTAAAATCCAACTAAAACCTGTTTTAATCCAACTAAAACAGGCTAAAATCCATCCAAAACCTGTTCAGATGCATCTAAAACCTGTACAAATCCAACTAAAACCTATATAAATCCAACTCTGACATATCTAAATCTACCAAAAACCTGTTTAAATCCATCTAAAACATGTCGAGATTTGTTTAAAACCTGTACCTGTAAAATAAGTATAAAATCAAAAGAGACTGTTGGCCCTTGTAACTTTTCCTCTCATCTAATGTGGCCCTCGTTTGTAAAAAGTTTGGACACTATACTGATGTCAGGGAAAGTGTCTATTCCAGCACTGGTACATCTTTCACAAAGTCACATGTTCCTATTAGCATGTGACAGCTACCTGGTTAATAACATGATAACAGCATTAAAGTAGCAATATTGAAAGGGTATTTAAATTCAAAAACATCCCTGGAGATAATTAAAATATGCCACAGTACCAATAGATCAAGTTGTGGAGTTCCCGTCTTTCATAGGATTACTAGATCATTACAAACTGAATGTAGGTTTATGTGGGATAGAGCTGGAAAATGTGAGATAATAGCTATGACATTATTATTATTAGACAAATAGACAGCAGGAAAAGAGAATTCCCTCTGACACAGAAAAAAAATATTTTTGTAGTATGTATGAGTGTATGTATGAATGTATGAGTATCCTTGCACTGTCCTTTCCTAAGAATGGGCTTTTTCTCGTCCTTGTGGTAGCAGCATCTCCTTTTTTAGCTGTATTTTCTGTGTTTTCGTACAAAATAAGAGAAATTTGGCTTTGCATCGTGGGTGGAGCTGTTGTTGGCAGAAGTCCCAGAGCTGTTAATCAGTCTTTCTTACTTTGTTACAACTGGACAGCAAAGCACCGTTGATTCTTTGTTGAATTATCTACAGTCAATCAAAATGCAGAACGTACTCTCATTTTGCAGGATGTGTAATTTACGTTGAAAATGCCGCGGAGTCCTGCTTAGCTGTCTTTTGTGTGACTGGCTGGACTGACAAACACAACATAAAATGAGTCAATGGTTTTAATCATCACAGCTACAGCAATTTGTGGGGAAAAAAATGTACATCTCAAAAACCGTCAAGTGTCTTTCTGTCTCGTCTTCATCAGCTTCCTGTGCCTAAATTTGTGCCTCACAAGGCCGAAAGCATTCCTCTCCGATAGATTCTGTCTATGACACATACAGTAGACACACACAGTTCCTCTATTGTCATTACCCAGTACGTTACATTCCCTCCTACAGTTTCCTTTAGGCTTTTTTTTTTGTAATCTTCTGTTTGTTAGTGACTGCTTTCAAGCTTGAAGCAGAATTATTTATTTTCTGTGTATCCTTATTATGTTGCTCTGGAAGGTGAATAGCCAATTATCTGTTTGTTTGTCGGCTTTCCCTGTTTCAGCACCATACTTGAGTATAGACAAAACATTAACCTTGAATAAGAGTTTAGACACGCTGATGTTAGTTTGTGCATTGCTGCTGTTGCTTTTGAGGTCCTCTTCCCCTTTTGATGTCATCCTAAAATGTTAATTCATGTTTATTAAACCTCCCAAGGATGTTAACTTTGTGACCTCAGTCGTACTTGGTCTTGGGTTATTGCAAAACTGTCTCTGGGATTTCTTAAATTCAAAAGTTAAGGGTGAAAAGACACTGGCTGCTGTTTGTTGCTTTCTACGAATGTTCTTGATTGTGCTGCTTTGATTAGGAGCTTATAGTGCTTACGTACTCCCTCTAAAAAATCCCTCTATAAGGCCACAATCGCAGGCTAACTGAACCCACCTGTTGGGAAGTACTTCTGACAACCTAATCACAGCACTCTCTTCCAGATGTGGTCTGGTTCTCATACTCATTATCACCCGGTTGAGTTCATCAGTTTGTTTTTTCATGGCGTTACCTGCCAATGCATTACATTTTGATGAATCACATCTGGCTTCCATTCTCCTAGTCCAGATTGTTTACATCCGCCAACACATGCCATGTTCCCTGTTATTTTCTGACTCACCGTTCACATTCTAGTGTGTACTTCTGTTTACTTGTTGCAAAAAATGTTGGCTTCCAGGCTGTCTTTTACAAACTCTTGTCTTTTTTGGAAACAACGCCCACAACGGAGCCAGACCCATTGAGTGGAAAGATTGGACACATGCAATTTTAAAAAGAGACAGTGAGGAATGATTTTACCATCTAGCAAGAGCTGAAAAAGCAGCACGTTAAAACTTTTGAACTCAAAAAAAGAAAAATCATCTATATTTGTGAGAAAGGCTTACTGAAATAAATCACTCAAAGCAGGACAGAATGTAATCTCAGTGGTGTAGGTTTGAGCACTGGGAAAACACATTCAGTACAACTATGTGTTCAGTAGTGTATAATCACATCAAAATAACACATTTTGCATTTATCTCTCTTGGAAAAACAGTCAAATAAACTTAGAAACTTAGCATAGAACCCAGTGAAGGGTAGATTATTTATATTGGTGTTGTTTCAGCAGCTGCCCAGAAAAACTGAGCACTGCTGGAGGGAAAGCACACTCATGTTTCTTTTGAGCATGCAATCTTACTGAAGCTTTATGAACTATTTTGTTTTCATTATTTTATTTTTTCAATTGAAATGACTGTCAGACCTATTTCCATGGTGTTTGTTCACAGACAACAGCAAGTCTCCGCAGGGCTAGCTTAGCTTTTCTAATGCTCTAAAAAAGAAGTCTAAACCACACATGCCTCAAGTGAATTTTATCGCAAGCAAATTTTACTTAACAATAGAATCACCTAAGCAAGGTCTTTTACTGCTATTGGACGCTATTGGCTCATTTAAAGCTGGGGTCCATAACTTTTCTAAATTAGCAAATTTTAGACAAATGTTTAAACCTTCCATTGTTATCAACATGGAGGGTTCTTTTAATTCTTTACACTACACGACACAATTATTTCTGTTAACATGTCTGTAGATGCAGTATTCTGACTGGTTTCTGACTGCATTAATACAGTGTTTTTTTCAGCTTATGGCTAAAAAGTTGTGCACCAGGACAATATTGTGTTTAGACATTTTCGTGCAACATAAAGCTTTACATGTTGCACGGTAGCAGAGTGGTTAGCGCTCCTGCTTCACAGCAAGAAGGTCGTGGGTGGGTTCGATCCCCGGGCCGGCCTAAACTTCACTTTCTGTGAAGAGTCAGCATGTCCTCCCCGTGTCACCGTGGGTTCTCTCCGGCTTCCTCCCACCACCCAAAGATATGCATGTATAGGTGAATTGGTGACTCTAAAGTGCCCCTAGTGGATGAATGTGAGAGTTAATGGTTGTTTGTCAATGTCAGTCCTGCGACCAACCAGCCATGGGTGTTCTTGCCCAAAGCAGCTTAGATAGGCTCCAGGCACCTGCGACCCCTAATGAGACCAAGCGGTAGACGATGAATGAGCTTTACATTATCACTAATACAAGCATGTAGTCATGAAACTAGAGCAGTGCTTTGAGGTGATCATAATTATGTTTGAGAGCATATTGAATAAAAAAAAAAATCCACACACCCAATATTTATAAATTAAATTAAAACACATTTTGGTCCACAATTGAATAATATTTGGCTATTTATGACCAGCACCTCTCTGACCTCTGAACTTCAGACTCGCTATGAGCTAGTGGCACCCACGGTCGTGTACCTGCTGTCAGCATCACATCTAATCGTCTAAATATGGCTGACAAGCGTAAAAGTGCAGATGACTCATCATCAAAAAAGAAAAGGCAATAGCTTTATTGTTGCCTGGACTTTGGTTTTATGGAAGGACAGGACAAATCCAGACCAGAATGTGTAATTTGTGGTGAGAAGCTAGCTAATGACAGCGTGAAGCTGAGTGTAGTGGACCAAACAAAAAGGCGAGGACAACAGGTGTAACATAAAGATAATTTAATAAAGTCCAAAAAAATAATCCAAATAATCCAATATATATCCAAAAGGTTTTCCAGCCCCTTCCTCTGTCTCTCCTGGCACTCAAAAGAAACAAATGTAAATAAATCTTTAGACAAATATTAACTAATAAGTGTGCACCCAAATTAGAAAATATGTGTCTAAATCAATGAAACAAATTAAACTGTTTGATGTGAATTTAACTAATGAAATTAATATAAATGAAATGTAACGTGACAAAGAAAAATACTAACACTGAATGGTGGTGGCAGAGGTATCCACCACACTGAGCAAACTGAAACGACACCAGGAGTGTGCAAGTGTTAGCATGTCTGTGTAGCTACGAGCTGAACACAGAGCAGCTCTATGTTCAGATAAAATCATCTAACACTATTTAGTGCTAAGTTAGAGATCTTCAGTGTCAAATAACAACAGAAAAGCAGTAAGTATATGGCTATATGTTTATGGACTATATCTACTTTTACTAATTATTTTTTAAATATATTTCAAATCATACTGTATTTCCTTAAATCAAAGCATATTGTAATAATAAGGTGGTAAGTAATATAGCTTTATGCACACATAAAATATACAAAGCTTTACTCTTCTGTTCTTCCTTTGCTGCTGCTAATAATGAGAGGTAAGATGCTCATCAGTTGTAGGTCCTTATGTCTCAAAACAGCGCTGCACATTCTAATTAAAAACAAAAGATATCATGTTACCCACTCAGATTTACATCAACAGATGATTGACAATAATATGGTGATAATAGACAACAATACACCGCAAGCAAAAGATAGCATGCATCACTGATCAAGTTTTGCAAAAGTAAAATAAAACAATTTTTGCAAGCAACAAAACAAATGATTGCAGATCAAAATAATGTATTGAAAAACAAAAAGCAATGCAACTTTTACTTTGCAACAACCATTCACTCTCACATTCATTCACTGCCAATTAACCTACACATGCATGTCTTTGGGCCTCACAGAAAGACCAGAGTATTTTGCTCATAACAGTAGTTGTGTGGAGTGTACAGAACAGTTGCACACAACAATTCAGTAATTTGACAATTTCATTCAATATTTATATTATAAAATATACTCAAATGAGGTACATAGACATGAAACATTATAAACACAATGCAGAATGTCCCTCTGGTCTGGTTTCTTCCCCACAAAAGATATGCTGCAGGACGGGCACAAATCCCACAGTAAAAACAGACCTGAGCAACAGGGAACGGAGTAGGGTTTATTGTTGACTGATATTCTTTAGAATAAACAATCTTACTTTAAAACAAAAGATACTTAAAGTAAATGGTAAAGAAAACATACCTGAGAAGTGAGATCCATTTCAGAAGAATGTATTATATATCTGAATCAAACTATTATTATGGTTATTATTATTATTGACAAAGCCAAGACACGTATTGTAGCTGTCAGAGCAGGAAGATTTGTGATCTTACTTCAGTCAGAGCCTGGTATTAAGCAAAGTTCTGTCACCGGCACTAGCTTGTGAGGCTAATTACCTTTACTAACAGCACATTTAGGTACCTGCCCAGCTGCGACACTGCAACTGCCCAGCTGTGGCACTATTTAAATATTTGAATAATAAATATCAAAGTTATACTTACTTCTTAACTGAAAATCTGTGTTAGAAAGTGCTGCTTCTTCCAGTCTGGGACATAACTGATGATGGTACGTAGGGGAGGGACGCTCGTAATGACACTGTACCTGTCAATCACGTGTCAAATCAGTGTCAGAATGACACGCAAAGAAAACTGCAGCGCCAAGGGAAATGAGTTTCGCAAAAAACCAAGGCAGACTGAGATGCAAGAAATAATGGAGCGGCGCAAATTAATTTGTGGGTATTGCAAAGGAAAAGTTGCATTACAACATTGATTTTTGTTCACATTTGAAACTGGTGGAACAAATGTTATACAAGTTTAAGATGTGACAGTAACAGGTATGAACTTATTTGAAGATGGTCTTACCTCAGTTACTTCAGCTGATTATGATGATTGTAAATACGAGTTACTTCTGTTTTTGCCTGTTTAAAAGACGTAAACACAACAATGTATGTGTATGTTTCTTTGCTCTTAAAATAAGTGAGTATGTATAAACACTGTTCTTCATGTTTTTCTCATGTTCACATTATTCTGTGTCTCTGTCCAACTCTGGAGCATGCTCAGGGCACTGAGTCTAACCTTAGCCATGAACATTCAGCAGTAATCTGACAATAAACCTTATTATTCATGTGTGTTGCTCAGATTTTGAGAAATTCTAATGATGCACCCCCATTTAGAGTAAGGTGTTTAAATGCAGTTCAAAACTCTGATTTAAGTTGTACTATGGAAATAATTCAATTTTTGATTTTCTGCTGATTTTCAACCTGCATGTAAATATACTGACTGAGCTCTCAGCTATGGGTAAAAACAGATTGTTGTTTCCTCAGACACTCTAACAATGGATTTATCTTCTCTCTTCTCTGTTGTTCTTGCAAGCTGTTTTTTGTTGTTGAATGTACTGTAGCACAGAATATTATATTCCCTGAACCTTGCTGCATTCACACCAAACACAAAGGTTTTCCAATCACCTTTGTGAGTAAACATGAAATGGTAATTCTTCTTGGAAAACGCTACACCACATGTCTATTTTTCTCATTTTTGACTAAGATGTTTTGGAAAATAAGGGTAACAGAGACTCTCTATGGTACCCTTATTACTTACTTACTCTTTTGCTGGTGAAATTACTCTCTATTAGAGAGCAAAAGAGAGCAAAAGAGTAAGTAAGTAAGTAAGAAAGATTAATTTGTAGAACCAGATTGCCCAATTTTGGGTCTCAGTGTTGTGTTAGGTCCACATGTTTGACACCCCTGCTGAAGACTGTGTATTGTACAATCGAAACATAATCAATAAGACAAATTTAGCATGTTAAACTACAGCATAATGGCAAAAGTAGTTTACTACATTTAAACTATTTTCTGGAAACCTTATGTATTCAGCTTTCAGATTATGTATAAATCTCAAATTCCTAAAATTGACCCATATGACAGGTTTTGTGGTCCAGGGTCACATTAAGCAATATTAATCATTAAACAAAGTTTAAACATGGGCAAAACTGATTGAAAAAAAGTCTTTGTTCAGACAGGGACTTGACACAGAGCATCCGAACATGCGATTTACAATAGTGAACTAAAAATAATAGTTACGTTTGGTATAAATCAGTGGTCTCAACTCAATTCCTGGAGAGCCACAGCTCTGCACAGTTTAGCTTTACCCATCTCCAACTCAGAGACTGCTTATTAGTTTCCTCAAGAGCTTGATTAGCTGAGCAGCTGTGAGATGAGGCTGGTTGAAGCTAAACTGTGCAGAGCTGTGGACCTCCAGGAATTGAGTTTGACACCACTGATATAAATAGGGGGATATCCCCTGACCTGTACATTACCAAAGGTTATTATAATTAAACACTTTATAAGTTGAGTCTCTTGCCCCTAAAACTATGGAACTTTCATTGTAAGCGAACAGTTTAAAATCCCTGCTAATATCCTTCAAAGGTTTTGTTAATGTGTCGCATGTGATGGCTGTTTTAGTCCAGTCAAATCAAAGACAGGACGTGCGTAAAGGTGCACGGATGCGTGTGTTTATTAGCCGTTGCCAGTTTGGGTTGTGATGTAAAGAGAGGCGATGCACTGCAGGACGCCTAATTTCCTTATTGAAATAGCAGTAGCAGTAGCAACAATAGTAGAAGCCAAAAATGTTAAATAAGTGTGCAGCGTCGTCATGCTGCACAGAGCTGGGCTGTGAGAGAAAGAGGGGCAAGGTGCATCACCAGTATTTGTGGAGCGAGTCTTTTTGTTTATTAGCCATTGCCATTTGTTGTGGTATGTAAAGTGAGGTGATGCGCTACAGAACTAATTATCTAAAAGGAATAGCGCACAAAAACCGCAAACTCTGCTACTGAATGTGCAACAGTGTCAGACTGTGTCAGGCTGCATCCTGCGGAGGCTGTGTAAGAAAGAGGGGCACGGGCAAGAGTTTGTGGAGCAAGTGTGAATCTGTTGCATTGTGGCGTGAGGTGATACAACACTATATGTCACGCCTAAGCCAAAAACCCTCATACATAGTGCACAGGCTGCATCAGGTGGAGGCTGTGAGAGGGGAAATGGGGATGCCTGGGAAATTGTAGCTTGGGTGTACGCTACTAACCTTGCGCTGCAGCTGGATTCTCACGAGATTTGGGAGTTTCCAAAACTCTTGTAAATCCATCTTGTATCGCACCAACCAAACCGCTTGAGTCGCGAACCGTGGACTCACCAGACTTTTTTGACCAATGATGATGCAGCACTAACAGGTAGAGGTGGGTTTTTAATTTGAAGAAAGCAACTAGTGCTCTCTTCTCCTCTTTGTTATCAACATGACTACGCCAAAAA
This sequence comes from Rhyacichthys aspro, assembly GCA_036850595.1. Lineage (NCBI taxonomy): Eukaryota > Metazoa > Chordata > Actinopteri > Gobiiformes > Rhyacichthyidae > Rhyacichthys > Rhyacichthys aspro. The sequence continues at coordinate 4,417,986 of CM072152.1, forward strand.
ACGTTAGCGTTGACGCTGCTATCGAAACAGTTTTATCAGAAGTAGAGAGTATTTCTTCTTTGAAAGAAGCTCAAAGAGTGGCACGTCATATCGTTGCTATGATTGGTTAAAGAAACCTCATGCTAAGCGGATACTCATGTGGTATTGGTTGACTTAGTTTTGCATAAATGGAGCTTTAGCAAAAATTCAGGCTGGTAGACTCCCCCCTTTCACCTCCCACCACTACTCATCACATGCCTGTCTCGGCCTATCATCGCTAAGCCGCCTATATTGAAAGCATCCTCCCCACCACGTCATCCAGCAGGCCATAACAGCTCTCTCTGCCACTTAACTCCTCCTCCGCTTCTTGCTAACCGAGTTTGAGCCCCGCCCACATCCCTCCTCTACACAGGCAGCGGCAAGTGGCGCGGTGGGGGCAGTTTCTGCAAAGATGCCCAAAGTCTGTGTGTCCGCGCCACCTGATTCAGCCCAAGCTTCACCAGGAGACCCGGCACTCCTCAAAGGCCTCATAAAGTCCCATTTCGCCACCCCCATCAATATCAAAGCACTAGCCATTGAAAATTTTCTCCCATCCCGACCAAGTCTTCTCAAATTTTCTGCTCTTAGGACCCTCGCAGAGATTTCGAGTCATGTTTCCTCCCTCCCGATCTCCACCTTCCTGGCAAAAAATCTCCAGTCGGCCACTAATAATCCTGAAACTGTCTCCTAGCTCCTGAGCATGGACTTTCAAAAGGGTATTTAATTGTTATTTCTTCTCCCTTTCCACTCATTCGAACCAGTCCAATCGGCATCACCACTAGAAAACCAAAAAGAAAAACAAGACTCATTTTTTATCTCTCAGCCCAGCTCTCTGGCCCCATTCCCAGCATCAACAGCCTGATTCCGCCTGCCCCTTTCTCTCTTTATTACGCCACAGAGGACCACGCCATAAAACTCATTAAACGGGCTAGAAAAGCGGACATCACCAATGTTTTCAAAATCGAACAAATTCACCCCTCCCAGTGGCACATTTTCAGCATCACACAGAGTCCAAACTCTGTCCAAACTGGATTCTCCTAAATGATGTAAGGCTCCCCTCCGGCCTTCACCTGCTCAGTGATTTTCTATATAAATGCATGCCATGCCATTTACCTGTTAAAACTTAAAAGCATCTTCGCTTGTCTGGACGTTCCCTTATCCAATGAGAAAACCATTGGTCCGGCCACAACCATTGAGTTTCTAGGCAGTACTCCACACTGTTTCAATAAAAACCCAAACGACAAACTGCAGTGCATATGGGAAATTATCCAGTCCCACTTAGCTGTTAAGTCTTTACCCAAACAGCAGCTACTCTCGCTTCTAGGTCATCTCAATTTCACCATGCGTATTATTCCACAAGGACATTTGTTTCCAGACTTCTCGACCTGGCTGCATCCGTCCCCGGACTCCATGACAAAACTATGTTGGACGACGGCTGCCGCTCAGATCTCCAGTTCTGGTCCCTAGCCTTTCTCAGGACTTGCACACTACCCACTGGCATCGCTATCAAAATACGGGCCTCTATGCTTTTCTCTATCCCCTGTTCTCTTGGCCTTACTCCTCCGCTTCCGTTCTGGTTCTATCTCCCTGTGCAAGGGCATTTAGGCATGCCCTTTCTTTTGGGGAGAAGAGCTGCAATCATCTACTCATCACACGTTGTCTGACGTCTGCAGGAGTCTAAACGCCAAAGATAAACTCAGCACAATCATACTTTCAATATATAATAATATAATTGCATATATTTGGTCTGTTTGAGTCTCTCCAGGTTGAAATGGAGCTTTAGTGAAAATTCAGCCTGGAAGACTCCCCCCTTTCACCTCCCACGTGTCTCAGCCTATCATCGCTAAGCTGCCTTTATTTAAAGAATCCTCTCTGCTACGTCATCCAGCTCGTGCCACAACCCTTCTCCATCCCATGTCCACCTCAGCTGGGACCACACTCATCATCAACCCCTCTTCATCATCACTCACCGCTTCATCTCTTCACCACCAACAGTGTCTAAGTCCCGGGGGAAGAACTGCAAGCATCTACTCAGCTCTTTTTCTATCATTCATCCCATGTTGTCTGATGTCTGCCGGGGTCTAAGCGCCAAAGATATACTTAAGCACAATTTATATTTTCAGTAAATCTCATGTCAGCGCATATATTGGGTCTGTTTCTGTTTGAGTCTCTCCAGGTTGAATTATTTTGATATTGTCCCTGTGTTTAACAATTTCTTTGGTTGCCATTTGTATAGCTTTTGTCAGTGTAACCCAACTGGCCCATTTGTTTATATAACTGTTTTCTCTCTTTCTTTGTGAAACTGTGTGCCATACTGGTGGTTGGGCTCCCCACTTATGCATGTGACATAGTGCACTGGTTCACAAAGGTTTAGATTGCACCCTTATTTGTTGTAATGTCTGCTGTTTTCATTGAGGTGAGTATTTGGTAGCATCCCTGGGCACCCCTCACTGTAAACTTCCCACCACAGGTGCCCCCAGTTAACTGCCCTTTGTTTAATTTTGTGATGTTGCATGTTATACTACTATAATCCTGAGGTCAGCATTGATCAAACCAAAGGAAAAAAAAACATCATCCTCAGGATAAGTTAACAAACCAGCTGATTGGATTTTTCATGGTCTGTAGCTTTACTGTTTTTACATTAAAATGAATAAAATGTGTCTTACAGCAGCATCTTTTGGTCAAACTAATGTAGAGTATTTTCCGGAGTATAAGTCGCTCCGGAGTAGAAGTTGCACCAACCAAAAAATGCATAATAAAGACGAAAAAAACATTAATAAGTCGCACCGGACTACAAGTCGCATTTTTGGGGATTTATTTCACAAAATCCGAGACCAATAACAGACATTTCATCTTGAAAGGCAATTTATAATAATAATAATAATAGAAGAAAAGAAAACAGGCTGAAGACGTGAACGGTATGCTAACGTAACACATTGATGGTTATTCAGCTACATGAAGCATAGACAACGAACTGAATACGTGGCGTAACGTAACATATTAACAGTTATTCAGACTTCAACTATAGCATAAAGAACATGCTAACAAGTTTACCAAACTCTGAATCTCACTCCAAATCACTACATCCATTGAATTGTCCATCCTCCGTGTCGCTTCTGAATAACGCCGCCAACTCCGGAGGTAGACGAAACGCTTCCTCTTCTGCGTGGCTGTTGTCAGACTCAGCATCAGTTCCAGTTCCAATGATTCCTGCCTTTCTGAATCCGGACAGGATGGTTTCAGTTGTCACTGAAGTCCACGCGTTGTCAGTCCATTCAATGACTTGCAGGAAAGTTGCAGTGTAGCACTTTGTAAGCCAAAAGTTCTTTCTTTTCAACGAACTCACGGAAACTTTCGACCTTGGCTTGGAAGTCTGCTGGCAGCTTTTGGGACATTGTTGTGCTTGCTTTGATAGAGAGGCGGTTGCGTTGCATGAAGCGGTAACACCAAGAAGGTCCTCCCGTAAAGTCGTTTATATTCATCTCCTTGGCAACTACCTGGGCGTGAAGACATAACTGCTCCTTTGACCAGCCTCTCCCGGCAGCACGTTGTTCAAGCACCCATTTGTGAACTCGTTCCTCTAGCTGTGGCCATCTAGCTTTTAGCCCGCGATTAGCTTTTTTTGTTTTTTTCATTGCTCTAAGAATAGCCTCCGCTTTTCGCCAATCCCTCACAAGTTTCTCGCTCACTCCAAACTTTCTTCCTGCTGCTCGAAAACCGCTTTCGGCTGCATATTTCACTACTTGCAGTTTGTAATCTGCAGAATATGATTTTCTTCTTAGGCCCATTTTTGTTCAGTCATTCTCAGTTGTCTTTATAGACCTCAAGCCCTTGCGTGAAATATGCAACCAACTTCCGGTTTGAGCCGGAACCGGCGTTTGTTCACTTGGCAACATACGACGCCGACCGTTCGCGCTAATCCGCGTTTTTATGAGCTTTTAGAGAGGTGAACTATGTGGGAACATGGGGACAGCAGACGGGACAACGTCACAATCCCCCTGCCTACTGCACTAGGGGGGTGGGTGGATGATGTGAAAATCTGGCCAAAAATTACATACAGTAGCATTTTTGGCTACTTTCTTAATTCTGTCGCGTCCGACGGCGAGGCAATGAACAATCTTAAAAACTCTGAGGCTTATCAGTACCTGCACAGTAATAAGGCTGGTCGTGTTTTGTTAAAAGAGGTGGGATGCAATCTTATTTACTTAAAAGCAGACGTAGAGCCTTACGTAGTGCTGTTTATAATTTATGAATGTAAAAGGAGCCATCATTAAAATAACTTCAGATATATTTTACATTTATTACTCCAGATCCAGCTGACAATGCTGTGCCTGCGGCTGCAAACCTGTAAGCTAGTCATCTGGTCACCATCTGAGCACTTGGAGTTTGACATTTCATTTGACAAAGCCTTTACAGACATACACATAAAACACCTCCAGAATTTCTACTTTTCACATATGCTTCCAACATTAGTGGATGAATTTGTTGCAAAGAAGGTTCTGCTCTGCCCCAAATATCTGAATCTCTTGAAAATACAGAAAGCACTTAAGTGTAATGTGTGTTACAGACAGCAAAAGAGCACTCTATGAAAGAGCACAAGGAAGGAAGGTAAATAAGATATTTTCAGTTGTTTATTTTTTATTGTTACAAGGAAAAGGGTGTGTTCAATACTGTTATAATATTTTTGGTAAGTTCCAAATAAAAAAATTATAAACCTAAACCATCCCATCCATCCATATTAGAGCATACAGGAAATCCAAAAATATTTATATGCTAGAGCCACATTAAAAGTACTAATCATATTTTACTACTAGGTAAGTAGTCGAACAACAAATGCAGGTCTGAAAAGATCGAGCAGTTATGTGTTTAAGTTATGTTAAAAATAAAGCAAAGCTGTAACTCAGTTGTTTCATGAGAACTTCAGGAAAAGAAATATGTATTTGTGTGTAAATTTGAAAAAACTATATACGTATTTACATCTATGTATGTAAGTGCAACATTTAATGGCTTCTCAGTGTACACTTGAAATAAGCTCAGCTCTTAAATTCACTAAACCTGCACAGATTTTGATAATCTTGTCAATTTTGGGTACCAAGTTGATTGGCACTGTTTGTGAGAGAATCCTGTACACCTTCAAACGCCATATTGCCCGTTCAACATGAATGCGAGCATAAGCAATGCGGCGTGTGCGTGTGACCCCCTCGTTGGTCAGCTGGCACCCTTTGCGTGTGAATGCTGGAATGATGAGGTTCACTCTACGCTCCCCCAGCAAGTCCCTCACTGTGAACCCACGGTCACCCATCACCTCATCTCCAGCACTCAAGTAGTCCAGAAAACCTGAGTTCTGTGTTATGAACCTGTCACTGCATTTTCCACCATAAGCGTCAGAAATAAACATGATTAATCCAGAGGGAGAAACAGCCACTAAATACTTTATTGTGTTATTTGCATAATAGTGACTGTATGACTTACTTCTTGAATCCTGGTTTTTTGCTTTTTGTAAAACTGAAAGTGCTCTTTAAAAGCAACCACACAATAAGATCCTTCATGTGTTCACACATAATGTCTATCCACATTCCCACTGTCTTGCTGACCTGACCTTGTGATATTTTAAATCGGCGTGCTAGATCTGCCATGACAAAGTTTTGTCTTAGTTTCATCAAAGTCATTAGAATTTGGTCCACAACTGGCATTGATAGTGTAGCTGGAGCAAATGGTTGTAGGCAGGCCACAAGCGTTTGAAATTCTGTGAGTGAAATCCCTGTATACAGAAGGGCGTCTGCATCACTCTTTACTATGCAGTCAGCATCAGGGTGTGACACTTTTGGTGGTGGTGTATTCATTCCACGCGTGACGGTGGGCCCTTTTGAATAGCTGTGATCCTCCATCCATGGATCTGACCACTGTTTTTGGGCATCACAAAATGATTTAGCTGCGTTGCAAAGCTCCTCACCCTGATCCATCTCATCTTGCTCATCTGAGGGTAGCAATACAGTACATAATTATCAAGACATAATGTATTAATCATTCCTAAATCATCCATCAACTACTTTCCACCTTTCATCTACAGTCAACAACAAAATTATTCAAATTTTGACTTAGTTACTTTTACTCAACCAGCAAGCTGAATAAAAGTAAGAGTATAAAAGAGTATAAATAATTTTGGAATTGAGAGTATGGTCCAAAAATTGGGAAAGCCAATGGTACATAATAACGGCTACAATATTGAATTCAGCTTAAGATTAAAATATTGCATCTTACATCTGTGCCGAAATTATGGCACTTTTAGGTTAATACCAGCAGTCTAAACGCACGTTACATTTTAACTGTTCAGAAAACTGTAATACTATATGTTGTTCAATGACTAATAACCTGTTGTTATTGTTGTTTTTGTGAGTCTGCTGCCAAACCTCCTTAGCACCCGGCGTCTCTTCTCCAGAGGTTTGTCATGTCCCAACCACAAGGTAGGATGCGGGTTTTCCTCTGTGGGTTTTTTGTCAACAAAGTGGAAGGAACACACGTACAACGTTTGCAGTGTTTTTTTCAAGTTGAGGTTTTTCAGCCACATCCTTCTCTTGTAGCCACAAATTTAACTTCCTCTGGTTGTTCGTACAACCACCAACTGTGTTTCCGAGCCGCGCGAGTAAATTTTTCGGGGGCAAATTGTTTTATACATCCTCCTGAACTTTCAAATAAACCTCTACCAGTAACAGAAACCCACCCTGCAAACCAACGGCTAAGCGCTTTCCGGTATCTCACCGGAAGTTGCACGCATAATCGTTTCTACATGAGCCGGACCAGGAAAAAGGTGGATAAGTTACTGGTAATGTTGAAATTTTACATTTTGAGCGGTACAAGAGTAGCAGATACAGCCTACAGTGCCCTCTAGTGGTTGTCAGTGTGAAAATAACGAATATGTGAGATTATATATTTTTAAAAAATTCACACATAAGTCGCACATAAACAGCGACTTATACTCCAGAAAATACAGCAGCTCAGTGGGGCTCTGTGGTAACGCTCAGAGGGAGGGCTGTGAAACCCTAATAAAGTGTAAGCTACAAACAGTTAGCTTTAGTTTAGCTCGCTGCTAACAGGAAGCTGCAGTCTGAACAGTTGTTAATAACAACTGAGGACAAAGCAGGTGGATATAACACACTTGTACTGTCCCCTCTCCCTGATTCAGCCGAACCCTGTTCTGCTCGTGATCATGCAGCTCTGTGTCTGTGAGTGAGAGCAGCCCCTGCTGCTGTCTCCGTCTGAGTGGTCACAGAGAGACGGTGGCTGCAGGCCGCACAGCACGTTGTTCTCAATAACAACTGAATAGTTTTAAAATAAAAGTAAATCTCCACACTGCTGATTTGACTTGCTCCATCTTTTCAACTTCCTCCAGGACCTGACGGTGTAGTGTACAGAGTCACACATAGTACCGTAGATCGGGCCTATGTATTTACTCCAATGACCGGTATCCTATCCAGCTTTTTTGTCTGGATCTGTGTAGGGCTGCAATGATTAGTCGACATAAATGATGACGTCCACTATAAAAATTTGTCGACGGAAATTTTAAGCGTTGACGCGTCGCTTTAATTTCATATTTTTCATAGGCGCAATTAGTGATTTTTAGGACCACTGAACCAGGCGCTGTATTTTCTTGTACCGCATAATGCCACAGGAAGTGCTGGGGGCAGTATAATGAATCTATTGTTTGCGGCTGCCTTGTTTGAGAAGAGAAGAAGGCGGCGGTGCACACATGCAACATGCAACATGAAAAAAAAAAAAAATTCTAAGCTCATAAGTAAATGGAAGATGAATCAGGCCATTTTAGAAAAAAGTATTCTATTTAGCAAAGTTAGCTGTTTAAAATGCATAAAACTTACATAAAATACGTAATGTCAGGCAAATGGCAGTTGGAGTGTCATAAGTTGCCTCATAAGCACCAATATCCCAGCCACCTTCTATAGCGTGCAATGGTTTTTGTATATATATATATTTTTTGCAAACTAGAGTCAGCTCCATTGGATGAAAGTCATTGCGGTACATCCTTCGCCTGTCATGCCGCTGCGTGAGAGCTTCAGTTTTATGTAGGCGCCCAGCAACACTTCGAGAGACACAGTGGGAGATACTGTAGGTCCAAGAGGAGATGCTAGATTGACTGGAAGATTGTCTGCTGTGTCGATACCAGCTCATGAGCCCCTGGAGATAAACAACTTCCATTAGCAGTGTTATTGTACTGCCATTCAAGCCTGATTTCACTTAAACCTTAGAGCAATTTTGGATCCAGGCAATGAGACGGACTAAACCGGTCTTTATATGTGCGTCATATGCATTATACATACATAATATAGATTATACTTGCCTATGAGTATCCTGTTATAATCTTACAGCATACAGCATGATCTTCAGTAGCCATCTTCCATTTATTTTACATGTGTGCAGTGCAGCCAGAGTGGAAGCTACTGAGGCAATGACTTATTCAGATTTCTGAATAGAATCACTTAAATACACTATTCAATCGTCAGCAGGCACATTAACTACTGGGTACGTGTCATATCTCATATGAGCTTTCTTTACACAGGTAAGGTTCACCAGGGAAGGTACATATTTGGCCAAGAACATTAAAGTGGCTTTGAGGAAGCGCATCTGCTTTTTGCATTGCACTCTCTGTGTGTTCTTTATATCTATTAGCAGTTTGACAAATCTTCCAATGCAAAGAAAGTATATGATGGGGTATACCAAATTAAAAAAAACAAAAACAAACAACTGAGTCACCTGGTGGCATGTTACAAATAAACTATCTACTACTAATATATGGGGGACTCACAGAAAATGTTTGCAATGGGCATGTACTTAAGGTGAAAACCTGGTTGGTGATATGATGAACCACTTGTCAGTAACTGCCTATCAGCAGGTCATTTTATCCAATCAAGAAACACAATGGTGTTTACATTAATAACGATAAAACTGTCACTATTTTGTGACTAGTGTAATAACTGTCACAACTTACACAACATTGGTCCAGTCATGCAGCACATTATCTTCTGCAGTACAAAATGGACTTTAGTAAGTTGTAAATTCACAAATGTCAAAATTATACAGCTGCTGCTCTAAGTAAGTTGCACTTCCAAAATGTATTCATATCTAGTAAAAAGAATACAGTGGTGTATACTAAAAATGCAATGAGACAAAAAGAAAAAAAAAGAAATTCTATTATACGAGTCAAAGAAGAAAGGAGTGTACAGAGACCAGAGATGAGCATAAATACATTGAAATGTATTTAAAATAAAAATACAAAATACTGTGTGAAAAATTGATTTAAATACATATACAGTATTTTGTATTTTTAAAATATATGTGAAATTGGCCATCAAGTATAGTAACTTTTTATATTTTTGAAAGGAAAGTTTGCTTTCATGTACACTTCTGTTTCTAAAATTAGAAAGTTTATAAAAAATTTACGTTTATTTATTTATTTATTTTTTAGATTCATTTAACACTGTTTACCAAAGTTTTTTTTCTTTTTGTTTGTTTGTTTTTATTTTTTGATCATTGTCAACAAATGCACACATCACTGTTTAAAGTGATGGTGAGAGGCAGTGATTAACCTTCTTTTGTCTCTACATAAACATTTGCATAGATGAGTGAACACAATCACAGTATATAAACGTGACCAATGGCATTTTCATTAAGCACTATGTTTGTAAAATGCTTAAATTTATTAAAAGAGCCTGCAAAGCTGAAATATTGAATAAAAGTAATGGTGTGTGTTTCATACATTCATTCACTAAAAGAAAACATTTAATGAATTTAATTTGATTTGAAAATGTATTGAAAAATAAACCATACACAAGACAGTATTGTTCAATTTAGTGTTACATGTTATATTAATATATTTTGTTCTTGTATCACAAGGTACAATTTCAAGTTCACTGCGTTTCACAGGATTTTTTTTTATTTTTTTATTTTTTTTTTTTTTGTTCTTTTGGTTAGGAGAACAATTACTGAGTTGCCCCATCGATTTACACAATTATACAACATCAAGCAGGTCAAGTAAAAGCCGCCATGATGTCTGATGCAGAAACGACGAGTAGGCTTTATAAACCAGGCATGTTACTTGTTGGCATTCCACTCTGTCATGGAGTGCACGCACAAAAAACTACCTGGCACCATGCAAGTGTAAACATGAATTTCCTTTCGCAGTATACTGCACTTATAAGTACAATTGCACCAAGCACATCACACTTTATTACTTATTCATCCATGTGTGGTTGAAAAAAACAAAGGCAACTGGACGTAGTTTAGAAACAGACGACGCTTTGTCCCTCATCCAAGGGCCTTAGTCGACTTCTTCATCCACTCCAACGTTCCAATATTCCTGCCCCATTAAAAGCTGCATGGATGCATTTGCTCATTCTGATAGGCCCAGTGCTATGTCAACGATATAGAAAAAGTTTAATTGATTCATACTTTATATCATTGCTACGCACGATATATAAAATTTTGTCATATCACCCAGCCCTAACATGCAGTAATGCTTTAAACATGTTTGACAAGCTAGTAGGTTAAAAAAAACCAAACAAGTAGTATTGATCATGATGACACTTTTACCTTATTGCAGAAAACTGAGAAGAGTTGCTGCAGCCTGCAGCTCCTGAGTGTTCAGGGTGGGGAGGCAGTGTGTCTGAACTAAATCAGCACCCTGACACAGAGCTTGACTGGCACAAAGCATTTTATGTATTTTGAAAATACAAAAATACTCATCTTATTTTTCTAGTAGTTTTAAAATAGAAAATAGTATTTTAAATTAAAACAGACAGAGAGACTCTGAGTTCATGGGAGTGATGGGGTGATTGCCGGTTCACGTTCACATGACGCTATGAACAGGATCTGCATTCACACAGAGCCACTCAAAAACAATGTAGTACATATGTCAGACCAGTAAGAGGTGGGTTTTCATTTTGTCTCTTCTGCTGCCCCCACATCTGCTTGTCCATGTGTGATGCACCTACAACGTCATCCTTTTCAGAGATGATGTTAGTTTCACAGTTTATGTGGGAGCAGAGCAGCAGCAGCTCGGCCAGATTCAAGTTTGTATTGTCATGGAGTGAGAACACTGTCCTTGAGGAAGTGAGAGGCCAATCCACAACAGCACCATTGTGGTTTCACAATGATAAACAGCCTAGTAATCTATAGAAACAGAAATAGTGAAACAGTATAGAAAAAAAAAATGTGTCAAGCTTATAGTACTATAACCTTAACTTAACCTGGTTTCTTGTTTACACCTGTCAGTCAGCCTGTCCATCAACAGTGCACTCCTCCAACAGTAACTTCAAGTCAAATAGTGGAGATACAGACAAAATTTGGATGTTTCTTTTTAAAATAACCTTTTACAAGGTAAGAACAGGGTGAATGGATCCGAAATTATATACAGCAGCAAACAGGAGAGCAAGGCAGTAGGTTGATGTAAATGAGAAGAGGTCTTGGCAGAGATGACACAGAGTAGTGTCTCAAAGTGGTGAGGGGCCACGATAGTGAAGAAGAATCCTTTCAGGGGCCGAAGATGGTGACATTTAGAAGCTTTTATTAAATTTTGAATGTGAGATTTTATCTTCACTTCAGTCTTACAGAAGTTATCTTTTAACATTATTTCCCTCCTTTTATGGAAACTGTAGTTGGATTTGAACAGGTTTTAGTTGGATTTGAACAGGTTTTACATAGATCTGAAGAGGGTTTAATTGGATTTGAACAGGTTTTAGTTCCATTCGAACCCCTTTTAAGTTGGATTTGAACAGGTTTTAGATGGATTTGAATTGGTTTTAATTGGATATGAACAGGTTTAAGTCAGATTTCAACAGTTTTTCGTCAGATTTCAACAGGTGTTAATTGGATTTCAAGAGATTTTAGTTGCATTTGAACATGACCTCATGTACAAACAGGATTCAGAAGTTACACACTGATAATGTTAATGAGTCTCAGTACAAACACAGGCTTCATCTATGAAACCATTTGATGACTTCCCAATGTGACTGGATTAGCCAAGTGTTAATGAAAGCTTTTAATGATGTTGGCTTTGGCAAAACACAAGAGAAAATAAATGATCAATACTAGGCTGGTGGTGGAATGTTGAACCACACTCAAGAGTTGTAGAAACGAGTTATGGTGTGGCATATAAATGAGATGGGTGCTGTGATGAATTACAGATAAGATATTCATGCATCAGTTTGATTTATACGTTTTTATCTACCTTCGCACCTTATACCTTAAAGCCTAATGATTATAACACGAAAGCTGACTTTTCTTACATTGTCCCCATCTGTCTCATGTAAAAGAAAATGAAAGGCTCTATCACCAGAGATCTGCTTTAACAAGGAATAGAGTCCTTCTGGCTTATGTGTGTATTCTACTAAAAAGAACTGGGAGTCACACTTAAAAACTAGGATTTCACCTAATCATATTAACAATAAAAATAAAATAAAAAGTTCAGGTTGAAAAAAGTTTTTAAAAATGTCTCACATCACTCATATTCTGTTTCTACCAAATGAAACAGAATGACCTTATTATCTGCATATCCTAGTCTGGATGAACCGCAACTTTGTACAAAGTAGTGTTAACGTATACCCTTTATTAGCCTCAAAGTCCATTTATTCATGTGAGCCTGTCTAAAAGTTAGGTGCCGTGATAGACCCGGGCCTTAACTTCCAAAATCATATTTCAAACCTTTCCAAAACTGCATTTTATCATCGTAGGAATATATTTCATCTGATGCAGAGGAACTTGTTCATGTTTTTATTTGAAGGAAAATTGATTATTACAAGATACTTTATTCTGGACTGACATTGGTTCCCAAAAAAACACCATTAAGATAAACGCGTCTCACCATTATAGATATAAATATAAATTGGGGCTGGTAAAATTTTTGCAATTTTCTTTTTGCATAAATTTTTACGGTTTAGTGAGTCAAAAAGTGAATGTATTGGTAATGCAATAATCTACAGGTGCTGTAGTTTTTAGGGTTTCTCATTAAGTTACTTTTAAGTTATTTGTCAAATCATTTTTGCATTCACAGACTTGGCTGTCATAGTGTCTCAGTTTTGATGTCTGAACAATACAATTTATGTAAAAAAAGAACAGTTTACATGCTATACAAAATTAAATGATTCAAAATAAAGTTAATTACCTTCTGTTATATTGACGATTCACTGTGTGTATTAAAAGTTGACAAGTTGTGTGATTAATTAATTGATTCTTTGATTGATTTGATTTTTTTTTTTTAATTGATTCACATCCCTAATGTAAATGCATAAGGGTAAAGTAACCCACATGTAACTATCCATGGAATTCCTCAAACACAAGAGTCAACAGGTTTTTTCACCGCTTTTAATGGATCTTATTTAATTTGAATTGCACCAACAAGATCTAAAATAGGTTTAAATATATTTTAACTTATTTTTTCTGTGCACCAAGATTTAAACCTAGTTTAAATTAAACTCTAATTTAATATAAATTTGAGTTCAGTACTTTCTGAATAAGATTAAACTTAATCCTGTTGCACCAACCATCTTAAACCACAGTGGAAATTTTTTGTCTCAATTTTACTTTAAACGGACATTTTATACAGGACATTTATAGTGGAAGTAAATATGTTTTTATAGAGATTGAGATTGTAACAACTGTAAGAAGGATGGTATTATTTGCCAGAGACTAAAAAGTAGCTCCATTACTGATGAGACTGTAAGGGATCTGTACACTTACCCACAGCAGTGTAGCTTTAGTGTAACCGTATAACTATAAAATGTGGAAAAGCAGTGTCAATTAGCAGTTTTCACCTTCTTGCTGCTCACAAAATACGTAGGTTATCAAAACAATTTCAAAACAACAGATACTCTGTTACACTGAACCATCTGGAGGGCCTCCACAGAATGAATACCTGCTCGATATTGGATGTATCAGCTGTGAGTCACCGCAGTTTTATTCAATCAGAGCAACACCATGTTCTTTAGTTTAGTAAAAGCGTCTCGCTTCAGAATCCAACCTAAACAGTGCTGCCACATCATCGGTTCGAACCAACACCACTTAGCAGTAAATCTTGTGTTAATCCAGCTGTTGCGCAAGGTAAGGAGTGCTAATCCTTTTTTATAACACATGATGTGCAGAGATGTGATGGTTTTGGTGAGATATATTTTCTCAATCTTTTTTTAATTTCAGGTGAAAAACAATCACGATTTTTGGCTACATATTTAATGATCAAAAGATGCGTGCTTTAATGTCAAACTGTCATGTGACTGGATTGGTGTTAGCCATTATGTAAACATTGGTTGATCCAAACTCTATAGCATATCTATAGGATGAATACATTTTAAATCAGTCTTCTTTTTTTTTTTTTTAACTCCTAGCAACCTTATTAGCATGCATCCATTAGCTAAGTGATTGCTCACAGGGAGAAATTTTACCTTAAGCCCAAGTCACACCACAACACCAATCCATATTAGCCTTACTTCTCTGAGTCATGACCGTCTGTCTTTGTCAAGGTAAGGCCCTTTGACACTGCGAGATTAAAGCTTCTAGACAAATCAAAGATATGTGAGTGGCTTTTAAATCAGATAAACCCTGATAAAGGTTGTGCCTGTAGCTCTTTATGTTAGGAGCAGCTCGAGGAGGTAAACAGCAATGACAAACCTGCTGCATGTAAATGGTCTTCCCTGCCTCGCCAAGGAATGCTTCATTAGTGCCCCATGATGGCTGGTGGGTAGCCAATTCACAAATCAAAGCTGATACACAGAAATATCCATGTGCGTTTTGAAATTGCATGCCGTCTCGAGGTAGTTATTACCCCTCACTATGTTTCCGTGTCCAATCGTAATTACTTACAGAGCCACTCAAAGTCTGTTTATCAGCCAGATAGTAATAGTGTTACATAAATCCATCTCTGTCACCTTTCAATCCTCATTAAATCTCAACAGTAGGAAGCATAATGGAGCAGACATGTTTATAAGTGGAAATTATTTTAATGCACAATTAATGACTTTTGACTCTCTCATATTAGCATGACCTTTTGACAGTTACCTGCTTATTTATTGAGGTTTCTATGGCGCGCTAGTCCCTACCAACAATAATATCATCATGCCTCCTGAGATTGTCCAATTTGCTCCAGTATGGCTTATTTACTTTGACTGGCACATTTCTGTAAATGTATGTGGTTGGCATGGAGACTGAATGGGCTACAGCCAGCATCCCTTGGTGTTTCAGTTTAGTGCTTGTTAAACACTGCAGGAAATCTCTATACCGACCTGAATGAAGGGAGCACCCTGCTGAGTTATTCATGTGAATATATACGATGGACAGATCTGGTGACGTTAACACTTCTGACAGGAATGACATGTCACATGGCTCATTAGTATTAGTGTCTTATGTTTTAATAATATTGTAGGACATAGAGTGTATGCTATTTGTGCTAATTATTGTGAATTTCAAATATGATTGGGAATAGATGGTCTCATGCAAGGGAATATTAACCCCTAACCACTAACCATTCATCTGATGATCTGGCTCTGACACAGCCCATGAGGAGCATACAGGGATGTCATCAAATGGAAAAGTGTTAATAAGACATGCTTGAACATTGATGTTTCCCACGAAAATGCCACTGGTGTCTCAGGTACCTTGTCTCAATATGGGCCACTAAATTACTGACACTGTGGAAGGAGCATGGAGTCTTTTTGCTGTCAGTGCAGACAAATTTCAATGCGTTTTGACATTGAATGGTATCCTTGATTGTAAACCCATGATGCCATTCTTTCCATTTATCTGTGTATGAATATGAGAGTTATATTTCTTCCAACATTTTTCTACAAACCCAATATGAAACGTAAACACTCAATATGATTGTGACTGAACTTAACCACTCTCATGTGTCAAACATTTAATGGCAATAAAAGGACAGGTTCCACTTATACATATGTAAATAGTAAATATGTCAGTTGTCTATCTAGTCACTGACACTGCCGTGGTAGATCTGAGGAATCAAGATAAAATACAAAAGTGTATAATTGTAAGATCAATGTTTTGTTTTAATGTGCCCCTTCTTTTTTATGATCCACTTACTGTTTCAGGCCCTGGCTATATGAACACATGTATTTTTTATAAAATGTTATTTAAAAAAACTCAGAAACTGTCAGAAACTACAGAAGAATATTTGGAGCATGTACAATGAGTTTGTTTTGAGAAGACGTATTGATGGCAGTTCAGTAAAAATAATTAGAGCTGTATCATGTTATAACACAATGTTTCTTGTTACACAATATAAGATAATTATGATGTTTTTATGTTTATTTTTTACAGATAATATGTTATCACAAGGCAAGTTATTAAAAATAACTCTTATTGTAACAAGATCTTTTTACATTTTTTCAAGATAAAGTTATTATTTAAAAATAAATGTGTTTCTTTTTAACATGTAAGGTTATATTAAGATTGTGTTATTGATATATTCAATGAAACACAGGGATTTATCATGTTACCAGATACCAATTTATTATGTTAAAAGTATTTGAATTGTTCAAACTGAAATCTGAGCAATGGGCTGGTACAGAATATTATAAAAAATAAATAATATAAAAAATATTGGCCAATACTCTTCTTATGTATGACACTGGTGGCAGTTTGTTTTACCTTGTGGATTTGATTTGTAAAATTAAATAGAACTAAAAGTAACTTGCAAGAAGCACAAGCCAACATTTACACTTTACACATTTTAGAAGTGTGGAAATGTCAGTTGGCTTCACTGTTTTATTTGGAATTCAATTATTCATTCATTCATTTTTTTCTACTGCTTAGTCCTGTTGGGCGTCATGGGTGGCTGGAGCCTATCCCAGCAGCTTTGGGCCTTAGGCGGGGTACACCCTGGACAGTGGCCAGTTAGTCGCAGGGCTGACACTTAGAGACAAACATTGACAGACAATGACACAACCATTCACTCTCACATTCATTCACTAGGGATACTTCAGAGTTGCCAATTGACCTATACATGCATGTCTTTGGGCTTTGGGAGTTAGCTGATGATGTTTGAGTCGGCCACAATCAGCCAACGATGTGTTTTGAATTGGCCAGAACCAGCCAAGGATGTTTGAGTCACAACCTTCTTGCTGTGAAGCAGGAGCGCTAACCACTCTGTTACTGGGCACACCAAGGAATTAAATAAAATAATTCAATTTCATTTGATGTATAAAATATAGCGATTGTGCATTTTACTTCTCTGTATGTTTACAGTCGAGGAATAGGCTCCTTCACAAGTGACATCATCAAAATGAACAATAACAAGGCAGCAAACAAATTAATTTTTTTTGTTTTGTTTTGATGAGTAACAAGCCAGGTGAAAAGAAAAGTAAAGGATCCATTAGCAGAGAAATGTATGATTCAGCAGGCTCGCTATAACTGAATTAGCCCACCATGCAGGTACAATTAGCCGCCTAGACTGACATTTATGAGCTCTTCTTGAAATAAGATGAGAATATTAATAAAATTAGGCTACTGAATATTGAGCAACTGACTTATATCTTTTGATATAAGATCTGATTTGGTTTCTATCAGCCAAATTTAACTAACTTCTACTTCAAAGTAGGATTCAGTGTTTGGTGAATAAACCCTTGGTATACTTTGACAAACTATCTTGGTACGCCATGCATCTGTGCTTGTCCAGCTTAACATTATGATTTCAGCAACTTTTAGCATGTAGCCTTTAGCTTTTATGATGCATAGGCTATAGCTTCTTATAAAATATATGTATTCGTCCAGTCACGTTTGTTCTTTATCCAGAAGCTGACATTTGCCAAAACCATCTTGTTGATGTACAATTTGCTGTTATTGGAGGTGTACAATGTGTTGAAAATGTATCAATGTCGTTTTAATTGGCATTGAGCTGTTGATAAGAAGTTAATTAGTTAATTAAAGTTGGGTATACAGTACAGAAAAAGTATTTGCCTCCTTCCCATTGACGGTATAGGGGCTGGACATAGCAAGTCCTCTTCCGGGTTTGAAGCTAATACAGAAGTAGGGGTAGCTACATCAAGCCTGGCTACCATTGACTATCATTCAAAAATCGGCGCAAATTATAAAGTCACCATTTTTGTCAGGGTCATCATTCTGACTATGCCGTCTTTGATTTAACACATTCTTATTATTTCTGTAATCGATATGTTGATATTTGCACCATAACTCAAGATATTAACTGACCAATCAGCTGCCTCCTTTCTGCCATGTTGCTATGCGTGGCTGACAAGTTTGATTGACACCTCTCGTCTCGTTGTTTACGGTTGCTCTCCCTCGAGAGAAGATGCCGCTAGATATTTATGGACAAAATAGAGAGATTGTCGGAAGCCTGCTATTTTATCAGCTAGAGTTAATCATATTTCAATGGCCAAAGTTTGTAATTAATTAGCCCATGTTATCCAAAGCTTTTTAGGTAATATGGTGTTGGGTTTTTTTTTGTTAATTAATTTGCATGCTACTATTCATGAATGGAGATATCATTTGCTGTTAGCTAGCTGTGTTTGGTTTAATTCAGCTGATATGACTTTTTCATCTTTCTGCACTGAAGAAACGGAGCTCTAGTTTGTAGGTAAGTCAATTTCTACATGTATTAAAGTACTGCTCAGAACACATATAGTATATCAACTACTAAGCTTTTATTAGCTAACTTTTATTAGCAGGTGGCTGCTATAAAGGACTCATTTACATCTACATCGACAGATTTCAATGATAGTAAATTTAAACTGCATTTCCAGATCTTACATGTGCAGTGTTAATAACCAACTTGTAGAAAGTGTTTTCATTTATTTTTAAATAAACTTTGAAATACACAACAGTGGATGAAAGCACATCAGATGAACTTTAAATCATTTATTTATAACTATAGTGATTTTTCAGCATGCCATACGCAGTAACATTATTATGGAAAAGGATCAGATCAAAAAATACATTGTTTTGTTAGTCTTTTACATCTTGAGTGTCTTATAGAATTGAATTAGTTTGTTAAATTATTTAAGTATGGTATGTTAACAGTTTTTGCAAATTGCATTACATTTTTGTTTATGACATATTGTCCATATCCCTGACTTATGTGGATATGTAGCATAACAACAAAGAAGCAAAATGTATGAAATAATTAAAAGCTTCTTGAATTGTTACTTAACTCATGGGTATCTCAAAATGCCATCTGTTCATCAATCAAGTCTATAAAGACTTTAATGTCTTTCCAAGATTATTAACTCAAAATATTTTTTTTCCTGGCCCTTGGTGTTGTATTTATACATTCTATGGTTGTATGTTTGGCATTTTTCAGCCCTTGGGGAAAACTAACTGGTGACGCCTGGTCTAAACCAACATTGCCGTGTACGCTAACTCACGACGATGCAGATCTTCTACCAGTAAAGAAAGATTTATCTTCTTAATCTTTTTTTAATAACAGCTACAGTGACCTTTTTGTGTAACCCACCAAATTAGCTTCATCTAAACTAACGTTAGCATGTGTGGTGCTTGAGACTTTTTTTCTATTAGGCTTCCATATTAGGTAAGTTAAAACTTTTTCATATCCTAGCATACATGACACTTCAGATCTTCAACCAATACTAAATTTACCACATGACTAAAGGTAGGAGGTCTGAATTAAGGCTCACACTTTCATAGCACTGTCTCCAGCTGTGCTCAGTGTGAGTCACATGAAGCAGTGTGACCCCAGCACACCTCTCCTTTTTTCTCAAAACCATGTGTTTGTTCACTCAAGGCAGTCATTTTCATCTGAAGAACAATGTGCGATGTAGCTTTGGTCTTATAGTCTAGACTTTAAATTAACCAGTGGGACACGTTCACATTAAAGGTAATATTAGATTAACCTTATTTCAGCCAGGACCAAACAACTCTATCCCAGTGTAATATTTAGGTCGCATTAAGATTAGGATGAATTATGGAACACACTCTTACCACTTTTTTTTTTCTTTTCTTTGCTCAAGGGAAAAACCATTAATAATCTTCCATTGAGTCTAATAATAATATAAAAGTGTTTTTTCTGTTTAAATAAACCACAACTGACAGTTAATAAAAGCAGCTTCTGATAAAAGACAAAATAAACAATGTGTTAACAGCCCATAACATAAAATCTTCTGAAAGCTTGCACTGCTTAACCCATGACCCTGAAAATATATTAAATACAACTATATGGAATATTTGCAAGTTGCAATGCTTTGTATGGTGTTAACAATTGTTTTTCTGCTCAGCTCTGTGCGGACTTTTTGTTTTACTTTTGTTCTAGGCTATGAAATGTTCTTGTGATTTAAATTAAGCTTTAATGAGTTTTAAATTAAAGGCCCAAAGCTGCTGGGATAGGCTCCAGCCACCCGCGACCCCAAACGGGACTAAGCGGTAGAAAATGAATGAATGAGGATGAATGAGTTTTAAATGGTAAATGTCAATATTATATTATGTTCTTTTTAAATAAATTCTTCTTATTTCAGTCCCACAAACAAAGTATGAAGTATGTGTAGAAATAAAGAAGACCAGCATTTCAATGTATGCATTTTAATTTGGGGGAAGTAAAAGGTGCCACAGTGATAGTACAGAGGTAGTTAGAAAGAGTAACAAATTAAACACATCATTTTGAAATTTCGGCTTTTGCAACCATTAAGGGGAGACCGGGGCTTGGTATCACACTGGGTAAGTTGTCACACTGCAACTATTTTCACCACCGGGGCTGTTGCAAAAAAACAGAGAACTAGTGCCTAGTCATTGTGTAATGTCTGGGAATTGTTAGTCGAGGTGAGAATAAAGTAACTATTTTTCACATCTTAAATTAAAAATGGCCAACTTTACATTTTCAATATAACTTTCTTAAAATTGAAGAAAATTATAAGTTTACTGTTGAACCTAGAGGAGAGAGTAAAGTGTATTGAGTAATTTTAGCTAGTGTCTAGTCTAGGATGTAGCTAACTTTATTCTTGCTAATCAATGTGGTGTTTTATGTTTTTTTAAGCAAGAAAAGAGACAAAAGAGAGACGAAGAAAGTAAGAAGGCCAGGAAGAAAGTATGGTCAGGAATTACAAAATAAAGACAGAAAATGGCAGCACTGGACCTGATGTCATGTTTTAGGCAGTAAGACAGGTCAAACTGGCCAATAACGCAATAATGAAATGAATAATTGCCCTTTTGCTAGATACTGCAAGATTAAATAGAAACAGCTACAATAATTTGATGTAAAAGTCTTCATCAGGAACTATTTCCTCGGGTCTACTTTAAAGACTGTTTCCCCCAAGTGGGCCAATAGGCTCCAAAAGAGGAGCAAACCCTTCCAGATGGATGAAGGAATCACTTTTTTTATTTTTTAGTGCATTTTGGTAACATACCAAATGCACAAGGCAAGAGCCATGCCTGCTCCTTCTCACTGACCACAGTTCAGGCTGGATTTCAGTACCTTGCTCTGCAGCTGCAAAATTTTTGAGTTTACAAACTTCCACTGCCTGGCCCCAGCTCATCACTTCTTGCAGTTTTAATTAACACTGCATTCTGTAACACTGTTTATAATAACTGCACTACATTTGGAAAGACAAATTGGTATTTAACCACACCAAAAAAAGGAAGAACAAACAAAATCACTTGTCTTGTTCAAAAGAATGTCATTTTTTCTCTTTTGAAGCAGCAGAGGCCTATCCAGATGGGCTCCTTACCTCACACTGAGCTGTAATTACCATTTACCATGATGGCGGTTTGTCTGCCTTAAAGGAGCTCCAACTAATGCATAGACAGGGAGACCACAGAAAATACAGAAATGTACCCCAAAAATGCATTGACAAAGATCTGACTTTTTACTATACTCTAACATTTTCAGATAGATGGTTTTATGCATCATAGACTATACTATAGAATATATGTTCTAACTTGGTGTCCATGACATTTGTTTATTATAGGACTCTGAACAATAAGGCAAGGACAAGGCTACGATTGTAAAGTGTGGGATGAATATATCTGTACATTTCTGTTGTACAACAGAGAATGTTTTCTGTCTTTCCTGCTTCTGATTAAGAGAGCATAAATATTAAATTTGAACCATCACCAAATAATTTAATTTTGAATGAACACAGAAATATTGTAAAAAAAAGGGTCAAAGATTACTTAAGAAAGTTCAATTTTGTTTGCATTGCTAAAATGTGCAATATTTACACGTTATGTGATTATTTGAATACATTTTGTTTTTGGTTGGCACTATCAAGAGTTAACCTAGAGGGAGGCAGGCTGCTGGGTAAATGTGCCCACGTTTCTCACCTGGCACGACACGAGGGGAAGGATAAGCTAACAAGTACAATTAAGTGGGACTTCACAAGATTTAAATGGACTTTAAAAGACTTAAAAGACCTCTAGCGTGACAGGCTGCCAACAAGGTATTTTATTGATGTGTCTGTGTAATAACTTGTAGTAATTCTCACAAAATGGTGCACAAGGCTCCTCTGTTAAACGCATTTGTTTCACAGTGGATTCATCAGACTTTGTAGAAGCAGACAGTATTTCACTTTAAAGTTCAATCCTCTGGTTGTGACTTTCAGTCAGTTTCTGCCCCATTTTCATCATTCACTAAATAAAAATGTCTTTAAGGTAACTCTCAGTAACACAGTGTTGGAAAAATACATGTTTATGGAAAAACTGAAAAATACTTTATAATATTTAGTTTAGTATAGTTTATAATATTAGAGCCAGGTTTTATTGGAGGGAAGACTGTAGCTGGGCTTTAGCAGTGATCCTCAAACTTTAAGAAATTTAATATGGTTTAGTTTGATTTTCAGGTTTTATGGTGTTATAGTTTGTCTTTGAAGGAATTTAACTGGTTTTAGTTGGACTTTAACAGGTTCTTAGTGATTTTAGTTAAAACTGAACAGATTTTAAGTGATTTTATTTGGACATTATTCAGATAAATAAATGCCGCTGGACCGTCCTGACAGCTCAGACTCGTTTGTCTTCTTCAGTCAAATAATGTCTTACTAACATTTTGGAGTTGGAGTGGAGCACTGTCTAGTTTGCTGTCTGCTTTTACAATAAATCATAATATTAATCAAACAACATAAATGAACTTTGATGTACCCATTGAAGAAGTTGCCTACAATGACGCATGAGCACAATGATATATATAAAGATGCCCCTTTAATGACTACCGTTGGAAATGGCTCTCCAGCGCCCCCTGCAAATGTTGAATTTGACCTTGAAATTTAGTTTGTCGTAGACGGATGCAATTTGATACACACAATCCTCATTGGCCCCTGGCCACAAATATCAAACGACTCACTCCTACCTGCAACCGTGTTACCATGGCAACACGTGAAATCTGTGATGTTAATGGATGAGATGACAATTGAATGCTAGTTTGATTGCCGTAAATCTCTCAAACATTGACGGATTTTATGAGCCCAATGAAAAAGTAGCCCACAATGATGGCCTGAACACAATAATATACCAATACAATTACAATATGTAAAAATGGCCCTCCAGAGCCCCCTAGAAATGCGTGGATTTTGTTCATTTTGCTCTTTTTCAACCTCCCCTAGATCTCTCAAACATCGGTGGATTTAGTCAGACCCAATGAAGAGGTTGTTCACGATGACGCCAAATCCAAGTAACAAATACAGATTTTGGTGTTGATTTGATTTATCGGTTTGGACAAACAGTTGTGATGTTGATGAATTTCTGCAGTCTCATCAAAAAGACATGATGCTGAGGATATACTGTAGAGAATATTGTAAACTCTCTTGGTTTGGGATTGTGTTTTTGTCTTTATTTGTGTAAAAATATACAAAATTAATAGATATATAAATAAAAAATGCTTTAAAGCAGGCTTTGGACACAAACATTAGTACAATTTGTTTGTTTTGACAGACTACAGCCAGAATAAAGGACTGCTTTTTTTTTTTTTTTTTTGCTAATTAGTGTCAACAATAATATTGCTAATATTGTCTTTTGTAAAGGTTAAAGCACATTTTCTGCAACTTGGAGCCAGTGTGGCAAATGTTTACACATCAACTACAAAACTATATACTGTGTGACAGAGGATCTCAGCAACACCTACAAAATGAACATTGTTGAAGTAGTGTCTCCCTCTCTTTTCCAAATGCCATTCAATCTTCCATCTGTGTAACACTTCCTGGTTTACTGTGATATTCAGTAAAAGCTAATGCAGTCCGAACATGGATGGTGTCTTGCCTTACTGCTTCTTTTTCTGCTAAATCAGCAGCTTTGTTCCACTCAACCCCAACATGAGCAGGAACCCACAAAAATCCCACACTGCTTGTGGTCTTTTCTGTTTTGTACAGTGCAGTTAGGGCTTCTGTTGTCAGATCAGGTCTCACAACAGAAGAAGCTGGAGTTCCTGTCTGCAGGGCCATTTTATATTATATTTTATCACATGCTGGGCTCTGACATTACCCACCCATTCCAGTGTCCAGATACATTGTCTCAGAGCCAGTAGCCCTGAATATCCACAGCAAAGCCTGTTTTTTTGTTATTAGGATCCACAGAGAGTGATCGGTGTAAATTTGCCGGTGATCGGTCCAGTTCACCAGGATCCTTTCACTGACCACACTCACAGGATTTTCTTTTCCCCTCTCCATGAACGTCTCCATGAACGTCTCCATGAACGTCTCCATGAACCTCTCCATGAACGTCTCCATGAACCTCTCCATGAACCTCTCCATGAACGTCTCCATGAACGTCTCCATGAACGTCTCCATGAACCTCTCCATGAACGTCTCCATGAACGTCTCCATGAACGTCTCCATGAACCGCTCCATGAACGTCTCCATGAACCTCTCCATGAACGTCTCCATTAACCTCTCCATGAACCTCTCCATGAACCTCTCCATGAACCGCTCCATGAACGTCTCCATGAACCTCTCCATGAACGTCTCCATGAACCTCTCCATGAACCTCTCCATGAACCTCTCCATGAACGTCTCCATGAACGTCTCCATGAACCTCTCCATGAACGTCTCCATGAACCTCTCCATGAACCTCTCCATGAACCTCTCCATGAACGTCTCCATGAACGTCTCCATGAACCTCTCCATGAACGTCTCCATGAACGTCTCCATTAACCTCTCCATGAACCTCTCCATGATTTTCACTTGAGCTGAACTTTAACTGCACTCTGTCTTCATTCTACTTCATACATTCTAGCAGTTTTACACTATTGTAAATTAAATAACGTCTAACACAA
Source organism: Rhyacichthys aspro (assembly GCA_036850595.1). Taxonomy (NCBI): domain Eukaryota; kingdom Metazoa; phylum Chordata; class Actinopteri; order Gobiiformes; family Rhyacichthyidae; genus Rhyacichthys; species Rhyacichthys aspro. Next base: position 4,443,238 of record CM072152.1, read on the forward strand.
CACATCAAACCATTTTTTATTTAGATCAAATTTATTAATATTTGTATACACAGATGTTACACAACACAGTCTACTCAACCCTGAGGCTGGTCATTATCAAGCTGTGGTCAATCCCAGATTCTCAGTTAAACTGTAGAGAGCATTAGAAACAATCTGTGATGAATAAGTAAAGGTTTTTTGTCAAGGCATCTGGACGTAGGTTTGAGGTGAAGATGTTCCATCCTTCATCCAAGGGACTTTGTCAATTCTGAGTTCAACAGTTGAACTCAGAAAATCTGAGACTGACCACCAGCCCTTGACATTACTAAAAATAACAGTTTGTTTTGCCAGATCCTGAGTCTCCTCCATGTCCTTCAGGTCTTCACTGCTCCGGATCATGTGCCTGGACACAACACATTTTTTTCCTCAACCAGGAGAAAAGTCGACGGATGCAGTTCTTCTTTTTTTTCTTTTCAGCAGTGACACCTAAATATACAGTTTAATAATGAATCAGTCTGAATTAATTTGCCTTTTGAATCAGTCACAATGGTTGCCGTGAGACTAAATATTACCTGAAGTTGGTTGTGACACAGTGTCACTGCTGGACTCGGTCTCTACTGTTTGTAAGGGCTCCTTCTTTTCCTCTAGTGCCATCTCTGGTGTGGCCCCTTTAACCACAATGACCCTGGTTTCTGAACTACATGGACTGATGTCTGTTGTTTCAGGGGTCTTCTCTGGTCCACACACACTAAACACACACAGAAGGATGTAATCATATATTTTATTTCTCATCACTCCACTAATTAGCACCCAAACTCACGGTTCATGTAATTAATGTAAGAACATTCAAGTATTTACTTCTATTATTAGTATTAAATCTTACCTAAAACCTTCCTGGTCGTCCTCGACCAGCGACACTGTGTTTTCAGGTGAGGCAGGTTTCACCAGGATGAACCTTGGTGAACTTTCTGACTCACCCTGGACTGTGTGGACTGCCATCACCTTTATGTCACTCTCAACACTACAGACACAGACACAAACATATACTGTGTTACAGCTCTTGATGCCGATTTTTCTGGATGGTCTTTCACAAAGACATCAAGTACACAATCTTACCTGAAACCTTCCTGGTCCTCGACCAGTGGCACCGTGTTCTCAGGTGTCGCAGGCTTCACCAGGATCACCTGAGGAACAGAGCTGAAGGCCACTGGAGTGACTGGCTCCTGGTGGACCAGACTGACATGCTCTGGTGTCACTGATGGTCCTCTCTGTTCACTAATAGCATACACAGAAGAATCAAATCAAAAACTGTCCTACGGGTCAGTAAAAGCTTGTTTTGGCATCTCTCTTTGTCATTTCTCTTATAATTACTGCAAGAGTCTCTTCTCTCTTATGAGTAGAGCGTTTTTTGTGTTCTATTTTACTTTTTACAGGCTAAACGCAAAGCATAATCTCACCTGACACAGTCCTCTCTGTCTTCGTCCATTGATAACCTGTTCTCAGGTGAGGCTGGCTTTACAAAGATGACCTGAGGTTCTGGACTGAAGGATTCTGCTGACTTCTCCTTTCCATTGTTTTCACTGTTGACCCAAGCACACAAACATACTTATTTTATTTCTGTCAGTTTATGTGTGACAGTTCATTGAATTTGTTGAAAATCTGGACTGGAAAAAAAAAAACTACAGACACACTGCAGATATTCAAAAAAAAAAAATAGAAAGTAGTATGACAATAAAATTCTTTAGTCCACTCACTCACAAACTTACCAATACGGTGTACTGCAAATGTATGGATGTTTCAGGATTTCAGCAGGGGTGATCCTGAGAGCTGGATCCATTTCATAGATCTTAGATAAAAGATCGATGAACAGTTCGAGTTCTTCAGCCTCCTTTATGTCATTCACTTCGACATAAGTCTAAAACAAGGATAAAGTCAAGTGTAAACAGATGAAACAGTCTGAGCATTTAGCATATTGTAGTGTATGTCTCTAAAAGCAGCCAAAGACTCTCAGTGCTTTCCAGTACTGACTGAAGTTGTGTGAAAGTCAGTACCTGTATAAGTTCATCGAGTGAACTGAAATTTTCAGTGAAGTTCTCTAAATAAGTATCACCATGTTCCTTAGTGTTCTCATCGGTCTAAAAGGAGGTAAAAGGATCATTCAAACCTTTGACTATAATTACTGTATATAATCATGTCAAATAGATGAACACTGGTTTACCCTCAATTTCCAGCTGCCGCCAACACTCTCAAAATGACGGTGTGTTTTCAGGCCTTGACTGAGAATGTCGTCAGATGGCTGACCACACAGTTTAATCATAAATTTCAGCTGTAGAAAGAGAAACACATAATGTTGTCAGACAGAATGTAATCATACTTTTGTCCAGATCTTTGGATGTGTCATAAATGACTTACTACACCAAACTCTGTGAACTCAGGGAAGATACAAATGATAAATATCATACAGCTTCCCAGAGACCAGACATCAATGGCCTCGTTAAATGGAAGTCCTAAAATGACTTCAGGAGCCCTGAATATGGAGAACATGAATAATATAGAATAAGAAACAGTAACATTTAGTAACAGATTTTAGCGTTTGAGTTGTGCAAGCTTACCTGAAAGATTCAACCTGTACCGTCATGCCTTGTTCGACGTTTTCACAAGGCATGGCCAGACCAAAATCAATCAGTTTGATCTTCAGTGGTTTGTTGACATGGTCACACAACATTATATTATCAAGCTTAATGTCTGTGTGAATGATGCCTTCACTTTTCAGAGCATCCAACGCTGTTGCCATCTGCACAAGACAAAAGCATGTATTCTCAGCAAACTGTTAACCACAGAAAACAGAAGAGCTGTCCTGTGTCTAACACACTGCTCTCTGTCTTCAGCAATGTAAGAAATATGAAGCTTCATTCTGAGGTCTTTAGAATCCACAATAGCATTATTGACAATTTTTCATGCATAAACATGTAGAGCTATCCATTTTCATCATGTTTAAGATATGTTTGAAGCTTTTTTTCCTGAATCAAAAATGTTCTAATTTATCATATATCATTCCCTCAAGTTTGTGAGCAGTTCCCACCTGTTGGACGATGGGGCGGATGTCTCTGAGGGGCATTGGCCAATGATCACTGAGGTAGTGATACAAGCTGATGTCCAGCACCTCGAACACCAGAGCCTTCCCGAGGCGAGTGTCAAAGGCCTCAAAGTACTTGATGATGTTCTGCTGATACAGGCCCTTTCTCATCATTTTACTCAGAATATGAATCTGAATATAAATATAAAGCACAGGGACACTTCAATTGTCAATGTTGAAAACAAAAAATAGTTGTATATACATTTATAAGTACACATCTTATCACTAAATTGAACAGACCACAGCTTTTGACCATGTTCTGTTTGTCATATGTATGTTGGCCTTATTTAATCACTGCGTAAACATGAACATTGTTCTCTTACCTCCTCTCCAGTGTCTTGTTCATAATAAGGGAGCTTGACAGCGACTGCCTCCCTAGTGTCCTTCTTAAGACACTTCACCACTTGGCCAAAAGCTCCCTCTGACAATGACTGAATGTAGTCGTACTTTTTTGGGATGATTTTTTTAACCTGTTCAACAGTCAGCTTCTCCATTGTTGTTGTTTGTTTGTTGTTGCTTTATCAGGTTGACTGAAAAAAAATATATTAAGTGGATTTAGTTAAAGTTCAAGTTATTATCACATAAATCCACAGTGTATTTCCTGCCCTCAGACACTCAAAACTTTAGCTCAAACACCGTGATTTTACAAACATTCATTCAAATATGAATCAAAATGCTGCAATAACAATATAATTAATACAAATACTTTCCTACCTGTATGCCTCAAAAGTGATTAGGAAGTTCAAATCTAGTTTGTTTCTCTGTATTTCTGAGCGTGTAAGTCTCTTCAACTGTTCAAAGAAGAATGAGCTTTCAGAACCTTAGCTCTGCATAGAATGTCCACATGTCATGTTAGAATATAACAGACCTCATCATTTCCATGGAGACCCCCTGACATATACCATATCATAATATTTATGATATTTTATTAAAGTTTAAAGCACATTAACTCAACCAAACAATACAACATTATCTTCCAAATATGGTATATTCTGTTCTGATAAGATACACATATTATGAAATGGGAACTATGCAACATTACAGTGCTTTATTAAATGACATTTGTAGGTAAACATGACAGTTCTAAAGTCAAAATCAAAAGAAAACATGCAAATTTATTGTCACTATTATCATTTTTTTTATTTATATCAGAGCACATTTTAGGTGCAAATGCAAATAAATGAGAAACAACATAACACATTCAAAAAACTCACAGCAGAAGTGGATCCTCAGCAGAAGTTTCAGTCCTGGTTTTCCAAGGGACTGTTATTGTATTATCTTTGTGTACTCTGTCACAGTAACAGTTATTATATGGTGGTTTTTTTGCCAGAATTGTATGTAGTATTTTATTTTTATTTATTTCAGATGATTTTCTGTCTGAGTACATTCAAACTTTTTTTACACTGACATTTTCTGAAACCAAAATTGCACAGAATCTGCAATTATTTGTAAAACTGACACTGACAGTCATCAGCTGCCTGTCAGATTTATTCCTATAAGGACATTTTAGAGTTTGCACTTTATTTAGTCCTTTTCCACATGGACCTGGAGGGAAAGGGGGCGGGGCTATCTCTGCAGAGAAACAGGAAGCAACAAGGTCACAGAAATAGAGTTTGAAGACACTCACTTTTAGGATAAGATGAGTTTAAAATCACATCATATTCTCAATAAAACCCATTCAGAGCATTATGTAATCCATGTGTTTATACATCTGAGTTACGACTTAATGTAAATTCAATTAATCAGTCCTACCTCTCCATCTGAGTGTCTCATAATTGCTGGTTATGGGGATAAGGTCTGTCAGTAATTCACTTTAACCTTCCCCCTCAAGAGCATTTTTTGATGTTTCACGCCTCTTTTTTGTGGATAACTTTGGCTGTGTTTATGCAAATGGAATAAATTTTGCCTTGGGTGTGTATTTTGGGATGAATTTTAAGATTTTAGGTTTTGTTTTTTGTTTTTTTACTTTTTAACCTTCCTACACCCCTAGAGCATTTTTTGATGTTTCACGCCTTTTTTTTGTGGATAACTTTGGCTGTGTTTATGCAAATGGCATAAATTTTGCCTCGGGTGTGTATTTTGGGATGAATTTTAAGATTTTCGTTTTTTGTTTTTTTTTTACTTTTTAATAGACTGTAAAATGAAAATAGTAACACCCATCGTCCTTCATCATTTTTTTGTGCTATTGATTTCCATTAAAACAATGTTTTTTTAACTCACTGTCATTGCTGTATACATTTCATATATTTTTTTTTTTTTCATGGATTCATGATAGTGAGGGACAAGAATTTTACTTTATATTGTTTTCCACTATATGGCATCATTTTTTCCATATATGAGAGAGAGAGTTCAAAATGGGGCAATGGCTCCATTGATGGTTGTATAAATTATTGTGCCTGTAGGGCCCATTCAACAAATATTCTGAACTAAAATGATTTGGGTGTATTTTAGGGATGTCATACTGTGGTGTGCATGTGTGTGTTGAGAAATGAGTGTGTTTGTGTATGTGTGTGTCCGCATCCAAAATGCCTCACCGAGAAATGCATTACTGTCGCCAACAAGTTGAATTTTGTTCAGTTCAAATCGATAAAGTGCACAAAGTTCAAAGCTTCTGCACCCATCAAAACCTCATCACACATGAAAAAAATATCAAAGGCTCACTGACAAAGTAATCTAAAAAAAAAATTTTTTGGCCGAAGCCATGAACCTCCTTGATTTGCTCGACGAGAAGGATTCTCCTTCTTCATCTGATGATGCATCATCATAGGATGATGAAGAGGTGGAGGATATAAATTATGTGCCAGGGGCCAAGGGCACTTCGGAGGAGGAGAGTGAGGAAAAAGAGATGGAGTTGAAGGAGCGAAGGGGTGAAAGGGCAAGCCCTGCCCCACCTGGATATCGAGGAGTGGTGTTACCTGGTCCCCAACTGCGAAGAATGCCATTCCGTACCGGGCCACTGGGATCCCTTGTCCCGGGATCACCAGCTACGCTGCCTCCCAGATTCACAACATATTTGATAGTTTTTCTTTTTTCATCACAGATGAAATTATTGATATTATTCTCACACAAAAAATAAAAATGAAGCAAAATCAAACTTGATGCCAATTTCTGACAATCCCGGGCTCTGATAGTGGGTAGCGCTCCTGCTTCACAGCAAGAAGGTCGTTAGCTCAAATCCCGGCCGACTCAAACATCCTTGGCTAGTTCTGGCCAATTCAAACATCCTTGGCTGATTGTGGACGACTCAAAACATCATCAGCTAACTCTGGTCTTTCTGTGAGGAGTCTGCATGTCCTCCAGCTTCCTCCCACCGCCCAAAGACATGCATATATAGGTCATTTGGTAACTCTAAAGGATCCCAAGTAAATGAATGTGAGAGTGAATGGTTGTCTGTCAGTGTCTGTCTCTAAGTGTCAGCCGTTCAACTAACTGGCCATTGTCCAGACTGTACCCCACCCAAGGTCCAAAGCTGCTGGGATAGGCTCCAGCCACTCGCGACCTCCAACGGGACCAAGCGTTAGAAAATTCATGAATTTATCTTATGGAAAATTATTCACTTTTTGTGTTTTTTATCTTATACTGAAATCAAGTTCTAATCACAATAACTGACATTCAAGGGGTTAAATCTTAGAAACACAATAAATATTTGCTATGTATGGTGAGGACTGAAGCCAATAATAGTACCAATTTAAAAAAATGGAATTATGCATTATTAGATAATATTTCTGCAGCAGTCTTTATTGGAGCATTTTTTTGTGCTCTAGGGTGACTGATGTAACATTCATCATATAATCTGACACTACACAAAAAATAACAATAAAAAAAAAATCTAACTTGATGTCAATTTTTGACAAACCCGGGCCCTGATAATTCTCTACAAAAAATTTTAATTTGCATTTATTGTATGGAAAATTATTCACTTTTTGTGTTTTTTGTCTCTTTTTTTGTCTTCACAAAAACTGGCATTTAAGGGGTTAAATCTTAGAAACACAATAAATATTCATCAGTGGCTATTTTGTTTATCGTGTTTTATTGTGACAGTTGACATAAGAGAACATCCGGTTTGGGAACTGATAGGGGGAGCTGCAGCTCTAGGTGTGGACTTTCTAGCAGTGGACTTTAAATTGCATGCTGACCAGTCTCCGCCAGCAGAGGTCACTGTTCCCACACTTGTTTTGAGTGGCTCTAGCCTTGCAAGACCAATCATAGGCTCAAATGTTATCAGACTCATTGTTGACACAGAACTAAAGCAGTCCCTCACTGACAAAGACCGGCTGATCTGTTGCATGTGTAGAGCAAGTGAGTGCAGACCAAGTACTTGAGTATAAAGTTAAGACAACAAGAGAAAAAGTGACTGTACCTAAGCACTTATCTCTGAGAGTGGAGTGCCAGGTGCAAGCACCCCCATGCCAAGAGGACACAACTCTAATATTTGAACCTGATGTGAACCCACAGTGGGCAGAAGGACTAGAATTCTGTGATACCCTTGTAACCGTCAAAAGTGGAGTAAAACCCTTCATTACTGTTGCCCTACAGAACCCCACAGATCATGACATTGTACTCACTGGGAGGACACTTGTCGGGACAGTCCAACCTGTACAAACTGTTTATCCCGCCTCAATGTTCCAGCCATCCTCTGCAGTTTTCGCTACAGTGAATAAAGTCCAAACAGATGAGGAACATAACAGTACATGGGACCCCCCAGTAGACTTAAGTCGCCTGCCTAAAAAAGAAAGGTCAGAAGTACAAAAAATGTTAAGAGAAGAATGTGCCTCTTTCTCCAAATCAGAAAATGACATTGGTTGTATTGAGAAGTTACAGCTCTCTGTCTCTTTAAAGGACACTGATCCAGTTGCAAAAACATATTTGTCTGTGCCCAAGCCCTTATATCGAGAAATGAAAGACTATTTGCATGATCTTATTGCACAAGACTGGGTAACAAAGTCTCATTCACCGTACGCAGCTCCTTTAGTTTGTGTTCGAAAAAAGTGTGGAGGGCTTCGCTTGTGCATAGACTACCGCGAGCTGAACAAGAAAACCATCCCCGACCGCCAGCCAATTCCCAGAGTGCAGGACATCATGGACGGGCTAGGAGGCCACACTTGGTTCTCTTTGCTTGACCAAGGGAAAGCTTAGGGATTCATGGCCGAGAACTCCCGACACCTGACTGCATTCGTGACCCCTTGGGGCCTATACGAATGGGTCCGGATTCCGTTCGGCTTAATGAATGCACTGCTGCTTTCCAGCGATGCATGGAAACTTGTCTGGAAGGACTGAGAGATGAAATATGCATCCCGTATCTCGACGACACCATTGTATTCAGTAAGTCATTCACCACACATGTAGACAATGTACGAACTGTATTACAAAGACTCAGACAACACGGCATAAAGCTAAAGCCAAGTAAATGTGAACTGTTTAAGCAAGAAGTGTGCTACTTGTTTCAGCATTGTTTCAGCTGAGGGCAGTAAGATGGACCCAGCTGATACTGTTGTACAATCAGAGCACTAAAAGACAAACGGCCCAAAACTGTAGGAGAGTTAAGAGCCATCATGGGTCTACTGAGCTACTACAGACAGTATATAAGAGACTTTTCACGTATTGCTGGTCCACTCTACCACCTCCTCAAAGCCCCTATGGATGTACAAGCAACAGCAAAACACATGACAAAGACAAGACAACAAGATAAGAAAGCTAGAGGAGTCCCATCGCACCTGCCAATCAAATGGACTGAATATCACCAAGAGATATTGAAAAAGTTAATCAGTTACCTCGTTGAGCCACCTATCCTCGCCTTCCCAGAATTCAGCAAGCCATTTGTACTCCACACAGACGCTTCCAATCAAGGCCTGGGCGCGATCCTATACCAGGAGTAAGCTGGTAAGATGCGAGTAATAGCATATGCATCACACACGCTAACTGAGTCAGAGAAGAACTACCACTTACACTCCGGAAAATTGGAGTTTCATGCATTAAAGTGGGCAGTTTGCGATAGATTTAGGTTGGCTCGTCATGCACAGTATATACGGATAATAATCCACTTACATATGTGCTATCAACAGCTAAACTTAATGCTACAGGTTGTCGATGGGTGGCTGAGTTAGCAGATTTTCACCTCATCATCAAGTACAGACCTGGGCGAGAGAATGTAGATGCTGACTCTTTATCCAGAATGCCAGTTGACATTGAGACAGTTATGAGAATGTGCACAGAGGAAATGTCATCCCGAGCGGTACAAGCCACTGTTCAAGCTGTAGAAACGGACTCAAATACACCATGGTCAACGGCTGTTTCAACCCAGTACATGGGCAATGATCAAAAGCTTGTCCCTATCCCAAGTAAAGAGATAAGCCAAGCTCAGAGAAGAGATGGAGGTATAGGCCCTGTCATCACATATTTGCAATCAGGCACCAAACCCATGGGTCAAGAGCTTAAGTCACTGAGCATGCCCACAAGAAAGTTATTGTCAGAATGGGACAAATTAGTATTGGACAACAACAACATCTTGCGTCGCCAGACAACGTTAAGGACACAACTTGTTTTACCAGAGACATACAAAGAGACTATACTAAAGGCACTACACAATGAAATGGGACATCAGGGGACTGGCAGGACGACATCACTAGTCCGAGATAGATTTTTCTGGCCCCAAATGCAAAAGCACATAGAACAATATGTCAACTGTTGCTCCTGTGTCAAAAGCAAAAAACCCAGCCGAGAAACAAGAAGACCTCTCACCAGTATTGTCAGTTCTCAGCCTTTTGAACTTGTGTCTATTGATTTCCTCCATGTTGACAGATGTTCGGGAGGATATGAGTACATCTTGGTCCTAATAGACCATTTCACAAGATATGCACAAGCCTACGCCACAACATCAAAGTCCGGCAAGACTGTAGCAGACAAAATATTCAACGACTACGTCCTGAAGTTTGGCTTTCCCTCACGAATACATCATGATCAAGGGGGTGAGTTCGAAAATCAACTCTTCTCACAGCTGTCTAAAAACTGTGGCATTGCAAGCTCCAGGACTACCCCATACCACCCCGAAGGAAACGGGCAAGTCGAAAGATTCAATAGAACACTGTTACAAATGCTAAGGACCCTCACCGAGAAAGAAAAGTCAAATTGGAAAGAGTCCTTAAACAAGGTCATCTTCGCATATAATTGTACAAGAAGTGAAGTGACAGGTTTCTCCCCATTCTATCTTTTGTTTGGGCTGGCCCCACGACTTCCTATTGACATTCTCTTCCAAGTAACACCAGAGATAGGAACGACTGACCAGCAGCAATACATGAAAAAGTGGAAAAGTCAAATGCAAGAAGCTTATGAAATAGTGCGAGAAAAGTAAAAAAAATCATCAGAACGGGGAAAAAGGAGTCATGATAACAAAGTGAGAAGCTCTGTCCATGAAGAAGGAGATCGTGTCCACCCAGAGGCGGAACTGGAAAACTTCGCAACCACTGGGAAGATTGTATCTACAAAGTCGTCCGACAAGTGAATAAAGATCTCCCCATCTATGAAGTTGTGCCTGAACAAGGTAAAAACAGAGACAGCAGGATATTGCACCATAACCTACTTCTCGCCTGTAACCACCTACCACTAGATATTCCTATTAAAGTCGCCGGAACAAGAAAAAAGAACAAACCCAAAGAAACAAATGACACTGCTGCACAGCCAGAAGAAAACAGTGATGAAGAGGATTGGTGCTACTACTACCATCCAGTCCAGCCCCAACCAGCAGCGCAGCCTCAAAGAAGATACCAGCATATTGCCAACAGCAAATGACTTTGTCAATAGTATTGCGGACCCTGGACAAGGTGAAGAGAAGGATATCCCAGAACCTCAGCAACCAGCTCTGCAGAGAGAAGAATATCAACTCATTCAAGAAGAAACACCAGACCAAAGAGTAACACCAGTTCAAGAAGAAGCCACACCTCTCATTAATGCAGCTCCAAGTGATGGCATCCCAGTACCTGACCCCATCATGCAGGACCAGACACCACAACGGCCCAGGAGGGACAGGCGTCCACCAAGGGTGTTTACCTACAATGAACTGGGTAAGCCCTCCTGTTGCAGTATCTCGCCACCAGCTTACTAGAGCATGCAGCACCTGCCATGTGGACTTCAAGTAGCAGAGACTCTTTGGAGGTATCCCAACACCTTCCCTTATTACTACCCTCATTCACTATACTGATACATATGTTAATCACATAAGACATCACACTACACATAAGTAACTGTTCAAATACAACATTCACCCACGCACATAATTCACTAAGTGACGTTGGAGTCACATTAATGACCATTACCTGAACTCCATGGACTGTTGCACAACAGAGAGACTGAGTAACGTTCGCGTAATACTACAGCGATGTGTTGAAATGAGCTAAGATGAAGAAATGTCTAAAATGTATTTGCAGTACAGTATCCAGTATGGTGACGTTAAAGTATTCTGTTATAGTACCTGACTACTTATATGAAAGTGACAATAAGAGAGCCACACCTGGCATGAGATGTACTAAGACTGTTAATAACGTCTGTGTAGATGAGTAATGATAATTTAAAAAAAAAAAGTCTATTAATGATAATCATTATTGTGACATAATCCAGTAATGGCATATGCAATAATACCCTGCTAATGGTAACACCTCAAATCAGTATATCAATGTTTATGAGCTATAACATGTTCAGTAATAGTTTAATACAATCCTTACTTACCAGCACTTATGTTCATGGGTCAAGATGTCGGGACGACATCTAATTTCCAAGGGGTGTGTGTAATGGTTAGAAAAAAGAGCAGTTAAAATGTATTTTGTTTATAATAACTGTTGGAAAATGTAATAATCAAAAGTATTTTGTAGAAAAAGGATCCTCATCAGTGGCTATTTTGTTTATCGTGTTTTATTGTGACAGTTGACATAAGAGAACATCTGGTTTTGGGAACCGATAGGGGGAGCTGCGGCTCTAGGTGTCTCACTTATTAAACACTGTGAGACCTGAGAAACCGCTGTGTTTTAATATAAGTTTTCTCCCCCTATTCAGGGGGTATACCACTTGTGGTCTTTTCTGTTTTGTACAGTGCAGTTAGGGCTTCTGTTGTCAGATCAGGTCTCACAACAGAAGAAGCTGGAGTTCCTGTCTGCAGGTCCATTTTATATTATATTTTATCACATGCTGGGCTCTGACATTACCCACCCATTCCAGTGTCCATATAATTGCTATAATTTTAGATGTAAAAACAGATACATTGTCTCAGAGCCAGTAGCCCTGAATATCCACAGCAAAGCCTGTTTTTTTGTTATTAGGATCCACAGAGAGTGATCGGTGTAAATTTGCCGGTGATCGGTCCAGTTCACCAGGATCCTTTCACTGACCACACTCACAGGATTTTCTTTTCCCCTCTCCATGAACCTCTCCATGAACCTCTCCATGAACCTCTCCATGAACGTCTCCATGAACGTCTCCATGAACCTCTCCATGAACGTCTCCATTAACCTCTCCATGAACCTCTCCATGATTTTCACTTGAGCTGAACTTTAACTGCACTCTGTCTTCATTCTACTTCATACATTCTAGCAGTTTTACACTATTGTAAATTAAATAACGTCTAACACAACACATCAAACCATTTTTTATTTAGATCAAATTTATTAATATTTGTATACACAGATGTTACACAACACAGTCTACTCAACCCTGAGGCTGGTCATTATCAAGCTGTGGTCAATCCCAGATTCTCAGTTAAAATGTAGAGAGCATTAGAAACAATCTGTGATGAATAAGAAAAGGTTTTTTGTCAAGGCATCTGGACGTAGGTTTGAGGTGAAGATGTTCCATCCTTCATCCAAGGGACTTTGTCAATTCTGAGTTCAACAGTTGAACTCAGAAAATCTGAGACTGACCACCAGCCCTTGACATTACTAAAAATAACAGTTTGTTTTGCCAGATCCTGAGTCTCCTCCATGTCCTTCAGGTCTTCACTGCTCCGGATCATGTGCCTGGACACAACACATTTTTTTCCTCAACCAGGAGAAAAGTCGACGGATGCAGTTCTTCTTTTTTTTCTTTTCAGCAGTGACACCTAAATATACAGTTTAATAATGAATCAGTCTGAATTAATTTGCCTTTTGAATCAGTCACAATGGTTGCAGTGAGACTAAATATTACCTGAAGTTGGTTGTGACACAGTGTCACTGCTGGACTCGGTCTCTACTGTTTGTAAGGGCTCCTTCTTTTCCTCTAGTGCCATCTCTGGTGTGGCCCCTTTAACCACAATGACCCTGGTTTCTGAACTACATGGACTGATGTCTGTTGTTTCAGGGGTCTTCTCTGGTCCACACACACTAAACACACACAGAAGGATGTAATCATATATTTTATTTCTCATCACTCCACTAATTAGCACCCAAACTCACGGTTCATGTAATTACTGTAAGAACATTCAAGTATTTACTTCTATTATTAGTATTAAATCTTACCTAAAACCTTCCTGGTCGTCCTCGACCAGCGACACTGTGTTTTCAGGTGAGGCAGGTTTCACCAGGATGAACCTTGGTGAACTTTCTGACTCACCCTGGACTGTGTGGACTGCCATCACCTTTATGTCACTCTCAACACTACAGACACAGACACAAACATATACTGTGTTACAGCTCTTGATGCCGATTTTTCTGGATGGTCTTTCACAAAGACATCAAGTACACAATCTTACCTGAAACCTTCCTGGTCCTCGACCAGTGGCACCGTGTTCTCAGGTGTCGCAGGCTTCACCAGGATCACCTGAGGAACAGAGCTGAAGGCCACTGGAGTGACTGGCTCCTGGTGGACCAGACTGACATGCTCTGGTGTCACTGATGGTCCTCTCTGTTCACTAATAGCATACACAGAAGAATAAAATCAAAAACTGTCCTACGGGTCAGTAAAAGCTTGTTTTGGCATCTCTCTTTGTCATTTCTCTTATAATTACTGCAAGAGTCTCTTCTCTCTTATGAGTAGAGCGTTTTTTGTGTTCTATTTTACTTTTTACAAGCTAAAAGCAAAGCATAATCTCACCTGACACAGTCCTCTCTGTCTTCGTCCATTGATAACCTGTTCTCAGGTGAGGCTGGCTTTACAAAGATGACCTGAGGTTCTGGACTGAAGGATTCTGCTGACTTCTCCTTTCCATTGTTTTCACTGTTGACCCAAGCACACAAACATACTTATTTTGTTTCTGTCAGTTTATGTGTGACAGTTCACTGAATTTGTTGAAAATCTGGCCTGGGAAAAAAAAACTACAGACACACTGCAGATATTAAAAAAAAAAAGAAAGTAGTTTGACAACAACATTCTTTAGTCCACTCACTCACAAACTTACCAATATGGTGTACTGCAAATATATGGATGTTTCAGGATTTCAGCAGGGGTGATCCTGAGAGCTGGATCCATTTCATAGATCTGAGATAAAAGATCGATGAACAGTTCGAGTTCTTCAGCCTCCTTTATGTCATTCACTTCGACATAAGTCTAAAACAAGGATAAAGTCAAGTGTAAACAGATGAAACAGTCTGAGCATTTTGCATATTGTAGTGTGTCTCTAAAAGCAGCCAAAGACTCTCAGTGCTTTCCAGTACTGACTGAAGTTGTGTGAAAGTCAGTACCTGTATAAGTTCATCCAGTGAACTGAAATTTTCAGTGAAGTTCTCTAAATAAGTATCACCATGTTCCTTAGTGTTCTCATCGGTCTAAAAGGAGGTAAAAGGATCATTCAAACCTTTGACTATAATTACTGTATATAATCATGTCAAATAGATGAACACTGGTTTACCCTCAATTTCCAGCTGCCGCCAACACTCTCAAAATGACGGTGTGTTTTCAGGCCTTGACTGAGAATGTCGTCAGATGGCTGACCAAGCAGTTTAATCATAAATTTCAGCTGTAGAAAGAGAAACACATAATGGTGTCAAACACAATGTAATCATACTTTTGTCCAGATCTTTGGATGTGTCATAAATGACTTACTACACCAAACTCAGTGAACTCAGGGAAGATACAAATGATAAATATCATACAGCTTCCCAGAGACCAGACATCAATGGCCTCGTTAAATGGAAGTCCTAAAATGACTTCAGGAGCCCTGAATATGGAGAACATGAATAATATAGAATAAGAAACAGTAACATTTAGTAACAGATTTTAGCGTTTGAGTTGTGCAAGCTTACCTGAAAGATTCAACCTGTAACGTCATGCCTTGTTCAGCGTTTTCACAAGGCATGGCCAGACCAAAATCAATCAGTTTGATCTTCAGTGGTTTGTTGACATGGTCACACAACATTATATTATCAAGCTTAATGTCTGTGTGAATGATGCCTTCACTTTTCAGAGCATCCAACGCTGTTGCCATCTGCACAAGACAAAAGCATGTATTCTCAGCAAACTGTTAACCACAGAAAACAGAAGAGCTGTCCTGTGTCTAACACACTGCTCTCTGTCTTCAGCAACGTAAGAAATATGAAGCTTCATTCTGAGGTCTTTAGAATCCACAATAGCATTATTGACAATTTTTCATGCATAAACATGTAGAGCTATCCATTTTCATCATGTTTAAGATACGTTTGAAGCTTTTTTTTTTCTTTATGAAAAATGTTCTAATTTATCATATATCATTCCCTCAAGTTTGTGAGCAGTTCCCACCTGTTGGACGATGGGGCGGATGTCTCTGAGGGGCATTGGCCAATGATCACTGAGGTAGTGATACAAGCTGATGTCCAGCACCTCGAACACCAGAGCCTTCCCGAGGCAAGTGTCAAAGGCCTCAAAGTACTTGATGATGTTCTGCTGATCCAGGCCCTTTCTCATCATTTTACTCAGAATATGAATCTGAATATAAATATAAAGCACAGGGACACTTCAATTGTCAATGTTGAAAACAAAAAACAGTTGTATTTACATTTATAAGTACACATCTTATCACTAAATTAAATAAACCACAGCTTTCGACCATGTTGTTTGTCATGTTTATGTTGGCCTTATTAAATACTGAGTAAACATGAACATTGTTCTCTTACCTCCTCTCTGGTGTCTTGTTCATAATAAGGGAGCTTGACAGCGACTGCCTCCCTAGTGTCCTTCTTAACACACTTTACCACTTGGCCAAAAGCTCCCTCTGACAATGACTGAATGTAGTAGTACTTTTTTGGGATCATTTTCTTAACCTGTTCAACAGTCAGCTTCTCCATTGTTGTTGTTTATTTGTTGTTGCTTTATCAGGTCGACTGAAAAAATATATATTAAGTGGATTTAGTTAAAGTTCAAGTTATTATCACATACATCCACAGTGTATTTCCTGCACTCAAACACTCAAAACTTTAGCTCAAACACCGTGATTTTACAAACATTCATTCAAATATGAATCAAAATGCTGCAATAACAATATAATTAATACAAATACTTTCCTACCTGTATGCCTCAAAAGTGATTAGGAAGTTCAAATCTAGTTTGTTTCTCTGTATTTCTGAGCGTGTAAGTCTCTTCAACTGTTCAAAGAAGAATGAGCTTTCAGAACCTTAGCTCTGCATAGAATGTCCACATGTCATGTTAGAATATAACAGACCTCATCATTTCCATGGAGACCCCCTGACATATACCATATCATAATATTTATGATATTTTATTAAAGTTTAAAGCACATTAACTCAACCAAACAATACAACATTATCTTCCAAATATGGTCTATTCTGTTCTGATAAGATACACATATTATGAAATGGGAACTATGCAACATTACAGTGCTTTATTAAATGACATTTGTAGGTAAACATGACAGTTCTAAAGTCAAAATCAAAAGAAAACATGCAAATTTATTGTCACTATTATCATTTTTTTTATTTATATCAGAGCACATTTTAGGTGCAAATGCAAATAAATGAGAACAACATAACACATTCAAAAAACTCACAGCAGAAGTGGATCCTCAGCAGAAGTTTCAGTCCTGGTTTTCCAAGGGACTGTTATTGTATTATCTTTGTGTACTCTGTCACAGTAACTGTTATTATATGGTGAGTTTTTACCAGAATTTTATGTAGTATTTCATTTTTATTTATTTCAGATGATTTTCTGTCTGAGTACATTCAAACTTATTTTACACTGACATTTTCTGAAACCAAAATTGCACAGATTCTGTAATTATTTGTAAAACTGACACTGACAGACATCAGCTGCCTGTCAGATTCATTCCTATAAGGACATTTTAGAGTTTGCACTTTATTTAGTCCTTTTCCACATGGACCTGGAGGGAAAGGGGGCGGGGCTATCTCTGCAGAGAAACAGGAAGCAACAAGGTCACAGAGAAAGAGTTTGAAGACACTCACTTTTAGGATAAGATGAGTTTAAAATCACATCATATTCTCAATAAAACCCATTCAGAGCATTATGTAATCCATGTGTTAATACATCTGAGTTACGACTTAATGTAAATTCAATTAATCAGTCCTACCTCTCCATCTGAGTGGCTCATAATTGCTGGTTATGGGGATAAGGTCAGTCAGTAATTCACTTTAAAGGCCTAGTTGGAATGAATGGAGCAAAAAAAAAAAAAAGAACTAAAAGATCAGTCTAACGGCAAGTGAAAAGAGTAAAAGGACAAAACATCAACTGAAAAAAATGGCGCTAAATCAAAACTAGAACAAAAAGAGAACTAGACCAGGACTTTATTTGGTGCGACATATTGTGCTCTATATCAATAACAATATCAATAATAAAATGTGTCACTCATAAGTCACTGGACTTCACCTTAAACAACAAACACAGCTTTTGCAGAGCAACACTTTACAGTAAAGGTGTTTTTCAAAGTTCTTTAGCAATTTGAGATTTTTCACAGCATTATTTCTTGTTTTTTTGTTTTGTTTTGTTTGTTTTTTTTACATAAAGCTGAGCAAAGTCTTGAAAGACAGTTAAATCTGCATGTATCTGAAAACCAGTGCATTGACACAAATTAGCATCACTTCAGTAAAAGCCACTGAGACAATCTCAAACTGTCACTTTAAAGAACACAGAGCTTATTTCAGTGAGTATTAAACAAACCCCTGTAAAACCTGACTCCAGTGCTGCACTGTGGTCCAAGTAAACCCCTATTCTGGTTGAAACTGGACCTGAGATCTCAGAATCGACTTTGTTAAACCTAACTGAATAACCATTTTTTATGCAGTAAATGTTGGACTTGGCAGAGATCGAGGCCATCCTTCAGAGTGAGCTGTAGTCTGTAGATCTGTGAGCGCGGACACGGCTGCTGTCACCTGCTCAAAGGGACCAAGGGGCCTTAGGGCTGGTGTCTGGATTCTGGAGGAGTTTGGGGCCTCGGCCAAGGACGGTGGGGGATAGTTGGGATAGTTGTGTAGAAACTGGTTGTGGTCTGGTGTGAGACACAGTGAGTCCAGCTGGGCCTGGGTCCTCCTCAGTTCAGTGATGTCCTGCTGTAGTTTGTCCTGAAGCTGTCACACTTCAGCCTCTTGGGTCTCCTGCTGGGCCCGGATCTGCTGCTCCACTTCAGACCGTCTTTTCTCCAGGAGATGGATCAGCCGAGTGAAGCTCTCCTCACTGCGCCTCACTGCCTCATCAGCGGAGGGTCCGAGGGCCGCCTCCTCCTGTCGCAGCCTCTCTAGGTCTATCTCTTTGTCCTGGATCCTGTGGAGGACCTGGTCCCTGGTCCATGCAGCAGACCACACAGATGCACATCTTCTTCTTCTCGTTGTGTTAACAGCAGATGTTTTCCTGGAGCTTCTCGGAGGGCGCCATCAGCTGGTGTTTTACAAATGCAGCCGACTGATAATGAGGCTGAAGGTGCGTCTTGCAGTAAGAGGCTAGACACTGCAGGCAGGACTTGACAGCTTTCCTCTTCCTCCCAGTGCACACATCACAGGCCACATCTCCAGGTCCCACAGAGCAGTGGTCCTCTGGAGCGTCCTGGAGACCACTCTTCTTCAGCTGCTCCACTAAATCTGCCAACATTGTGTTTTTCACCAGGACAGGCCTCGGGGCAAAGCTCTGTCTGCACCGAAGACAGCTGTAGAGCTGCTTCTCCTCTTCTCTGTCCCAGTGGCTTTGAACACAGCTCATGCAGAAGCTGTGTCCACAGGAAGTAGCCACTGGATCCTTCAGTAGATCCAAACAGATCAAACAAGAAAAGGCTTTTTGGTCGAGTCAAGGTGCTTTCTTTGCCCTTTCTCCGCTCGATAACAGAGATTGTTTTCATTTCTCTTTCACAGAAGTTAGTGTGACGCTGGTCTTAGCCTGTGTGTGTGTGTTTTTGCGTGTGTGTGCGTGTGTGTGTTTGCGTGTGTGTGTTTGCGTGTGTGTGTTTGTGTTTGTGTGTGTGTTTTGACTCACCTGGACTCAATCTACAATCAAGCAGCACTTCAAAGACCCAGTTCACCAACCACTCTCCATCAGTTAGATGAGTTAGATGGTGATTTTCAGTCGGCCGCTCTTTACTGAGTTTTGTATCTTTTGAACCTGTTGAACCTACCTTTGTCTCATGTGTTTCCAGCTCCAGATCCCACCAGCCACACCACTTCAGCTTCAGCTCCAGCATCATTCCACACCAGCTTGCCTCCAACCACTGGACAATAAAAACCCTACTTTGTAGTCCTGGTGTTATGTCCACTTTTTGGGTCTTTGTCTTTTGAGTCGAAACACTGACCTCTTCCCAGTGGGACATACAGTATTAAAACGTAAGAAGAAACAGGACAGTATTTATAGGACATTTTTGAGACAAACGAAGACAAAAATACCACAGAGCTGGAGGACTTGAACCAATACACAATACACAGTAGAGGATCTGGATGTGTGAGTGAACAGTAATTAAATCAAATGAATGATTTTGTGTATATTAGTCACATTACACAATATGACCTTATGGACTGGTTACACAGAGATAAATCTTGCAGAAAAAGGAGGCACTATTGAACCGTTCTGTCCCATGCATCATTGGAAACTTGTCTCTAGCCACCACTGACCTGCTCTCACACAAACGATCTGTGTCTGGGCCCAGTTTCCCCATCAGGTTGGTTGATGATAGACTCCTACATTATCATCATTTCCCCGTTTCTTTCCGCTAGTCTTACTGCGTTCTTTTGGGGTGTTTGCGTCGATTTTTTTGGTTTGTTTTCACACTTTTTTCACAAATGCACCAAAGGACTTTTCTGATGGTCTGTATATGTTCTCACAACAAACGAACCTCGCTTAAGTTTGCTTGGAAGCAGCCCGAGACCCACGACTTTAGGTGGACATGGTACGGTTTCTTGTCCACATTTCTGGGCTTTTTTCACACCTGCTGAAATGAACCAAACTAATGAGCAAACCAGACTGGGGTTTGTTTTAGTACCAAACATGTCAGGTGTGAAAGCATGAGACAGTACAATGGAGAATGTAAGTCGAGAGCATTGAATTGAATGCGCCTTTAATAACTGCAAGACAAACAATCCTGACTATTACATCACTAATGTGGTTTGATGTTGTTCAAGTGCACATGTAAGGCTGACAACAGAGAAGGCTCAGTAGCCCCTGGTTTTAAATATCTGCTTAGAACAACAAGCTGGAGCTGGATCCAACTCATAATGTACTGTGGGGTCAGTCCTGTCAACCATTTAAAACCAACCATAATTCTAAAATAAATTCTAACACGAACAGAAACCTAGTGCTATCATGTTAGGTTTTTTGCTTCAAAGACAGTGAGAGTAAAAGGTACATGGTATTCAACAACAATTGCATAACAGTATTCCAGGAATCAAAGCCTTCTGGATCAAAAGAATAAAGTCAAAGTAGACGTTGAGGTTGAGGTTAGCTCCTGGAAACATCAATTTAAAGGGGACAGTTGGTGTTGACAATTGAAGACTAGCGCCAAGAAAAAAGGACACAAAGAAAAAAAAAGATCCTTCAGAAAATCGTAATCACTAATGGGTCCATGTACAAAGAACATCAACATTCAAGAAAACGCAAATGTGCATCAGATTGGATTCCCCATGACAGCCTTCACACCATCACCTTTGATGTACATGCTCTTTCATGATGTGTGCACTTAAACGTTCACCAGGGAGCTCAGATGACTTGGAGCTGTTGCTATACGGAGAATAAAGAGAAGAAGAAGAGATGGGCCTGTTACGCCTCAGCAGACACTCAACGGCATAAGGCTTTAGAAGATGGAGCCTTCAGTTATTTCTTACAGAGGCGCAAGTTATTCTAAGAAAATGAACATGAAGCACTATTGGGTAAAAATCTTTCAACTTAGCATGTATAAGTGACTCTCTAATTCAACTGCTGCAAAGAATGTCTTTTGCTCATGTCTTTGACCTCAAGATGTCATCTAGACTTTATTATCAAGGATTTTAACAAATGAGAATTTTCATCACTTTGTCCAATCTCATGCTCACTCCTGAAAAACGAGTGCTCCTATTGGTCGACACTGATATTAATAAGAATTTAATGGACGCTGTAAAAACAGAGAAGGTGTATATTTAGCGCTGGATACGTCTTTCTGCACAGAGAAAAGATCCCAAAAATAGGATAAATATTGGCAATTCATTCACGCAATGTTTAACAAGGCTGTGTATTTAAATTATTATAATGGTAAACAGTTACAGTGTGGCTTTAAAGCAGCTGAGTGTAACTTTTTCCAGTAGAGGGCGCAGATCCCTCTCTGTGCAACTGTACTATCACCAATGCTGTATTTGTTTGTCAAGTGGAGACTATACAAAAAAAATCAAGAACATGTATTCTGAAAGGGTCATTTTAGTGTATTTTGTAAAAATACGACTCAGCTACGGTCCAGTGTATTGGCCTTTCTTCTTTATTATATTCTCTATCTGGTGTGAAATGGAAATTTACATTGGAGGTTTGTGTCCAGCTGAGGGTGCTCTGTCATGATTCTACTGATCACATGACTAAGAACCATCAAACTGATTTAGAGAATCTGTTTTAAGGCTAAAAGTTACAAAGAGCTGCTTTAACATTTCCATTGCACACGTGTCTTGTGAGTTTATCAGAAATTTAAAAAATATATATATACATATTTTTTCTTCTGGTTCAGCAGATGTCAGTTTAGTTTTTAGTTTGAGACATGCATTGATCTCAGCAAGAGCATCAATCAAAACAACATGCTCCAAGCGACTTTTATAAAGTAGTCATTAGCGATTGAATTTATACAGTACTGACACACACTCAAGAACCGGTTGTCACTGTTTCATTTATTTTATTTCATCTCTTCATGAAGTGCATTGATTTTATCAGGGTTCTCTTGAAGATCTGGAGCTGGTTAATGTGAGAGCACCTTTACCCCATTCTATATATGGTCTGTGCCATCTGTTCTCTGACATTTACACAAAAAATGGAGATTACGGCTAGAATTCTACACCAAAACTCTGAGGCGTAGACAGTGGATCGATCCTACACCTGATTATTGTTGTTGGTATTCATAAAAACCTGACATGAGCTAAAATGTCAAATTGAAGATTTACACATGTCAAGAATAATACTCTTTTTTTTCTCTAGTCTGATCCCCAGTTGCAGCAAAAACAGCATTGTGTAATCATTATCACATTCTGTACCAAACCATTTGTCTGTCATTTGAATGGCTCTTCTTCAGTTTCTGTAAAGAGCCCAGTCACAAATGTATTCCTGCGCCAAACAACACTAAACACATTTGTATTCATGTCACATCCGGCTCAGGACACTTTGTGCAGCTGTATGTGGCATTTGCATAAAATTCACTTATGTCCACACAAATGTCTCGGTGGTAATTCTTCAAGACTGTGTCTTCAAAAAAGTGGCAATCAAAGGAACTTCACTGATTATAGAATACAGTGTTATGTTAAAGAAACATCAGCAGTCTCAGTTTCAGGAAACGTATGTAATATATTTTCATTCACACAATGACTATACACAGTGGAACACATGACTCCTGTGAAGACCACCACAAAAAGGACAATATAATATTATTAAAAAATGTCTTTATTTGAACATTGATTTAGGTTGCAGTTAACCAACAGATTCTACTGTAGTGTCTCGCTCCAGTTTGGCTGTTAGTACCATGTCCTTTTATGTGGTAGATCAAGGTTTGAATCCCAGAGGAGCCAAGGATCACCATCGTGCCAGTCCCAAGCCCGGATAAATGGAGAGGGTTGTGTCATGAAGAGCATGCAGCATAAAAACCTGTGTCAGACAAAACATGTGAACCACTATTTCTGTGGAAATCCCTGAACAGACCCCCAATTAAATTGTTTGCATCTGCTGGCATCACGAGCCAGCAGCAGCACTCTCTGAAAGGGTATATTGGAATATATGGTATCCTAGGATCATATGTCATGCAGAATATTTTGACCTTTTGATGGACAATGGTTTCTGTAAAAAGTAATATTAATAGTAAATAATAATAAATAATATCCATGTACTTTTAAGTGAGGAGTTTTGTCGATCCCATATGCATGAACTACATTAAGGAAAATGTGCATCGTTTAAAAATACTCAATAATATCATATAAATATAAGGCACAATGAATAATGATCCGATATAATAATAAGCTGTGGTTGAACCATTGACAAAGAAAGCTGTTGAAAACTCCATCCATCTTATGCCACTTATTCCCATCAGGGGTCACAGGGGCTGGAGCCTATCCCAGCAGCTCTGAGCCTGATTCTTCTGAAATTCTTCAACATAGAGTCTTAACAATTCACTCTTAAATTGCTCTGGATTACAGACCAATCGCTAGATTTGAGTGAAAAGTGTGCAATTGCAGTCTTTTTAAGATGGACAAGGCATTTTAGACATTATTCAGTTGAGGCTTCGTAACCTCAGCTGAATAATGTCTAAAATGCCATGCCATTTCACAACAGTGAGAGGGCAATTTAAAAGGTTTTCAATTACCTGTTTAAAGGGACAGATTCTGGTGATTCTGCCATTCTAGTGTTTAGTATTTTTAAGGGTTGTATTTTTTGAATCTGAATCAGGGTAAAGAAAGAGAAAGAAATGATGTTGTTTGGAATAACTCGTTTTCTCAAACAATATCTATGACCTGCTGTCCTCATCCTTGCCATGACAATAGACAGCAATTTAAAACTTGATAAGCGAATTAATGCTGTTGTAAAATCGAGTTTTTATCACCTTCGTCTTTTATCTAAAATCTAACAGTTTCAAACAGATGCATGTTTTAATCTTGACACCGCTAGACGACTTTAAGGCTCATTACACTGGCACCAATCAATCCACAAACATTTAGTCCAGAACACTGCTGCCCATCTTTTAACAGGAACCATTACCATCTATTACCACCTCCCTCCGCTGACTTCCTGTCTGTTTTAGGATTGATTTGTAAGATTTTATTGTTTATTTTTACATGATTTAAAGCACACATGTCAAACTCAAGGCCCGGGGGCCAAATGCGGCCCTTTGCAGTGTTTTATGTGGCCCTTCAACACATTTGGAAAGTGATATTTTTGGCTCTAGGTTTTAATAGATTTTATTTTTGCTACAAAGATAAATAAAACCTGTTGAAATTAAACTAATACCTGTTCAAATTCAACTAAAACCTGTTCAAATCCAATTAAAACCAATTCAAATCCATCTCAAACCAGTTCAAATCTGACTTAAACCTGTTCAAGTCCAACAAAAACCTGCAAACTACAAACTGTTTCTATAAAAGGAGGAAATTAATGTTAAAAGACTTAAATGAAGATGAAATCTCGCATCCAAATTTTTATAAAAGCTTCCAAATGTCACCATCTTCGGCCCCTGAAAGGATTCTTATTAACTATTGTGGCCCCTCACCACTTTGAGTTTGACACCACTGATTTAAAGGAAAGGCCCATTCATAAAAGTTTTGTTTATAAAATGTCATGTTATGCTATATAAATAAAGTGGATTGGAATATCATCAGCATCAGGGCAAGAATATTTATGACCTTTGTTGTTATATTTATATTGATAGTCTTTGAATATGTAACAAAACAAGACTGAATCCTCTTCCTGTTCCCTCTCAACACAGTATGGTATTTTTCTGTGTGATTTCTTGTGTTATGTTTGATTGAGACAAAATACATGAACTGTTAACACTGACTAATGGTTGACATTTTCTAAACTCTGATCTGATATCTGGAAACTGATTCACTATACTCAACAAAAATCACTATCAAAAATACTTTGAATACAATTTCTTTTATCATTATCCAGAATGCTGGTGCTGATGTAAAAATCAGACAGCGCCCTCTAGGGGAAAACCTATGTGCATACCACCAAAGCCAGCCTTTACTTGTGTCCTGCAGCTTTACACATTACCCAGTAGATGTCAGCATGTGTTTAAAGACGCTAACAAACACAAGTCTAGTTAGTTATTTCATGTTAGTTAGGAGATAACTGTCTGCTCTCTCCCGGTTCATACAGGACAGGAACCCCGAGACAGGCTTGTGTTATGCATGACTCATAATAAACAAAAACATACCAATGTTTAAGAGAGAAGGCTTCAAAAACTACTACCACTGCAAGTGTGTCTTACTTAAAGTAATTGAGGTGATTTTTTTAACCATATGAGGGCTTTCTACTGTGTTCCATTTTAAGCCACTACTACAAATGCACAGAAGAGATAGCCACACCACAAGATGGTAGCAATCAGTCTGCCCCAAACCCTGCAGAAAACACAGAGGAACAGAACAGTGCTTTAGCATCACGAAATTCTTCTGAAAGATAGTGAGTATGACATATTATACATAGGAGAGAGACAACAAGGTGGAATTGTTAAATGTTACTTTACAATTTTAAGCAGAAAACAGGTAAGTTTTAAACAACGCTGTGCTCTGCCGTAATGGGAACAGCAGAGTGGAGTGATGTAATAACAAAACAGTAATGTTGTGTAAAACAGTTAACGGTTCTGATAGAGCCAGACAAAGGTATAATACCAGGTTTACAGCTGCTGTTACCATAGATGTACACATATTCAATACTTACATCAGCATATTACAACAGCTGTAATGTCAGCAAAGTTATAAAAAGCTCAGTTTTGTCTGCTGTATGTGGACGACCCCTTTAGAACGTACAAGCATCTTATCTGAACAAATCTGTTACCAACGCTTTTATGAAAGATGTATTATCAAGAATATTAAATGTAGAACACATCCAAATAGACACTGAAGTTGTTCAATCTTTTAAAAGTGAAGTGTTTAAAATAATTTAGCACTGGCCGTATTTACAGCAGCACATTGTTTAGTCTGCAGGGAATACATTAGCTCCAAAAGTATCCATTGGAACCATAAGTAGTGCTCAGACATAACTGCGCACAAATGGTAAAATCAGACCTTAATGTGAGTGTGTGCAATTTATTTAGATGTAATCATGTGTTTAGTCTCAAAAAGTGCTAAAGGACAAGCTAAGCAATAAGATTCATCACATCACAAAATAATATTTGTCAGTTAGTCCGAGTAGTACCATGTCACATTGCATCTAAATGGCCCTTTATCAAAGACCTATGTCCAACAGCAGTAAATTGTGATGTGATCATTCATTCTCTTTGTAAAGTACTGTACAAAATTATGTCCTGACATTGTAAGATATGATGTAACCCGAGTCTTGTGCATTCAAACTGAATTTTGTGGTGGGAGCAGTGTGAGTCCACAGATCGATCATTTAGTCTTTGTTGTTCCTGGCATCTCACTGTCATCAATCAACAGACGACACCTCACAAGGTCAGAGCGGGGTGTTCGATACGAGACTACACGATACATGACTCAGCACTTTGTCTACCACCAACAGCCCCACAATGCAGTCACCAGTCAGTTCATCTTTTTATTGTCACAGACTGTGGTTATAATTAAAATAAAAGTTTTCATTTCAAAATTTCAGTTT
Organism: Rhyacichthys aspro; assembly: GCA_036850595.1. Classification (NCBI taxonomy): domain Eukaryota; kingdom Metazoa; phylum Chordata; class Actinopteri; order Gobiiformes; family Rhyacichthyidae; genus Rhyacichthys; species Rhyacichthys aspro. The sequence goes on from CM072152.1 coordinate 4,470,212, forward strand.
TTTTAGTCTCATTTGAGTTAGTTCTTACCTGAGGTCAAATTTAACTGGCACGTATCTGTGTTGGTCCTCCAGTTCCTCCCATTTTCTTCTTTATGATCTCTAAAGTTTATTGTATAAATATTGCCGTTTACTTTTCTTTCCTTTTGAAGCTTTTATTTTTGTACTGAAAATGCTCAGTGACTGAAAATTCTCAGCTGTCCTGGACATATTCAAATAAAAGTTTCCAAGAAGGCACCTTTCCCCCTGTGGGAAGTATTTTGGTTCTATAATCAGTCATATTTTATGTAAGTATGATGTTACTCTTTGCCTTGATGTCGTCTTATAAAAGAAAAACAAACTAATAAAAACAAACATAACAGTCCATTTACACAATTTTACCATAAACTCCTAATAACACAACAGTTGTGTGAAGATTTCAGTGATTTGAACATGCAGCTTACCCTCTGGAACATAAATATACAGGATTTGTAAAGCAGATGTTCCATTTGAACCCTGGTGATAAAAGCAACTGCTTAAATTAACTTAGGTTTGGCAATTTTTTAATGTGATTTTTATGTTAGTGTGCAACTGTTGGATACTTTTAAACATTTATAGCCTGACTTACTAACTTTCAACATCCCGATTTACTAATATTCCCACTATAAGTAGAATAGAGCAGGTGCTAAATAGCATGTGCAGTTTAAAAATTGCAGTATAGAGTATGGAGCAGCTGTAGAGGTTTGTAATTAAGGGTTTGCATGTGTTTGAAGTGGACAGAGAGGCAGTGGATAATAAGAAGCGTGAACACCTTATACTAAATACAACATTAGTAGGTACGCCATTATATAGATATAGTATCATGTAGCAGAGCACTGTCTTCCACGTTCTACACCACAGTACATGTTTAAAACAGGACAGTTGTGTAAAGTAGACTGTGATACACATATCTTTGGGAGAATTTGATGAGATGTGCTAATGGACAAACATAAAATAAAGTAACTTCATTTCACCAATTCTTAAAAGTAATACCATGTTGTATAGACTCTTTAAGACCATTTTAAAGATCTCTAAACTGTTACCTCTTTGAATGATAACATATAATGGAGCCTTTTCTACAGTGGTGTCAATCTGTTCAACAACAGTCAAGGTTGTGATTTTATTCTTTAACACAAAACAATTTTATTCATTAATTCACCAGAAAATATTGTACACGATGATTTCTTTACTCTGCAAAAAAGAGACTAAATGATCCATTTGCATGTTTCCTGTGCATTCTCGTTGCACAAACTACAGTAGTTATACTTGCACAAATGTGTTCCACAAAGTAGTTTATTTTGAGCATTCTTGTGAACATAGAAAATTTTGTGTTTTCACAGGTGCAAAATCTGCTGCTCTTACAATCTTGCACTTGTTTTCTCTGAATAAATTAGATCCACAGACACAGAGTTTTAGATGAACAAAATCGAATCTGCATCCTGTTTTTTATGCTTTTATTCACGTTCTCTTTGCTGGAACCAGTTGGAAAATCAATGTAACACTCAGATGCATCTTGTGCCTCTGTTTTCACATCTGCCTGTATCAGCTGTGAGACAAGTGATTATCAAATTTACATGCAAACGGTGCTAGGACGCAGATGTGTTTTGTTTTCTGAAATGAGTCAACAAACCTTTGTATGGCAGGTGCAGCCTTAAAGCACTTCATCATTTCATTTCATCACAACAAAACAAAATACAGGTGACTACATTATATGGTAAAAAATATAAAACTAATTCTTGAGAAATTAAGAGTGGTATTATTAGTATTAACACCAAATTCAAAATGTATGAAATAATTCAAATCTTTGAAAAGGGTCCATTTTCAAGGCAGAACCTGCAACACTAATGTGTAGTAATGAAACGTAATGAATTCTGTTGCAGCCATTTTTATCAGGTTGCCACATTTCCACTTTCTACTATTCCACTGTGATATGACACAGAGCTTTCAGTGGCCCTCAAGCCTTGGCAGCTCCTCCATTACTAGATATGGCTGAATGACTTAGAATAGATATATACTGTATTAGCCACGGGGATGGATAGTGCATTTTGTGTAGTTCAGATTTCAGATTTCAACAGAAACAGTTTACACTAAACCTATTTATGAGTGGAATTGAAGAAACAAATACAGTTGTCCCTCGCTGTAACGTGGTTCACCTTTTGCGACCTCGCTGTTTTTTTTTTTTTGAGTGCAATTTTGCATGCTTTTTTTTTTTTTACAGCGTATGAACACGCATTGTGTTCTGCGTCCTGATTGGCTAAGGGACTGTAGACCATTGTCAATCAATCTCCTCCGTGCCGTGTCTCCTGTACAGTACAGAATGCGTTTGGCTTGCCAAATTTACATAAATGTTCGATCACTAGCAGTGTGACTCTGAAGTGCTGTAAGTTTTCTCCCCGACAAAACCCACAATGTCGACGAAACGTTCTGCACTGACAAAGGCACCTGCGGTCGCACCCAAAAGACAGAGGAAGATGCTAAGGTTTGAACTTTGAGGGTGTTTAAACAAGAGAGAAATGTGAGAAAATGTTAATGCCTGTCTGAGAAAAGTGTATAAAGTGTGTGGTGAGGGGTTTTACAGCCTTAAAACATATATAATCATTGTAAAAAATAAAGCTGACTACTTCGTGGATTTCGCCTGTAGCGGGTTATTTTTAGAACGTAACCCCCGCGATAAACGAGGGACCACTGTACTCCAAAATATACTCTATTTATAATGATATTAAATAAATGAATTAATTAATAGGATAACATTTGGGTGTGAGCAAAAGGAAATGCCATTAAATGTCTTGTCATGAAACATGCAGTACAAAAAAAAAGTTTTTTACTTTCATAAGTATTCTAATTTGTAACTAACCTTGGTGATTTGACTTGGACTTGACTCAGACCCTTACTTAAATAAACTTAAATTTCTTTTGGAGACTCGGACTTTGACTGACTTTTAAATCTCGTGCTGATGACTTAACTTGGACTGGAATCAGTTTGTCTTTGGTGACTTGGACTCAGACCACACTGATACTGGAAATCAACACTATCATAACATACATTTAGTGTTTGAGTGTTGTTGAGGAAGAGCTGCTGTGTGATCAGTTCCACAGAGCATCCTCACGCTGGACATTTGCAGACGGCTGTGATTGAGTCGTGCACGCAGCAGAAGAGTGAGCGGTGGAGCGAATGAGGATGACAGTTTGATGCCCCCGTTGCCCCGGCAGAGGGAAGACAGATGAGCCGTTTTACCCCGACCAACATCCGTCATCTCCTTTTAAACTGATTTGCCGGCGAGAACAAGCCTCTGTCATCAATTACTGGGGATTTCACCACATCCAAATACAGCACCGGTTTGCTCTCCTCCGCTGAACACGTCAAGCGTGGCTCCCTGCTGCGACGCTGCACGGATAAACTGATTTTACAGGATTTTCAGTCTTGTTGTGCAGCAATCTGCCACAGAGACTATATTAGTCTGGGTGATTTCCTTTCATCAAACAGACACATTTGTATCAGTCGCCGACATGTGGTATTATTACTGCCACTAATAACCGTATTTACTGCTAGAATTGACTGCTTTATACGCACACAATATAATGTAACCTTTTTAGTATGTGCTGAAAAGATTCAAATTACAGATCATACTGCATTCATTTAAGCAATTTTAAGTAATTCAAGCAGCTTTTTTAACCATAGCATTCATAATTATGGTGCACATTAGCCTAGCCTGGCCAGCCAGAGAGAAATCCTACCATTTAAACCTGTTTTCCACCTAAATGAATACAACCTGACCAATTGTGATCATCATTCAAAAACATGGTGGCTTTACTGTGATACTTTGTTTCTTTGATTGGTTGTATGTTTTCAAATTGCTTCAGTCCAGAGGCAGTTTATTCTGTGTATTTTAGTACCGTCACCTGAATTATGATTGGTTGTCTGTCCAGTGTCCATTTCTTCTTCCTCCTCCTGGAAATCCAATTTGAATTGACAGGGACCAGACAAATTCTTTGACTAGAATAGAAAAAGAATGACAATGAAAAGAATGGAAATTTTTGCATCATCCCATATCCTGCCACTCATTGCAAAACAAAGAACTAAAGTCCAACGTTGCTGACAGATGAAAGGGGAGCCAGGGACACTCAAATGACAAAAACCCCTGTCACACTCTTGTGGATGGTCATTTTTCTTAGGCTCAGGTGGAGCTTTAGGGTTCTTATCTTAGCTGTTCCTACAAGTGCACTCTTTTTGGACAGAGAGCTCAGATGCTATTCCAGACATCCATCGGAGCTAGTCTCCCACTTTGGGGCTCACTGCCCTGAGAGCTCTTAATACAACGCAGAACACTCACCTCCATTTTCCACATCTTCTGCAACTTTCTTTTTCTTGATTCTGATGTTCTTTCTTCCTGATGTTGCCCTCATTTGAGATCTACTTTTATTACTAATGCCTCCTTCTGCTGTTTGTCCACTACCACCTTGTCTGTTTCCTGTTTGTTTGTCTGTGTGTGTCTGGAGGTCCAACAGGATCTTGGCTCAGATGTTCTATATGAAATTCAGAGGTGTGGCCTATTTTGGCCTTGGTACTAGCTGTGTATACTGTGTGGGGATGTTTCATTATGTAAAGTACTTGGTTATAGAGTTACATGTATGCCCTGCCTGCAAGCACCCCTGCCTCTAGTGCTCTTATACTTGTTGCCTTTTCCTGTGCTGCCATGATCAGGGCCTTTAGTCTAAATCTCTCAAGCTTTGGTCTTGGTCTGTCAGTCTCACTGGGGGAGTGCTTACTCAGATGTCCGTCCCTCAATTAAATGGCCCAGTGGTTGGTTGGGCTTTGGACCGACCCAAGCGACCCTTTTGACTGCAGTTCCTCTCACTCAGAACAGTTCCATTCCTGCTGACATGAAATGTATTTGTGCATGAGACAGACAATATGGGAAACTTCTAAATATAAAGTCCAACTCTATGTCCCATTCTGTGTGTCCTGGGACTGTATCTTTCCTTCTTTGGTTCTCCCTGAGGTTGGTGAGGCCACTGTTGTTGGTACATTGGGCTGGAGAAATACAATTTAACAAGCAAGTGGTACTCACCATAAAGGGACTTATGGCTCTTGGTTTTCTGCCCCACTAGCCTGGCCCAGTTTAAAGATGGAGGACCACAGTGTTTTCCTTCTACTTTTGTGTCTTTCCAGGATAACACACACAAGTTTTAATGCATTGACCGATTAATTAAATAGTATTATATAATCCAACACTAGGAGACAAGGGCTTGTATGAGGAAAACCTTCAGTTATTTTTAGGAGACAGCTGAACAGTGGGGAATAGAGCAGTGCTTTATTGAGGATGTTTTGGTGCAGAGTGCATGGATCATTTGGACGGCGGTTGCAGAGTCACACAAGGATCCTTTATGTTTTTGCTTTCACTTGTTTTGCTTAAGTAAAGGTTATCGATCGTCTAAAAGAAGGCACTGATGATCATTCACAGTCAACTTCACTCCGGGCAATTTAAAGTCACCAGTTTGTCTGTGGATAATGGGAGAGCTCCTAGAGAGAACCCCCTTAGCATGGGGAGAATAAGACTGGAGTACTCACCACCATCCTGCCATTATGCACAAAATCTGATTAGTAATTAATAAAAGTAGAAATGAGGACATTGTACAGAGGCCCTGGATCTTTCTCCTGTGTCCATGTCTAATGCCAGAGATAATATGTGTTTTGATGGAGTGTTTTTATGAGCTTAAAGGATTCATGCAACACCAGCAGATGAAAAGTTTGAGGCAAAACTAGTGATATTGTTCATAATCACATTTAGGGATATTATTCTGCATATAACACATCCATCTTTTATTGCCTCTAGGGGGTTTGTTAGAGGGAGTAGCGGCTGCTGTTTGGCGCCCGAGGACCATTTCCAGATCTGAGTCATTTTCTGTTGCAGGGACTTTAAAGTTTGTATAAATCATGTACAGGATAATGCTATTTTTTCACACAAACTTGATTGGAAAAGCGTGAAAGGCTATTTTGCAAAACAACCATGTACATTTGAGGGCAGCAGTTAAACTGGTAGATTTCTAGCCTCGATGCACAGCAAAAAGAAATAAAAATTAAGAGTGGATCAGTGTTCATTTTGACTGCAAATTTTAATTTAGTTTTAGTCATAATCCTTAGAGTTAGTCTAGTTTTGTAAGTTTTCTAGTTCGACTACATTTCATAAGTTTTTAGTTGACTACAATAGATTTAGTGGACTAAATTATAAAGGGTAATGCATTTTCAATTTTTTTTTCTGAAGTAATCATTAGTACTATTACTACTAACCTGTTACAGCTGGTATTGTGGTCCAAAGCATAAACATTGTTTGATATTTAGAAGCCTTTCTCTTGTAATCACCTGGCACATTTCCACAATCAAAAACGTGACTTCTGATTGGATCTCTTCTCAACTTGTTCCGTCTCCTCCTCTTTTTGATTGGATTTCGTCTCTGTCTGTTTATTTTTGTTTCATTTTTTTTTTTAATACATTTAATCAGAGTTTTCTTTCTCATTTATGGCTTTTTATTTTGTTTAGTTTTCAGCCACAGAAATATGTTGAAAACCATGACGAATATTATTCAGTAACAGAATTAACATTAAAGTGAAAGCGTATAAGCAGAGCCAGGATTGTTCTTCGTTAGAGGAGATGCAGCAGAACTTTACTGAGAGACTAATGGCCTGTAATAAAGACTAAGTACCTGCACTTACATAATCTTAAATCACACTGCACTTAAAGGGGTTTGAAGTGTGCTTCTGTAGCATAAGGTCTTGGGATGAATAATAGTAATGTGGGTTACAAAGGCCTTGTACAAACACATGGGGGGTGCATACAGTCTTGAAATGTCACATATAAAGACATATTTCATACAGATTAGTATTGCATCTGTGCACCTTTCAAATCTATTCTTTATGAGTAAAGTAGAAGAAAGCTATTTTTATTTTTTTATTCAACAAATTCAACAACAAATTAGCTGTGCAAGTTTTTTTTTTTCTTCCAGTTTATCAGTTTGCAGAATTTAACTCTTTAGATGATAAACATAATGTAGTGTGGGAGATGTGGACCTACATACTTAACAACAGGTTTGGTTTTAAACAGGATTCTGTTGTGTACAGGTACTCATTAAAACAGGTAACTGGATTGATAGGTATTGATTCCTTGTTGTTGGTGGAGCTTTTCTGAGGTGAGCACGGCAGTATGCAGTGAAGAAGAAGGCTAGAGTCTGGAGGCAAAAGCTGAAAATAGTATATGCAATTTGGTTAAAAGCATGAGCATTAGAGAGGCACCATACATTTGCAACTTTGGTCAAAGATGATGGTGGAAAGGTTGCAGAAAGTCTGAAAAATCACAGGTGAAAATGTGTGAACGCAACAACAAACATAATGCTAGCTTTACTCTTGTGACTTTACTTAGTTTTACAGTTCGACCTTTACCCTTCAACTGTATATTAAAAAACATGAGTGGCCTGTGATACTTACTTGCAACATTCAGGTTAAATTCTGCAGAAACATGTTGGTTTTGGCAACTGTCTAACTGTGTGTGTGCTGTCAGGGAGTAGGTAGAGAACATTAGTTAATGGCTTTACACTTAGCTGCACTTTTTTATACAAGCATTTAGGCTACACCAGCTAAAGGCTACCAGTCACTACATGCTTACTGCCAGACATTTAAACAACAGCAAATAACACCACACGGAGGAGTCAGAGTTATACATGGATGTTTGAAGGACCCCATCACTTTTACAGACACTGATTATTTATATGTATATTAGTTCATAAGAAGATTGACTCTGTTAAACACACACAATTTGTTAAGTGTCTAATGTAGTGATTTGAACTTTCACACTGATACAAATAAATTAAAAATACTTCTGCTTTTGTATCTTCTTGATTACATTTTTAGTGGAAGGATCTATTGCTTAGTTGGCAGCATTGTTCTAAGTCTATTTTAAATTCAGTTGTATTTGTTCATTATCTTACACTTTCCAGAAGCACTATTCAGTACAAAACGAGTGTGTCTTTGATTTTACATGCTGCATAAGCCCTGCAGCAGATCTGTGAGCGCTGATAATTCCACTGAACTCAAGTTTAGGCATAGATTATTTGCTTTCCTGGCATAGCTTTCTGCTACGAGTCTTTTAATTGTTCATTCATGCTGTGATGCCGGGCTTCCGCAGATCTGCTCTTCTATGACATGAATATTAATGAGTGCAGGAGTTTGCTCACCTCTTGCTGGCTCTAACCAGGTAGGATCACTTCCTTTTGGAATCACAGAGGAGGGTCTGTGCGCAGGAGTGAAACAGAACGTTTTCTGTCTTATTCTCAGAACCGCTGGGGATACAAGCTAAATTACATGTGGGCCAGAGAGGGATCACAGTGAATTATTTATGTGCTTCCTGGCCAGAGCTGGAGCGGGAGCCCGACTCATCTCAGTGTGGCAGTGTGTGCTCGAGGAGTCAGGCCAGGACATGCCTTCAAGCTGTTATTACAAACTACTGCTCCACAGGCAGCCATCACTGCAATCGATAGTGTATCCCCTGCAGCTTTAGCCGGCTTCAGAGGCCATTCAGCAGGATGAGTCAGGTACCGAGGGAGATGATGAAAGGTTAAAGGGCAGTTAGGTTTTTGAAGAAATCACAAGATAAAGTCATAGTTTTGTTGTCGTTTACATCCACTTCTCATCAGTGTGTAATAATAATTTCAGGTAAGTTATAAGACCAACTGTTTTGTGCTCACTTTTTGTTTCAGTTATCATGTTTCATTATTATTTATGTTTCACTTAGTCCTAAAATTTTGCTTTAGGTAGTCAACCAGCTAAACATTACTAAACGCAGAGTGCACATCAAATGTCTCAACTAAGTCCATAGTGACCTTTTCTTGATAACTTATATAAGCAAAGAGCATTAACTTGTCGTAAAGCAGCAATAATGCAGGACCATGCTGCTTGTTAGTGCACCCTGTGGGATATGAGCACCATTTTTTAAGTATAAAATGGGCATTTGATAACAAATTATCACGTAAAAGTATTTCAAAAGACACAGCACAAGAGATGGACAGACCACAGCCTCGGACTCTTCCAGACAGAATCACAGACCAAGCCCCAACTCCTAGACTAAGCCTCCTCAGTCTCCAGCCACAGAGAAACTCAGATAGAGGGTCATAGTGAGATACATTACTTTGATTGTCGATTCTTCAAGAATTCTTTAATTGCTTAGTCTTGCTTTCATTTTTACTTCTCCGAACAGTTTCCTCAGTCTGAATATGACAGAAATACAAAGTACATTGCAGAGGGATCATTGCACATTTCCTGGAGCTGTGAGAGCTGCAGCCTGTGAGCGTCGCTGGAGGAGACGCTGAGGAAGGGGCAGTTTAACCTGATGAAGACGATTGCCGAAGGGGAAGCCTCTGTATCTAGGACAACATGTTCAGTTTGTTCTCCCGAGAGCACCGCTAATCCCATTACAGTCTCCATACATTGTGGGATATCATCTGAGTTGGGTGTCATTACAGGGAGCAGATCTACGTCATCTTGAGCTGTGAGGTAAATAGAGATGTAAAAGAACAGGAACAGGATTGTCTTGTCTGAAGGGAAGAGGTTGAAAATAAGTGCTGACAGATGAGCAGCCCGTGAGCAAGCTGCACCACATGAAGTATTCATTGTACATAAGAGAATAAGAACTGCACTGTTTTGAGCTTGTGAGACAAAAGTAGAAGGCAATAAAGCATGTGCATATATTTCCTGGAGCACAGTGAGGTTAAAGACTAGTTAAGACAAATGGAGGACTATGGTCCAGATTTAATTTGATCTCTGATGCCATTTGATTCCATTTATGAACCTTCCCCCATTTTAAATGCATATAATAAACATGGTGCACTGTAACAAACTTTTTCGTACTCCTTTAATGCCCCCTAAAAAGGACAGTGTTACTGAGATATTTGACTTTGACTGAGATTTAACAAATTGTTTTTTTCAGAGAACACTGTCAGTGAGATAAACAGAAAAAAAGATTTTCTTTTGTGTATTTCTACCCAATTTCATAAAGAATATTATTGAACTTTTTAATCATAATTTCCTGGATTTTCGATCAACAAAGACAAGCATGAAAAATGAAAATGGATCACCTCTTTAAATAAAAGTGTGTTTTCAAAAGCTTATCTTTAAAATTCATAACAAAACAAAAGAAAAACCAGACTGGAAAGTTTATTTACACTGTAGGATCAGATACACAAATAAATAGAACGTGTGTTAGACGTTTAATTTCAGAGGTCTATACATTTCTCAAATGTTTTTTTTCTTTTGTTCTTCTGTGAATTGTATTTGTGGATTTTTGGTTCCGCTTTACTGATTTACATAACATAAACAAAAAGTCACATTAACATAGATTTAATTGGACTATTAATGAGATGTCTGCAAAAACATTTTCCCTGAAAGAAATGAGAACCCAAGTGTTTGTTGTGTAGACTGCTGTGCTGTGCCATAAATTACCATGATACAGTTAATGATTAACAAGACAATATAGCCCTTTACAATATAGACAATCTGTCCCATGTAAAAAACAGAATGAGCAAATAAGCTGCTATTTACAAAATTAATACTCACTTTTACAAAGCACCATCAATAGTTAAGTTCCATTTCTTTCCATTAGTCCCTTCTACTGTTTATGAATAACATGAGCGGCGTGCAAATTGGCAAGTTTATCAGACAGCAAGACTTTCCAAAAAATGAATGCATCTTAGCTTCCAAAAATAGCAAAAAATTATGCATAAACAGGATGATTTTGTCAGTTTGCGCCTGACTGACTACATGTGTGGGTAGAGAACATGAGTGGCTTGATATTCAGCTGATCACTACTGTATGTATGAGTCTTTAGGCTATCACATGGAGGAGCCAGAGTTATACAGGGCTGGCTTCAGGACCTGTGCTTCCTCATCAGAGACTGTTAAACTGAGGACTGCCTGATGAGATTAGCATACACATCACTGAAGCTGAAGAAAAACTAGATTAAGGTAAAATGAATTAATAAATGAATCAATTAATGTTTATTTTGGTCAATGTATAAAAAAAAATAATACACTTTTGCATTTTAATTAAACAATCAACTAAAAAAGGAATAGGTTATACTATTATACAATACATAGATTTAAATCAGATTAATTTTATTTGTTCATAAGCTAGTTTCTGCTACAAAGATATATATAATCTGCTCAAATCCAAATAAAAACTGTCCAAATCCAAATAAAACCAGTTCAAATCCATCTAAAGCTAGTTCAAATCCATCTAAATCCTTCTCAAATCCATCTAAAACTAGTTTAAATCCATATAAACTTGTTCAAATCCAACTAAAACCTGTTTCCATAAACAGAGGAAAATAAAGTTAAAAATCACTTATGTAAGACTCAAATGAAGATAAAAACTCACATTCAAAATTTTATAAAAGCTTCCCAAAAGTCACCATCTTCAGCCCCTGAAAGAATCAGATTAATATCAACTATTGCAGCCCCTCACCTCTTTGAGTTTGACACCACCGTCTTAGGTTGAGTTCACACCAAAAGTGACACGAGTGACAAAAGCAACCATGCATTTTCAATGGACGCTTGCTCGAGGGAGCCACAGGTGACGAGGCGAGGTGAGAGACACGAATCCAGCGATGCAAGTGTAGATTTTAGTTGAGAAGAGCTAGACTTTATGGAAATGGGGAGATTCACTGAAGGGGATTTGACCTGAGAGGAATATGCAGGTCCTGACAAAAGTGTAGCGGCTTAACCCTCCCAACCCCTGCCAGTGAGTTGAATGAGGGCTGGTGACGTGGACAGAGAGAACTGAGCTCAGGCAAGAGATTTTGTAGCTTTTGGTGTGAATCCACGCTTATTTGAGACATGAAGGCCATCTCCTTTTGGTAATGCTAAACAACAGAGCAGCCAAGGTGCATGAGACCCTCAGAATAGTAGAATACTGAATGAGACATGAATTTTTCTCATCCTGTCAAAGATTGGAATAATTTACCCTCTGATTTGAAACCACTGTGATTTTGTTGCTGCAATAGGTGTGTATCTTTTTGATGAAGGGCCTTATTATGAGTTATTGAACCTCACTAAGTGGATAGTATGTTGCACTCAAAATTTAGACACAATTTGAAATGAAGTTTGTGAGATACCTCTACAGCAGAATTCTTTTTTCTTTCATTTTGGACCATCTGTGATATCATCTGTAATGTCTACATGAGACAGGGAAAGCTATAATATTATACTTGCTCATATGCACCATGTTTGATGTAGCCATATGGTTTATTAGTGAGGCTTACAGTTTATGATGCAGCTAATGCTTCATGTCTGTAAACACTTACTAAATGATGAGCTGTCAGACTAGTATTAAAAAGCTGTCTAAGTTTTTCTTACAGGACCAACAACGGTCAGGAAGTGTCACAACAGATTCCAGTTTTTAAAAGAGGCACCCTTTCTTCAAAAGCCTATCAGATCAGTCATAGCAGAGTTAACTAAATGTGTGTAAAAAGTAATCAAGAAAAAAATGACACATGGTGCAAGGAGCAGTATGGAAGTGAGTCATTTTCAGGCTGTATTCATAGTAAAAGCTTTTAACAGGTCCCTGTGGAGCTGCCAGATTAAAACAAAACACATTTATAGCATTAGAACTTTAAACAAATCCAAGTACATTTCCTCAGAAGTGAATACTTCTTAGCTTACGACAAAGATGAAGGGTGTTCCATCTGCTGGATGTATTAATCATTTTCATCTGATTATGACTGATCCCAGTGCTCTTCAGCTGAGATGGATATGAATAAAAGAATCAGACACACACACTGGCTTTTACCGTGATGAAAATCTGCTGGAATCTAACATCAAGTATCTGCATAAAAACAGCCAAGGCCATGGTACAAGGTTTTCTCAGAAGGTCTAAGAATCACTGAATGGGAAGAAATATGACTTGGCTCTGTTCTAGTTGATTTGTTAAAATGCTTTCTGAGCAAATAGCACAAAGACCATTTTATGTGACCGCTGCATAACTCCAACTATAGGCCAAAAACTCTTTTCTGATTGGCTGACAGATACGCAACTAAATCCTACATACTGCACACCCACTTTATTCTGATTCCACACTACTCCACCTGCACAGATGTTGAAACTTTGAACTAATAGCAGTAGCTGACAATACAAGTGGACAGGCTCGAATTATTCTCTATTTGTGTTAATTAACTTGAAAAATACTAACATCCAAAGTAAAACTCTCTGTTAAAAGCTTGTGGTTGCTTACGATTATCCACCCAACTTCTTCCATTTATCGAGGGCTTGGTCACATACTTCCCTCTCCCCAGACACCTCCAGATCTTCTGGATACTGTTGAGGTGTTCCCAGACTCCTGAGAGAAACTGTCTCCTGGGTCAGCCTCATGGCCTTCTTCCAGTGGTACATGCCTACTTGTACCTCTACATGTACCTATATACATTCAGGTGTCGAGGAGGCAACCGGAGGAAATGCCCGGGTCACCTCAGCTGGTAGTCAAAGGCTGGTGCTCCCATGCCCAATCCCTACTTTTCTGAAAGGTAAAATGGAGTTTTGTTGCTAGTGCCCTTTGCAAATTCTGGACAGTGTGAAAAAAGTCTTCCATATGCCCAAACAGCTACATCTCATTCAAGCTACTAAAGCCAAACCAGGTATGAGCAGCATTTCCTCACGAGGACCTGGGATGTGGGCTGGAGGTGCAGTAGTCCCAGTTTTGATAGACACAGCTCACCTCTGGCTGTCATTGTGACTTGTGTCAGCATTCTTCCCTGTGTATTATCCACACGCAGGAGGTTGTAGTAACATAAGGCAGGCTCAGTCCGTGGATAGGTCCCTGCTGACAGCTGATCCAATTACGTTCACAGAAACACTGGTTACAGCAGAGTCAAGTCTGGAATTGCCTCGTCTTCCAATGTGGCCCAAGCGACATGTGTATAAGTGACAGTGTGATTTGTGCCTGATCTCCAGCAGCTCCTGTAGAACCTGCTGCTGCTCTGTTTCACAGACCCAACTGTGGCTCAGGGCCAGGTCATCCAGGTGAAGAGTGCAACAAGAATGTCACAGGCTCGGCTTCACTTTACAATAGGATTGTATCAAGGCCTAGAGGTTGTGATTGATTACATGAAAAACTATGTTGTTTCAATACATTTTACAAATGTCTTGAAGACTATGTACTCATGTAAAGACCTGTTTATCTATAGTGGATTCAATTGTTTGGTATTTAGTGATGGAGTTTGCAGAATAATTTCTCATTAATCACACTGACAGAAAACACTAAAATCCTGAATATATTTATGTTGAGTTATATCAGAGCTCATAGTTTAATTCAAAATGCATAAATGATAACTTGTACAACAATAGCCAAACATAAATGCCATTTACATAAGAAATATCAGAAACATGGAGCAGTATGCATGCTGTCTTCTGTCACTGTCACTGCTGGTTGTGCAATAGCCAACAAATTTGGCTTGCTTTTGACTCCAACCTGAACCAGGGCAGCCATCCTATTTCTTTTCCTATTCTATATAAAGATTTAGTCTAGTTTATGGATCTGAGTTGGATTTTCTGGGAACTTTACTAAAGGACGCAGAATAAAGTGCCTCTGGATGCAAATGGATTGGACTCACAACCAATCAGACAAATATAGCCTTGCAAAAAGCCTGCAACATTTTAGATTAAATTATATAAGTGGATTCTAGAACCAAGACCTTTTGGTGAACCTTGTAAAAGTCTTCTCTTATTATTCTCATCTACATTCCTCTTTCACAGTGAAGTCAGATCATTACAACAGACGTCTGGGAACTGCACGTCCCGACCCAGTGTAATAATACACATCTTCCACAAATGTCTTTAAACTGAGAGCTGCTGCTTGAGGGGCTTAAACTCCATCTTGCCTCTTTCTGTGAAGTGGATGTTCAGTGAGCACTACTTACTTGTTGCCATGCAGAATATTCATCTGTTTGCCTCCAATCTGACAGGGCTTTTGATGTGCCTGGAGCCTTCTCATTAGATATTCTCTAAACTCTTGAATCACATTAGATGAGCACTGCAGAATCCCCGGTGACGCCAGTCCTCTACTGTTATAAGCTCACCTACTGCGCGCTGCAAGAGCGATTTACCATTATACAGCCTCCGGAAGAAGATCCGGGAAGTTGCTTTCTGTTCATTTCTGCTGTCAAGGTCAGGCCAGTGAGATATAGTATTATTCTATAGTGATGATGATTGACTCATAGTTCCCTTTGGCCTTGAACAAGTGAGAATAAATGCACAAGGAAAAAAAGACAATTAAAGCAAGAAATGGGGCTTTTTTCACAACGGAAAAACATGCCAACAGTCATGAACAAGTCACAGTTACAAGATACATTATAACAAGGATTAATAATTTGAATCAATGACAAACAATATGTACAAATGTGGATATAAAGAAAATGGAAGATAAAACGCTAGATTCATCAAGGCTTTATAAACTGACAGCTGATGGTGAGGGAGTTTACATGCACTTGGGTATCCCAGTTAGGAGCCTTAACCCAGAAAATAAGTATAGAATTGTATTTGACCTTCACGGGAAGAATACAAGTTTCTTTTTTCATGTAGCCTAACGTCCTTGACTTTATATAAACTCATGCCATGTATCTCTGTGGATCTGTCTCTATAAAAGCTGTCTCCAACTTTGTTCTGGGAGCCTCATCTCTCACATAACCTTGGGTTGTGTGAGAAAAAAGCATACTGGAAAGAATAAATGAATCACAGTCTCCTCTCTCTCAGTCTCTCAATAAACATGTTACGAAGGAGGTTTGGTTCTGGTGGAGAATGAGAATGAGTTTTGCCACACCTGCACCTCACTACACATTTGTGCACTTTTTTGTATATAATGAAAATGGTAATAATAACTATTATTACTATTACAGCTGTTTACAAATGATGTTCTATGTATTTACCAAAAATGCAATGTTTTTAGTAGGCTAATTTGCAAATACAAGCATTATTAAACTGAATGAACCTGCCAAATAAATGCTTATATGTACAACAGGAGGACTATGTTTCTCAGCTAGACTGGGAATGGGTTGATAGGGACTAGAGGGAGTGTTTGGGGAGACTCTCAAGACTGTGTTGAATAAGTTGAAGTAATTGAGATACGCTGAGAGTGACCTGAACACTTTGATATTATGCATTGGTGGAAATAGGCTTCTATAAAGAACATAAAGCCAAAAGTGTTGTTTTGATGTTTTTTTGTCCCATGCACATGAAAACGTCTCTGAACACTCCATCCTGCCGTGGCCATAATGCACAGCGCTGTGTAAATAATACATCACAAAGCGAAGCTACTTCTCAGTGAATAATTGAAGAAGCATTGTTATCCGCTGGGCTCGCTGGGGGTGGAAGATGTTCAACAGAGGAAGTTACACCAAGGAGTAGTGTCTGGGTTAAAACAGCGCCTCCCAATGAGTTACATCACAGCAAAATCAGTGGACTGAACTGCATCACATGAGGAAAACCAAGGACCCATGTGGATATTATGCTAACAATGAAGAGAAGAGGGAGTAATGAGCTTGTTACACAACACTACAGCACAGTTTTATGTCTGAGGCTGTTTGTAAAGTTGAAGTCAAGAAATAGAAGTCCTTTAGAAAGTACAACCACATTGGGTCTGTGGTTGGAGTTGCTCCCCACGGGATTCGAACCGTGGGTTTACCTTGAAGACAACCTATAAACAAGCTAACTGTATATGCCTTTGACCTTGACATCTTTAGCCATTTGTCTGGCCAAAGAGTTCTCAACCTGAGTTTCAGTGTAGTGTTATGTGGTCTCTTGTAGCTAGTCCCTGCCTCTGCTGACATTAAAGGAGCCCTGTAGTGCTCTATGTTGGTTTAGTGACTATGCATTGGTATAATACACCATAAAACTTGGGCTGATTTGTTTTTAAAAGGTTTTAATTTTTCCATTCATCCGGTAAACCAAAAATCATTATTTGATAGCAGCCTTTAGTCTCAAAAAAAGTTGTATTTTTATTGTATTTAGATAGCATAGTGATTGTCATGAGACTTGAGCCCCATGGAGCCTTAAAAAGTGTGGATTATTTTCTGGTGATATGATATTTCCTAATAAGGTTGAAGTTTTTTTCAGTTTATTTCTTGGATCTTAGAGAATTTAATTCACACAAATTGTCAATTCAGTTCAGTTTGGTACATATTGCTGTGACATTGGCAATAGTACCCATCATCTCCATGGATAGGTTTATGCATTTTCTTTGCATCTTGATTATTTCTTTTAATTGCACTTTTCAGACTAAAAAAAAAACTAGTTGCCCTTCATTTGCATAAATCTGATTTTGCTGCTTAAGTTCAGATCTATGTTTTGGTCCCTTGGTTGGGGTGGCTTGCATCACTCTCATTGCTTGATGCTCTTTGCTAGGAATGACACTACTGGCTTTTGACACTGATCCAGCTTTTGGTGTAGTATTCCAGTGTAGTATAACTAGTATAACAATGACACTTTAGGAGCAAGCCTTTTAAATAGTGATTGTTTTCATACGCTGTCATTGCTAAGATGACTGTGGAAAATATTGAGAATTTTATAGAATGCTTTAAAAAAAATGGGAGCCCATCAGGCTAGGGACCTCAAGCAGGCACTATTTCACAACAGCCCTGGAAAAGCTGACACCATTCACATCAGAAGCTGTATGTTATTATTATATTGTGTATAATGTTGGTACATATGTCACATATTTTTGTGATAAAGGTACATTGACCTTCATCTGAAGAAGCGGATATTGCTGAGTTAAAAATAGAAGCATTAGAACTAAAATAGCTCCTTTACCAGATCCATCCAGCACTAGTCAAGTATCATTTTGATTTTCTATTTGTGGTGCGTCAGTTCGACTGCACTGTCTATTTTTGGGACGGGGGCTGATTTCGCCTTTCTGTTCTCCTTCAGCTCGTGTCAGTCCCATCTCTGCTGCTCGGCTTTCATGAGAACTTTCAAAGGCATCAGTGGGACACAAAGTGGAATTCATCATTTGAATTTCAAAGGCCTGACACAACACATCGCCTCGCTCAGCAGACTAAAGGTCCTCTTGACAAGAACGTGCTTCTGGAATTAATCATTCGAGGCTCTGAGTCCTTCTGGATGCTGTTACCTCTGCCAAACAGCCACAGCTAAGGAAACCGTATCTACAAATCAGTAAAAGAGCCGCAGCCCTCCTACCTTGTTATCTGACACCATCCAAACATGTGTTTTATGGCCGAGCAGCATGGGGTCAACTTGTTCCCATTTGCGCTCTTCACTCGCCTGATGTAACTTCCTGTGTTTTGCAAAAGCAACTCTTAAATCGTGTCATTTTCACTGCGCCCTGGGGAGGCGTAAAATGACCCATGAAAACACAAGCGTGGTGCTCCAAGAAGCTTCCAGAAAATCCCATTCAGGAGACAGACGGCGGCAGCGATCGGCAGACAGCCTCCAGCCGTCAGCGCTACGAGCTAATTAGCCATCACTAATGTGAATCAGCTTCCATTTTTACTCAGTTTGATTTACAGGGCCCGTCCACATCATGTCTCCATGGAGCCAATGCGTTCTTTATGGAGTGTGCAGCTTCCTGCGCACTAAATGATGCCATAAAAGACACTTTATGGCCACTTAGCATCACTGGTTTGGGAGAAGTGTCCTATGTTTAGATTGTTGGGAACACATGTGCTGATGTCTTGTTCTGTGCTGATGAGCAGATCCTGGGCCAGTCAAACACAACCTTTACCACAGTTAGCAACATGAGTTTAGCAATAGCTTAGTCTTGGCTATGTCCAAAAACACTTCCTAGTCCCTAACCCCTCAAAAGGGCTGCATTTTGCATTTATAGTGACAAAGGAGCATTTTAGGATATACAGTGATCCCTCGTTTATCGAGGGGTTACATTCTAAAAATAACCCACAATAGGCGAAATCCGCGAAGTAGTCAGCTTTATTTTTTACAATTATTATATATGTTTTAAGGCTGTAAAACCCTCACCACACACTTTATACACTTTTCTCAGACAGGCATTAACATTTTCTCACATTTCTCTCTTGTTTAAACACTCTCAAAGTTCAAACCTTAGCATCTTCCTCTGTCTTTTGGGTGCGACCGCAGGTTGTCGGTGCAAAACGTTTCGTCGACATTGTGGGTTTTGTCAGGGAGAAAACTTACAAACATACAGCACTTCAGAGTCACACTGCTAGCGATCGAACATTTATGTAAATTTGCCAAGCCGAACGCATTCTGTACTGTACAGGAGACACGGCACGGAGGAGATTGATTGACAATGGTCTACAGTCCCTTAGCCAATCAGGACGCAGAACACAGTGCGCGAGTTCTCCCTTAGCCAATCAGGACGCAGAACACAATGCACGAGTTCTCCCTTAGCCTATCAGGACGCAGAACACAATGCACGTTCATACGCTGTAAAAAAAAGCATGCAAAATTGCACTAAAAAAATCTGCGAAACAGCGAGGGCCGCGAAAGGTGAACCGCGTTATAGCGAGGGACTACTGTGTACCACATTGAAGGTTACTGACAAATACAGCTGACATAAATATCCATTATCACGCTATTAGCAGCTTTAACTCTAGCATAGCCACAATTAAGGTTACTGGTCCCACAGCATACATTGTTATGCCAAACTAATAAATCAAAAGATATATATATATTAAAAAAAAGATATGCCATTTCTGTTTTTGCTTCTGTTAGAACAACCCAAAACTGTAAGCTTACCACTTAACTCCTATTCTACTGGACTGCCTAGAGAGACTAGTTTTTCCTTGTTATAGCCATCAGGAACCATTGTGTTTATGGTGGGATTGAAAGCAGATAATGATTCAGTGACAGTACAGCAGTGGGCAATGGTGGGTTTTTTTGTAGCAGAGGTTGTGTCTCGTGGGGCTGGGGAAAAAATGAGTCTGATATTTGGGAGTATAAGAGACTGACATTTCTGAGAAGCAATGTTACAGTGGTGATGTTACCATTTGTGGAAAGCTCCAACTGTGTGCAAGAAAGAACTTTCACAACACCTTGTAAATACTCTTCCCTCCCTACTGCAATAGTGTTAGTATGCCTAGTAAGCCTTAATTATCACCTAGACAAAATACTTTCAATGCTAAACTTAGCTCACTGAGGCAAATTTGCTCTGGTCTGCAGAGGTAGCAGTGAAGTTTGTCTCTTTTCCTAAAACACTGACTTTATGTCTTACTATTTCTGACTTTGAATGCAGCATTTTAAGAATCACCGGAGGGTAGACGTGAGGGGACTCCTTGGTGAGGAGGAACCTTGATGTGTGCTGTTATAGGACTTTACTTTTATACCCTCCACCTGTTGGTAAAGGAAAAGACCTTCAACAGCGGCATAATGTGATATTGGAGGAAAATTTAAAAGCACATCCTCATATAAATCTCCTCCTGAAATGAAGCAAGTGGGCAGAGAAGAGTGGGGCACTGTTTTTGTGGGCAGCAGTCCATTGGCTCCAGCTGAATGTTAAATGCTTATCAGAGCTGGTGACAGGCCAGGGGCCAGGAAGTAGCAGCTGTGCCTCACAAGGCCCCACAGATCCACAGAACCACAGACTTCGATCTCTAATCCAGGACGATTAGCTCGGAGCAGTGTGGGTCCACTTCCAATGCCATTTCTCTTCATTACACTTTGCTACAGAGAGAAGGGATTCCAGCCACTCTCTGCAAATGAGCATTACAAATTGTCCCCTTTAAATTCCATTCTGAAACAGTGGTTAGCAGACAACAACACTTTCCACTACAGTCATAGCACCGTGTGATCACCTCGGGCAGTGAGCTTCATTAAACGTGTATATGCGATGAGCAGTAGGAGGAACCCCACTGCTGCTTTTGCAAATGAGCGTGTCCTCGATATTAAAATTTAAAAGGTCTGCAAAGCCTAACATGTGCAATGCATATTTATTAATTTATGCTGTTTGGGTTGAGATAGTTAGTGCCATATTCAGAGTAGATGCAGCATCAGCACTTCTTCACCGGTTGATACGAGTAGGTCACAGGCAGGTAAAACGCTCACTGACCGTAGCTGAATTGAAATCCACAAACATCTCTGACTAGTTTGACATCTATCGACTCCAATTCAAGATGCACAGTGTGACATTTAATAATCTTAATCACACCGTGAAACACAGGCTTGGCGTTTGCATGTACCGAACAACCCTCTTAATTGTAAACATTTATTTAGTCACAGCATCACTTTATACATGGTAAACAATTTAAAAATAACACTATTTATTAAAGAGAATTTTAATATTATTGGTATTGCAGTTTCCTTTTCACGGAACTAAATAAAGCACTGTTGCACAATTCCTTGAAAGACCAAATACGCAGCACTTGTGGGCAGAGAAACCTCCCTGCTGACACCCACAGAGGACTAATTACAGAGTATTTTTGCTCTCGTCATTTGTTTCCATTGGACACGCTGTATCTCTCCAAGGCCACCTGTACTAATGGATGCCATTTGCATTTCTCACGCCTGTTATTTGTGATTGTGGCAGCACTTGGACTCACTGTGAGATGAAGCAATAGGGACAGGCTTCAGCTGCACGCTTGTCAGTCAGTGTCAGCCCGGCTCTGGGTAAGAATGAGCAGAGACAACCTGTTGGGCTTGAGAGTTAGCTCTGGACTGATTTAGCCTCATGTGTATTCACTGATGAGTCAACAGCATGCAAATCTGAATAGAGCAACTCTGCAAAATCCTGTGTTCTGAAGCAGCACAGTCCTTTTCTATGGTTGTAGAGCTATGTCTCCTTAATAGTCACTTATGTTGGTGTACAAAGTTAGTAGTAAACATTAAATACTACATCTATCAGTTATTTTTGTCTGTTCCAGCAGCGTGACATACAGTATGATATCTCAATGCCTTGTTGTACCAAACAAAAAATTGATCTTGAGCTGAAAAGGAGTAGCAGTGCTATTTCTGACAGGGCCATTCAGGATTGATTGCTTACCTGTGCTCTTCCTCATTCCTCATCTTCCTCATCATCACTTTTCGTTGTGACATGTTCCTGTTTTCGGTTTTGTCGGTTCCTAAAAAAGTCCGAAAATGAGATAGCTCTGCTTTAAAGATAGTGATAATGTGTAAGTGTAGACATCAGGATGGCCTAGAAAAATAATTGTTTAATAGTTGTTGGAACAGATTATTTCTAGAATGTTAACAAAGTGGAAAACCTAATGGCAGTTACATGAGAGATGTTCATTTGCTAACTTACAGGTCCACACCAAGGTCCACACAGTTTACGTAATATTCTGTCTGTGACTTCTGGTTTCACACTACACTTTTTAAAAGTGGACTATTGGACATTCCCTGACGCTGTGATAAACTACTGTAGACACCTGTTAGAATATACACGCTAACACTTCACCATGTAACCATATATGGCTCTAATATTCATCTTTTGAACCAAGCACCTCCTCTGTACAGCTGCAGTCAGTTATTTTTTTAATTGGTTAAAGTCTCACGGGAAACTTACTTCTCATGTTTTCATATTTGGTGAAAGCATACAGATTGTTAGGGTCACGCTGACTGTACCAGAAGAAGATGGCTGTCCAACCAATGACAGTGAAGCACCAATCACAACTCCTGATGATAACTGACCAATCATAACTCAGAATTTAGAGATGTAAAAGATTATTGCTCTGTTAGTATAGCAGCTCAAATTCAGGAGACACTTTTGTTTGCTCTGTATGACAGCCCATGGCCATGTAACTGTATATGTGATCTGTTATTAAATCACGTTTAATTTAATTTACTGAATCATAGTGGTCTTACAATATACATATATCCAAACTGAACCAGGGACATGGATCAGAACTCCACACACCCTTTACTGTGGTAAATGTGTTGTCTTTTCAGAGACCAATTTTAGAGAACTGGAAAAATACAATAATCAGACTGGAGTAGGGCCTATAGAAACATGTTATTAATACAGAATTAATACAAACTCCACTGTTTAGAACATGATTTGAATCACTATAACTCTCATTTAGAAATGGTCGGATTTGCCCTAGCAATAAAAATATAACCATACAAAATGTAAAGCAATGTAATGTATGTGTTTTATGTGTTTTTAAACCTGACCAATATCCATTTTCCCCATTTCCTTTGCTTTTTTATGTGTTTAATTGGTCATGACTTCTTGCATTTGGTTTGAAAGTCCAAACTATCGACAAACATGCTTTTACAAACGAACCAGACCT
This sequence comes from Rhyacichthys aspro, assembly GCA_036850595.1. Taxonomy (NCBI): domain Eukaryota; kingdom Metazoa; phylum Chordata; class Actinopteri; order Gobiiformes; family Rhyacichthyidae; genus Rhyacichthys; species Rhyacichthys aspro. The sequence goes on from CM072152.1 coordinate 4,493,471, forward strand.
TGGTTCAGTTTGGTCCGTACCAAGCCTAGTTGTTTTTGCCGGACCAAAAAGAAGCTGTTTTATCCCAACCACGGTCTGCTGGAGCTTTCACACCTGAAGATCTGCTTTGGACCAAATAGGAAAGTACAGACAGACAAATAGCTATTAGTGTACATAGGCAAGATGATGTAATGCTAAACTTTCTTTTAGGTTTATTTTTTCAAAGCATACCACCATTAGCAAAAAAAAAAAAAAAGTGTCAAATCAAAGTGATACAGCGTGACAAGACACGGACAGATGGTGCGAATGAAAACTGTTACCTCCTCTTCTGCACTTTTTTTTTCATCTCAATAACAGTCCTTTAATCATTTCAGTCAAAACTTAAGACGTTTATATTGTTGGGAAAGTGTGTGCAGCACCTGACACATACAACGCACCCATTTGTGATAAATCTCTTGCTGGTTTCATTATCATATTTTACACATGCAACTACAGTGCTGGCTGTTCCTGTGGGGTGTTAAAAACAGGAGAATGACGACACTGTTCGATAAGCCCAGAGACGCAGTAAGATCTCCTGTCACACTCTGAAAATCCCCAGAAATCCTATTTGTCACAGAATAGTGCGGGGGCTTGAAATAATAAGCCTTGCCTTTGTGGAAAATTGCACTGGATCATTAGAGTAATACAACAAAACTGTATTTAAATCCCTCTGTTGTTATATTGTGTAAATATTCACCGCCAACAGTTACTTCTATTGCAGATAACACTTTTAAACCTAAAATGGAAAGTCAGGTAAGGTAGGTTCTACATATTCCTCTTCTTTTTGCGGCTGCATTCACACAAACACAGCGCAGTGTCATCTCCAGCCTGCTTTAGCTGTCTCTTTGTTCTGCTTGCCTCAGCAAAGGAGACGTTCTCTCCGCTGAGAACTTCTTCCCCTCGCTGGCTCTGAGGCGAAACTTCTTGTTTGCCCTCATTTCTTGTTTTTTTTTTTTTTTCCAGTTTTCCTGCACAAAGAGTCTGAGCAGAGATACTTCCTCCTTCCACATGGGAATCCTTCAGTAACTGTGACTAATGTGTTGTCAGCGTCAGCGTTGGGAATAGTGACAAATGTGGTGTAGTCAAAAATGTGACATACAGAGAAGCTGTTTAATATAAGAGTATGAATTACGTAAAGGAAAATATATGCTGCACATTTCTCTCTAAAGTAAGACATAGGTCTCATTAATCAACACACAGCTCTGGAGTCCTGTATAAAGAATGGAGCTGCTTGTGTAATTTTTCTTTGCAAAGACTTCTAGATTTAATATTGTTAGATGTAGATTTGTCCTTATTAATAACAGATTACATTGTGTGAGAAAGTAAATGAATTAAGTGCACAAAAGCTAAGATATATATTTTTACTCACAGCATTTACAATTGCATGCAGGACTTATCTAAACTTTTGCATCACTGTCAAGATGGTCTAAGAAGCTCTGTGGCAAAGAGATCTCAAGTTTGATCTGAACCGAGGTGGACTAGGTCTATTTTTTTCCCCCTCCACATTGTGACCCTATATCACTTCAAAAAAGCTGTGTAGCAAAAAGTATTTGCCTGCATATTGTTACATTTCTTTAATTACCTAATCTTGGCATTGCCAACATTTCACAGCCTTTTATTATAATAGAATTGTAAATGTTAATATTTCTTTAATTCAATTTTATTTTTATAGCCAAGTTTCACAATAACAAATGCCTCAAAGGGCTTCATGAACACAAAAGGCAAATAGACAAACAGGCTGTACAGAGAAACCTCAGAGAGAACCACAGAAGGGATCCTCTCCCAGGACAGAGAGGCTGTGCAATAGATGATTTGTTTTTAGAATTATACATGGTTCCATGTTGGCACTGTGATCACTCCTACTCTATAAATGTATAATTAGTCCCAGACCCCAGATCAGACCAATTGACCACCAGTAATTTTTAATGACCGTTGCTCATTGTTGCATTCACCAAAATATGGGCAGGTGCCCTCTAGTCCTAAAGCATTTAGTGTTGTGTTTGACCCATTTTGTTAAACAACCAACATTCCTTTACATTGTGGTTAAAAAATCTCCTATGGCCCGCATTGAATTTTTTGATGCAATACCTCAGGTGGCCACTGGAGGTATTGGCAATGGGCCTACGTAGTACCTTATCTACATCATATATACATATATGGACTCTGCATGTCCTCCCTGTGTTGTCCTGGGTGGGTTCTCTGCAGGAACTGGTCAATCTAAATTGACCATAAATGTGAGTGTGGTTTTCTGTTCCCAGATGTTACAATGGTCACTAAACAGCCCCCCCACAGCTCGCAAAGAACAAGTGGTAGAAGATTTATTATACCGTATTTTTAAGGGAAGGGAACTGTCTGCTGCCTGTTGATAAGAAAAGCCAGAAAGAAAAATATATAACTAGAGCTGATATATAACTAGAGTTGATAGTGGCTAACTAGTGTTGCCTCTGACTTTCATGGACAGTCATTGCATGTAAATTTTAAATGCCAAGATTTAAAATAAAAGACAGAATGTTTGCATATAATACAGAGACCATGCGGATATTGGTGACACAATTCACAAATGCAACTGTTAACCCAATCAATTTTATAGGTGAGTGTGGCTGATGAGTGGCTCCTTAGCTGTGGTTGCTGTTGTAAATACAGGACATGGGACACCTTTGACTAGGTATCATTTAGTTTATTGTAGTGTCATTGCTAAACAACGTGTCCCTATGCATCCATCTCTTATGCAAAGGTCACCTCACTTGGAATTCTGCAGCAGGAGGCGCTTCAGAGATGTGAAATTAAACTCCCATCACTGTGAGCGAAATCAGTCTCCACAACGACACGACTGAGGCTGCGTAGGAAAAGTTCATCTGAATTATGGATTGCAGTCACTTCCATTCCATTTTTCATTGTGATTGTATGAGTTTGCCAGGAACAGTAGAAAGGTTAATTGTATAATTAGATTGCTGTTGACGCTGTTTCTTGTGTCTGCACGTCACCAGGGAGCATGAATTATGGCAAATGATTACCCACCTGTTCCTGTAGCATGCCTGTCAGCTTTACAGGTGGAATAGAACATCCTGTGTGAATCATAATGAAGTGCATCTACATTGAAGCAGTGTTATAGAGTTCTCACAATAGGAGCCATTTCAAAGTCAATGGGGGAAATGTGACAAAGGACTCTTGGGACCCTTTGGTCGATGTGTCTGTGGAAGAGGGCCACAAAAATAAACACCTTCTAGAGGACTGCAGGAGTAACAGACATTTCATTACACACATGCAAACACATCAGAAAGTATTTGACTGATTATATAGTATGCTAATATTACTACATTTTGTGCTTGGGTAGCATCCCATTGTTTTCTCATGCAGTACTGCCATAATGTCAAAGTAAATTAACTGTGTATCATGTTGTCATTAGTTTAGACTTTGTACACTTTTAAACCAGAAAGCTAACTACAAAGTCGACTTTCATTCATTTATCTCCTTCCGTTTGGTCCTGTCAGCAGTCCCGGGTGACTGGAGCCCAGCAGCTTCACACAATGGCTGGTTGGTCACAGGGCTGACACTCAGACACAGATGTTGACTCTCACATTCATCCACTAGAGGCAATTTGAAGCCAAAGTGCAGCAACATATTTTGCCAACAATGATCTATGACTGAAATTAGTATTTGTTTTGTCAGTTCATCTGGTGTCACAGAGTCACAGTTTAAAGATTTAGTACTGGTAACTAATAGTTAAATAGTTTAAATTTATTCTCAAACCACAGAAATCCATTTTACTCCACTCCTATGTCCCTCGACCACAATATGGATCAATTATAATCAGTGTTTGCACATTATTTATTTTATTCATTCTATTACATACATTGCAACTGCTGCTAATTTCCACTCAGGTTGTACATATATATTAATATTACACTCTCCTTATTTTTATTATATTCTTATTTTTATTTTTCTTATTCTTATCTTTATCACAACACTAAGTTGAGAGAGAAACAGTGTCTCAGTTCATCTGTATGTGAATTGACAATAAAAGTCTTTGAATCTTGAATCTTGGAGGTGAATGCTGTCTTTTTGTATTGAGCATGGAGCTTTGTGATTTAGAAGTCATTTGGACAAGGGGATTACTCAATGTATATCAGAAAGCAAGGTCTGTTGTATTTGGATCTCAGTGATTAGGCCAAGACCCAAGACCAAAACATTCTAGTTTCAACACGGGCATGGTTGCTTGGGTAGCACAAAAAAGTTATTCTGTTTGTTTCAAGTTAGGTAATCTGTAGTGATGCTTAAATTTGGAATTAAGACTGTCCTTTAACCTGCTTGTTTTTAGGGGAAAATGCCTTTTTGAAAGCCGTATGCTCACTTAGGGAAGTCTCTTTGGAACATTTTCCTCCCCCTTCATCCATCAATTCCCTCACTTGAATTACAATTCAGCAGGTGCTGGAGAATGAGTCAACCACAGCTTCCATCACAGCTCCAAATACTTAAGTCCTGAATCTTAGCCACTCTTCCCATCTGCAGGATAATGCCTTAACACCAGAGCTTAGACTGGTCCCATTCTTCTTCCATTGAGTCCAAGGTCACAGTTCCATGGCAGGGGTCAAGGTGATAGGCTGGCAGCCGCCGGCCTCATACATATGGATGACAGACGCTCCATCTGCTGCAGAGTCTCTCCAGACTGTGTGTTCGTGAGTTCCCCTCTCACACCATATGCAGCATCAGTTCCACTTGTTGGTTGCAAAAAGTGACGATTTATACAAAAACACAATGCGAGCCTTTGCTACGTTTAGCCTTCGATCCCACTCCGGCTTTGCCACTGCCAGCTCATCTGCTTTCCTGACATTCATTGTGACCCAAAGTGAAAGCAGAGCTCATTTGTATTCGGCTCTTGTTCTGTATTTAGACTGAATAGAGACTGTATTGTTTCGTGATAAATCAATTTGTCACAGTGAAATGTAATTAAAGCCACAAAACGGGCAACTTGAACAGGCCTGACCTACACATAAATGTTCATTTCATTTGACAGAAATACTGCCACAAGTGATTTAGTGTAAACCAAACACCAGTGAACACAGCACAGAGACATTCTGTTTAAATCCTGGCTGACTTTGGTATTATGCAAGAGTTAATGCAGAGCCACAGCAATAAAGAAATGTAAATTATTGCTTCATGACTATGATCAGACTTTACTCAACGTCTAAGTTCAAAGGAATGCAGTCATACATTTTTTTTGGCAGACTAACAGACTAACAGACCTGAATGATAAGATTTTTAGTTGTGCAACTGTATGTAAACATCTTAGGTGAGCTCACATCTGAGCTTGGTTAGTCATGATGTCATGCAATATGATTGGGTGCAACATTGAGCAGACTGTGATTGGTACACCCTTGCTTATATAGAAATGTTCCTGGTACTACTTAACACATTTAAACAGATTTGAAAAAGCCAGCTTATGCAGTTTTAGCCAGAAGACTCTCATTCTACTGTGGGTACATTCTTGAATTGGGCAAGTGACCCAGGCAGGAATCGTCCCTGGGTCTCCAGGGTATATGGTATGTGGTCTACCAGGTGAACCACCAAGGCGGCCCCATCTATTCCCATTTCTACTAAACTAGACTAGCATTATTAAATGACAAGGAAAAAACATAATTTGTTTACTTTTTTGTCAGTCATATTTAACGTTAGTGTTAATTCTGGTTTTAACAAACCTAAATGCTATTAACTTCCAAGAGTACATCAAATCAGCATTTGTAATGACATTGGTTTTTACAAATGTTTTATTGATAAATTGGAAAAGTATTCAAGTAAGATAGTATTTAACTGTATATACTAATCAGGTTTAACATTAATTCTCCTTTTTTGTTTTTAATATAGGTTGATTACTTTAATTAATCTAAGCAGATCGCTGTAGACTCAATAGTTTGATTCTCCCTGTGCACGTAAACTTGGGAAAAAGTCTGTAGTCCAATTAAACAGCCTTATCTAGCTGGGAGCGACTAAGCTGTGCATGACAAAATGTTGGAGTAAGTGAGCGAGCCGTTCTTTTGGACTGAGTGAGATCTCACGCTGTTAACCAGACGGCTTCTGGGTGCTTCTATTCTCCGTGTGATCCCCAGAAGGTCAGCCATTAAGCTCTTTATGTCTGAAGTGCCAGTCAATGGAGGCGTGGTGGGGGCTGTGGGGGTAGAGTCGAGGGTGGGGGCTGAACACGCACAATCCTCTTTTGCAAATGTCACCCCAGTGTGTTTAAATGAGCAGTTTCACCAAGGTGTAATGGTGTAATCACAGCTCCGGCTCAACGTTTACAACAAGATTTAATGGCACCACATTGCTTTTCATCTAAAAATACACTTGCAGCAGGCTTCTGGAGATCCTTCACATGGCTGCAAGACCTTTTATCTATAGCTCAGTGATCTCAGCGTGTGGAGGGATAGAAGTAAGAACAGAATGCATATGCATTTTGGCCCAAGCTTTTATTACGCCTTCCTATAAAAAATATGACCTGAATGGTCCCACTCAAAAGGTTTATAACAGGGCCCCTTTATAGCAGGTTTTTAATGGTTTGTATATTGGTTGTTCATGCAGATGTAAATTATTTATAACACATTTAATAGGTGGTTGTATCACTTCAGAGAACAAAGTCTCAACCCCTTCTGAAAGACTGTTAAGGGCCCCGAAACAGAAAAAACCTGTGAGTTACTTTTTTATGCCTGCAATAAAGAAATCAATTTTCAGATAATGGTGTTCAGTTTGGTTCATTTTACATGATTGGTTATGTATTTGTATCCATACATGTCTAGTGTATCAGACCTAGACTGATGGCCAGACTTTGACTGTTCAATACTGTACACTGTATTGAGTCCTGTATTGATGGCAAATAAACTTCTCCTGCTTAAGACATCCAGAGTGTCTCCAGTCCAGACAGTGCCTGTCTTTTAGTTAGACTCTTCCTGGCTCTTGAGAACGGCCTGCTAAATTTCCTTTCAAGTGTCTTGTTGGGTGTCTTTAAAATTAAGTGTAGTGTGTGTGGTTCACCTGGATAGATCTGAATGCTGCCATATGCACACCCAACTTACAAGACCCACCTTTTGACCGTTGAACACATTGGCTGTGGTCCACTTCCAGCTTGACTTTGGTACTTTCAAATGAAATGTCAGTGCCATGTGGACAAAAGACCTCTGAGCCAACCGAAAAACACAAAGAGTTGTGTGTAAGAGTTGATATGCAATGCAATAATCATGTAACTTGATAGCTTCCCAAGAGCAGAAAGAATAATGTCTTAATGTAGAATGTTTACGGGACTGATGAAACGTGAAAAGTGCATTAAGGGCCTCTTCAGTCTTTTTGGTTCCTTCTGTCCAATCAGATTAAGCTGGCACCATTTAATGGCCATTGCATAATTTGGTCTAGTACTAACTGACCCGGGCTACATTTCCAATCATTCCATCACTAGCACAAAATATACGGTATTCAAAATAATTACTTTGTCTGAAATTGGCAAAGTGAGATAAAGCCCAATAAAAAAATATATATATACATAATACCTGCTCATGTTTTGGTTTCATTCCCTTAGCAACATTCTTCAGTGACAAATTGCCTTACTGCCTTCAGCTGGCAATGCATTCTTTTGGGAAACACCTCTCTTAAGTGACCACTCTCTCAGAAGAATGTCAATATAAATCTAAGCAGTCACTTCCCTTCCCTTCCCTCACTTTACCCTGCAGATACACACTTAACATATCATTTAATTAGTCTGTAGCTTTCATCTGTCTTTCTCGCTGCATAGCCAATGTTGGAATTCACTGATGTTTACAGCCTCCACAAATCCATCCGTTTGACTGAGCAGCTGACCTCTGTCTCGGGCCTGACGTGTCTCGCTGCCTCTCGGGCACAAACATCCCTCTGAGAGCTCTAGTGTGGTTACCAGGCAGATGTTATTAATATTTAAAGACTCCTTGTGCATACCGTGGTGTAAAATTCACTTTTTTGCAGCATAAAAGCTAAGCAATCTCAATGGGATCAGGTTTGTTCCTCCTCGTGCCATTCCTCTGCCACACAGTTGACAGAATACAAAGAAAGCCTCTTACTTTCTCTTTGCTTATTCATATCCCCAAGCCCACACGCTGTAAGTAGATACCAAAATATATGCTTTTCATATCGCCTGCATATGCTTGTCTTAATGGTGGGATTGTGAAGGAAGTGGCTGCGTAATGAAACACCTCCCTGAAGCTGTGACTTAGGGAGGAGAGGTGGGAACGAGGTGGGAAAAGCACGGATGGTGAAAAATAACAAGTGAGAAAGTGATCACGGCTGTCTACCTCGGCTGCCAAATCTGCCCGGCAACCGCGGTTAGCTTAGTAACCGTCAGCTGACTTAAGCCCTCACACCTCAGTGAGCTTCCCCTGCTGACCTTTTCACTCCAACCTGTGATGTTATTGTCCACGTCACTGCTCAAAACAAGGTCGCAGGGTGAGCTGAGGCTGGACACAGATTGGCAGTCACCAGGAAGAAATGGCAGACCACAATATATTTTCAATGGGACACCTACAGCCAACGAAAGAGACATTTCTGAAAGAGACTCTCACTGACTGTTTGTAGTAGAGGCTGGGCTACAGATGAATAGATCATGAGCTTTAGAATGTTTAATAAAAGATTTTAGCCTGAGGAAATGGTCAGTTAAAGGTTTGATGCTCAAATCCTGCAGGGTTTAAAACAATGACTAACTGCTGACAATGAAATAAGATAAAAGGGGATCTATTTTAGGCTGGTACCTTCAGCCTGAGTCTCTAGAAATGGCTGCATAATTCTTGATAAACAATTCTGGCAAATGGTGACAACAAGTGTGTGCTGTCAGTGAGTGGGGTTGGGGTATATATAAGCATAAAAGGACTTGTACAGAACTACAAACAACACCACATGGAGGCGCCAGAGTTATACAAGGGTTGTTTTAGGACCTCTTCTTCCTCTTTAAAGACAGATTTTGGCCTGACAAGATTAGCATACGCATCACTAAAGCCGCAAAAGCGACACCAAGGTAAAATGCACCTTGTCGTTAGAGACATCAACATTATTTTGATGAATATCAGGTAAAGGTAAAGTATCAGGTAACACACAGCGGCTTGAGAACCATGCTGAACTACGTGAGGGGTATAGCATTAGCTTAGCATTCTCGTTCCAGCTATATAACCTTAAGTGGTGTCTTTAACTTGCAGACTTGAATATAAATATAAAGGAAATACTGCTGTTTTTGTTGCCACATTTGGTGTAGATATACACTATGTCACTTGTGAAAGGGACTATTTACTATTAAATTCCGGTACATGGGGACTGTCCGACTAGCATAGCCACTAGCCTCAAAGCTACATTTCGTTTTAATCATAACAGCCATTATAATGAAGACAGAGTGCAAATTATAGTTAACTGGACCATTTACAACATGCTCCACTATTGCTTTATGAAAGTCTCAATGGGGCTACTTCCTGGACATAAGACTTAGTAGATCATTTTTTTGTGACTGCTGGGTTTTGTGCTAAACTTCTGGCTCCATAAACTTAACAAGGCAAGGCCATCTGCTTTCTGCAAGGCTCAACGTCACACTTGTATCAAATCCTGCCATATTCACAAAGTGGCATTACTATTTCACTGTGAAAAAAAAAAACAACAACCCAGAAACAGTCTACCCAATTATGAGGAATCTGTAATGAAGACTAAAATTGGTTGAGCTGTTCATTATGTAGCACAGATGGCAGAGATGGAGTCATGCTGGTTGTTGGTTATTGACTGCAGAGACATGCAGCACAAGCAGAAAGATGGATCATTAACTGACCTTCATAATGAGGCCATTGATTATTTCATCAATACATTACTGAACAGCAGCAGGTATGGAAATAATTAGTGTTTGGCAACTGCATTTATTTACAATCCAGCAATTTCAAATGCAAATCAGGCTCTTGTTTTTGGGGGTTGTATAGAATCAAAAGCATTGTAATAGTATTGCTGCTTATTGGTAGATTTGGAGGTGCATGATAGAAGAGGATTTGATCCCCATGTGGAGTCTGTATCTCACTGTCCAAAAACATTTTGCATTTCAAAGTGAACTGCTGACTTTAGATTTCCCAATGTGAATGAAGGTGAAAATAACTGATTCTGTAAATGTATGTCTTTAATCGCTGGCCCTGTCATTAACTGGGGATTGTCCATAGTGTACTCCGTGTCATTTGTGCCTATCTTGATTGCTGTGTAAATAAAAACAATAAGAATTGAGTTTAAAAAGTTAAAATTATTATTGTTGTGCTGTCTTCCAATCAGTGTTTTCATTGTATAACCAAAATCAAATCAAAATAACAATAAATAATATCTGCATTATTTTTATTACATATTTAAAGCTCTGCTGAACCCAGTGAAGTTCAATTACTTCCTGTTAAAGGTGTCCAGAGTAGACAAACTGAGCACCACTGGACAAGAATCACACTCCTGTTCTTGTGTAGGACTTTGATGAACTAAATTGATGTTGGTTCGAAATCCCCATTAGACCTAGTTCAGGGCTAACATAGTTGTTAGATGCATGAGTATGAGGCATGTGGCACTGCAATCTGCACACCTCTACACACCTCATCTTTAACACCCATTGGTTTACTGTGCCTTGAATTATGCAGCTCATTACACAAAACTTAACCAATCTTTTTATTATGACTAGTATCTAAAGCTAACAGCAGCCATTATAGTTTCCATGGAGCCACAAAGTCCTCACTGTTATGTTCCAACAAACCCTACAGCTCCCACTCGATAAGCTAAATTAAGCTGACTGCTGGATGAAAGTGGAGTGTTTATTTTATTGGGTGATGACGAACTTTTAAAACAGGCTGTCCACTGGATGAGCAAAAATGTACAACAGCCAGTGATGGATCATTAACAGAATATAAAAGTGGAAACTGGCAGCAGTACATCCGTGACCTACTGCAACACAGCCTCGTGATGAACATTTTTAGGTTCATCAAATACAAATCAGAAATCGACCTTATTTAAATCAGTGCAGTGCTTAATCATGAAGAAAAGACTAAGCAGACAGACTTAAATGAGCTCGGGGAGCAGGGTGGTCTTGAGGCTCACTGGCCGTGGACATACAGTAGAGGCTGGGCTACAGATGAAGAGATCATGAGCCTCAGAATGTTTAATAAAAGATTTCAGCCTGGGGAAACGGTCAGTAAAAGGTTTGATGCTCACATCCTGCAGGGCTAAAGCAGGGCAAACATAAAATGCCTTTTTATTTTTTCATGTGGGAGTAAACTTAGTCTCCATTTCTCCTCCAGTCTCCTCCAAAACGACACAAGGTCTGCCTTAGTTTTTACAAATAATTCTGTGCATTTGTCCTTGCATCCAGAAGCATGTTTTTACTGGATCGGTACAGTATGTATTGGCCCAGATTCAACTGTCAAAGGTGGTAAGTGTCCCACAAAAACAAACTATACCGCACTACTTGGTAGCAATCTGGCTTTTAGTGTGGTATGTTACTGGAGCCATGACCTTTTTGTTGATACTGCAAAAAGATGTTGTAGATAAGTCTAGATAGCTCTATTCAGATGTATAGATTACTATACAGATGACTCTATATAACTATTAACATATATGTGGCACCAACACAAATTGTTCGACTCAAATCAATGTGAATTGTGGAAAGAATTAGTTTATATGAAATATTTGCTCATTGGAGCTGAAGCGGTTAGAAACCTGAATATAGTGTAGGTTTTTAACATTGAATACGTTAATACTGTCAGACTCAATGTTAACAGAATTTTCTGTCATTGTTTCAGCCTTTATAATAATTTAATCCAACAATAGATAATACTCATTTTATCAGTAGTTCAGTTTGATGTATATTGATTTCTCTACGCAGTGGAATTAAAGCCCTCAGTTTAGAGAGGCTAACCTGAATATGAAGCAGTCCAAACTAGATTTGTTTAGCAGTTTAAGGCTGTCAGTATGTAATGTTACAGACAAATTAAACACTGAAGATTAGAAAAATGACTCATTGAGCTGTGATTTACGTGGATTTATGTTGGATTCATTGTGTTTTCACTCTCCTGTTTCTACACCCGGTCAGCACCTATGGTAGAACTTCATAAAACTCAGAAACAAAAACTATTTAGCTCATAAAAGTCATATTAGAATGTGTGCTCAAAAGAAACATGAGTGTGTGTCTCGTCAAAAGTGTACACATCTATGGCAGATAGTGTTAGTGAATGAGTGCACCTCCTGGCTGGCTCGCCGCTGACTGCCAGTTGTCCAGTGACAGTTTGACCTCCTGGAAACTCGCCAGCCAAATGCCACCCCACATCAGCCCTGGCCTCTTCCTGCTCCGGCCCTCAATCATTTTCACACCACCTCCTCGCGGCCCCCTCACACTGTCCACTCGATTAGACACCACCTGGAGACGACGACCATGTGTGTGCCTCCTCCTGCGCTGACGGATGCCGTGTTATCCCTGCCACAGTGTTCAGAATCAGGTTGTGAAGCTTAGCATGCACCGTTCCTCTTCCCCCGAGTTGACAAGAGCTGATAAACCGCAGCGTTTATTGCACGAGTTAACAGAGGCGATCGATGGGAGCGCTCAATACTTTGAATACAGGACGAAAGCTAGTGTATCAGCTGGATGTGTGGGAGGAGTGCCATTTAGACTAAAAATGCCATAAATATTTTTAGTTTCACAAGCAATTAAACAAGTAATGGGCTCATTCCAGACATGATGATTCGTGACTAGCAGAGTGTTAAAGATTCTCACACTTAGGCGAAAGGTAGAGGGCAATAGTAATAATAAACACAATCACAATGGCCGTCATTTACAAAAAGAGGAGGCGATAAGGGTTTGATTTAGGTGCATTTTTTCAAAGCGGTTTATGAGCTGTTATGTGAAGTCAGGAGAAAAACTATTATCTTGCAGCCACTAAGCTGATAGCATCCAGGCAATATAAGCTTATCCTCAGTTTATCTGTGCGCTGGCAGGGACGATGAGGGGGAAGTGCTGCACTGTGGCTGTTACAAGTTCTAACTGCTCTGTGGGTGGGATGTTCCAAATGGAGTAATTGTTATATTTACAGTTTTTGTAGGTCATAATGTGGACAATATAACACTGAGGCCCTGAGGACTTGTAAAACTTCACACAGTGTCGAACAATACCTGAAAAAGTTATGACTAGAGGAGCTTTGAAGTTTCACAAAGTAAAAACAATACCAACTACTAATTTTATTGTTCATTCGGGACATCTGGAAGACCCTCTACCCAAGTAAACCTAAGGGCAAATGAGACTATATCAGTGTATCTAAGGTCAAGGACATATATTCCATTGCCCATGCTAACATCCTCACACAGCAAACACAGTGTAGTTGGTGATGAATGTGTCATTTCAGAATATTTGTTATGAGGGGATGAGCTGTTGTCTTTGATTATACATAATGGAGTAAAGTGATAAAAATCCACTCACATCAGATCACTCATTTTGAGCTAGACATTGAGTGAAATGTGTTCCCTGGTCCATTGTACTGGTTTTTATGTCTTCCCAGACAATATAAACTGCAGTGATTAAAAGCTACTGGCAAAGCACCAAGTTGTGAGTTAAACCTTTCAGTTTAAATGGTTCAATCACACCCAAGGTCTTAACAGTAAAATGGCTTCAAAGTGCTTTTTTATATTGTCTAAAAATAGAAATGTGAACAATTACATATTCTTAACAGTGACTACACAAGACTCTTGCATACTAGGGTTTTTATCAAGTAATGGCTTTCTTTCTGAATTAATAATAAATAATGTAAAAAAATAAAATAAAAAATGTAAAAGCATCACATCAGTTGTGTGACAGGTGAAGTGTGTGCTGTCCATGGTGCTGAACTGGCCATTGAACATTTGAAAAAGTCAGTACTGTCTGACACTTTAAATGAGGCTCCTTAAAATCTCTGGACTAAAATGTGAAATATGCATTACATATGTAAGGTTTGATGTTTTTAGCTGAACCATAGCTTTCTGTGCTGCACAGTGTCAAAAGCCACCTTTGACACAAGTGTAGGTCTACAGTTGGAACGTCATCTAGCTAAAATGTTGAGGCAAAAATGCATTTTGAAAGTGGTAGATGTATGGATGAATTGTATGTTTCTGTTTGTGCGGTGATGACAACAAAGAGCAAGACTTTTGTAGGCTGTCTCCATTTAATAAACTGATGACAAGAAATATTAATTCAGCTTGTAACATTCGCTAGCACTCTCAGCCCAAAGTAAAGGGGACAAATAAAGTGCACTATTAGAATACATGCAGTTAGTTGACCTCTTACAATTAAGTGTTACAAAGACAATGTTACAGTAAACGTACATCTGAAAACTCTAGGTGTACTAATAACTAATTTTGCATCTAAAACTGAAGAATGTGCAGCTACTGTTTATTGCATGAGCAATCATATCTTACTGCATCTTACTTTCATTTCAAGTACATGCTAAAAACAATGTTAGTGTGTTAGATGTTCAGTTAAATAAATTACATTTAATGCAATGTAGACCTACTTCAGACCTACAACATGGGTCTCATTTAAATGTTTTTTGGGGGGGTCTTAATTAACCAGATACAGACTCTGGGTTTGACCTGGAATAACACCTAATGTGCACAAATAAGTGAACCGACAAGAGAAAGAATTCCCATTAAGGTAGTTTTATTAAAAAGCCCAACATTTGTCATTGTAATTTTGCGTCCCTTAAACTGAAGGAGAAGAAATTTGTAATAAGAGTGCAATGTAACCTTTGGCATCCCTGTAGAACTGGAGCTGCAATGAATAAAATAAGAAAAAATAATACGACTGACCTTTGGATGAAAACAAAAGAGAGGAGGAAATGGGACAGCTTAGCTTTTTTACTGTCTTGAGTGTTGAGTGTCAACATTGATACATGCTAGACAATGGAATTTTGTAATGTGAGCCAAATGTGTCACAAAAAAATGGCATACTTTTAAATGTCAGATGTAGAATATGAAAGAAAATGAAATCTCTAATAAGGATTTACCTGTTGGAAGCCACAGTCTTTTCCTTGACTCTAAAACCCATCGCTCTGTCGTGTGAAGGAGTGCATTAAGACGAAGGTGCTTCAATGTGAAGGACACTCATGGAGCAAATTGATTCTAGAGGACAGTGCACGCAGCTTTACAACTGCATCGCCTAAAAGCTTTACGGGAGAAGTGTTTTGGATGACAGAAAGTATCTCAATCCTGGGGTTCATGTTTAAAACTCCAGCACCGAGTGATTTATGGCTGGTTCTGAGGTTTTTTACTGAAGTTTTAGGTGGTATATAAAGAAAATTCAGAGGAACAAATCTTGCGGGAGATAAAAATCTTACCAAATAAAGTCCTGGTAGATTCAACATACGATAAAATGATGTTTTGGTCAATTTTAGTCGTGTAGTGTGTGGTGAGCAGCAATTAGAGACACACAAAGTCTGCCCACAAACATGATGGACTGCTTATCGTAATATTTTTATTGCTTTTATGGAAAACCAGAAAAGTACAAAACAGGTATGAAATCACTGTGACGTTAAGGTCCAAGAAAAGGCTCATTTCCTCTAGAGGCTGTGAGTCAGTATGGGTCAGTTTTCATAATCAAAAGGGTGCCAAACTTCCCAAATAAGTGCACTGTTTTACTTTGGTAGGTGCCATTAGTTTGGTCCTCATTCCAAAGGTGCCAGTAAACAAAGCAGTCGGAGAATCCTGAAAAAGAGAAAGAAAACACACACACACACAAAATCAACACTTTTCTCATATGAAGCTTGTCTTGTTCATGTTCCAGGAAGAAATGCTAAATTCTGTTCTTTTTCGACAACAAAGCTAGCATTTATTAACAAAAGTTGGTCCCAGTGTTAAATGGAGTTGCCGTCTCAAGGCTCTTGCTTTGTGTATTATAAACATTGTATTTATTGTCAGAGCTTGTGATATTTAAACAGCAAGCCCCCAAACTCTTTGTGCATTAATGTTCAAAAAGCTTGGAATAAACCGAAAACAATCTTCTGTTGTTTATTGCAGCAGTATATGACTATACCTTAAGCCTCTTGCACTACAAAAATGAACACTTACTTTTTTTGCTTCAGATAAGATTTATATACAATATAGAAACACCACTTGTGTATTTAAATCAGTACCATCGCATTCATCCCAGATATTAAAGCTTCAGGAGACCCCTATACATAATCAGGCAGCACATTGATACAAGAGGATCACATGACAACATTAAAGCGCCATTAAAAGTTAGTCTGAGCTTTTATGATTGCATCAGTAAAGCTTTAGCACAATGTAAAGCAAGCATCCATTTGCCCTAAGCCATTACATGACATGGAGATTATGAATACTGTTACCATATTATAACTTACTGTGCTGTATATGTTGATATAGCCAAGAATGCATGACAACTGCAAACATCACATGAAAGCACAGGCGTAAATCCCAGGGGGACCAAGAGGACAAAACCCCCTTTACTGAGTAGTGTTCCTCTAAATAAAATGTATTAGAAATATAGGTATAGGTTTGGTTCATGAAGCAGCCACACACATAGAATTACAACAAACTTTGCACAGCCCTATTTCCCTATGCCCTGTCCCATTGCTGTTTGACCATGGTCTGTCTAAAATCTGTTGAAACCTTCCCAGATTTGCCCCCTCTAAAGGTTTTTGAATGCAACTACAATTCAGCAAACTAGCATTAGATTAGTCTCTTTTCCACCATGAGGTACGGGTCAGTACGGGCTGGTTTGATACAGGTATCCCTTGAACAAGGGCTGAACGTCGCTGAGAGAAACATTTATCATGTTTTCTGTTGGAATATGATGTTCATGACAAGAACACGGTGGAATTTATTTCAAAAACATTTCCGTTTAATGTTTTGCCTCTCATTTTTGCTCGAGTGAGGATTATCCATTGTCCAATCAGCTGACCACAGAGATGCAAACAGGACCTGCTTCGGACCCCAAACTGAGGTGTCCCCAAAGTGGTACAGTATGCTTTTTGGGGACCTTTCAGACTCCTTTTGGGAATAGAAACACGCCAGAATCCAACCAAAGCTCACCAACCCGCACTGTCTGCATAGCTATGTTATATAGTACATTATGTTTATATTGGTATAATGGTTATAACCCTTGTGTGCCATTAATGGTCCATGTGCGACACAGCAAAAAGACAAGCCACTGTTTCCTTTTTGTGGTGCATCATGGCGTTACACAAGAAAGTAATTTATTTTCTGACTTATCAAATAACCAGCACACTAGCTCTAGAGTAATAAACAACATGGGAATATGCTCAATCCTTATATTTTTTTATATTTTGTGCATTTACTGCTATGTCCGCACACCTAACATGATGTGTGGTAGTGTTTTTGCCCGCGGGGTCTTGATCTCTTTCACTTTTGATCTGTGAAGCCTCTGTTGCCACCTCTCATTGTGGCATTACCCTAAACAGGGGCTTGTGAAAAAGTTACATACGGTTGGTTTAAATATTTATCATAGTCATTTAAGCCTTATGTCCAAATGACAAATTTATATTACCCCTCAACATAACTGTTAAATCTGAGGGTTTGGGACACAAAAAGGGACAGTGAATGAAAAAAATGAAAAAGATACTGTAAATGAAAAAGCACTGGTTCAGCAAATCCAATGACGAACAGACAAAGGTACAGCCTGTAGGTTTAGCTTTAGTTTGAGGAGGGAGGGGGATATCGTGTGCCATGTGCCACCCCCTGCCCCCACCCTCCTCCTCCTCCTCACCCCCCGCCGCACTCTCCCGCCTTTGTTCTCATCACAACAAGAAGAAGCTGGAGCAGATGGCGCTCCGCTTTGGCGTGGTCTGCCGGTGACAGACAGCCGCTCTCAGCCAATCACCTGCCGCGGGATCAGCTGACCGGCCCCGCACAGCGCCAGGTGTTTTGATCCTTCTTCTTCTTCTTTTTCTTCTTCGTCCGCATCCACACAGGAGCACCACCAGCAGCAGCAGCAGCAGCAGCAGCGGTAGGTCGGCGGCGTCTGTCTGAGCGGGTGTGAGGACGCAGAGCGGAGGGATATTTGTGCACCATGCTGCTCCGTGCGCGGACACAGCAGCATCACGTCACGTCTGTAAACAAGCCCCGGTGCGAACCTCGTTAAAGGAATATGTGCTTTGGCCCAATCTGAGGAGTCTGTGTTTGGATGAACGCGTGGAGACGCACAGTGGAATGCCAACAAGGTGAGAGCCAACAACAACGCCTGTTTTTACACGTTCTCTTCTGTTTTTTCCTCTTTGTTCTGCTACTATATCGCTATGCCTTCATAAATAGAGATGCATGTCTTTGTATGAAGTAGAGTTTGTTTCCATTCATCACATACCAAAGGAATGGGTTTGATTTCGACATTGATGGGGACTGTGTTTTGATGTGTGATTTGATATACACTGTAAAAGAGCTTCTATTATCTGTCTTTGCTTTTGGATGCTCACTGTGACTGTTTATATCATCAATTAGACCCACTCTAATATCTATTAGTTGATGTAGGATAAAGAATATCCAGTATATAGGCAATATAATGATCAATCAAATCAGATAAACTATAATGAATGAATGAATTGTGTTTGGAATCACTGCATTGGACTAAATATGGAAAATGTTTTTTATGTTTCTGAACAAAAGTGATTGTTTTGAGTGTAAAGATTGGAAGAGACATTGTAGATATCACTATATAGCCTCTCACTGGGGACATGTATACCCCTCATGATACAGTATTCCACTGCAGGCGAGCGCTGAGTTGGAAATGTTCTGGATGCAGACACACTCAAGGGCATATCTGAGAACTCCAGTCTGAGTCGAGTCTCCCAGACCAGGCGTAGGATCCGCTCTGGCTCCTCCGATGTGTGTGGTTAAACGCTTCAGTCTCGCCCCAATGCGCCAGAGCATCTTCTCACTCCAACTAACTTTGATGTGGCTGCAGCACTGGCCGAGGCAGGAGGAAGGAGCCTGGTCTAAATGTGATTTGCATGTTAATGTGGAAGTATGTGGGCAGATGTCTCGGTGCTGCGCTGCGGAGGAGAAGCCCCTGTGAGGATGCTGGCCTCAGAATGGGTCTGCACTGGCAGGGGGTCCATTGTGGTCCACGAACGCCGCTTCTGTCGCTGCAGCTGTTGCGCTTTTGTGATGGCTCCTGCTGATGGCATCACTCAACTTTAGACACACTTTGGTAATGATGATGAGCTCACTGAGAGGAGCTGTTTTCAGTGGGCTAATGTGGATCAGATGGAAGGCTCATTTACACGCATTAGCATCCATGTCAAACTAAAGCCAATGGGTCAGATGTGCCCGCTTTGCTATTATTTTTATCTGACTTGCTAATGCGTTCCGGTTGTCAGCTTGGTAGCCAACAAAAGGTTACAATATCTTCAAACTAAAATCACCAAGATGTCACACTGACGCCCTTTTCATTTTAAAAGTTAATGTTACTTTATGATAAAATGTCTTTTATCCTAACTGATTTGACTGAAAGGCTTTCTTGAATAATTGACTTTTTTCACTTATTTAGGCTACCTTAAACCAAGTCATTATGACCCCACTTTGCATTTTAATATGCATGTGACTTTGTTCAGATCTACCACTCTATCCACTAGATAATTTTTCCCCAAAAATGGCCATAATTATAGAATATATAGTGGAAAAAAATGTAAAATTTATACTTTAAACTCTTGTGGGGTCATTTTACCTGATTCAGAAAACTCTGTAGAACGTTGTGGTTGCCTATAGCAACAGAGATCCATCACTAACTATAGGGAGCTAGCACTAAATCACTGGTATTAGCTGTTGATTGTATTAAAGCCACATAAAGTATACTGTAACACTGGTCTTAACACATTACTTTCAACAAAATTAATTACATTTCATCCAATAAAAGTAAATACAATAGTTAGGGGGATAAAATGCAAAGTATTCCTTTTTAACTTTTATCCATGTTATAGTTATACAGCCAATTGTTTCTTTTGCATTGACTTGGATTTGGCTTATTTCAGAAAATAAAAAAACACCAGTCTGGACCATGACTCACTGTCAACACCCAGGATCCAATGTTAGTCAACATATAAGACAAATGAAAACTGTATGGATATGTGATTTATTTAGTATGGCTAAAAGGGGGTAAAAATGACTCTATGGTGGTTCTAATGACTATTGGAATGACGAGGACTCGAGTATTAAAAATCTATAGAATTAACAGAACAGATTAAGCTTTTTTTTTTTACCAGAACAAAATCTGATCCAGAACACAGTCTCAAAAGTCATAGGCTGTTTAATAGATTCCTAATAACCCTTTGTTCTTTTAGCTTAAGGGCTAGCTAGTAGTTCGCTTGTGGGCTTTTTGTAAAAACTTAAGTAGGCCTATTATTTCTTTTTTATTTTCTATTAACCTTTTGTTGAATGATAAGTTTAAGGACATTTAACATGATATTTAAAGATACTTAGAGATTTAATAAAAGCTCTTTGATATTAATAGGCCATTTTTTATTAGTATTCTTCGAGTAGCTGTTCCTCAATTTGACTTTGACACAGTTGATTTATGGGCTGCTACTGTACGTGTCCACAAACACAGGCCTCTTCTCTCTGTGGACCCCTGGGTCAAATAAAAGACAAAGTTGAGTCAGCAGTTCTGGGACGACCCACAGAGCCTCCAAGACGCAACAACCTGGGCCAGTTTCTGGGCTTTAGCAAGAGAGGCCTTGGTCTGAATAAACGTCTGACTCTGAATGCTGTTGTTTCAGTTCAGATAGTGTATGTCTTACTGTTATACTGCAATGGATTTCAGACATTTTCAAGGAGATAATGGATTTCAACTTTTTAACCTGAGCAGAAAATGCATCTCTCTTCAAAATGTTCAAACTTAGTGTTAGAGTATATATGTATACTTTTATAACATTTGCCATTGTACTAGTGGCACTCTTTGCACTTCTGACCTCTCGTTTCCCATAATAATCGTTAGAGGAAAGTGTTAAAATTTCATGTTTTTCTTGATATCCCTCTCCTATTTTGCAGCCCCTCCTACATCTCCTCAGATCCTTGGGGATTCCAGTTTTCTTGCCAAGAGGGTATCTGTTCTTGAAAGCTAGCAGATGTTACCCTGTGAAACCTAAGCTGAATACTTGAACATCTGATTCACCCATAATTCTTTCATCAGGAAGAGAATTTAACAGCTTTGTTTTCATTCTTCAATGAAGATAATCAAACATTTTAAGTTGTCTTAAGGTGAAAACGGTAAAATTCTACAAACTAACTAACTAAACTCAGTGAGAGCTGCTGTAATCAGCTACTAGCCTAACCGATGCCATTACAGAAAATGATTTTAGCAGCAACATACTGTGAATTATATCATATAACAAGACACTGATTCCTGCCTGGAATAGTTAAACAGTTATAAGACCTTTTACAGGAAATTTCTCTCAATAACATTAACACTAACATTATCAAATTAACTCCAAAGAGAAGATGTAGTTTTAATGAAAGTTGATAAATTATAACAATACATTTTATTTATGTGGCACTTTTCAAGACACTCAAAAACGTTGTTATTGTGCTTAAAGCAATCTTTCCTGAAACATTTTTCTCAGTACCATTTTTAGAATAACACACAAACAAATTATAAGCTGTTTCTTCTGTTTTGTTTCTTGTGTTGATTAGCGGATTTTAGCCATAGTCAACCTATAGTTAAGTTTCCTGTATAAAGTATAAGTGAATTTAATGTGAATTTTTGAAAATGCTGTGAGGACAGAAACACTTTAACTGACTTGAACAGCAATATTAACTAATTTAAAAAGATTAACAGTGTTCCACAGGTCTGTAGCTCAATAGTGATCCATTTAATCCAGTTTTTTGGTGCAAGGCTATTGTTAAGCCACCTTTCTCCTGCCAAACAAGCTCCATGAACAATACATGTCTGTGGAGGTTCTCAGTCTTCCACGACATATTTGGAAAACCTAAACAATACACCTTACATCGTAGAAAAGTACCGACTAATGATTATGCTGCATTGACATTCTTTGTTAGTGTGAACTCTCTCACGGAAGAAAAGCTGTACTTTGAAGTCAAATAATTATTGGAAAAATTTTATTTCAAAGCAATCAGTTCATTTTTTTATTGGTGTATTGATTTTAGGTGACATTTGTTTATTTGTTAAGCTGCTGTCGTTAGATTGTGGTAAAGTGTCCCTGTTTCAAGGTTTGAACGTATGGTCACCTTAGTTTAAAGGAACCTAACTCTTCACAACAATTATCCAGTAATGGATGCACACCCTTTGCCACATAATTAAGCTTTCTAAATCAAACGTTCTATTCGGAAATTCTTCCAACAAAAGGCAGATTTCTTTGTGAGCACACGATCCAGTCATTTTTCACCACTTAATGAACAGCAGAGGGCAGGGCCATGTGATCGATTTGTTTTCCTCTGTCCCCCGAGAGGTCGTCCCGCTGCGTCACATGGACAAAGTGCACACACATCATTTGCTTTTTCACTAATGATGAACAAATAGACTTGAGACATTTTCTTGCAGCGCGAGGGGGGAAATTCTGTTTTGTTTTTTTAATAGGCAGGAGAGCAGTGCGTCGGCAGGTGTCAGGGGCTCGGGAGCAGACAGCGGGGATGAAGAGGTGGGGGAGTACATCTTCAACACTACCACCCCCCACCAGCGCTGCCACCATGAGGTCCCAGGGTACAATGGGGGGAGCTGGGTTATTAAGCTCAAGACACCACCATTTTTTATTTAAGAAGAGTCAAGATATTAGGGTCTGTATTGGAAATTTCAGAATAAGAGCTTGTCCATTTATCTTCTTAGTGGTCAGCAACAATTGTACAATCACAACTGAGGTATTTGGGGCAGTGCAATCAAGGTTAATGTAATTACACAAAGCAAATCGGGTCTGAGTGGAAACAGGCGATTGTTTTACTTCCAGGTCAACCCTACTGCAGTTAGTTTGTGCTTGGAAAGCTAAGTGGACAACGTTATCAACCAAAATTATGAAAGATTATGAAAAAATATAGATCTGAACACCAACGTTTTTGTATTTGACCATTAATTTACACAAGAACTCTTTTGAATCTGTCCGAGGAGCTTCTTTTGTTTGAAACAACAGCTGCACTGTCTGTAAAGATGGCGTCTTCAGTGAAAACCATAATGTTCCAGCTGACCCTAATTGGCTGCTTGCGACAAACAGCAAGTAGAACAGTGGCAAAGTACTATGTTTCTGTACTTCCTAAACTCTGATAATATATTATTTCTAGACCCAGCGATGCTATAGAAACACAAGTTTGTCTGTTTTTGAGTAAACTTCCACCGAAGACGTCTATGTCTACGTTTATAATCTTTGTAGCATTAACAGTGCTGGGGTTTACAGCACTTGTAATGGCCTGGCCAACTACAGCATATTTAAAAGGTGAATGTATTAATGTGGAGTAGGTTGGTTTAAATACACTATGTTTCCAGTGTTTCTGTTTTTGAGTTGCGTAAACAATCCCTAAACAGGTAATAGTCTCCAGGTGGGTGCTTGTTGTTAAGGTGGCCATCTTAACTGTGGACTAGTTCAAAAGGAATGGGTCATGACGGTCCACAACAGCATTAATGTTTGTCTTGGCAACATACAGCATACATTTGAGCAGACATTTAATATAATATGAGCATTAACATTAAGCTAGATTGCATCGGTTGCCATCTCTTCCCATTTTGCACCAAACAGACACACAAAAAACTTGTTAAACCCAAAGTTGTAGCAGTTTTTCCAAAGGTGGGGGTAAGTGTGAATTTAAACCAAACCAAAACAGTCACAGCTTAGTCCTGGACTGAACCCAGTCTTCCAGAATAATACGCATGAAAATTATCTAAGTTTCAGACTCTATGTAAATCCTTGTAATTTGTCTTCATGAGCCTCAGGCAGATCTGAGGCTCCCAAGTTACTTTAGTGAGTGGAGGTCGTGCTGAGACATTGAGCTGCTATTCGGCTTTGGGGGCTAGTGGTGGGTGGCCCTCTGTCGTCTCATTACACCCAGTGAGGGGCCGCACACAGACAAGAGCCCACCACCAGCTGCAGCTCTATTACCTCTTTAATCAATAGGAACGCCCATTAGAGGACAGGAGCCGTAAACAGCCATCAGCGTCATGTGTTAGCTAACGCTTAGTTAACTAGAATTTATGTGTGTACAGGACAATTATGGTCTGTTATTTATGTCCTTTGTCAGTACGAGGTGCAATTGAGGTGTAAACAGTGGGAGGTAAGGTGAGGTGATTTGCACAATCAATAAAACCCATTAGCCATCAAAGTATTCAAATGTGAAAGTGAAATATGTATGTTTTTCAGAAGCCAAAAGTTGGTGGTAGTTGTAACTTTAGAATGCTGTTGCAACTTTTTTTTTTTTTTTTTTTTTTTACATATGTACAGATATTTGTTGTTGTATCACTTATATTTAAATGGGGTGTAACATATAGTATGAGATGAGAGTATAGTCATACACTGACACCACCATTATATATCATGTGGCAGTTTGTTATAGTACGCTTTTAATTGATATGGAAAAGGCTATGTCCAGACTAAGGTGTTTTTTATTACAGCATATAATTATCATAACACAATTTTCATGTACATTTGCAGTACATCTGAACCAGCTTGGATTTGATTTCCAATCAGATGTCAACCAATTAAAGTGATAATTCTGAGATTTTTTATAATTATAGGTTGTATGAAATGTTCACATATAGTTAGTATATTACCTTTAGTTACCTTTCTGAAGAGGGAGTGTTATAGCGCAGCAGTATTCTCCTGCAGCAGTTTCCAAGCAGATCTCTGCGATGATTGTCAGAGGGAGCCATGCCTGTTGTATGGAAAACAGTTGCACAATAGTGATTATTACATACATTAAACATAAATAATCCCCATACCAACTTTGAATGACACCTTGTTCTTTTGTACTACCACATGGAAACCAAAGCAAAACCACGGGGACAAGACTAATTCCTATCATAGAACTGAAAACATTTATGGAATGGTTTGTAAAGTATGGTAATGGAAGATCCATGAGAAAAACACATCGCATATTTTGCAAAAGTATCATTATTTTAAGTTAAAAGTCTTGGTTAAATCTCGTTATATCTCTTATTTAGTTTAATTTAACCCTTGGAAGTTTGTCCAGAGCCTTGTATTCATATGGATTTAAGTGTAATTGAACTTTTACTATGCCAAAAACCACCAGTACAACGGAAGTATTTTTTATCTATTTTTTATTTTTTTGTGATGGTTATGCCGTATCTATATGTGTAGATAAAAAAACAAATGTTTATGTCAAACATTCAGCTGCACCAATCCATCAACCATCAATCCTTGACCTTTTAACTGACCCCTTTAAATATCTTTGACTGAAGGTGAATCACTCAGAGCAGAGCAGCAATCAAGCAGCTGTCTAGTCAATAGCATGTTAATGATGATGAGTGGACCGGTGGAGCTCTTACCTTAAAAAAGAGTGGTTTGCTCTGGGAGTTATTTCGGTCCACCTCATTTAGTCGACTTGTAACAGCAGCATTGTTCTCTCAGTATGTACTTCCTGTCACTCAGCCTCTGTCATCTAATTCAGGAGTGTTTTATCTCCTCATATGAGTCGACTTGGTTGAAGGTGTGTTTATATGCTCCCAGAGGCTTGTTTATCTTACCTGCTCCACCTGTAATTTGTTTTCCCTCATTTCACTTTTATCTCTTTGTACGTGTGCAGATGAATGAAGCGCAGAGACAAGCCAGTGGGGGCCAGTGGGCTTGTACGCGCCGCTTCTGAAACGGACGCATTTTCAAAGGCTGCATGCTTTATACCTGTGTTTCTTAAGGTCACACTGTAACCTAATTGTTTTATTAGTTTAAGAAGGGATTTCATGACTCTGCAAGTATCCATACATTCATATTCACTTTCGTTTTTGAGCTCTGTTGATGGGGCTGCACAGTACATTGCAGATCTTGTTATCGCAGTAACACAGTTTGCATGTCAAACTAATTGGATAACAACAAAAGAACTATTAGTGGCCACCAGTAAAACCAGTGGAAATTAGTTGAAAGGCTTGTATTTCTTATATATTTCAATTTGATTCAACTCATACTCTGCCAAAGTGGGCAAATCCTATCGTTGTAGCAATGTCCAACCTAGTTTTTGTAATATTATGCAACTATACTATCTGTGAATTGTGCAGGGAAACTGTGGAGCATGCTCAGAACGCTCGGTCCACCTCTTGTCCAAATAAGCTACATATCTGCAGCATTAGCTTAATTGAGATCTAAGCACATACAGTAAGACTCCAAAAGTACACATATATTTTTATTCTTTTATTTTGCATGGATGGTTCTTAAAAACTTCTAAATTCTAAATTCTCTCTCTATTAAGCTGGGAACCTTTCTGTCCTCTCCAAAAAGCTTTTTCATTGCCTTTTCCGACTGTCTATGAATATATCAACAACTGATGCAAATATGAGGCCCATCACCGTGTTATAGCTGATAGAGAATGTTCGATCTCTAAAAAACGTTTTTAGGGGTGATTCGGTTCAACAGCATTTGGAATTTGCAGTTCCACACCTAATGGTAGCTGTAGCCTTTTCTACAGTAGCCCTGCAGGGACATTCTGAACTGCAATCAAAATAAGTCAGATACTGAATACTTAGGACTGTGATTTGGAAAAGAAATCCTTTGTAACTTAAACATACATATTAAGCCTTCAGTGAAGAGAGAGGGAGTGCTTCTACTTAATTATACAAATGATGTGACCTGAAGTGAAAACAGAAGTGCAATATAGATATGTTGAGTTATTTCCCAGTATTCTTGTTATTTATAGTCTTCCTGGAATCCAACACTGACCTCAACAATGATCAGGTGCACTTATTGTCATGCATTAAGCCTTTACAATGGCCATACATTAGCATCCTTCAACATGTGTCTTTAGGTCTACAAGCTCGGGGTCACCACTGGACATCTTCTAAGAGGATTCAGCCTTTTTTTTATTACACTGAGTCGGTGTAAATAGACAGAAAACAGGGCGAGAGAAAGAATGACTTTGACCAAACAGATTCAAGCCGGGCCCCTCAGGTATGTGATATGAGCTCTACCAGGTGAGCCACTGAGGCACCCCAAGACTTTTTTGAAGAAAACATTGCCATTTTGCTTCTAATTTTTGCTGTAGTGATGATTCTTTAATGTTTAATCAACAGACTGCAGTGTTGAGGTCCACCTTTTAGTAAATGTACGTTACTGTTGGAACCAGAGGCTGAAAGTTTACCAAAGCAACTCATAACTCTTTTGACAATGGAAACAGACCCATACTTTACTGATGTGGGACAAACAAGGCCTATGACTATTTAGTCAAGAAAAACAATAATAATCATCAATTAATAATCATCAAGAAAAAAAATGTCATAATATTGCTTTGAGATCACAGATGCCTCCGCTAGTCAAGTATGAACTATATGCAATTCAAAGTGGTAAATAAAGTATATAGCTTAATAATAATCCATTTCAGAGATCATACATCATATCTCTGAACTGTCTGTTGACACGGTTCAGTCAGCAGGATGTGTGCAGCTGCCATATTTGTCACAGCAGTTCAAAGCTCTGGGTCCTTCCGCTTCCTGCCGCTTTGCCTTTGGTGTTTTGTTGTTTTGTAAGCACCCATGCACCTGCTGTGTGTTTTGAAAGGTTCACCGTGGACATGTAAGGTCGTGTCAGGATGTCCCAGCAGATGATGAAATGAAAGAACAGGATGTGGACACTGATATTTTAGGCTTTGGTGTCTTTTGTTATTTCAGGAGCCAGTTTATACTGAAAGTTTAAACCTTTCACTGCATAAAGGGAACAGAGATGAGGCTAGATGGGAGAATCTTAGATTAACCTCATTTGTTGTATAAATAGTTGTGTTATTATGGGTTATTAAATCCAGTGCAGATTAGTAACTTTTTAAAGTCATTAAACCCAAGTGTTTAAAATCACTTACAAAAAAAAAAAAGTTTAAATAAAATATTGTTGAATTGTCTGTTTTTAGGTTATTCAGTTGGTGATTTTTTTGATTCAGTAAGTAGTTTATGTTGGTAACTAATTTAATTATTTAATATCATGTGTTGCAGACATTCATTTTAGTCAAAATGGCAGCCAAAAAAATATTTCAAACAAATGCCAAAATTTTTCTGACTCCTTTACCACAGTACATCAGACATTTGTTTCATACAGTAAATGTGCTGCACCTGAATGGTACTGCAGTTGAGTCCAAACTCAAGCAGTGCATCACCTGTATCTGCTGCAGGACACAAGCGCCCTGTTTTTCCTTGTTTATTCGCCTTTGCTAGTTTCTTCTAGGGCATAAATGTCAGACGATATTACACTGAACATTTATAGGGAATAGTTCACAAAAGCTTAAAAACTCTACTATGTGAGGCTGTATTGGGCAGGGACTGTAAGAGCTAGTCAGAAGAAGACAGAAGTCCTCAATCAGTTGATATGTGTTGATTAGATCATGGTTGAACACAGTCCTTCCATATGCTCACTAATTTTAAATCGAGCTTTATGGTACTGCCTTTGCCATCTTGCCATTATATGACATTAAACCATGTATTTTGATGGACCATTTTGCCCTTGTTTCAAAAGCCCTTTTTATTTTAAAAACGATAGGATTAGTGGTACATTATAGTGCCCCAGCTTTGTACAGCGTTGCCTTAGATACCAGGGATACTCTGGTTTTAATTAAAGTACTAAGTGACCTGTTTCTGTCCTCTGGGTATGAATCCACTGCTTCTAGCTAATCTGCACTTCAGGATCTAAACGCACTAATCCTGCACTGCCCTGCAGCCATCAACAGTATACCCCACTTTAGCTTAGAGACAGTGCACTTCGCCCAGCGCTCTACCCCGGCCCATAAGGGAATCCCCTGTACAGGACAAGCACACGCTCATCTCTCTGACTCCCCGCCGCTGTTACCAGGCAGTTTGCACTCACATGAATTAGTCAGCTCTCTTGTTTGAAAGCCTCTTAAGCGCTGTCTTCCTAAGCTGTTGTTGACCATAAAGCTGTGCGGCGGAGAAGGCAGTGGCACTGCAGCGCTACCGTATGGTTCCGCACTAGTAGGGGTGCCTTCTTCAGTAAATAGGTTTAATTGAGTAATTGGATCTCTTAAGTGTTGCTGGAGGATACTGCAAGAGCACAGGCTTGTTGAGGAAGTGGTGCCAAACTAATCCTGTACAAATTAGTCTGGGAATGAAAGCATTGCATAGATACAGTATGGCTATTTTTAGCTTTGGGCAGGAACGGGAATATTGAAAAGAGGTTGGTCTGATATCAGTAGAATATATGTTAAGTAAGGTATAGGGCAGAAAGAGGGCAATGTAGACTTTTTAGTAAGCACACAATAGTAGTGTTTGAAGCAAAGATATTATTTGAATGGGATTTGAAGATCTGACAAAGAGATCTCTTTTTTTTTCACCCTGTGCAGGCTGTGTCTGACTAACAACAGATAAACCAGTCAGTGAACTATTGGACGGACTCCTTGCAGTGGACCTTATTTCTAATATTGATCTTTACTACAGTTTAAACTCATGCTGCACTACTACATTACATTTATGGACACAAATCAAATGTTGTGAATATGTTTCTGATAACGTGACAGCTCAGTTTTACGTTCTTAAAATATGTCATGGCTACATCTAATTTTAAAAGTCAACAAATCTGGCAGTTACTCTTTTAGTCGATTAGTCAACAATCAGAAAATCTTCAATTAAAATATGCTTCAAAATAAAGTTATGGTGAGATAGTGTCTTTACTAAGATAAATGGATGAGTTTTGCTGTTGAGTGAACAGTATCAACAACCGCAGAAATATCAAAGATGAAACAGCAGGCTACTTCTGTGATTCACTGTGTTATTACACTTAAGTGAGTTAGTTTTAAAAAAGTGACACAGCACTCATTTAGCAAGCCTTGTTACAAGACTTTGTTTAGTGTACATTAACCTGGGTATATTGTGTGTCAACATTTTGGTTTTTTTTGTAATTATGTAGACACTATTGTAATGTAGTGTAGTTCTAGAGTTATCTGTGCTCAAACCCACACACCATAAAAAACTGAAGTGATCTCGCTGATGTTTAACTCACAATGCGTGCAGCTCTGTCTGATATTCTGTATTACAGGAGTAAATTAGGTTTAAATCAGGTTTAAACCTAAGAAACGTGTAAAACATCCCTGTGACATGTCTGTGTGCTGTTACTTAGAATATGTAATTTTGTAGTTTGTTATTGCCACTATGTGTCATTTGATTTGTTTTACTGTATTAGTAAAACTGGATTTCTGTTTCCTATAAACAGTCATATAGAACTTTGATCAAATTGAGGCTGTAGGTTTGCGTGTGAAGCTAATGACAAATGATTAGAGAGGAGAATCGCTGAAAGGAACCTAAAATAGACTTGTTGTGTAGTTTAACAAAGGTTGATGCGGGAGCAGGTACCATATAAATAGATAAAAATTGCATTTAGATGACAATTAATACACGTTTGCTGACATTTGCTGTAATAAAAGAGTACTTGGTGTTCCAGCCATATTCACTAAAATATCTCTTTTGAAAAACACATTCAGAACTACTGCATATTAGATCTAATATGAAGATGTCTTCAAAATGAATGCTAAACTAATTTTCATGTCCTTGTGTATTTGATCACCCTGAAAGTCTTCGTGCCCTAAATTCAGCATACTGAGGATGTTGCATTAAAGTTTCAGTCTTCTTTGAGGCATGGCGCACGCTGATTTCTCGGCATGTTTAATGGTGTTCACAGAAGCTAATGATCTCGTCCTTATGGGCCTGTTGGGTAGATGAAAGGCCTCGATGGAATTTGATGTGTTTCCAAGTAGTTCAGAGCAGTGTTTTGTGCATGCATTGTAATGAGCTGAAGTTGCGTTTTCTTTAAAACTGTTGATGCTGCACATAAGTCAGACTCTCACAAGGATACGGGGGGAAGCTGTTGTTGTTCTTAGTCACTGTGGTAATTGCTACATTTACAAGAAACATGGGATACAATAAACAGCCATTGACCCGTTGTTGGCCTTCTCAGTGGTTACCGACTGACCATAGCAACCAATGTCTCTGTCACTGGTTTGGGAAAACTTTGCAATGAATGCAATTAGATTACATGGAGTACCCTAATGTGTTAGTGTTGATCAAGTGTTAAAGTGTGTAAATGTGTGCTTTTTAATCTGTCTCCCGGAAAAACAATAGAAAATGTGAGAAATGCATCCTTTGAATAATTAAATAAGCCTGAAGAGAATACTAAATAATAAAAGTAGCTATATCTGATCATTAATGATTGCTGGAGGTTAAGGTTTTTAAAGCTTTAGCTAACAGACTAACTGTTAAATTAATTATAATGTTTAAATGTTTTTAGTCTAAATGGTGCTCACTGCTCTACTGTACACATTCATGATCCTGCAGGAAAAAAAACGTATTTAATGCTACATTATTTAACTTGATTCCAGAAACAAAAGGCTCAAAATCATTAAGTGTCACCTCAAAGTAATTTTGTTGCTTCCCAAAAATGAAAAAAATTAGACCAAAGCCAAGCATCAGTAACCTCAAAGGGCAGATTAATGGACGGACATGAAATGGGTTCAAAGCATAAAGAAATATGCAACATAAGCACTCTTTCTAACCACATTGTCTATCTGTCTTTTTCAGATTGTGCTGTTTCTTAAAGATCCTGAAGAATCTCTAGAGCACACCTCAAACTGTGATTTACCTAAGCTGGTTCATCTTTGGAAAGTGTGGTTCATGACCGCATCACACCTCCTCTTAAAGTCGACTGCCCCTCCCATCCCTCCCCAGCATGGCTAGATGGAAGTTCGACTTCTGCCTTTTGGGTCAGTTATTTTCTGGGCTCATTGTGGTTTTGGCAGGACTAACACATGGCCAAAACAGTGAGTGCCCACAGCTGTGTGTCTGTGAGATCCGGCCCTGGTTTACCCCTCAGTCCACCTACAGAGAAGCCATTACCGTGGACTGCAATGATCTCCGCCTGACTCGCATCCCTGGGAACCTCTCCAGTGAGACACAAGTTCTCCTTCTACAAAGCAACTACATCGCCAGGACCAGCGAGGAACTTGAACAACTCTTCAACCTGACTGAACTTGATCTTTCCCAGAACAACTTCAGTAGCATTCGGGATGTTGGCCTTACCAATATGTCGCAGCTCACCACCCTTCACCTGGAGGAGAATCAGATTACAGAAATGCCAGACTTCTGCCTTCAGGACCTCAGTAATCTCCAAGAACTCTATATCAATCACAATCAGATCAACTCAATCTCTCCCAATGCCTTCTCTGGCCTTCAAAACCTCCTCAGGCTGCACCTTAACTCCAACAAGCTCCAGAGCATCAACAGCCAATGGTTTGAATCTACACCCAATCTTGAAATCCTTATGATTGGAGAGAACCCAGTTCTTGGAATACTGGATTTTAATTTTAGGCCTCTTGGGAATCTTCGAAGTCTGGTTTTGGCTGGAATGGATTTAAATGATATTCCTGCGAATGCCTTTGTGGGGCTTGACAATCTGGAGAGTCTTTCGTTCTACGACAACAAGCTGGTCAGAGTTCCTCAAAAAGCTCTCCAAAAGTTACCCAACCTTAAGTTTTTGGATTTGAACAAAAATCCTGTGCACAAAATCCAAGAAGGAGATTTCAAGAACATGTTACGATTAAAGGAGTTGGGTATAAATAATATGGCTGAACTGGTTTCTATTGATCAGCATGCTTTGGACAATCTACCAGAGCTAACTAAATTGGAAGCTACAAACAACCCAAAGTTCTCGTTCATCAACCGCCAAGCTTTTCGCGATGTTCCAGCTTTGGAAAGTCTAATGCTCAATAGCAACGCCCTAAATGCCCTCTATCAATCAACTGTGGACTCCCTCCCCAACCTTCGAGAGATTAGCATCCACAGCAACCCCCTGCGCTGCGACTGTGTTATCCAGTGGATGGGCTCCAATGCTACCACTGTTCGCTTCATGGAACCTCTTGCCATGTTTTGTGCAATGCCTCCGGAGGTCAGGGGAATGCATGTGCGGGAGGTTGTACAAAAGGGTCTTGTGAACCAGTGCTTGCCAATGATCGCACATGATACTTTCCCCAGTCATCTCAACTTAGACATCGGAATGACAGTAGACTTGGACTGTAGAGCTATGTCTCAGCCCGAGCCGGAAATCTACTGGGTGACACCGATGGGAAACAAAGTAATGATGGACATGCTATCTGACAAGTACAGCCTCAACAGTGAAGGGACGCTGAGGATTTCTAACATCCAAGTGGAAGACTCTGGCAGATACACCTGTGTGGCTCAAAATTCACAAGGAGCCGACACCAGGGTAACGGCTGTACGGGTAAACGGCACTTTGTTAGACAGCACTCAGCTTATGAAGATCTACGTCAAACAGACAGAGTCCCACTCCATACTTGTCTCCTGGAAAGTCAACTCAAATGTAATGACCTCTAACCTCAAATGGTCCTCTGCCACCATGAAAATAGACAACCCACATATCACTTATACTGCCAGAGTACCTGTGGACGTCCACGAATATAACCTCACACATTTACAACCAGCAACAGAGTACGAGGTGTGCCTCACTGTATCCAACATCCGCCAGCAAACACAGAAGTCCTGTGTCAACGTGACCACTAAACAAGCCACTTTCGCTGTGGAAATATCTGTCCAGGGGACAAACACTGCCCTGGCAGCAGTAATGGGAACGTTGTTTGCACTCATCAGCTTGGCCATACTTGGTGTATACATCACTAAAAGGTGGAAGAGAAAAAACTATCACCATTCATTGAAAAAGTATATGCAGAAAACCTCATCAATACCTCTGAATGAGTTGTACCCTCCACTGATAAACCTGTGGGAGGCAGACAGCGAAAAAGAAAAGGAGGGCTCATCAGAGAGCAAACCCAGTCAGGTGGACACCACACGCAGTTACTACATGTGGTGAGAGATACTCTGAACCCAGCAGACATGTTTCCTACAGGAGCACAAATCTACACATTTACTTCTTTGTGTAAAAGTGAACTGAGTGACTTTT
The DNA here is from genome assembly GCA_036850595.1 of Rhyacichthys aspro. Lineage (NCBI taxonomy): Eukaryota > Metazoa > Chordata > Actinopteri > Gobiiformes > Rhyacichthyidae > Rhyacichthys > Rhyacichthys aspro. The sequence goes on from CM072152.1 coordinate 4,527,592, forward strand.
CTCTCACGTCTCTGTTTCTTCTCTTTGCTCAGACTGGCTTATAGAAGCGAATGTCGAGCAGACATTCCAGACTTTTAGTTTAGCAAACTGCCTCTTTACCTCTCGTCCCAATTTAACACTGGATTTGGCAGCTTTGTTTAGCTTCCTGATTTAGTAGTCACTGTGCTTTATTTTTAGTACTTGTTTTGAAGATCACAGCATGAGTATTGTCACAGATTCAGAGAACGTGAACAAAGCAAACTTTGACATATTTCTCTGGCAGAACTGCAATCTTTCTTTCTCTTGTAAAACAGTTTCACTGTTGACTGTTGTGCACTGAAATATATATGCTAATTTGTCTATTAAATATATGCTGACAAAGTACATTTAGACTTGATATACCGTCTATTGAATAATGTTAGCACCTCTTCTGTAAGATCGTATCAGCTTTGAGTTCAATGACCTTTTGTACATGAATTAACAGTATGTTTGAGTTAGAGTTACTTTTGCAGAGCCACTATTGTAAACCAGCAATAGAATTATGAATGTTATACTCTAGGTTAGTAGATGTACTGCTTTATCATTTCTCGTATATTTCTTTATTTCTTTTGCTAGAATATGTCTACAATCACTGGTTTTGTTGTGGTTTACACACAAACATGTTGTTTATTGAGGAGCTATTCAATAAAATCTTCTTTCCTCTAATTTTTTAAACACTGATTTCCAAATTGAGTGCCATTTTTATAATGTGTGCATAATGAATACATTTTAGTGTTGGGGTGTTTTAGAAAGCATGTTCTCTAAGATTGAATTAGTGTTGCATGAAGCTCATTTCAGATATCTCTCCTGTTTAGTGTTATCACTTGTGAGCGATGGGTGTAGCTGTAGGTGTTCATTTAAAACCTCCTGTAAGTGTTGATAGAGAGAGAAATCAAGTCGAACACTGCAGTGTGTTTGGCTCTGTGAAGCAATTATCAGAGAATAATTTAAATTCTGTTCCCAGAAGAATACAATTACTGCACGATATGCCTTCGAGTACAACACCTATAACTTGAAAAACAAAGATGAGTCACTTCAAACTGAGAATGTAGATATCCCTCTTGGATTTCTCATTTACATCCTGCTTTATTTTATTATAAAAGGCATTTGTGTAAGTCTCTGGAAAGGAGGAGTAATAGTGAGTGTGTCTGATGCGCAGTGTAATGCAGATCAAACAAGACAATGATTACGGATAATGGGCCTTTTCTCTTGGTACACACTGCAGTGTTATTTTGTGCCAAGTGCCGCAGCTGTAACCAGCCAAATCTTTTATCTTCACTGTATATTGTACAGTATATATGATGAAATGTACTGTAGAACTTACACAGCAAAAAAAAAAAAAAATACACAGTGATATTTGATTTTGATATTTTTATGGGATTAGCACTTTGTAAATAGATTTTTCTTGGAGTCCACTTTACCAGCCTCAATGCAGCGTCCCATTCTCAGCTCCCAGTCTTGAAGCAGAAGTCTACTGGGAGTCTGTAGCTGTGTGTGGTTCTCATGGTGACTGACAGCTCCAGGTTTAGTGGTCCAATCAAACCTGCTCCGCTCGGTCTCCCCTGACAACATTCTGCAGCATGTTCTCCCCGCCCCTTTTCTCTTTAATTACTGCTGCAATTGAGACAAATGCGGCTGCAGTGTAGAGAGAAACAACAGACAATTGTCAGATTGGGTTTCTATTTAAAGTGGTAATGATGGCTCAGTGATAGGCTTAGTTTATTAGTATTACAAATCACATAAATCTGACTATTTTGTGCAGTATTTGGATTCAAGGTTACACTGTGTTTACTGATTAATTCCAGCCGTCTTTTCAACAGACCAATCCACAAGTGACGTCATCAGCGCAACAATAAATATGATCGTGCTAGTTTAAAAATAGACCCTTTATAAGTGGTGGAAAAAAATGTTCTTGTGTGTTTTACAATCAATACTGTTAATTTTCTACTTTTGCAGGTTTTGCATCTTTAGCAAAGGATATGGTCAGGCAGATTTACGTTTGACGTCTTTGATGAGGAAGCACAGGTCTGAAAGCAATCTGTATATAATGCCTTTATGTGGTGTTTTGTGTCCAGCATAACAGTCCTAAGCATCTCGTGATTCAGCTGGTGTAGCCTAAATGCTCCTACAGAGTAGCTAGATGTCATAAGTCACTCAGTAATGTCCTCTACCCACACACAGACAGCATACATATGTAGTCAGGCAATTTTCATTTGATAAAATTATTTTGTTGAGGTCCATGAGGTCATTTTAACCCTGTCATAACTATGGACATTACATGAGTAGATGCTGCTTTGGCTGTGACAGCTTTGGGCTGCTCCAATCTCTGCACAATCCAAGCCAGGTCTCATGAAATTATTTGACAAGGAAGATTTGCCATTTGTTTGTACTTTTGTTTGATCGTCATAACATTATTTGGTGGCACGTACACTTTATAGTGCATTTTATTCATAAAAGCAAGTGCTCCCTCTCCTCTTGCATTTGTTCATGTTTTGGTCCTGCCCACCTGGTCCAAAATGGCTGTAACGCTAACATATCGAGGCCAATGCAGCATCTATGTTTATAATGTCTATAGAGTCAGTGTCAGCAACAGGTATGTTTCAATCTGAAGTAAAATTGTCTGTTTAAGTGCATAAGATTCTACTTTCATTACCAAGAAACAGTAACCAAAAGGCTTTAAATTAAAAACACATCATTCTCAAGCTCCAGCTACTGCTCCACTCCTCTAGGTTACTGTTGCTAGGTTAGAAAAATGTCATTCACACTGAATAAAGCAGAAGTTAGCGTCTTTGTAGGATCTGTTTAGTTTTTGTCTTTCTTATGTGCTCTCATATAAAAAAGGAAGGAAAAAAAAAAGTTAAATTAGCCATATCTGCAAGTGTTAGTGTCCCTTGGCAGTTGCTAGTTCTCTTGCTGCATAAGAATTCCCCATGCACTTTATCAGGCTCTTAGGTGTACTCAAAATTTCAGGTCTAACTTCTAATCTTAGGCTAGTAAGGCTAATATGGCAGGTAAAAGGTATCATTTTTCATTTGTATTTATGTCTGCATCTGATTTGTATGGTTTTAATGTATCATTCATGTTTAATATGTAGTTCAACCCTGATTTGTAAATTCATGGGGAGCAGACATTGGTTACTTTATGTTGCTATGGGAGTGAAGCTCTCTGATTGGTCAGAAAGTGATCAAAGGGCAGCAGGGGTCATTAGGTGAAGAGTCAGTCGCTGTGTCAGGTGTAATTGTTGCCAGGCAGCAGGTGTGTTGCAAATCACACTGTCTTTTCACCAAGAGGTAAAAATGAGCTGATGGTGTGGTGGATTAAACACCAACAAGGCTGTAATTGAGTCCTGAAGGTTCGAGATGATGTACACAGAAGCTATAGAAGTGTGATAAATGCTTTGTAATACTCATGCTCTTCTTTGTGCAGAGATGTAGTGGGGAAAAAACTGCCAGTGAATGTCACAGGTCCTTTAGGGAGAGCAGTGCTATGTGTTGACAATGATGGACAGAGAACCGAGTGGTGACTGTGTGGCATTTGTTAAACCTGTCTAATGCGACAGTGGAAACTGTGCTGCCGTGCTTTCTGTGCAGAGACGACTAGGCTGTCTGCACGCTCAGTGGGTCGCTCACTCACACACCGGATATCAGCTCACTGGGACGGCTATCAATGCAAGCCTTTTGAAAGCCAGCACCGAAGCCTGCGCCGTGTCCCGTTTCCATGACAACCCCTCCCTTCGTCCACCTGCAGACGCCTGGCAGCCAAGTGAGAGAAGTCCCCCGAGCCTGAAATACCACTGACAAGGTCAACACCCTGCAGGTGGGAAAGCACTGCGACATGGTGTAGCGTTCAGAGGTGTGGAGCCGGAGGAGCTGCTGTGCACTGGAGGTGACTTCGACGACACCGGGACTCTACACGTTCATCCTGTCAGACAAGAACCACAGACAGAATACTCTCACAGGGCTTTATACTGGTTTATTTTTCATGAAGACAAAAGATCTATGTTGCATAGATTTCCTGTACGCAAAAGTCCATGTTGCAATGAATGAAGTCTGGTGGTTATACTCACAGGTGTCTTGTCTTGAAATGTGAAGGTGTAGTTCAGTGCCAGAGGGTACTGTAAAATTGATGCACATTGATAAATGCACTCAGTCTACATTGATTTATTAGCCTTTGTTAAAAAGAGAAAAAGTATTTGTATTTGGAGTATTTGCAGTCCCTTCGTCCAACCTTGGTCGGTGTGAGGTGTATATGCAGGAATAGTACCATCTATGGAAGATTGGAGTCTCGATTCCCGTTCCCCCTGGTTCATACTGCACTGTAAAAAAAAATCTGCAATATTAAAGGGTATATCAACAATGTTCGGACTTAAATCTGAATCTGAGAAACATGGAAAAAATGTTTTTTACTGTAAAAGTTACAGTCGCAATATCTAAATAACGCAATAACCGTTATACCAAGTCCTTTATATTGTCACTGTATTTTATACGGTGAAATTCTGGCAACCACAGCCAGGATTTTACCGTAATTTTGACAGATTTTTTTTTACAGTGTGTTGTTGTGTCCTTGGCCATACGTTAAGTGGCGGGCAGAGAGACTGTGGGTGCAGTACGGTTGCCACGTCTATGTCAGTCTGCCCAGAGCAGCTGTGGCTACAGAGGTAATTTACCACCATCAGTGTGTGACTGTGGAGGGAATGAATAAAGCCTTGAAAAGCACTATATAAAATCTAATCCATTATTATTATTAAACATCCATCTTCTTCCATTCAGAGCAGCATCACAGAAGCGACAGTCTAAGCAAGGAAGCTCAGACTTCCTGCTCCCCAGGCACTTCCCCCAGATCCTCCAGGAGGATATCAAAGTGTTTCGAGGCCAGGACATTTAATATTGTTGGCTTCAGTACCTTAAAAAGACAAGGAGCACCTGTGCTTTTTGTGGGTCAACAGTATAATACAGTACATGCATAGTTAAAACAGTTATCCTGACTTTGAACAGGTGAGTTAAAAAATGGTTCATTTTTATTAAATTTTTATTTTAATAAATTATTATTTTTATTATTTTTATTAATCACATGGTTAATATTATCAACTCTGATTTACTAACTAACTAACTAATTGTAGCTGTATAAATGCAAATAAATGAAGCCACATAAATTATAATTACTTTTAAACCCACACTTTGTGCTGTATTAATGTCCTTCACTTCTGGTCCTTTTGAAATGCAATGTTTAATTTAGAAATTACATTCAATAAAAGCTGCTGCTGCTTTTTATTGCTGATTAAAAAAAGTCCTCTTGTTAGTTCCAGTGTTAATTTGCTGCTGTACTGATTGTCCAGTCGCTCAATCAAAGCAAGTGTCCTAAAATACACTCAATCAACTCACATTAATAAGCTTTCAAAATAGAGATAGGACTGTCATTCATTTTAAAAGCTGAAAGAAATGAGAGTGTATTTGTGCTTGTCAAATATCTATGAGCCAGGTAAAAGGAGTTAAAGTTGTTCTATGCGTTCTCTGCTCTCATCTCTGACCGGAGCACACAGCCTGCAGTGACTTTTTGTCTCATCTCTTCTGCTCATTTCCAATATTCCTGCAGCAGCCACCAAGATATTAATCAAAATTTAATCTTAGCTCCGTGAGGAGTCAGACAGCCGGTCTGAGCCTGAACCTGCAGCGTTTCATCCTCTTGGAGCCTGTTTTTAAGGAGAATGCAAAGGTCGAGAGCAGCCCTGGTTAAACTCAAGTACGGCAGCAAGGAACTGTTCAAATCAGGCCCCACTTCAAACATAGATGTACTGCTATTAGCACTGCTTGTCTGTATGACCTTCATATGAGCATTACCGGTTTACTATACATAAACTGAGGAACATCACTAAATCTATTTAACAGTAGCTTTACTGAAATATCAACAATGTGCTGTTCTAATAAACTGGACTGATATACACTTATATTTTTTTTTCTTGATTATGTTCGGTGTTCTGTATTTTCAGTCCATTTTTGGGCCTGATTTACAAAACTTCAGATCTGTGCAAACTGTACAGCTCGGGTTTACTTCCCTGAGATGCATCTCTAAAATGATCAGCAAATAAATTCATTTAGCATCCATAATCACATTTATCAAAGCTGCCAGCAATTGTAGGAACTAAGTTGCATCTAAATATACCTTTGTATATATAAGTATATGCAAACCTACTGTTGTTTGTTTAAAATAGGCTTATCACATCATCAGCTGATTTGCAAAATTTTGTCTAGTCTAACCTGCCAACACCTTTTTCTTGAACCTTAGAAATAATCCAGTGAGCTGTAGATTTTGCCTCTGGTTTCTCTCAAACTGGGTTTTCACGTCAGTCCCATGTCTTGAAGTCTCTTTAATGCTGATTGTGTGGTCATCAAATGCGGCTGTCACACTGTCAGTTAAGTCGATCACACTGTCAATGCAACTATAAAGATGGTGGCATGATAAAAGCTCCAGGTTACAGGGTTTGCTCATTGTTTTCATCAGTGTGAGTATGACTTCACACCCCTGACCAGAAGAAAAAAGAGCCCCCTGCAGAGATACACCTACCAAGTTTCTTACATATTAATATTCTGCCAGGCACAGATACTTCTCTCGAGTGCTTGAGTGTGACAAAAGTAACACTTCTTGTAGAAAATTAAATGCAGTGTATAATTTTATTGAGGAATTTGAATTTTTTTAAATCTTTTTAAGGTGTCATTTAAAAAGGCTAAGGCTTTAGGTTTCACATAAAATTCAGAGTCAAATCACAGATCACAGCCAGTAGGGGGAGTATGGAGAGCAAAAGCAACCTGAAAGCTGAAGAAGAAGAAGAAGAAGAAGAAGAAGAAGAAGAAGAAGAAGAAGAAGAAGAAGAAGAAGAAGAAGAAGAAGAGCTTTTCATACATTTAACTCAAAATGCTTCAAGTCAGCATGACAGGGAAGAAAGTTACTGCCTCCTCTTTCGAAGTACTGAAAGGTTTTGTTTCAAATGTAAACTCATGCTGTGGCCATATGTATTCACTCACTTCTTTTCTAAAACAACAATCTAAAACAATTGCTAAAATCCCCAAGGATCTCAGAAGGCGTAGGAGGGTGAGGGTCCTTTGATGTTTACAACAAGTGACTGAAATCTTCTTTTGTATTTAGAACTGGACGGTCTAGAGCACACATGTCAATCTCAAGGCCCGGGGGCCAAATGCGGCCCTTTGCAATGTTTTATGTGGCCCGTCAATACTTTTTGTAGGTGATATTTTTGGCACAAGGTTTTATTCATTGAATTTGAACAGGTTTTAGATGGATTTGGATGGATTTTTGCTACAAAAATAAATAAAACCTGTCCAAATGCATCTAAACCTGTTCAAATTCAACTAAATACTGTTGAAATCCTTCTCAAAATCTGTTCAAATCAGACTAAAACCTGTTCAAATCCAACTAAAACCAGTTTCCATAAAAGGAGGAAATGATTGTTTGTGTGATCACTTTTGAAAATCTCACATTCAAAATTTCATAAAAGCTTCAAATGTTACCATCTTCGGCCCCTGAAAGGATTCTTATTAAATGTCATGGCCCCTCACTACTTTGAGTTTGACACCGCTGGTCTGGAGGCTGGGGCAAAGACAAGGATATTGGACTGAATCAGTGCAACAACAACAATCCAACCATCCACTGTACAATGAAATGTGACAAATGGGAAGCTTATTCTGCCACTTCCTTCCACATATAGCATACATAGCTCATTTAACTTTGCCAGAATAAACACAACCAGGATTATCACCCACATTGAACCATTTCTTTCTTTCAGTCAACATGAATGAAAGCAGCTAGCAGTGTTAAATAATAGTAGTTTTAATGTTAATTATTTTTGGAATATTCAGGGTGAAAGTAGGCCTCAGGCCAAGCTTTCTGTATGCCCTCTGTACGTGCTACTGTGGGTTCTCTGCAGCAAAGACATGCATGTATAAGTCAACTGGTGAATCTAACTTTCTAATAATATATATAAAATAAAATACTTTATTGTCTCAAAGAGAAATTTGTCTTGGGAAAAGTTCTTAGCAACTGCAGAACAAACATACAGTACAAGAATTATTGCACCTGCCCTAAACTAAAAACATTTCAGAACTAAACTAAAGCTAAAACAAATCTACAATAAATACATACATAAATAATACAACTGGTAATATATAAAAATAACAACAAATAATAAATAATAAAACCAACCCTGACAACAGAATAAAATGGGTAACAAACGCTAAAACAAGTAAATCAGTGAGCTTCTTTATAGAGCAGACGGACATAAATGAGAGTGAATTATCTGAATGATGTCTCTAAGCCAGCATAAACATTTGTTTTACAGACCCATATTTCAAAATGTTAAATCAATAATGATCAAATATTTGGTGTCATAAATTAATAATACCCAACACATGCTTTTAGTGTTGCTTTATAATCAAATTCATTTTATACTATAGCTTTGCTTTACTATAGCTTTTTTTTTCATTTTGGTCAGTCTATTTCTTTTTGCTCAGTCACTTCAAAACATACAGACATTTCAAAATGATTCAATTGAGATTTTGTATGGCGACCCAAATCAAATCTACAGTGACCAATATTTGCGTTCCAACCCACTGTTCGGGAAACAATGCTCTAAGCGTTCACCTGACTAGACTGAGTCATCAGCACCTGTCATCTTAGTCACCCTCAGTCTGGCACAAAAGGGATGTCATATTACCACAATTGCTTATTAGAACATCTTGATATTTATGTGACAAACGGCAGACTAAATGATCATTGAACGTTCTGCAGGGACCTTGGTTGAAGCAGCTGAAAGGTTCTTGCTAAATACAACAAAAATAAAATGAGGTAAAACTGTTTATTATCACTTGACTGTTTAATTGTATTTCAAAAGTGCACACAAATACAATGAGAGGAGTCATTTGTAAAACAATGGTGATAACATTATTATGTCTATATGCTTAATAGAATCTGAAAAAGAGAGAAATCACAATAACAGTGTAAAATTATAATGCGTTTCAGTCGTGGTAATCACATGTTAAATGAATAATGAATCGCCGGGCGGGTTGTGTTGCCGTTTTCTCTGAGGGCCCAATTAAAGAGTGTTGCGTTTTGCCTGCAGAAGTGTGAATGTGCTCTAAGCTTGAGCACTGACACAGACTTGAAGCTCATTTCCATCCCGTAAGATCTCGCTGCCACTGTTGTGTCTTTATTTAACCAAGAATATAAAGTACCCTGCCGTAATGAAAGGCAGCATCCATGGGAATGAAAGTCTAAATACAGAAATAGAATGGAAACTAAACAAAATAAACACAACAGTGGTAATAAGCATAGGCGGTTCTCCGCAACTGGGAGAATGAAGCCATTGTAAAGACTAAATGAAAACAAATGGAGTTCACAGTGTTGACAGGAAATAGGAAATTGGAGTAGACCTAGTTAGCTGACTCCAAAGCAGAACAGGCGTCATTTCTAAGAAGCCTGACTCTTACTAACTCTCTAGAATGAAACTTTTTATTCAGTTTTTTATCCTCTTTTGAAGGGCTTTTTGGCATTTATTGATAGTGTAGCAGTGGCTGGACTGAAAATGGGATGAGAGAGGGCAAATGGGGGATGACATTGGACAAATGACCTGACTGAGGCTCAAACTGAGCTCCTCCCACCTTTTCATTTTTCGAAATGATGTCTGTATAGTATTGGTTGATGAGATTTTTGGACCGATACCAGTTAACTGTCAGGCTAGCCTATGGTATATAGCCAATTAGCAAGTATATATTATATCAAAGACTATTTGTTGACTATGATGACTGTAGTTACTGTCTGCGGTTAAGATTATCTACGTTAGCCCCTTTTATGCTCCTTCATGGTAAGAATTTCACATAGTAGTCTCAGTTAGCCTTGTGCAGCAATCACGCTAAACCTAGCAATAGCATGAGCCGCTTTATTCTTTAATGCTGTGCAGTGGTGTTTAGTAATAAAGACCAGATTCTAGTGTGTCATTATACAGATCTGATGAGCTGATTTTAGCTCATGTCAAAGTCATAAACACAGAGGAAATTTAATAGTACAGGGGCAATTATTTAAACGTGCGCTTTATTTTTTTTTTTAATCTCAACTTGGTGACATCTCTGTTACTGCCTCCTGTTACTAGTTTCTAGCAATAGTATCAAGCAACAGGTAATTTTGTGCTTTCCAAATCCTAACCTTATTTCAAACGGCTCAAAACCATAAAGCACATAGGTAATTACTATAAAATTAATGGAGCTATTTGGAAAAATGCTATTCCTGTTTTGCTGTTTTTGTTTTGCAGCTTACCTTTGTGACAAGTCTGGTACAATCTCCTGTTATGGGATAATGACTGCACAAATTCATACCAGGAAAAGACAGGAATATCCTCCAACAAAAATTGCGCTAAAAAGAGGCTTCCACAGTAGCTGTTTTCTAGCTGTTCGCAATAGTAGCTACTGACAGCTAATGTTACACTTTCCAAATGCAGACATTATTTGCATTCCCAGGATACATTGGAATGATGATGTATCTCGGCTGCCTTGGGAATGCTTCAGTATCCCCTGAAAGAGATGGAGGAAGTGTCTGGGGAGTGGGAAGGTCAGGGCATCTTTGTTTAGACTACTGCTCTTGTGACCCAGCCCCAGATAAGGAATGGGAAAGAAATGAGTGGATGGATGGTCCAAACGCTCTTTACAAAAACCAGTGTGTGAGTGTGAGGTCACCTCTTTCTGTCAATTGTTCCCAGGTGCACATTGATATTAATGACATTTTGTGACCTTACCCTGGCTTTTCCTCAGGCTCAATAGTGACCTCAGAACTCAGGTCACCAAAGGTCAAGCCTCTGTCATCTCCACAATGCCACAAATCTATAAAGTTCCCTGTTCAAATTGACCAAGAGTTTGTACTGCTTTGTTACTAGCATGTATGGCTCTTTTTTGTAAAATGTTATCCACATATTAAAAGAATTGAGGTAATTATAGTCTTTTTACTTTTTTACTAAGTGCTCCACTTAGCGCCAGACAGATGCTAAAACATAACACTGGCCTGGAACAACCCTTTGTAGAAATAAAACATGTTAGGGAAGAAACCTTTGTAGTTGGCTGGAGGCTGGCGTCTGTCAAACCAGTCTGTTTTTCTCATGATAATGGGACAGTGACTGGGCTATTCATATCAAAATGTAGAAATAAAGACATTAGCCCTTGTTTGTCAAATGTGCATAGAAATGAGTGTAGATCTGGAAGTCAAAAAAATGGTTGTATGCTGAAGTGTAAGTGGGATTTATTTTTTACAGAGCAATAAAGAAAACGAAATAGAGAAAAGGGATGCTAAGTAAACTCAATTGATGGCAAAGTGCAATTGATACATGCTATGTTAAAGGAGGCGGTGACACTGAACTCAGCAGGAAGTTTAAGGTAAGCTCTAACCTTGTATTTGATGTCATGAATTAGTCATTTGTGGCAGAAAAGACTTGAAATTTTCATTCATCTATACCACGCCCACAGATGGCGTTGGATTTGAGTGTACTATATGCCCACATTCAGATTGCACTGCATTTGATAAACAAGAATTGATTGGTCGCCCCATTCTGCTGTCAATCTGTTTTCATTGTGAATTGTTTTGTAGAGCCTGTGTCACTTTCAGGACAGACATCTGCTGGATTATCTTATTATGAAACCTTTGTCTCACCGTTGCACAAAATATTCAAAGGAGAGAATTGTCAGTTGGGTTTCATTCTTCAACAGCTTCATCAGTGACTGACGTTCAGATCGACTAGCCGTTTCATGATGGCGCACTTACTGGAGGCACAATGCAGAGACAGTTCAGAGAGACGTGGAGCCACTGCAGCTGTATGATCGTTACTGGCGACGGAATAGAAATGAACGGCCTGTTACCTGGCTGACTACCACACTGTGTCCATGACAGGCAATGTGGACAGAGAAATCTAGAAAAACAAGATGTGAAAGTGGTGTCTTTGTTCGTGGTTAAACTATATTGTTATGTCACACTTTCCACCTGACTTTGACATAACTTGCTGTAACAGAGCAGACCCAGACGACGGTGAGTTAAACGCTGATTTAATCCCATTTAGTTTTTGTCAAAGGCTCAGTGAGCATGTCTCTAACTGATTGTGATTCTCAGGTGAAGGAGTCCTTTTGTCTCTTGGCAGCGGAGGGACTTGAAGCTAAGAAATTGTGCTCTGCTTATTACGCCCCATTTAAAATGAACACCCCGACCTGCAGTCGGCTAAGTGGAGACGGACAAAGGCGATTGATTTTAGTGGAAGAATTGAGAGATTTAGCGTCGTCACAGAGAAACATGATTGGCTCAGATGGTTTGGTAAAATGGTGCATTGATTGTAAGAAGGGGCTTTAAAACAGTGACAAATAGACAAGCAGAAATGATCAGAAAAACACTGACTGCAGCAACAAATGCAGCAGTAATTACCATTCATTTAAAAAAGCAAGCAAGTTAGAAAAAAGTCAAGTCTCAACTCAAGTTCAACCACATTAGTTATCTGTTGTGTTGTTTACCATTAGCAGGTGGAGCACATATAATTTCATGCTCTTGAATCTGCTTTATGTAATGCCTATGTCTGCAATGTTGATGTGCTTTTTACCTTTATGTAGGTTCCAATACTATCCATGTATCACTCCATGCATTTTTAGTGCCCAGTGCCTTGTCATCCATTAAAAATGCATACACAAAGGGTCTATAGCAGGGGTGTCAAACTCACATTTCAGTAGCCACATACATTTGAACTAAAGTGGGCTGAACCAACAAAATAATCGAATAATACCCTGTAAACAACCACAACTCATTTCCCCCCATTTGTTTTAGAGTTAAGAAGTATAATTACATTATAATGGCAGTGTCCTGTTCAACTGCAACCAAAAAAGGCAAATGGTGGCAATATCGCTTTGGTGCTAATGCTATTTTGCCAGCAATAAGGTTGCTAAAGTTCACTGCTGCATAACTCACCTCTCGGATAGATGAATGCTAACAATGAATGCTAACAATTCATCTTCCTTTCTCCTTTCAGTTGTCCTTGAAGCCGTTGTATTTTCCACCATGATGAATGTCATGTTGGCACCCATTCTCCTCAGTGAATTAATTGGAAGTGGTCCATTTTTCTTGGAAAACTCATTCTGTGTCTACTGTTCTTCTTTTTGACCAAAACATTTTGGGTAATGAGGAACAGAGAATAATTTCATCAGCCAAAGGGTCTACTGTTCAGTTCTGGGTCTCAGGGTTGTGTTAGGTCCACTACTCTTTCTAAAACAGTACGACCCCCAGTGGACCAAATTGGAATAGCAGTTACTTATAATTAATGATCTACTCTTCACTTTGCTTCCTTTCCCCTTCTGTTTATTATTTATTTTCTCTGTTTCTCTTTGTGACATTTAAAACTTTCTCTGTAGGATTTTTTTGCTGCCATTGATTTCACATGGAAGTGGTGCCAATAGGAGTGTTGCAGAGTGTGAGAAGTTGCACTCTGCACATTTAAGTTACTTGGGTGATTATCATCTTTCCAACAACAGAGAAAAATGAGCCATGCAGAGCCTTGAAGTTACGTTAAGTTGTGTTAATATTGTTTTGCTCTACAATCTTCACTAACTTGTTCTCTCCTTTTTACAAACTTGATTTCATGTTTCTCAGCAGCAGTGGACATGAATGTGCTGCTTGCTTCAGGAGGCCTGTGAACCCCACTGACTCCTGGCTTAATGGCTTTACAAAACCTTGTCTTATGAGCGTGTGGCGCTGTCGCTGCTGTTGCCTGGCAGCAGAACAAGACCCATCGTCTCATGGGACAACAGCTCCAGAGGTTCACAGAGCGTCCTCCTGTAAATGCTGTGCACGCCCAACAAGACAGTCTCATTTACTCATTCAGGGATTTTTTCTGCTTTTCCTACGTGACCCCATGTGAAAATGTGATTGCAACCCTTGTTCATAAATTAACTGTGATTAATCACACGCTAGACCTGTTGATTAAAGAAATCACTTAAATTGAAGGTGTCTGACAAAGTGAAGTAGACCAAAAGATCTCATAAAGCAAGGCATCATGCTGCAATCCAAAGAAATTCAGGAACATCTATCAGTTTGGAAAAGGATTACAGAGCCATTTCTAAAGCTTTGGACTCCATCCAGCCACTGTGAGAGCCATTATCCTCAAATGGGGAAAATGGTGAACCTTCCCAGGAGTGGCCATCCTACCAAAATTACCCCAAGAACACAGCAGAGACTCATCCAAGAGGTCACACAAAAACCCACTTTTGTGAAAAGATTCTGTGGACTGACAAGACAAAATCTGAACTTTTTGGAAGGTATGTGTCCCATTACATCTGGAGTAAAAGTAACACAGCATTTCAGAAAAAGAACATCATACCAACAGTCAAATATAGTGAAGGTAGTGTGATGGTCTGGGGCCGTTATCACAGCTTCAGGACCTGGACGATTTGCTGTAATTGATGGAACCATAAATTCTGCTCTCTAACAAAAAAATCCTGAAGGAGAATGTCCAGCCATCAGTTTGTGACCTAAAGCTCAAGCACACTTGAGTTCTGCAGCAGTTCTGAATCAATTCTATGACATACACCAGATTCAACAAAACAAGGAAAAACAATCAGATATTTAAAACCATACAGTGCAATAAACCCTAATAATCGACATCCTATGAAATACATAAAACATAAACTTCTGAAAGACTGGCCCATCCTTTGATGAACCACAACAGGCCCCTTTAACTCCTCTGGGCTCCACTCATCATCGTCATGCCTACTCGAGCTGACAAAAGCAGATGAGAGAAACCTTTGAAACCTCCTTTGTTGTGTGCTGTCAGAGCAGACGGGAGTGCATCCAGTCGGTCACAGGCGGCACGGGCCCACAGCAGCACTGCAGCCAATTTGAGGCCGAGTCAATCACTGCACCACAGGAAGTGCCAGACTGTTGTTGATCTTCTCCCCTAAGAACACGCTCCATCATGCCTTTGTTTCATTAAGGCTCTGTCCAGTCAGAGCCCAGCCCTCAGAGTTCAGCTCCTTTGTGGCACGGTGTATGTTCTCATTAAAGTCAAAGGGACCTCCAACAACCAGCCTCATCTGAGAGAGGAGGACTTTTTAGTCTATTAGATAACACAATGAGAAGCACCATGTCAAATCATAGTATAGATAAATTGACTGCAGGAACACTTAGTAAACAATAAATTATATTCATTCATCAAAACTATGTAATTTATCTTGCTTTGAAAACGAGCAAGTTATATTTAGTCAAATTTAGGAAAAGGTTATCTTGAGTGAACATGAACAAACAAAGTAGTTTTCAGCCATATATTTGGTATGGTATCTCAAAGGACTGTGGGGGCCCAAGCAGGAGGTACGTAGCATCAATAGACGCTGAGTGAGCTGATGGACACCCTGTTATCTGGCAACAACATCTTATCATTTTCACATGGCAGGTCACATAAGGATTGCTCATGTGACCTTCCTCAGTGTATTGCCAGTTATTTACTGTTCTGAATAAGGTGTTTGGATGAACACCAAAACACCTTAGTTCAGCCATTTTATTCATATGATGATTATGTTTAACAAGATGTAATTGTTAAATGAGAAATACTATTTAGAAGCATGTTTTTTTTTATCATGTTAGTATGCAATAGTAGTAGTAATAGTAATATGCAATTATTCTCAAAAAGTATGCTGTTACAATATAGACATGCAGATTATCATAAATTTTTTTAGCTTGGTTGACACTGTCCGTTGCCTGTGTAACCCTCAGCTTTTCTAATCACACAGTATAACATGTATTGATTGTATAAGATTGCAAAAAAAAGTGTGACAGGGGCTTAAGGTAAATGACGAGTCATTGGTTACCATAGCAACTGCTTGTTATACCAAGTTGCTGCTGATCTGTCAAATCATGAACAAAGTACTGATTATGAGACATGTCCTCAGCTGTTTCTTCAGCTGGAGCACTGTGACGTTTCCATAGCAACAAGGTCTCAGTTTAGCATTAGCATGTTAGTTAACTTATTAGGGAATAAATTATACAGTATGTTTCTGGGTATGTATGAAATGAACAAAAAAGAGACGTTCTGACATTTGAGTAAACACTAATAGACTTTGTAGTAATAGTTATGTTTGTGTAAAAGGATTCTATTTCTATACAGGGCAATAATATAATCAATAAACAAAACAAAACAATATAACAGTAATATAACATAAAAGGGCCTCAGGGTTTTAATCTTCCAGTGCATGCAGAACTGTCATTAGCCCATATCTACATCCTCTGACCTATTGTTTTCTCATCAGTTAAACCGTCAGTTTGTTGTGTCATATTGACTGGCAGCATTTCTGTGTTTCAGTAAATATGCTATCAGTGCTCTCACTAACAACTGTCAGCACTCATTCTGCCTGAGGACAGCACTGAAGGCCTTCCCCACAGGAAAAGCCTCGTTCATTTGTCTGCATTTCGTAAATGACAGATGACAGTGTGACCTCCCCCATCTGTGTGTGATGGCTCCCAGAGAGTGAACCTCTGTGGGTCACTCGCACATGATGATCATCAACAACATTAGCTCAATATCAGCACAAGGAAGTCCATTAGAACGGATCTGGCTCATATAAAAGGAGTCATAAAATCTTTCAAAACTCAGTACATTGCAAAACTAACATGTAAATCTGTAAAAAAAAAAAAAAAAAAAAAAAAAAAAGACCTTAAAAAGCAATACTAGTATCAACATTTTAATGATAGATAGCATTATTTTATTTGTATTTATTGCCTCTTTTGAATTCAACTTCCAAACATGCAATTAATCATTAAAATCACAATTAGAAGATTTAGGGCAATAACACCTGAAACCAATTACTACATTTATTGTTGAGTTTTTTCTATTTATTCAATTAAGACGATTTGTTTAAACATACAGGGTTTTTTTTTCTAATGACAGAAAATTACATAAATTCTGGTAGGGCCCTGAAAACAGTGAAAAGGAATACCGGAATATGATACTGTGCTGATGTAGCCCTGCCCCCTGCTGGTCAAATACAGGCTCCAACCATCAACAAGAATGGCAAGGGAAAGATTTTAGCAATACGTAGTTAAATTGCTCATACGTTTGCCATGTTAACCTATATACATACATTGTTATATTTCACTTGACTGGAAGCATTTATAAAATTGGGTCAGAAAGAGGGTTACAAGCCAATACGACTGTGTTCATTTTCAGATTTCTAGCTCTTGAAAGGGATCAAATGCCATAAAAAAGAAGTAATGAATAAAGTATACATTTTTTTGTAATAGGTTATGTAATGAGGGATAAATACAACCGTATATTTTATGAATGAAAGAAAATGATCCAAGCAATATTATAAACGAATACTGTAAGGTTTTACTGTAGCCGCTAGAGGGAGGAAGTTACTCTTTTAACTACCGGAAGTCGTGGCATCTCTTTGGGTTTGTTTACATCCGCAGTATGGTTTGCAGTCTGACTCTGAACTACACGAGCTATGAATGCGTCTGGATGGGATGAGATAGATTTAAGTAATGGTCTGGAAAATGTCCCTGTTTTAATAGAAAAAGCTGTGATCTCAAAGACTTCTCCTCAGTTTCAGGTAAGTTAAATTTAAAGACAGTAGCACGGACATTATTATTAACCTACCATGACAACTGCTCAATCAACACTCTTACTTACTAATTAAAGAGCTTTTTTTTCTTTTTTACGTATGATCTGTGCATTACAGACAATTTGTAATGTTTGCAATATTAAAATTATTATGACCAAACTCTATGGTTAATTACAGATAGGCTATACAGATCTTTGGGACAAGTGGGCCAATACCCATCGAATATGGGCCACATACAACATTGCAACAACAACATAGCCTTATGTAGCCCCTTGTTGTCTTACACAGTTGAAGTCATCAGGTGTGTACACTTATATACTATCATGTAGGTAAAGAGGTAAATGTTTGTTCTCTTGCATAATAGTATTAAAAATGAAGATAAACTCGTCCCCAGTCCATTGCACTGTTTATTAGGACTTATACCTGAAGCTTTGAGACTCTTTAATTCTTCTGATGCTGACTTGAAACACCATAATATCCAAATTGGTTGGAGGTGACGCCCCTTCTGTCCAAATCGCTCATATCTGAAATAGTAACTCTAGAGAGGATAAGAGACTGTTTTAGAGGTAAAGTACTTCTACAGTAGACTATTAGTGTATTATACTTTTTTTTCCAATGTACATAATAACCACAATGTGGCAGCAAACAACCAGGTAGTGTTCATGAGGCTGCTGCAACAACGAGAATCAGAGAATAACCTGTACCAGAGGTGCTGTCCCACTTTAGGCTTTATATAGAGAAGTGCTTTTAGAAACATGACTATCCTCTCCTAAATCTACTTTTTATCAGTTTTTAAATAAATAATTTAGAAGTATAGAATACAGACAAATAAACTAAAACTAAAGATAAACAGGACAAAAGGACTTCTGTCCTCAACCTAGTGAGAAGGGTTTAACCCCTGCTCGTCTGCACGTTTAGGATGGTGTGAGTTTCTCTAGATTTTACCCTACTGCTGACACTTGCTTTTTGTAAATTCTTTGAGGCATCCATCATCTCTTTTTTAAGGCTAATTTGATAAGACATATTTGAAATGCTAAAATCCAGGCTGGAGAAGAAGTGCAGGAGTATCTTGGTAAGAAGGTTGGTCACAATATGTATACACAAGTGATTTCTAGGCTATAAACTGGCAAAGTAGACACCAGCAGGGTCATGTTTTTTTCCGGGTTCTCCAGCCTTCTCTCATAGTTCATAGACATACATGTGTTGTATAAATTAGTCAAGATCAATTGCCCATAGAGTGAAGTGAATGGTTGTCCACCTCTGTCTCTGTTAGCCCTGTGATTAACTTGGATTATTGCCCAGGGTACATTCAGAGCCCCTGGAATAAGCTTCAGCCCCTGCAACCCATAACAGGATGTGGTAGAAAATCTATGAAAGCCTGAATCAGCTGTCTTTATAAATGGAGTGTCATATTCATTGTTTGTCCATGCATGATGAAGGCACAATATTAAAAAACAACATGCCAACTGCAATAACTATGCTGTATACAAACTAAACCAGCACGGAATTTAGAACTGATTCTTAAACTACAACGGGTCCAAATTAGGACTAAATCTCTAAACAAGATTGGAAGCGTTGATGGAATATTATAATAATATTGCGGTAAAATCATTTCTTCGCAAGGTGAGTATAGCAGTTGTTTAAATTGCAGTAACAATACGTTTGCTGTTTAATGTGTAGCCCTGTTGTAAATGCTCATTTATGTGTCTGAATATTTTTTTTTTTTAGTATTCTCCGGAGAATGTCCAGGGCTCAGGCTGTGATGTTGACCCCAGTGAAGTCACTCTTTCCGGATGCTCCTGTGTTTCCCATTCATGTGTCCCAGAGAGCTGTTCCTGCCTGCAGACTCACGGTCAGGCCTACACCAGCGAGGGCACACTCATGAGCCTTCCCAAAGCAGACTGTACGTACAGCTCACCTGTCTTTGAATGCACCGCCCTTTGCCCTTGCAGTGACTCTTGCTCAAATCGTGTAGTACAAACAGGAGTAAGACACAGACTGGAAGTGTTCAGGACCAAGAACAGGGGCTGGGGTCTGCGCACTCTGGAACAGATCCCATGTGGGGCATTTGTGTGTGAGTACGCTGGCGAGGTAATCGGATTCGACGAGGCCACGCGCAGACATCTAGCACAAGGACCGAAAGACAA
This sequence comes from Rhyacichthys aspro, assembly GCA_036850595.1. Classification (NCBI taxonomy): domain Eukaryota; kingdom Metazoa; phylum Chordata; class Actinopteri; order Gobiiformes; family Rhyacichthyidae; genus Rhyacichthys; species Rhyacichthys aspro. The sequence continues at coordinate 4,547,387 of CM072152.1, forward strand.
TAATTACATCATCGCTGTGAGGGAGTATGCAGGAACAGGACGCATCGCTGAAACATTTGTGGACCCCGCTGTGATCGGAAATGTAGGACGCTTCCTCAACCACTCCTGCAGACCCAATCTGTTCATGGTACCTGTCCGGGTGCACTCTGTGGTACCCAGACTGGCCCTGTTTGCGGGACAGGACATCGAGGCCCAAGAGGAGCTGACATTTGACTACTCCGGAGGTTACAGAGAGAGTAATGCTGCTATTGAGGCCAGTGGAGCAGATGGACTCCAGAGGAAAGTCTGTCATTGTGGTTCTGGCGGCTGCACTGGGTTCCTTCCATTAGATTTATCCATCCTCAGATAGTTGTCAGATAGATTTTAAAGGCCACCTAGTAACATTTTTCTCCTGAAGATTGCATTCTCCTGCCTGCTTGCTTCACGAAGGTGGAGTGGAGTATAATCTGAATTTTCAAGATTTTGTGATTGACTGTGACAAATGACAACCCAGATATAATATACAGTACTTGGTCCCCATGAATGCACTGGGCTGATAAAAACAGAATGTGGTAGGGGCCAGTACCCCAATGACAACAATGTAAAAGTCCCATTGACCACTGTTTTTACAAAGGTTGTGAATTTTCCAACATTAACACTATTTAAAAACAAATTTGTATTTTATTATTGTTAAACATGTAAAATTTTTATATTTTATATTGATATAAGAAATGCATTAAAATTAAAACCAGAGGTATCTATTTGTATTGTGTCTGCTAAATACAAACACACTTATTGTCCACAATTCACAGACCATAGGGTTTTCAAAACATTATGAAATGTATAATAGCACCTTGCACCTGAAAAGAGCAGCAAAAAAAAAATGTTGACGGTACTAAATATTCAAAAAAAGTAACACATTGTTTGAAAGAACAGTTTTGTTTTTGTTTTTTTTATGTAAAGCTGACGGCTTCTGGTTGACTAGATGAGGTCATAGTCCACCAAAATATTTTTGGACGAATGTTCACATGTTACGTTTAACATTTGTGGATGCACTTTAGCTCCAGCACTCAATGGATTCTGTGGCCCGTCACTGGCAGGTTCACATTTTACTTTTAAATGAGAACTATAATGAACATAAAATAGCTTTCTCTCTTTTTACACAGTGAATCATACCTTTACACAGAAGGACTCCATCAGGTGCCGAACAGGAGACAGAAAAATGCAGCTGTAGCTCCATTGCTGCAGTGACTGTGAATGATATGGCCGTTGACATTATGTTACATCGGTTGTAAATGTTGAATTCTGCATATTTACTAAACAGAACTTACACTGAATTCCATAACTATTTTTATTTATAACCTCCATTTTTATATAACCCAAGCCTTGCGTCAGTAATGTTAGCTCTAAGAGGCAAGTATGCGTGTGTTTCTGGAAATTCAGAGTCCCTGGTTTGAGTCATAAAGGGAGTTGACTCACCACATAATAATAATCTATAGAAAATGTGAGGGAGAGATTTTAGTTCATTTTGTTTTTAAGGGTAGACTAGAGCCTTATTGGGAAAATAGAAATATGGAGTGTGATGGCTTGCCATGTTTTTAGTTGTTGCTAAAGGAAAACAAAAATCCCATCGTCGTCACTCACAGTAATATGTGTCATACGTCTTTATCAACCTCACATTACTTTGCTGTCTTCTTGCGCCACCTGGATATTTCGAGTTTCTCATCGCACCATAACCTCAAGAGAGGTGGGACCAATTAAAAAGGGCCAAGGGGTGTTTTTATATAGAAGCAGATTTTATTCCCCTGTCAAAGAAGGAACCGAGGTGTCCCACTTTAGTGTGACCATTCTGAAACCGTCTCCTCTCAATCTGCCCCGTTTTCAGTCTAGACCTGCTTTCGTCTTATTAATATCCACATCTGGGTTAATGAGGATGGAGACCGTGTTTCATCCAATATGAGACCCATGCCTCAGCCACTAGAGACGATGTTGAGGGACGGAGACATGGAAGCCCCCTCTGATCGGAGACAGCTGTCAGGATGATTGGTTTGGGTGCCAGTGGAAAAACAGAAGGATGTTGTTGTGCCGCCTTATATTTTCTCCTCTGTGAGAATCTCTTTGGCCTCAAAATGTAGAGTAGAACAAAAACCCTGGCAAGAACTTTAAGAGTTACATATACACATATTTAAGAGAGAACATATACTCCATATAGTTTAGTGTGTTTTAGAGCAACAACTTTGTTCTCAGTTCAATTTTGGCATACTGTTTGTTCATCTTCTCCAGCACTGAGCCACTAGAGGCCTCCTTTCAGACCCCAAGGTCCTTTTACGTAAGCATTCTAAGAATTATTGGGTTATTTTTCTTAATTACATTAAAAGCAGGGACTTTACCAACGTATTATAAGAACTGGAGTCAGCACTAAACCAAATTGGCCTCACAAAATGGGCCTCAAAAGGAGAGACATTCACTTTGCAAACTTCTTGCAATTTAGGTTGAAGACTCTAAAAGAGGATGTTAGACATGCATCGCCTTACAACCTCAGTAAGTTTCTCTGAACTTTTATCTGTCATTCTTTAAATTCTTCCATGCATCTGCTCTCTCTTTTTTATTTATTTTATCCAAACATGGTTTATTTCTCTTATTTTTGATTCATAATTTGAAAAATGTTTATTTTGTAAAAAAACACATTTAAAGGTGCAAATGGAAGTTCCATTACTTCCTGCTTCTGTCCCTACAGCTTCCTTAAGAGCACAAACAGAGCACTTGAGGCAAAACACATTTATTTCTAATTGAGCTCACATTCCTCTATTAAGGATTTGAGTAATTATGAAGTATTTTTTTTCAAATTACTTTTTTGGGACTTTTTGCCCTTCTTTGTCAATGAGTGTTGACAGAGACCAGAAACAGTGAAATTACCTGAGCTGGAATCAAACCCAGGTCTCATGAGTCTGTCGTATACAATCTACCAAGTGAGGTGCCTAAAAGCTCAGTTTTTGAATTTTTTAAAGTGACCTCACCTTCAGACTATTTCTTCAGACCAGACTACAGAGACTACAGAATGTCCCAGCAGGGCTACCATAACTGTTTATATGCAATAAATGCAGGAGGCTATGTATGCCTGCATATTTCTGTTGAGATTCTGATGACTTTATGAATCACACCAGGAGTAATTTGTTTGAACAGCAGAATAAGACAACAAATAGACAAATAAAAACAACACTAACCCCTCATACGTAAAGGCATTGCTGAAAGTATCTGGCTACAAAGAAAATGAGAAGTGAACTACACCATGCTTTAAACATCCTCAAAAAAGTCCTACTTTACAAATTTGTGGACTATATTTGAGAGAAAATTAGCTCTCCGTTTGCATATCGTACTCCTATCTTTAACTTCCGATGAAAATAGGTCTGATTAAAAATGTTTCAATTAACATTCAATTAAAATCATACATTTTCTAAAGTTTCAGCAAGAATGTGTGCTCAAAAACAAAGTGTGCTTCTCCAGCCAGCAGTACTGAGTTTGTCCTTTCAGGTGAACTGTAGAAAAAAAAAAAACCAGAAAGTAATGGAACAAATAGCTCCAACCACCTCAATGAAGCTTAACAAGGTATTTTTTCCAAAATAAGACGCTTATTTGTCTATTTATTTGTGACCTACTACATTTTTCACAATGCAACTTGAATGAAAAATGGAAGCTTTATTATTATCCTGAAGTATGTATAGAATAATGCTGAGATACTTAAGATTTCCACTGGATGCTTCTTATATGGCTATGACCTTGGAAAAACTAGGACACACCATCTATTATGCAGAGGGGAAAAACAGGATGAGAATGATTTCTACTTGAATTAAAAACACAGAAACAGGATAATTTACCTTTTGAATTTCTATAGCCAACAATCATATTATGTGAAGCTTTAATCAAGAGATTACATTTTTTACCATTACCAAATACCAGCATTAAAAGTCATGTACAGTAAGTCCAAGGCTATCTTTCACTGTACTGATTGTGTTTTTCCTGTTATTTATTTCTTGTCTGTATAAATCACGTCATTTTTTTGTGTGTCAGACGTCCCTGAGATTTCCATGGCAACTGGGTGTGTGTACAGGAGGCGGCTGGCAGGAGCAATGGACGGCTGTGGTTGGTTCAGAGGTAGAGAGCTGGGGCCTGCGAATGAATGGCGCCTTTCCAGAATGGTCACCTAGCAACCGCTGCTTAATCACATGAGGTGAACTTCTCCATCCGAGCCCCTCCTCATCGGGCGACAGCAAAACAACACAACGCACAAGAGAAGGTGATCCACTCTGCATAAAGCCTCCAATTACAGAGCAGGATCAGTTTGCAGAATACTTGTGCACATTTGTTATCCATACGGGATGTATGTCGTACTTGAAGAGAATCATTAGGCCTGAATGTCTTGCCAAATGTAGCTTGGTGAAAGTCATGGACGTCAATTCGATAAAGGAGCCAGATTTGAGAGTGAGTGACCAGTGAAGAAACAACTAGTGGCAGTCCATTTATGCTAAACTGGAGCAGCTCTCTGATGAGGGAGCAGATGTCCTTGGCTTGGATTCCACAGCCTGAAAAAAAAAGTCAAAGAGCAGCTATGTGCAGGGCTGAAAACAAGTTATCACAAGCCTAATTCAAAAACAATTTCAAGCCCATGAAAATAAGAAAAAGGGCTTTAAATTGGACTTGCATTTATTCATCTGTGAGCAACTGTAAAAGCATTTCATAAATCACCATTTAACTGTCAGGATGTGGAGCTGTTGGCAGTAGGACTAAGACCATACTAATGGTGCATTCATGTGGTCCTCAGGAACTCTGAATATCCGAGTTAGGAAGTCGTTCATCTCACTTCGGTGTGTTCACATGATTTCAGCTGGGAAAGTTGGAACAATCTAAACCATAACAACATGGAAGATGGATGTGAAGTCATAAATGTGCTAATGTTATAAATGAGTTAATACAAAAGTAGCAATTATTAGCCTATTAGCAGCAGTTCAAGAAAAGGTAGGCTATTCAAAGTTAACATAACGTACCTATGTTGAAACCTCTAGAGTAACATACCAGATGTAAATAAACAATAACTTAGTATTTTTAACATACCAGATGTAAATAAACATAGTCTAAATAAGCCTATATGGACAAAAACTAGTTGTACTGTCAAATCATCAAGTTATTAATATGCAAAACATATTAATAAAATATTTTTAAATGACTTGTATTCCTAAAATATCTTGTTACAACTTAAGCAGGTGTTCATGTGCATTTTTCAACTCAGAAAAACATTTTTCCTAGTTCCCGAGGACCAATTTTTTTATTAATTTTTTCCCCGAGCTCCACATGAATGCCCCATATATCCCAAGAGAGTTGTCATGTCGTCATGGTTACTGTTTATATTCAGCCAAGAGCTGTACTAGATTCTGCCTGTGACATTATCAGTAGAACTTTTTCCAGGTTACTGCATCCTGAGACCCTCTTCATCATATTAGTTTGGAGATCCTGGTTGAAGTAGTGGAGCAACAGACACACAGCAGGACGGAAGCTATACTAATCAAGAGAGACCAGCCAGTTGATTTCTGAGCGCTGTGAGACCTCCTTCTTCCTAACTGGCATAAGACTTCACAATCAGTCTGTGGAAGATAAAGTCTGAATTTCCCTTTGTGGATTAATAAAGATTTGAATTTAATTGGAATGCAATTAAAACTCCATTTAAACCCTGTATCACAAAATAAGGAATGGACAGACTATTGGAACACCATTTTCTCACTCTTAGTGTGAATGCTGGAGACTGAGACTAAATAGAAGTCCTGGGTCTGTCAGTGTTTTGCTTAATATGTGTGCACAGACATGGCGAAAGCAGTCCGTGGATAGCTTTGTAAAGAGCTCTGGGAGATGACGTTACCCAACCTAAATTTAGACCGCTGGCAAGAGAAAGCACCACATCTGTACGCTACCCTACACCCATAGGGACAGGTAAAGTATTTGCTAGAGTGGTCAACAGTCAGCACACCCCCAGTTTGGAGAAGCAAACAGGAGCATTGATACAGGCTTTGTGTTATGTATGGCTGCTAAGGGGCCAGTAATTCTGTGATATCAAAGATTCCAATATCATAGCCATAATGCAAGCTTCAGTGTGGCCATTTGAAACAAAAATAGTGCAAATTTTCAGAAATACCTGGATATATTTTGTAGAAAAATCACCCACATTTAAACAAAAAAAAAGGGTTTAAAATCAAATAGTGTCTTGGCCCTATTAACAGCAGTACAGGATTTGTCTCTTCTTCAAGCTGTGTGTGTCCTGTAGTATCTTTTAGGACCACATTTTACAAAATACTGAACTATCCTTTTAGCCATAAAACATGATTAAACCTACAGGCCGTTGCTTGTCGGGGTATGCCGAAAATTTGAAACATGATAACATATATTTTGATTGGAGCTGAGATTGAGATCCATCTTCATTTGTTGGATATCCCACTTTTTAGAGAGATCACTAAATTGAGTCATGGCATATTTTGCATGAAAAAAACTCAGATACAGTGATCTCCCATATTAAATATTTTTGTACCATTTTTAACTACACTTCTTCTAAGATATAAATAAATAAATATTTAAATTTTTTTTTTTCATTGGCCACAACAAAACCATTTAAATCATTACGTTACTGTGTTGAATTTTGAGGACTGACATTTATTCCAAAAAGATTATCATATGAGCATTATTGGTGATTACCCAGTTCGAAAGTCGAAAGAATAGTTACACCAAGGTATCTTTTTATGAATTCAAAACTATAATTGAATGTTAACGTTTTAGCATATGTCTTTTTGGTTGTAGTGCACTGCATGTGATTGTCCCTAAAAAAATTGTTGGGTAAAGCCTAAAATCCTCTCATATTCATTTGTGACGTGCATTTTTATATCATACTGACCATATGTTATGAGTTCTAGTCGGGCCATTGCTGGAATCAGTGAGTAACTATTTACTTGTATGAGTGACAGCTAGACTGGATCGAAGTAAAGGTGTGTGTGCTCATGTACCTTCGCAGAGGCTTCTTGGGCTAAAAGTGACATCTCACTGTGCAGGTTAAGTTTACTCTTTTACAGTAAAGCTATATATATATATATATATATATATATATATATATATATATATACATACCATTTTTAAATGGATGTGTCATTTCTGTAAATCTCCGCCATTACCTATTCCTGACATGGATAAAGAGAGTGATTTAGGTAATGAAGTGGGTGAAAGTGAGGCCATGAGCCCCCACACACACACCCGACTGATCCTATTGGATTACAGCCAGTTAAAGCAGCTTACACAACATGTTCTGGATGTTCAGACCAGCGTCTTCTTGGATATGTTTTCCGTCTATTGGATTAGCTCATCAGTGTTGGCAAGAGACTGACAGAGAGTGAGGCTCTACCTGCATCTGTTTCACAAACCACAAACCACACACCTGGCACATCATTTTCTCTGGCATATGTGTACAGTTTGCCATATTGATTATTCTGTAACCAAGGTGATTGGCTGAAGTGATCCTTCACTCTGTGTGTGACACGCTGGGATCAGCTGAGTGCAGGTGCTTATATCATCAATTCAGTTAACTCTCATCTTGATTCTTACATGTAGAGTAACAATACATAAATATCACATCTGCAACCATCACAGCACCATTGACTGAAATGTTACTTGGACAGTGAAAAGCTATTTAACTGCTAGCAAGTTATACCAAAAAATCACAAGGCCTAATTAGAATATGTGCAGCTGGTCTAATCAGTCTTCTCCCGCTGGGAATATGAAGGCCATTAAAGCAGAATAATTGTCCTTTATTTTTAGTGAGATGTGTCTAAGGTGTCTATCTTAAACCAGAGTTCTGTATGAAATATGTTGTCAAGTCAAGCAGCACGTTTATATCACAGACCTGTTCACCATATGTAATTAAAGCTCTGTAAATGGTCTTCACCTGTGACTGCCGCCTAATCAGATTTCATGTAGTGCCTGTGTGCATCACAGAGTCGAGCAGGCTGCAGACACAGGCAGCCTGGTGTTTGTATAGTATTATTGCCACAGTGTAAACTGACACAAGTTCACACCATCATGTCCATGTTACACTGAGTCTTCCAGCAGTTAGCGGATAACCAGCTATGTTAGGTAAAGCTGAATTTATGAATTTATTTACCTCCAGATTTAAATTGGAAAGTGGGTTAACCGCTACATGGTAATGATAGATATAATTTACAGCTGGTATTGCTCACTCTTATGAATGAGATCTTATAGTAATTCCATATTTCAAAATTTGTTTGTTGCCTAACTTTGTGTCTTGACGTTGTGCGCATAATCAACATGGCGTCAAATAGTTGCTCAATTAATGTAGGTGTAGCAAATATCTACTTTTGCCTAAAGATAGTTTATTGTATGGGAATTCATTAAGTTGTTACCTACATAGTGACCTTGTCCTTGACTGGTTACAAATGCTAGCAATTACCATTTGCACAGCTGTTAGCAACTTACACCAATGTTAGTTAAACCGACTGTACCTGATTATTTTTTTTTCTTGTAGTTGAAGAAAAACACATGCTCGCAAAATCACACGCTCAAAACAAGAGCTCTCCCACTGGTCGTCACTAGCTTGCCATATGAGGATCCAGGAAGTTTAATGATAAAGTGTAATTTTAGTGCTGAAAATGTCTATGTTAAGAGAGATGTGCTGAAGCCTTCTATATATACATGTAAGTTGCTTTTAAACTACTCTCACCAGTTGTTCCTCCCAATACTGTCCATAAAGCTTCACTGATCCATATCCAGGTCAGCAGGTAGGTACTCCATTTTACTGTGTTTTAGCAGTTTCTTCTTCAGTTTCTTCTGTCTGTTTCTGCAGTTGTTTTCCATTACTCATTTTTTGCTACAGTCTTATCCAATGTGACAGGCTCAGGCCACTCATTTACACTGACACAGCATGTCACAATCATCATCCAGATTGTGTGGAGGGCCTGTTTTGTTGGGCCTCTGACGAATCAAGAACACCTGGGCTGTGTCATATTAATAGTGTTATATACTGTAGCAGCTGAATGAGAGAAAGATGTAGAATGATAAACTGTGACTGGATACTGGATTTTTGTAGGGTATTTTCTTTTGTTTTTGGACTTTCAAACCCTTTATGTTTAGCAATTCAGAAACCCATTCTCATAATGTTCAGTGAAGCTGGCTCCACCAAGACCATAATCAAGAGCTAATGTCAAGAAAAATTTACTTTCAAATGATTTTTGTTGCGGAAATAGTCACTTTTCTTCCCTTTTCCTCTGTTTATCTTTAATATTTTTTGTGCTGTTTTAGCACTTTTTGCCCCAAAACAGGCTATATTATGGGTTACTTTAAATTGTCGTCCTCATCATGAACTTGAGTGGTTTGAAATGCTATTACTGTTAGCACACGATTTAGCATCTCACCTTTAATGTTAGCTAAAGCTGTATTACATTAAAAAATAACATTACCAAAAAATGTATCGCCAATATTTATCTAGGTTTCAATTTTCTTCCCTTCTCTCTTTAAACAGTTTTTTTTTCTTGGTTTGCTGGGTAAAGAAATATAGCCATTTTCTAATATTTTGCTTCTTTTTTTTTGTTTTTTTTGTTACTCTACTGACAACTGACAATGTTATAAGAAGCAATTTAAGTAACTTCACAAATCTTACTTCTATGAAAGCCTGAAACTGCCATTGTCAATAATAACAGTGCTTTTTAGATTATTTGCAGGCCTGGCCCACACAGCTTACAATCTAAGCCTCAGACAAGAGAACTACTGAGAAGGGTGCCCACACAATGCTGCGATGGTGAGGCCTATGAGAATACACGGTGTTACACGTCCACAGTGATGAGCCTCGCAATCTGTGCATGCCTACACATGGCCACTGTCATCCCTCCGTCTGCTGGGCACCCCAAGCATGTGGATATTGCATTTAGTAACATTCAACATTCACCTCATCGTCCAACGGCAAAGTCTGTATCAGGTATGTGAATAAGACATGCAATCATTTTAAAACACAGGAAAACAATCAATCGACAAGAAAAGAACTGATCAGTTCAAAAATTCAAAAGAAATCAGTGGTAGTCAAAAGAAATCTTGAGAAGTAAAAGTAAGTAACTATGTTAAGAATTACATAAAATTAAAATAGATCAAATCAGAACTGGGTCATGATTTACTTTTGTCCTTTCATTAAAAACGTTTGGGAAATTCTGCTTTAGACAGTGACTTAAAATAATGAAAATATTAAAGCGACACCATATTGTTTTCAGGATACATGTTAAGGAGAACAAACAAACAAAATACTAGGGCTGAATAATAAACCCTACAATTACAATCTATATTGCAATTGGTATGGTATTCTATGTGACAGGCTTTCATTTTTAGCATATTAAATTATTTGTTGTAACTGGACCCTTCCACAAGTGACATCACCAAAAACAGCACACAACTGACGGAAGTACCAGACATTTCCCTTTATTTTAACAAGGGAGAAAACTAGAACTGTTTAAAAAAAAAAAAAAAAAAACTTTTCTAGATGACAAACTGAGTGATTGTTTGTGTATAGTTGATGAGAGAGGTGTAAAATGCAACAGAGCAAAAAACTGATACATTAGTGTAGAAATGTATGGTTTAGCATTATAGCTATAAGCTAAGCTAACTATTTATAAGTTACCCCACTGCCGCTACAATTAGCTGTGTAGATATAGCGTTAGATTTTTGTGTTCCTTCCAAACAAATTGTTCTAACAGGACATGGATCTGATTAACTTGTTAAAGTAGGATTTATGAAGCGCTGACAACTGCTGTGGTGCTTACGTAACTTTTGAGTGTGGTGCTGTGTCTAATAAAGTTGGACAATCCTCTCTGTTGTAAGTAAGGGAATGTTCAAAATGATTTACAACTTTAAAAACACAGGGATTTCCTAGCAACAAAACCCAGTCTATTTCTGACTTCAGAGCTGTTGTAATTCTCCAGTACAGCAGTTGTCTGGTTTTACTCATAAAGCCATCTTATGTTCAGAGACAGAACAGAAGATAGTTCTTTGTGTATCCATGACAACTGACTATCTCCAAACTCAACTTTATTTAATGTCAAATTTAACTCTGGAGCATTTGAATGAATTGAAGGTCAGTCTACCTGGTGTGGGTTTATGGAGTCAGAACATGACCCAATGCAGAATATTCTCATCACTTGGAGACACACACTTAACCCACAAAGATAGAGCACTCATGTACAATTCAGTTATTAGGCTGTGATTCAGCAAAGTGAAAACCACTTTTAGGTTTTCAGAAGTGGTTTGGATGCACTTTGTGTCGCTGTATTGATAATGGCATGCAATTGCATAACCAGTAAGAGGGAATAATTACTCTGTGTAGTGGATGTGGGTCCATGTGAAATCTGTTTGGTCCCTTTCCTTTTTAGATGCCAAAAAAAGTTGTTTAATAGATGAAAGTGGAACATGTTTCAGTGTGCTGTGAAACAGGGCAATATGCTGAATCTACTTTTTAATTGCCGTCATTATGTCTTGGGAAAACACAAGTGGAATGTAAAAATAGAGGAGAAGCACTTTTCCTGTAATGGACACTTGTGAACCCCACTTAGTCCTTTTATCCATCAAGATTATGTAGCTGAGAAACCTAATTAACATCTGATGAATTGAATTATTGAATTGAACTAGTGCCTATTTGGAGATGAAAGCCTTCCTTTTTGTCCTCTGCCCTTAGTCTCATTTCTCTCTAAATTAGTATGTTGGTAAATAGTTAGCACATTCTTGCATATCATTCACAAATTGAGAAAGAAGGCTAGCAGACGCATACATTTGAATTGCATTTTACAAAGCTTTGCATCATAATTAATCTGATACATGTAAACATTTTGGCCTTTTTGGTAGCCTCTAGTGGCCAAAATACAGCTACAGAAGTCCTGCAGGGACATAATTTTGCCTATAAACAAAGCCATTAGGAAAAGGACAAAGGTGATATCACAAAAACAAAATAAAACAAAAATCAACACAAAATTAGTTTAGTTCATAAATGTCCTAAATCTTCAGCAAGGTGTGTGCGTCTCACCCCAGCAGTTCTCAGTTTGTCCCCTTTGGGCAGCTGTAGGAACAGAAAGTAATGGAACCTCCACAGGGTTCTGTGGCACTTTACATTTAGATTTACATGCAAGGTGTGTTTTTAATTTGATTATTACACTATTAGTATGACATCATACTACAATATTTAACACATTTTACCTTTAACCATGTAGAAAGTGCCACAGTCAGTAGGGCATCTGCAAATAAGGCCGGCCAGTCTAATTTTTAAATTGTGCACTGATGCAAAGACACTAAATAACTCTTTATTCACGGCTTTAGCATTACAGTGGTCCCTAGTTTATCGCGGGGGTTACGTTCTAAAAATAACCCGCAATAGGCGAAATCCGTGAAGTAGTCAGCTTTATTTTTTTTACAATTATTATATATGTTTTAAGGCTGTAAAACCCCTCACCACACACTTTATACACTTTTCTCAGACAGGCATTAACATTTGCTCACATTTCTCTCTTGTTTAAACACTCTCAAAGTTCAAACCTTAGCATCTTCCTCTGCCTTTTGGGTGCGACCGCAGGTGCCTTTGTCGGTGCAGAACGTTTCGTCGACATTGTGGGTTTTGTCGGGGAGAAAGCTTTCAAACATACAGCACTTCAGAGTCACACCGCTAGCAATCGAACATTTATGCAAATTTGGCAAGCCAAACGCTTTCTGTACTGTACAGGAGACACGGCACGGAGGAGATTGATTGACAATGGTCTACAGTCCCTTAGCCAATCAGGACGCAGAACACAATGCGCGAGTTATCCCTTAGCCAATCAGGACGCAGAACACAATGCGCGAGTTGTCCCTTAGCCAATCAGGTCGCAGAACACAATGCGCGAGTTGTCCCTTAGCCAATCAGGTCGCAGAACACTGTTAGAGAATTTTGGATCTATTGTAAGGTTGTAATGCCCTGAGCCTTGGGCTCTGTCAACAGATAGACTCAGACACCTGCAGGATAACATGGCTCCAACCTCGAGCCTAATCAGCTGAATAACAACTGAATACCAACTCTTTGTTATTGTATTGGTTGCGTAATTGACCTTCTACGAGGTATTATAAACTCTGACCAATGAAAGCATAGCCAGACTTGAATGTTCAATACTACGCTGTGTTGACTGTTCAACTGTCTCCGGGCCTGTATGTAATGGTAATAAACTTCTCCTGCTTAAGACATCCAGACTCTCTTCAGTCCCTTATGTGGTCCAATACTTCGAAGCTCTAAGGCAGTAACACAATTCTCCTACAATATTGGCGTCACGAACTACGGAAATCTATATACAGCTGGACTGGTAAGTGCAAATTAATTTTTTTCTCTTTTAAGAGAAGAGTTGCATTACCAGAACCAGGCTTGACAGATAGATCCTATGTGTTGGGAAAATGTGTACAATACACAGTCTTTGAGCTATTGGTCACATATGTGAAATTAAATGTAAGTTTGAATTTAATTGGTTATGCAAATTAAATGCTTGTTTAAAATGATTGGCTAATTTTGGAGTTAACGTTGGTACCAGTATTCGGCTGAGGCCGTACTGGTTGCCTGTGAATTCATGAGAAAAGCTAAACATAATGAGCAGTATGAAGTACTGAAATTTGGACGTACTGAGAGCTCTGAGTAAGCTTTCCAACATTGAATTCTGTTTTCGATAACAATTTCAAAGGCCAATGTAATTGTTATTAAGGCGGTGTGAGCAAGAGTAAAGCTGTGAATAACACAGTAATTACAGGCTGATGTGAAAACCTTGGTGGATTGGCGTTGTATAGGTGGTCATAGCACTCTGTAGTGAGATTGAGCACCGTTTTGTTTTTCTTGAAACTATATGTCTGAGACTATAGCTAAAGAAGAGGCACGATAGCTGCTCTGCAGAGGGTCTTAGTCTGGGGAGGGCCTAGGAAAACTTCCTTAGAATCACTGATTCCCTAATAGGCGCCTATTTCTTAAAATGTGCACGTGGAGATACATTCAGGATTTAATAGATTCTGCTCTTGTATCCGGCTCTTGCTACCATTGTAGTAACTCTAGAATCAGTTAAGAACTTTAACGATCAAAAGTGTTGTGTCTGAACAAACTGACAGACTGAGACTGATAAACCTCTGGATGCTGCAGTAGATTTTTTGCCATAAATGTGTTATCTGTTATTTACTATATGTCCTGTTTTGTATCTTATGAAGTTCAAAATTACTATGATTACTACAGAGTTCACCACACAGTGACTAGCTTAAGTCTTTAATCAACTCACTAAGATCTAAACATCAGACACACATTTCTTCTGTCTCTACACCTGGTGCAAGGCGATATCTCTACACTTCTGACATCAGCGTTAAAGCTACAATCTGTAGACTAGCCTCAACTAGACCAAAACCCTCTCCTGTAGAGCACACACACAAGTAAAGGGCTTAGTGAGTGTCAGCAGGACGAGGAAAACAAGGCAAAGTCAACAACTAACGTGTGGATGAGAAAAGGACCAACATCAGGGAAGATGAGGAAGGCGTTGTTGCTGATGTAAATAAGAGCTGTAATAAAGAAAAGCTAGACTCGATCAAAAGTGGACAATACCCGATGTTTAAAAAAAAAAAAAAAATACGGACCCTTTATTCAAACCTAAAGCAAGGCACTGTCTCTGACCTCTCACAGAAATTGTCACAGCGCTTGAGTCTGTGAACGAACAGCCCCCACCTTTGCTCTCGCTGTTCTCCTGATAGAGAGCACACACACAGTGTCAGCAGGATATGGAAGCAGGCAAAGGAAAGAGAAGGGGTTAATAATAATTTAAAAAAAAATAAAAAAAAGTGAGGAAGAGGAAAGAGACAGGAAAGGAATAATAATAATATTGATCATACTAATCTCTTTGCAAACGGGTTCTCTAAAAGTTGCTAAAGTAACAACTGTTATAATGGGTGCACAGAAAGTGCTGGAAGGTGTTACAAAATAAAATGACATTAATTTTGAAGATTTTGTTATAAAAAGTTCTTACTAAGGTAGTTAACTAAAACTAATTTAGTTTGGTATATATCTGGTGTCTGTCTTGTCTTGTGTTTGGTGCAGCTGCTGTGTGTATCTGTTCTGTGTGAGGGTCTTTGAACACAACCTATTGGGGTTTGTTTTAAAACAAGAGGCTAAGTTAAAAAAATAAATAAAATAAAAAAAATAATAATGTTTTTTTGAATAAAAGATTTGCCATAACAACAGTTGATTAAAAATACAGTTAAGAAAATATTACAGTGTGACTGTAATGAGTTTAATCTAAAATAATGTTAGTGATGCGACTGGTCACTGGAGAAGCACTATTGAGTTTGATTAAACTAAACTGTATTAAAATGACAAGGCAAATAATACCTGACCATCATAACAGCCTGAAAACAGAAGGAAAACAGGGGTAACATCTGTGGATGTGTTGCAGACAACTATTAACCTGGGTTTTTTCTCACTTATTCATTATGTGTGTTTTATTATGATGTGTTATATTTTGAGAATTGATGCTGCTCTAATTGTTGTTTACAGGAACCAAAGAGCTCCAGTTTAAAGCTGATGCATGAGTTACATGTCACATGTTATATCTGTGTTCTCCATCCTCTGCAGCTGAACTGTGAGTAAGAACTTTGTAACTGGGTGTAAGAAGGTCAATGGTCAACAAGACCCTGACCAAAAGCTTACAGGGAAATGTTACAGGGACAGTTGTAATTTTCATTAGAGCTTCATTAATCGAACAAATTCAAAATATAATACTATACTTTGCTCTTAAACATAAAAACAATTAAGCAGTGAGACAACTAGAGCAAACAAACAAAAGTTAAGAATGAAATGTTTTAAATGTATTTATGGGAAATTAAAGAGAGTTAAAATGTGCTTTGTGAAGTAAAATCAAATACAAACGTGAAGTTTTCCTAAACTAGATGCAACTGGAACAGGTTTAAAAACATTACTTTAAGCCTTAATGGTGAATGATTGTTGTAACATTGAATTAAAAAGCTGAATTATCTTTGAAGTATGAGGGCCTAAAAGATTTAGATTTGAAATGAGATGATGTTGTGTTGAAAGTATTACTTGATTCACTGTGTCTTCATTTAGTGGGTGTTTTGTGGTTCTCTGTAGTCAGCTATAGAGTAATTCTTTTGTGTTATACTTGGTCTATGAAATATCAACATAGACGCTGTTGTTTTTGAGATATTGGAACTTAGTGTTTTGTTGTATGCATTGTCTTCTGGTTGACATTAGACATTCCTTTTTCCCTCCTCATACTAGAAAAAAGTTTGAAGGTTTGAGAGTTTACATTGACCCAGATGGCAACAGCCTTCAGGATCTTGATGTTCTGTTAAACAAAAAGACATCGTAATAGTTGATAAAAATGTCTCCTTAATATCTCAGACGTGTGTTATCAAACGAGAGCAACGGGCACTAGAAACAAAACCATTGTTTATATAAAAAAAATAATAATAAAATCTGCTCATCAAGACATGTCACTTTGACCAAACAAGACTCACCAAGTCTAACAATAACTGAAGGTTAATTAAGTTTTACTTAAATGAATGCTCATGAGAGTTTAACATTAATTTGGTCTTCAGTATATGTTACCATTTACCTTGACAGTGAGTCGCTGCAGTGTTTGAATCAAACCAGTAAAACATCAATTACAGAGGTTTTCAGTTTTTATAGCTGTAACATAATGGTGTTTTCAGGCTGATCTTTGAGAAATAATGCAAAAATTACTTAAAATAGTTAAAAGTTAATCAGTACAGTGACTATAGTCTTCTCCTAAAGTCTCTGAATATAGATGTTAATCCTCTAAAAGTACTTTACTTCTTTTGGACTGTACAGCTGCAGACTCTTTATAAACAACTGATAAAGGACTGTGACTGTCTTCACTGATAACTGTGAGTGGAAATGAGACCTGTTGATGGCCTAGTGTTTCTGGGAGGGTAGTTACTTCATGTGCCTTGCTGGTTTTCCACTGCTCCAGCACTGAACTGAACTGAACCTGCCTGGCTCTGGCACTGTTTTGTCTACTGAGACTTATCTGAGAACATGGCTGCCTGCTCTTTATCGTCTCTGAGAAACATGAGACTAACACTGGCTGAAGCACCAATGACAAAGAAAGCTCGTTTCTGACTGGTCTTAAAGCTGCACTTTGTGGACTGGGCTCCTCCACACTCCTCAGGTCAAATGGACTGAATCTATGCCACTGCAACTGCTGCTGCTCAGAGGTCATTACAACATGAACTGTTCTGCTGCTGCACTGAGGGGTGCTGCTCACCTGGGACACAGGGTACTGACACTGGCTCTCAATTCCACTCCTAGACCCTGACATTTACATTTAAATACTACTGTTTTTTATTACAAAAAAAACAAAACAAAAAAAAAAACAAACCAGTTTCTATGAGTTCAACTATTGAGTTGTGGATTTTTTTAGAGCGAGGTCTGCAATGAAGACACCATTCTACTTGATATCACCAAAGGTCTATTACTAATAAGTAGACGAACTAATCAGTAGACAAACACTCTCATAACAATCGCGTGTCCTCTCGTATTATTCTACCATTCGTCTGTGAATTTGAACTGAACTTTGTTATTCAAATTTTAAAACGTGCCTTAATTCTGGGACATTTATGCTATTACATTTGGGAAGTCTGCCTTTTATAGTTTTTCAATATTCGGATTTTATGCCTTATAGTTTCTGCCAATTTTAAGATTTCTCATGCAAACTTGTGTTTAATTCTGTAAATTTCAGACATTTTCTGCAATATTTTCATCTGCAACCACCTGCAACGACTTCTGCCAATGCTATCTATTTTTTTAAATTAGTTTTGCTTTTAGTAAAACAATATTATTTAAAGTAACTGTTGAATAACTCACTCTTCTAAAGCAAAGGTGTTTTTTGTTACATGGTGTAAAATAAATAAATAAATAAATGAATAAAAATAAAAAAAGAAGAAGCTTAAAAGTAGATGCTACAATTGTTGAGAATGGTATATTCAATAACAGCCTAACTGAGTTCACACAGAACCACGTGAATAAGTTAGTTCCCGATGTCACAAAATACTTTGACATATGGAGCGAAAACCCATGCACAGATAAATCTGTCCTAGCAATACAGTTAGATGAGCAAACACGTCAATAATTGCAAAAAAAAAAAAAAAAAAAAAGAAATGCATTAAAGATGACGAAACTGCTCATTTAACCACTAACACAGGAACTGAAGCTTGACTTGGTGTGGGGGCCGAACTTTGAGATGGATAGATACTCAAAACAGAGCTTTTTGGTATGAGGAACTGTGTTTCCTTCTAAAAAAAAAAAGTAGGCCTCGTTGAACCAGAGTCTCGTCAGTCCATCATTTGCTTTAATTCCATTCAGCTCGTGGGTGATTAAACAATTGCCTATCAACAATAAATTTACAAGCTTCTGCTACAATACATAAACAGTAAACTTAATGAGAGCCTCTTAAAAATAGCCAAAAGGGCCGTGAACTATGTTCTTAAAGAAAAGGCTATCAGTCACCAATTAAAAGTTGTATAAGAGGAAGGTTAAAGGAATGCAGAGAAAATCATTTTAAAGTCACCTGCGCTGTTTGACTGGTGTGTGTTTCCTGGTTTGTGTTTGTTTGAACCTATTGAGCTTGTTGATCCAAGTCTAAAGAACGAAGGGAAGTTTGTTCTAGAGACTGTACTGGTCCCGTTGAGCTCTGCGTGAGTTCTTTGTGTCAATGCTGTGTTGTAGTTGGTGTGTTTCGGGTCTGACAGGAGACTGTCCAGTAATGCCAGGTGTGGTGCCTGTAGTGAAGTCTGGAGCTAAAGTACTTCACTGTGGTTGTATCACCTGAGGAGGTGTGTCTGATGTTGAGAATAGGGCTCTTAAATCATTCACATGGTAATTTACTGGTAACAATCATCCAACATGTATACAATACAAATAAATGCAGAAGAAGGAATCACGAGAGTCAAAGACAAAAAGTCACTATTGTGACTCCAAAAATAAAGAGAAGCCCCATATTTTTTCTTCCTGTGTGGCTCAGGTGCACATGATCCTCACATGAATAAAAAGAGGTGGGAGCAAGAGAAGAGAATCCTGGGAGGTTCTTAGTCGAGACAATTATTATTATGACTCTTTCTAATAAAAATATATTTGCAGTATTCGAATGTTAAACTAAACACAAAGAATGAAGAAATTCAGAGTAAACAACAGATTTAGTTTAGACTAAATATTATTAAATGTTTCTGAAACCAAAAGGTAAGGAAAGTGCTAGGGAAAAGAGAAGAACAAAGCCCAGTTGTTCCTGCGGAAGGTTAAGAAGTGAAAAGGACTGACTAGAAAACTTTTCACTAATCAACACTAACACCTAACTCTTACTAATGACTTTCTGAGACCTCAGATTCAAAGAGCAACATGGAAACTTGAAAAAGGGAAACTTCAACAACTAACACCTATGGGTTGTAATACATGAGCTCTTCTAACCTAATTATTTTCTAGGCTGGTGGACAACTGTTTTAACAGACATTTTACCAACAGGGTCCCACTCTGGAACATTGTGCATTGGAGATCAATACCAGCAGCCACTTACACAGGCTTGAATTGAAACCTAAGATCTAATGAAGGCCCTCTACCGGCCAGAGAGTGTTGATGTTTACAGGCAAACACCAAAAAGATAAGGTTCCTGTTAAGGTCAGTCCAATCTAGAGTCCAGAGTCAGGGATAAACACCAGTATCCTTTTGGAAAGTGCTTAATATCTGAATTGTTAAGTTGAAATGAATGTTGCATTAAAAGTCTTAAATGCAAGATTTAAGACTTTCAATGTCTATATTCATTTTATATTTTGTAGATTTCTATTTTATATTTCTTTATTTCTGTGTTACATTTTCTAGTGTGCTGTGCAATATCTATTTTGCTATTGGTTGCAGGTAAATAAAAACAAGCAAGCATTTCACTGCATTTGGTATAAATCTTATCCATCTTCAAGAAGAAATAGGTAGTAATGTTGATAAATGTTTGGCATGGTAATCATTTTCTATCCACAGGTCCAAGAACACACAAAAAGGTACTTTTGTCATTCTATAGAACCTTTTAGTGCTGAATATGAAAAATGTGGAATGGTGCCTAAACGAGATGCTGTTGGTGAATAACACCCAACCAACTTCATGTGTCTAATGTCGATGCTAGTGACTAGTTAAATATTTAGCAGTTATTTAAAGGCTACATGGTAAACATCACTGAATCATTATGTTATTGCTGTGCAAACAGAGAAAGGTGTACTGCAATAGTTTGGTAATGCACCCGCTGGCTTGTCCAACAAACATGAGGAATACCTTTTACAGGTTAACTTTGGCTCATGGGAATCAGAGATGCATGCTGATGGTGAGTGGATAGCAGAGTGGGGGAGCTAATTAAGAGATTCAGTATTTAGTGGCTAATAAAGACTCATATTTAATCTAAAGAAGGGGCATATTATCAACATGTGCACACAGTTTTAATGCATTCACTTGGGGAAGTGTCAATGGTTCAGAAGTGGTTAGAAATAAATCTACAGGAACTATTAAGTAAAAGTAAAGTAAATCAACTATTGTCAAACAATCCTACACATGGCAAAAAATAGAAGCTTCAAGGGTTACTTAAACAATATTAAGCTGAATGTATCTCTGTTTCCAGGGGCAGGAGCCATAGAACTTGGAAGGGTGTGGGTCCTGCTCCCTGACAGTCTGCAGGGTGTGGAGGCTTACAGCTGGTCCCATACGACCAGCCTTACGGTACATGCCTTTTAGATTATTTTATTCTAAGATAAAGGATTTAAAGATAGCAGCCTCACACACCCCATTAATGTGTAGACTTACTGCTGCAGACAAAGTAACCTATGATACAGAATTACAAGTAAAATACTAGACCTTTCACTTATTACTCAAGGAAGAACATATAGAGTAATTTGAACTGCCGCTCTTAGGTTTCTGTGGAAACTGCATTAGAGGTGTGGAGTAAGTGTTATGTATTTTACCGGTATAACATGTATGTCTTAAAATCTAGGGAAATTGCAATAGTGTTCCTTTCAAATAAAATAAAATAAATTAACAATAAGGAATAGACAATAAGCAAAACTTTCGGTCTAAAAATAATGCAATAAAGTTGCCAATGAAATAACACAAAGGAGAAAACAACAGAGTAAAGCAATATCTAAGTTCTGACAATTATGTTTCTTAATATCAAAGAAATAATTTATCTTATGTTGTTTTTATGTAGAGGATGAATACACATAAAATGCTTTTATTTCAGATAAAAGGAGAAAAGTGAATGCATTGTGATTACTTTGTGAAGCTTATTAGTCCTCTCTGTAATTCATGTAACACTGATGCTTTTGTGATTGTGGAACGCACAATTATGGTTTTAAAAGTGTTTAAAAATCTCAATTTCAACTTATTCATATTGAGCTTGAAGAAGAATGTTTCAACTGAGGAGCTGAACAAAATGGAATCACTTGGAGAGAGTTAGGGATCTTCGTCGTATCGGGCATAATAATCCTATGTTACGACGAGGTTAAGGCATGGGTGTGCACTCATGACCTTTAGAGTCCCATGGAATACTCCAGTCTCAACTTATTGAAGTTGAGCTTTGAAGAAGATTGTTTCACCTGAAGAGCCTGGACAAAATGGATTACTTGAAGATCAGTTAGGGAACTCGTCGTATCGGGCAGAATAATCCTATGTTACGACGAGGTTAAGGCATGGGTGTGTACCCATGGCCTTTAGTGCCCTATGGAAGATATCTACACTGGAACCGTTTTGCCACATGGACTCTTTGCCCCACATTGCCCCTGGATCCTTGTCCCATTGCACTGATGCAGTCGCACTGCTCAGTGTGAAGAAATGGACTGTTCTTCATTAATAATTTGCATCAAGATTTTGTGATCATTTTAATGTCATTGTTTCTGAAGATGTGAGCCTTCCAATGTATACCATCTGTTTTGGAATGATTGTGAAAATAATTTTATTATTGCAGGAGACCTAATTGGCTGCTGGTCATCTTTTACTATCCCCTGCGCCAATTACGGGGTAGAGGTTTGGTGATCAGTGCCCATCGCACCATACTTCTGAAGTGTAGAGGCATGTGCTTTTGCTAGAAACAAAATTCATTCAAATTGGGTGATTTGACTGATGAGACGCATGTCTCGGCACTTTAGGGGTCCCTGGGGTTTCATTGAAATCCATTAATACAGCCCATATTATTGTAACACTGTTTACACTTGTAATTGCTAAATGTCATGGATTGAACTTTGATTTATTGAAAATTGGTGTTGATTAAATGTAATACTTTGAGTTTGCATTTATAGTCTGAGTGTGCTTTCATGGTAAAATTTCTTTTAGGCTTACGTAAGGTTAAAACCACTTGTAAAGGGTTTAAAGAGGAAGGAACTGTTAGAGAATTTTGATCTATTGTAAGGTTGTAATGCCCTGAGCCTTGGGCTCTGTCAACAGATAGACTCAGACACCTGCAGGATAACATGGCTCCAACCTCGAGCCTAATCAGCTGAATAACAACTGAATACCAACTCTTTGTTATTGTATTGGTTGCGTAATTGACCTTCTACGAGGTATTATAAACTCTGACCAATGAAAGCATAGCCAGACTTGAATGTTCAATACTACGCTGTGTTGACTGTTCAACTGTCTCCGGGCCTGTATGTAATGGTAATAAACTTCTCCTGCTTAAGACATCCAGACTCTCTTCAGTCCCTTATGTGGTCCAATACTTCGAAGCTCTAAGGCAGTAACACAATTCTCCTACAAACACAATGCGCATTCATACGCTGTAAAAAAAAAAAGCATGCAAATCTT